>CM022084.1:3881011-4487011 GCA_011114355.1 Carex littledalei | reverse complement strand
CAAACCCAAAAAATCTCTTACACAAACAGTTTCTGAGAGGGATAAAAAGAGAGATCTGAAATAACACTGGTTTTGTACTTATCTAAAAATAGTAAAAAGTTTCAAAAAATATAAAATTATGGTCTCCATGTATATTTTAATATTGAGATCATATTGAGCAGATTAAATTGATTGTTTTGAATTTTGAAAATAAAAATATGAATGTGAGGCACAAATGAATTATAAACGACATGAGACATTTGAACTGTGTTTTATTGTGAATTTTAGTGAGAAAAATACTTCAACGTTTTTGAAGAGTATACCTGCAATTCTTCCGCATGTAAATTACTTCTAACCCCCATGTAGAAAGAATATAATATTCGACTTCTTTTGTGCACGCTAGACAACCCAATAGAATCAGACCAATAATATGTGAGAAGAGAAGACAAGAATATCTCCTCAGGTAACAATGCATGTACATGAGGAAATCCCAACCAAATTGTATACGGGACCCATCCATGCATGATTCCCATGCAAAAATTGAAATGTCTCTTCATGACTATTCACAACCTGTCCAAAAATTGAAAGGTCTAGTCTATTCATGACTTGAAACTTCTAGTCTCTTCACCGTCCAAAAAATGACCCCATGTAGAGACTATTAACAATAGTCAATAGGGTATACTAGTAACTATTAACAATAGTCAATAGGTCCAAAGACAATATATCTCCCCAAGGCCAATAGTCAAAAGGGTATACTAGTAACTATTAACAATAGTCAATAGACCCCACGCATGATTCATTTCATGAACAAATTCCTAATCGTCCAAACCCAATATATCTCCCCAAGGCCCAAAGACAGAATAATAGCACGAATTCATTTGTTCATGAAATGAATCTCTTGTAATGGGGCACAACTGGTATTTTTTGGGTCACAACTTGAAACGTCTAGTTTCATGGGGTCATTTTTTGGACGGTGAAGAGACTAGACGTTTCAAGTCATGAATAGACTAGACTATAGTAGTCATGAAACTACAGACCCCACAAGGTCCAAAAAAGACCCCACAAGGTCCAAAATTCATATATATGCATCAACAATGTTAGCATGACTCTTTCACTGGAGGGGTGTAAACGGATTTATCTGTTAATATCTGGAGCTGTACGGAGAAATATTTAATCTGAACCTATCGAGTATGGTAAGGGTAAGGATTTTTTTTCGTTAGCTAAACGGGTATGGATATGGATAAACGCTATTTCGTACCCGTTACCCTATAGGGTAATTATATAAAATAATATTATATGATAATGTTTGAGCAATAATTAGTGATGATAAAATTTATTTTTGTGATATTTCGTATAATAATATTTTTGCTATAATTAGTGATGTACATTTGTTATTTAGTGTATTTTTTTTACTATAAGAAAATGATAAACATATTACTTTTATTTGAATTTGTCCGAATAGATATTTGTGTTTTCAAATTCTCTTGCTTTATAAAAAAATAATTTAGTTGAAATTGATCGCACAATTATTTTTTTATTAGTAATGTGATTGCTTATGTGTGAAATAATGAGTTTTAATATTCTATAAAACATAATAAAATTAATTATTATATTACTATTATTATTCGTTATCCACTCGCTACTATTTCGTTACCCGATAATTTTAACGAATATGGGTAAGATAGGGTAAGGTCAATTCTTAATGGATATGGGTATGAAAATGCTTCCACCCTACCCGTATCGTACCCATTGACACCCCTAATCACATGAAAAAAAAAAGCAATGTGAAAATAAATATTCATTGGAATAAACGGATGATGAAACGGTAAAACAGCTGATTAATCAGAAAAACAGCCAATTAATCGGAAAAAACGGTTAATCGTTTTCATCCGCAAACAGGCATCCGTTAAGTGTAATCGTAACGATTTGGCCGCCGTTAACGATTAAACGGCCGTTTAATCGGCCGTTAAGACCGTCTTTTACAACACTGATTACAACTGTACATCTCATTTGTGTCGTCAAACTTGGATCTTACATTGCCATGAAAAGACATCTAAAAGGCTGTCCAATCCTCCGAGATCATATTTGAAATTTTAATTACCATAGCTAACAAGCTAACAGTTATATCATAACAATGTCCCAAGTACTAGCATTACACTGAAATCTAGTTCAAGAAGTCTTTCATTGGATCATCATGGTGAACCTTCTTCATTCTATACGCCTCCATATCCTCAGCAGTCACCTGTGCACAACAGTTTTTATCTTATTACCATCCAATCCTTCGTTGAAATTTATACAAAATTACAATAGCATTTACACAATTAGTGTAGTTTAAGGAATTCATATATGTTTGGTTCAGCAGTGGTATCGAGTACAAACAATTGAACTAGTTTGGATCATGGAAAAACAAGCAGGCAGGCCCTTAGAGAAAACAAATACCTGATCATTCCACTTCACATTGTATTTTCTCTTTCTTTCATCTTTCTCTTCCTTCCTCCTCTGATCCTCCTGCCAAAATTCAATTTCAAAATTAGAATATGCTCTATTGTATGCAGAACATAACAAATAAATATTTGAATGAATAAAACTACACTATCCAAGTACACAAGAAAAGTAAACAAATCTGTATCAGACATTTATCCACATCAGATATGCATCCAATACAAATTCGCACAAGACATGTATCTCGATTAAATATTTTGCATTACATATTTAAACAACACGTCTGACTGGCACATGTATCTATTCATATCAGGGCACAGAAGATTGCCTCAAGCAACCTCCTATGACCTTTATATGTGTATCAGGACTCCTGTCTCCACCTATCAAAATTAATGTGGGACTAAAATCCAACTCCAAACTTATCACCATTGTGAATTCCATTAGCGAAATTACACAGTTGGTCCTCAACTATTCTATATTATCTATAACATTTTATTCAGCCATTACTTTACAAGTCCAATATTAAATTACAAAATTTAATAATCACTTCAATAGAATGTGAGCATCCTTATTTTTTAAATAAAAAGTAGTACTTGTTTTCTCACCAGTACTGTTTGCTGTGTACATATATTAATAAAAAAGAACATATATGAACGTATCATATCTTAAGATTTTGGAAAAAAAAAAAAAACATATTGCTTGAATTCATCATATCATATCAGATATAATGCTTGTATACTCTGATTCATGCAGCATAGAAATAAAATAATAGACTGCAAATAAGTTCCATTTCAATACATCATACCTTCTTTAGAGCGTCAGCAAGCAATTTCTCATCAAGAACGAGATCCTCTGGCACATCAGTTCCCCATGTTGCCATTTTCTTCTCTTCCTGCTGCACTGGTATCTCTGTTCAAATAGAGCACCAAAGTCTTAATTGTTACGCACCATATTGTTCTTGTTTTGGTTGTTCTTTAGTTAACTTGAGGTCACAAGGTCAGAGAACCATGGACGCTTACAATAAGAGTAATATACCAATAACAAACACACCAAAATCAAAATTCTAGTACTAAAAGATGATCAGAGTAAAATATTAAGATAGAAACATTACCATCAGTGGCCTCCTTGCGTGCAATATTAGCCCTCATGAGGTCGTTGACAGCCTCAGCAGCCTCAATACCAGCTGCACCGGTACAGTAGCTGTTGCGAACGGTCTGATGGCAGCATTTGTAGCCCCACTGGTGGTCCCTCCACCACGACCCCCACACAGTTGTGTGGTTATTTATGAAAACATCCTCCTCATATTTACTTTTTGGGAGGGACATATCCTGCAGAAATATTTTGTTACTTCCCTTGAGCAGTTAATTTACAGCATTTGTATATAATTAAGAAAACAGAATGTTTGGACTTCAGTGCAAAGTATCCCAAAAAATATCAAATATTTGCATCTAACAACCAAATTTTTTAAAATTATTGCAAATACTACTGTACTGCTAGACCAATGATAATAGAAAATGTAAGCTCCGTGGAAAAAAGATGACAACACTACCCCCTTCCAATGTGCCATTTAAAAAGTGCAAATCAAACAACATCAAGCCAATCTGATTCAGATGGTGCTTCAAGTTTGCATAAGAAGACAATGAGACCATTCAGTTGGTTTACATGGAAATCGTCAAATTCATTCGATTTCGTCTACTTGGTCTTAACAGAATCCTTGACAATGCGACCATTCAATTTCTCACTTGCTATTATTCACAATTACCGCAAACTACTGGAGTAATTCTTTGACAAACAGTCCCATAAAGAAAAAAAAGAGTATATCTACCTGTCCTTTAATAATACGGCCGGTACGGTCATACTCAATCTCCTTTTCGCTCTGGCCAAGCAGAAGCTCCCTTGGAAGTGCCTCGTCAGAGGCAGCATTTCCGTACTTCTCTATTATTGTATCTTTTGTTTGCGACTTCAATTTTTCTTTTATGACCTTGTAATTCTTGTGCAGTAACTCAGCCTGAGATGGAGCCGCTTGCATATGTATATCCTGGCCTTTCTCGAATGCCTCATGTTGGTGCATGGTGAGTTGCTTGAACTCGAGTGCTTGGCCACTTAGTCGGTTTTGGTTGTCACCCTGCATATAAAAATATGTCAGCATAATCAATAAATACTAAAGAAATATAAAGACTTTAATTTCAAAGGAGCAAGCTAGGACTGACTAGTATAGTAGTATAGCTACAAAGAACATAGTGCTACACCAAAATGAGCAGTCTACGCTCAGTGACTGTTTACCCTAATTGGCCAATAAAGCTGCCGCGTAACAATAGCATCCATTAACAAACTAATTTGACTGAAATTGGTTTTAGTTAACCGTCAGGTGTAAATCAGACAAAACAAAGTAAAAAAACAGAAGTTACTCAGACTGCTATCAAGCCCGACAGGCAGGACCAGAATCCAGGATGTAGTCTTCCGTATTCAATGATAAGCTGAGAAATGTTGTAACTTACCAAATAAAACTTCTCATTAGGATCCATGTCAGGCAAGGGGTCCTCACGCATAGATCTGGTCTTTGGGTCATAGTAGGCTGAGTTCACATCCAGATTGAGAAGGTATTTAGCTGTATCTTCTCTAATACGCAAATTTCTGGAGATTAAAAAAGCATTAAAGTCAGATACAAGGTCACCGCAGATACTAATCAGATTTTGTGCTAGATTAGTTATATATACTGACAGTGGCATAGACTCCACAGAAACTGATATAACTAATGATAACTAAATCTGGTTCAAACCACTATAGGGCCTAACATGACTTGCCCCATAGCCAGGCATGCAAATAATCCTGAAGACCTCAACTCATTTTTAGCCTACAATAAGTCAATAACCCCCATTTACAATAAAGACAGCAGTTGGATACCAACCAAACCCAAGTATAAGCAAAACCTCAGCAATCATTCAATCAAATATTACATATGAATACAATACTATAATAAACTCAAGAGATCAAGTAACAATACCTGACAGTACCGGTGCTTCCACCACCAGTAGTACGAACTCTCTTCTCGACCTTCGCGAAATCCATCTGTTTGCTCTCATCCACCTTCGCCTCATCTACTTTATCCTCATCCTCTTCCTCTTCCTCTTTCTCTTCCTCACTCGACGCCTCGTCTCCTTCGTTCTTGCTATTCTTCTCCTCTAGCTTATTTAGCTGCTGCTCTTTCAGGAACTTCCTTCTTGCCTCCTCCCGTGCCTCGTACTGCTCTATGACACGTGAATATGTCGACGGGTCATACCCGTTCCACCGGTCCCGCTTGCCATCATAGTCGAGCTCAAAGGATTCTACCTTTTCATCAGGTGCTATATGCATGCTGGTGAACTTTGCGCCGGTTTGTCGGGGCCGCTCCATGCATGCTTTTTTATCATGAGTCATTGCTCCGCAACTGAAAGTATAGAAAAACATTTCAGTACAAGGTAAATTGTTCAGTAGACTAAACAAAAGTTCAGAATGCTTTTGAATTTAATAGTCCCACAGAAAATCACTGATATTTTATATAAATAAGAGAAACAGTACTTACTTCTCGCAAGCACCTTTTCTATACTTCTCAGCCTGATAGATTTTTGCACCTCTGTCATACCAGGATTTAGTGTAGTTTGGATCTGATTTCCATTTCCTTTGATGTTTCAAACTCTGTAACAATCACACAAAGATATTATGTTATGTTTCCCAACTAGTACCAATCAAAGATCAGAATATCAGTTCCTGGCACAATCCAGCCCAACAACAGTTGAGATATTCGTAGTCTGGTTAAAGAGACGCCAAAGTACATTAAAAGAAGATATAAGAAAAGAGACTTACAGGTCGTTGTGCATTGAGATACCAAGGGGCCGAAGACATATACTGCGGGATATGGGGATTAATCTCCTTTCCATCTTCATCGAGCTCTGCCGGCACAAGACCCGCTTTTCTGGCTTCCTCTAGTTCAAGCTGCTTTCTATGATCCTCTCTCGACTTGAATGAAACTGCAACAAGTACAAGGAAGATATTGTGAGGTAAACTAGTAGTTATATCACTATATATAACTAGTACGGAAGCTGTGTCACTGTCCGTATATATAACTAGTCTAACACAAGATCTGATTAATAACCATGTCATCTGATTTTTCAATGCTTCAAAGTAGGTACTACAACCTAGATTTTCCCCAAAAATCATAAATTATTCAAAATCCCATTGATCAGCAGGCATAAGTGAGGACCTAACATACGGTCTATCTAAGTAAATTAATAACCCGAAGTCAGAAATTCCCAAAACTAAACTCTCAGATCTCATCCAACGATGATTCAGTGTTGCCATGATACCAGATCTAAAATTGGATTGGAAAACAAGTAAACGAAATAAACGTACCTGCGGCGCCGGTAGCCATTGATGGAGAGAAGAGCAAGAGCTAGAGAGCGAGGCTATGATACGAGACCAAACGAAAGAAACAAGGCGACTTGACTTGGGGGATGAAGATGAGTCGGATCGGAAGCGAAGCTAGGGTTTCTCTCGCGAAGTCGAAATCGAAACGGGAATGGTAAGTCGCGTGACCTTTTTAGCTCTCAAATGGAAGCGGTCGAGTTATTTTGCCGAATCAGCCTTCAGCAATAATAAAACCGACCTTATCCCTGAAGTTGGGACCCACACACAGAGACGGCTATTGCGTTGCAACAAAACATATTATAAAAAAATAAAATTATACAAAATAATATATTTTTATAAAAAAATTAGACTAAATGATAAATAATAATTTTTAAATGATATATACACATAAATAATATTCTTTAAATGACATATTATTTTCTATCTTTTTGATAAATTTTAGTAAAAAAATCTCATACAAAATAACAAATAATATTCTTAAAATGATATAAAAAAATATAAAGAAATGAAGACATGACCAATTAATTATCAATCAATTCAAAAGTTCCTTAAATGACATTTAAAATATAAAAAGAAATCATAACCAAGCAGCAAATGATGCAATTTGTATGTGGCCAGCACGTACAATAATATTCAATCTGTATGTGGCGAGCACGTAAAATAAAATATCAAAAAGATGTATAAAATCAGAATATTTAATCTAAGGGCTAATATTCAATTTGAAATTTCATCTTTTAATCAAAGCCGTCGTTGGCAGATCAGGACATCTATGTATTTAATATAAGAATGGAGATATCTAAATCTGGATTTTCAAATTTAAACCGTTAATGACCAGGTATTTTTTAACCGTTTAATATAATTTTCATATTAAAATTATTTTGAAAAAAAAAGTAATTTTATATTGTAATATTTATTCTTTATGTAAATAAAAAAATTAATTCGCTCATAATCTCGTTCCATGTGACATTCAGCGTTATACACAGTATCTGAGAAGACTAAGGGCCTGTTCAGCGCAGTTACTGTGCGCGTGGGAAAAAAAAATTCAGTTCAAATTGGCCCATATCCCGAGCCCATTCTCAATCCCAGTTGGAGGCTGAACAGGCCCTAAAAGTTATCAAATTTTTCTTTGAAATCTCTGAAGCTACATAAACTATATTTCTACACTTTACACCCGTATACCCCTTTCTGTGTATATCGGTCGTATCCTCTGCATTAACTCAAAAGGAAATCTTTTGAGTTGATGAATCTCAACGTCCGATCTGTTTTAAGATTCATGCGGATTAGTTCCGCACTAATATTGAAAGGCCCCCTATGTTATAGGCAGGAGCCAGATTGTCTCCGTTTAAAATCAAACGGTTGAGATTTATTAACTCAAAAGATTTCCTTTTAAGTTAATGCAAAGGATACGCGTTCATATCGGTTTAAGGTGTTTTTTATTTCTTTTCAAAAACTCATATAATTTTTGCGAAAAAACATGAGCTTAATATTGAAAATGTTTCGCAACCATTTTAACAGTTCTCCATTTTTTGTTTTGCTATTTAAACCTGAAAAAAAATATAAATTGTGTTTAATTTAATATAGAAATGATATACATGTCTTGTTTTTTAATATTTGATCGTACAATACGAAAAAAATACAAATATACATTGATAGTGTCTTGACATTGATCGTACATGAAAAGAATAAAAATTTTGTGCTAGACTAATTAAGCTTTGATTTGTATACGAGTAAACAGGGGCGGACTCACTTTGCCGAAATTTTTATTAATAGAAAAAAAAAAAATTAATGTCGACATAGAATAAAGAATTCGTCAGATTTTGAAATCTAACAAAGACGTTACGGTTCGTAACGTCCTGAGAACATTACGAACCGTAACGTCCCGATTAACATTGCTGATCCCACTAATTAGCGCACAGGGGACGATAAACGCTGGCCGTTGAGAACCATAACGGCCACGAAAAGAAAAAAAAAGATGGGGACGTTCGGAACGATGACGGCCAGAGATGCATAATTGTTACGTGCGTGTGCAGAGGTAATATCTTGGTAGAGAGATGGCAATCTGTCTTCTAATTTAATTAGTAGCTGTAAATTGTAATATGAAATGGAGAGAAGATCTCAGACTTCTATGCCCACATCTGGCTCCACATCTAGCTGTAATATGAAATGGATTCTGAATTTTTGATGACTATATCCTTACTGAGGTGCAGCACAAATGACAGCATGGAAAGAGCCGCATGCAGACAGTGATCTGATTGATCTCCAAGCAAATATCGAAATTCGCATCCTCTGAAATATCTCATATTTAAGATTAAAATATATCGAAATTCGCCAAATATGAGATAACTCTGCATTAACTCGGTGATATTGATTGCATCCCTGGCCGTTATGCTCCATAACGGCTAGGATCTTTTTTCGGTGCTGGCCGTTATCGTTCCGAACGTCCTCATCTTTTTTTTTTTTCGTGGCCATTATGGTTCTCAACGGCCAGCGTTTATCGTTCTCTGTGCGCTAATTAGTGGGACCAGCAATGTTAATTGGGACGTTACGGTTCGTAACGTCTCCATGATGTTACGAACCGTAACGTTTTTGTTAGATTTCAAAATCTGACGAATTCTTTATTATATGTTGACATTAATTTATTCTTTTTTCTATTAATAAAAATTTCGGCTCACTTTGAGCCGGGTGCAACTGTCTTTTTTGAATTTTGAAATTAAGTGAAAAAATATGAATTCGGTACAACTTTGTTTCTTTCTGAAAATTGTTTTCTCTCTCTGGAACTGGAAAGTCCGTCAGGCCAGTTCAAAAGCACTGTTAATAAGAGATTTTGTTGTTTTATAGAAACTTTATAGAAATTTACGGATCCGGACCAACTTTGTTGTTTTTTAATATGTAAAATGATATTATTTTGTTGTTTTTATTATGTAAGAGTATACTATTCTTATTGTTTTTTACTATGTTGACTGTTTTTTATTCAATACCCGATTAGTTAATGGGTTTGAACCTGATAAGTTATTTGAGCTTGATTCTTCCTTCTCCCTAGCAGAAATTCTGCGTCTGTCCGCCCGAGTAAATGCACATGTTTGTTGTCTTTTTAACTAAATATTTTTAAAGAATGCGGTTTGATATAGTTTATTTCATATTACGTATTTTAGAATCTATTTATTTAAATTTAGTTTTTTAATTTTAATTAATATACATACAACCATACAAGAGAAGAGGTAATGTTCATCAAGTTGATGTTTTATTTATGCAAATACTGTAAGATATTCAAACTTTCTATTTGTTTAAAATTTATAATTAATAAATAATTAAATAGTTAAGCAGAAAATTTCGTAGGCTTAACGTGTAATTGGACTGTAAAATCAATCATAGAGAAAAAAAAAATATATATAGGATCTAGCGAGTAGATTAGGTATTCTTACGCTTACGAGGGTGTTTGGTTAGTTTCAAACAACAAATTTAAACGGTTCAAATTCATTTATTTGCACGCAAAGTTTTTACATTTTTTAACTTTTTTAGAACTTAACACTGTACTAAATTAATTGAAATTTTTAAAAACTCTACATGTAAATTCATCACTTTTGAAGTAGATCGGTTTCAACAGTCTGAATTCATCAAATTTAATAAATTATGAAGTTAAGCCCACCAAATCTGTTGATGAACTTATTAATAATACCCCAGTCGAATCAAGTAACCAACCCGGCTTAACCTGCAATGCAAAACAAGCCTACTGAGTCGAGTTCGAAGTCCGAGCCTGACGAACTGAACTGAACGAACAATCTCTAGAATCCGTTTCCCTCGGATTACCTAAGGTGCAATAGAGAAAATCAGACCGTTCTTTTAACTCTAGCACGAATTTTAAAGCGAAAAATAGACATCAAATACTTTTGACCCGACTGAAATTAAAATCACGACCGTTATTTCTTTGTTGCACCATCAGGTACCTGACCTGTGGGGATACGGACTCCAATCTCTAGCGCTACAGGAAGCGGGAAACAAATTAGGACGAAAAAATTTCCGCTCAAACGCCAAAAATTCCAGTACCAGATGCAGTCGCTGTTCAAATAAAACCCCAATCCAGTTCCGCCTCTGCCGCGCTCGCACTGTGAAAAAGAAAAGGAAATCACGAGAAATTGTCGATCATGGAATTCAAGCCGAGGAATGACGAGCCGGATGAGGAGACGCTCTTGCGGCTGATCGAGAAAAGGGAAAAGAACCTCAGGCGTTGTAACGAGAAGATGCTGTATTACACATCTCAGGTCGATTTTTCACCTGTTTCTCTTTTGTTTTTCAGTGGAATATCTCTTGTTTACAGCCTATATGCTGTGTGAATATTTCTGGCGTAACGTGTACACTGTCTAACTGGTTGTTATGCTTAGTTCTGAAAAGATAAAAAAGGAAACAGGTCACAGGTGACAGTTTGTCACTTTTTTTCAACCACAAAAGAAAATGTGGATTTTGAGTTTTTTTTGTTTTTATTCTCTCTCGTGCATGCAAGTAATCTGAAGTGATGTGTATCAGATGAAGTGTGAGGCAAGCGAATTGAATAAACTAAAGGTGATGCTGGAAGCTGTTCGGTCCAAAGAACAATCAGCCAAATCTGCATCAATTCCACTTCTCAAAAAACCGAAATTAGAGTCCGAGTCGAATTTTGCTCTCAAAGAAACAAAATCAGAGCCAAGTAAAAAACCTCAGCTATTTATCCCGGCTATGCTTGTGGCGAAATCTAAACCAATATCAGTTTCAAATCATGATACTTCACATCAAATGGGAATAGGTAGTCAACCAATGCTTGTGGCGAAATCTAGACCAATATCAGTTTCAAATCATGATACTTCACATCAAATGGGAATAGGTAGTCAACCAATCTTCTAATTTTGGGCATCAATTAGAATTTTATTTCAATTTCGCCTTTTGGGCTTTTTAACAAACATCTTGTGTGCAACTGATATATGGATCCCAAGACCTAACTCCAGCTCAATCTAGTTCCCCCTAGTTGAGTGCACTTGGATGAACTGAATTAATTAAATGACCAAGCCCAATAATTGCATCATTACTCTCGTTACCTGCTTCCTCTTTTGACAATATATCCTAGTCAAAAGTTCAGTTGCTTTCGACTTTCACTTTGTTTCTGTTGTTGTTGATGTTATTCTAAAAGAATATATCAATTTTTGCCCCCAGGAGTTAATTGCCAGTATTGTTATTAGTTTTAGCTCTCTAATCAGGCAATTACCCTTGTTATGCACTGTTAATTTTAGCCTTGTACTTCATTCTTTTTTTTTTAAAATATATTGGGGATAATATTATACACACTAGTCGTACAACTACTTCTGGAGTCGATTACTGACAAATTTGTAATCTTTATAATTTTCCAGAAAAAGCTAGACAACTTGATATGGTGCAGAGTGTTGGCACTTCTGCAAATGTTGCTAATTTGAATTTCAACTCGACCAATCTAATACATAGCCAGCACAAGAAAAAGCTGAGGTGTCTTGATTTATGTCCTACCGATGATACAGTGTTTGCTTCCAGGTAAGCTCCGACAATAGATATCCATGAAAGGCACCAAATAGCATGAGCTTTTTAATTATATGATCTCACAGTTACGTTCATATGTAAATTTACAAAAAATATATTAGGTTCTGGTTGGAACGAGCACTGGTAAAATGATTACAAATTGTTTATTTTCCTCATGTTTGTTCAGTTTGGTTCAACTAGGGTTTTCTTTGTCACTGCTAATTTATTTCATGGTTTTATAGTGGACTGGATGGAGCAGTTAGCCTATGGGAAGTCCAGAACAAAGGGTAAGTTTCTTTTTCATAAACAAGTAAAATTTTCTAGTTGTATTTTAATTATTACGTTATTCATATTTGCAAAGAAAAAATATAAGAACAATACTTACCATAGCAGCTGTTTCCTTCCGACAGGAAGCTAGTTTCAGCAATTGCCAGCGTTCTATCTTTCTTCTTCTTCTTTTGACTACAAACCAGGGCATCATTTTTGCTCAGTTTTTTTTAATTGTAAAATGCAGAAACTCTGCGAAATTTCTGGGTAGTATGGATTGTCTATCACCAAATCAAAGGAGATGGCCTGAAGACATTGCCTGGCATCCTGATGGCCAGCGAATATTTGCTGTGCACAGTGCTGAGGGCGGTGATTCCCAAGTTTCATCTTTTAGCCTTAAACAGGTAGAAGCGCACATATTCTTTTTTTTTTTTTTGTCAAATCCTTATTTAAAAAAAAAAAACTGTTTCTGCAACTAGCACCTGATATTTCTAGATTCTTTTTATAGTTAGACTGCAGCACTATTGGATTGATAGAATCAGAATGTAAGATTGGGCATTCTGTAAGTGTGCAAGTGTAATATATTTGTTGGCAGTTTGTCAACCATTAAAAAAAAGTGTGCAAGTGTAGACAATTCTGTAATGCACCTTTTCTAATAAGCCCAAAATTAACTATAAATGAAGCAAAAAAGAATGAGCTAATTTAGCGGAGTCATAAAGTTACCAAAGGCAGGCTAGTTATCTTAAGATTAAGGATCTTGGATTTGACAAGCAGGGTGCTATTTTTGGGATAGTTATCACAGATATGCGAGATATTGGTTTTAAGTTGACCAAAACCTTATTCTGTACATATTTCCATTCCTATAATACCAAATGTAAGCTATTTTCTACTGTCCCATATAAGTCCACTTAATGTACCAAAATCGTACTTGGTTGGTAGAACATGAGAAGTTAGTTTAATAAAGAATTGGCCTTGCAGCTTGGACGCAAAAAGACGGCCTTCTTCCTAGAAAATAAGGCACATGAGAAGGGCACAATAAACCGAATAAGTTTCATGCCATGGAGGGGGCAATCGTCCTGTTTTGTGACTAGTGGCAGTGACCATGCAGTGGTTCTTTGGAAAGAAGGGAAGAAGGATGGGTGTTGGGGCCAGAAGCTTCTGCACATGAATCATCACACAAGTGCTGTCATGGCTGCCTTTGGGCTGCAGTACAAGGAGGCTGTGCTCTCAGTTGGTATGGACAGGCGAGTTGTGTTGTTTGACATTGTGGCGGGAAGTATCGATTTCAAGTTTCAATTAGACTCCAAATGCTTGAATGCTCTCCCAAGTCCTTCCAACTCCAACTTGTATTTGGTCCAGATTGGGTATGTTTATTTAGCTAAGTTGCAGCTTGTGGTTGCTTTTCTGTTAGATGCTACATGTGAGAAAAAAGAAAAGAAATTGAGGTGTTAGTTGTGGATAAGAATCATATGATACATATTTGTGTAATTTGGAAAAAAAAGTTTATATTTGACTGAAGCACCAAGCCCTTACATGCAGATCACCAGGGAAGCAGCTGCGGTTGTTTGACATACGGGAAAAGCCAGAGGAACTACATGTGTTTGGTTGGGACCAAGGCCAGAGTGAGCCTCAGTCAGCTCTCATCAACTCAGCATGGTCTCCTGATGGATGGCATATCTCTTCTGGCTCCAATGATCCCTTGATCCATATATTTGATATAAGGTACTATCTTTTTCTTTCTTTTGGCATCATATTTGCAACTTGTACTCAGTTCAGGCTCTTTCGCATATCTTGTCCTTCTGTCTCAGACAGGCAAATAAAAATGATGAAACTGGCCTTGGCTTCCATATTAATCAACTGAATCACTTGGCACTCAGTAGATGCAAAGCATAATTTAAAGTAAGTTGGTTTTAGTCAAATTTGGTTTTCAGAAGTACAGAGACGTCGTCAGGTGTTGGGGAAAAATATTTAACGCTTACAGAATTACATTGCCTACCATTTCCCATTGTTGCACTAGTTCAGTGTTATTTACAAATGACCCAAAGATTCTTCGCCTAAATTTCCAATACAAGGAATATTTGTTGTTTGGCAAATGTTGTATCATGTTGAAAGATTTTAGGGTTTAGGGTTTAGAATTTCCAATACAAGGAATATTTGTTGTTTGGCGAATGTTGTATCATGTTGAAAGATTTTAGAATTGTCGGGATCCCCTGACAATGAATATTATGACAATTTCAACAATACATTTCTAAATTATTTTAAATGTTTTAAAAATAGAAATATAAACTGTTGCAAGTATTAGTTATTTGATGAACGGTAAACTTGCATCAAATTTCATCATTTTTTATGTGTTTCATATAAATATAGGATAGATCACATTTTAAAGTTTTGGATTTTAAAATTACAAATTATTTTTGCTATTATCAAAATTGTCAAGGGATCCCCACCATATCTGAGTAGTTACCCTCTGCATAAAGTAAAAGTATGCTAATTAGTTAGACTGCTGATCTTCAAATAGGTGCAGGGATGTACTTGGCAAAAAAAAAAAATCACATAATTGTCTAAACAACTTGCTAGTACTAATAGGTTCAGGCCCTAGCGGTAACACTCTGGCATTGTGTATTCAATGCTTTGATAATTTGTTAGCAAGTGTGGTATGTCTGTTTCAGGATTTGTTTACGTTCTTGCTCAATTTAGGTTCTAGGATTATGATTTGGCCAAATTTTACCATTAGCGAGCATCTTAACAGAATGATTATTGTATCAGTCAGATTTATGGTGGTACCGAGATGAATGGCTCAGTTTGCAATTTGTGCCAAAACTAATCATTGTCAAATAAAAAGTGACAGTTTGTCACTTCAAACAATTCTATTCATGTTAATGCTAGATCCAAGCTTGCTGCATATTAGGCAAACATTAATTATAATATGCAATTGGATTTCAGGTATAGCGGTCAGCGGCCATCCGAATCCCTGAAGGCTCACTCCAAGCGAGTATTCAAGGCAGTGTGGCATTCTTCACTGCCCCTTCTCATCTCCATCTCATCTGATCAGCACATTGGCATGCATAGATACCTGTGAGGATGGGATGAGTGCAGCTGTTTCTTTTCTTTTCTCTTTTTTTTGTTTTTTTAACTAGAGAGGGCTTTTGGGTTTTGGAGAATGTCATCTTTTGTAAAAATGTACGTTAGCATAATAGAATTCGTAGTGGTATATTTTATTGGTACAGTTGAGGATGTGCTAAACAATGTCCTTAAATTAGGCAGTTTTGGACAACATTTTAGTCAAGCATGAGCAAATTTGTCGGATCTTAATTAAATCCAGGAAACTACGGAGCCATATCGTCTCTAGTTATGGTAGTCAAAACTCAAAAACATTGCAGCTAAATTATTTGATCCGACCTTACCCAATATGGTACGAGACAAAATGTCCATTCTGAACTAGGTTCGACTCGAGTCGAGAGCTAATGTATATCATGAAATTAGTGTTTTACCCTCACTAAGTCAATTATATTGACAGCCATGAGCTAATCCGTAACATTAATTAATACTTTCATCCGCACTTAGTAACATTAATTAATTAATCCATAACATTAATTATATTGACAGCCATGTTTCTGTGTGTAATTTTAAAAAAATAGTTATTTATCAGATTAACCAAATGTGGTAAATTGACACGTTGAGTCAGGTTGGAATCGGATCAGATCGGATTGGAACTATTATGTTGGTTCCGTAACATTAATTAATCCATTTTATTAAAAGTATACATGATTTCAAGCAAATTAGCACTATTATGTTTGATCCTGACTCGAGAGTAATCAATACGAATTATCATTATATTTGTACAACTATATACATTCTCTCAGGCAAATTGATCATTTTGTTGTGTTTCTCCTTCAGCATACTTGCTCCCAGGCAAATTAGTACTGTTATCTGGGTTGCAAATTTCAAGTTCGAAAATTGTAATTTGTAAGCGTTCATGCTATTAATTACAGCACAGTAAGATGGAGGGGTTCCTGAATCAGTCTTTGATTAGGAAGTTGAGATCTTATTGTAAAAAAATAATTAATATATCTGTTGGTTGAAAATTTCCACAAACCATAAAAAATTACTGCACAATAGTTCACGAGGAAAAACAAAAAAAAAATGAGCAAAAGACACGCCCAGTGGGACTCGAACCCACAATCGCTTGATTAGAAGTCAAGCGCCTTATCCATTAGGCCATGGGCGCTGATGTGATACTTCTCTTCCGGTAACGTATATGTTTGTTTTTGGGTTTAAAGCTCGTAAGCATGTTTCTAGTGTTTTTGTAAGATAAAAGGGCACCGATATTTTTATTAATAGAAAAAAAAATATTGATAATGAGGTAAGGTTTTATGAAATTTTGAAATATAGAAAGAATGTTATGGTGTATAATGTCCAGAGCACTATAACTGGACGTTATAAACCATAACGTCAAGTTAATCTAATTGCTAATGATTGCTAAAAAAAAACACTGCAACTGGACGTTATGATTTATAACGTCCAGCTACAGTGTTTTTTCGTCAAAAACAATCTCACAACTGCAGTAGTTAGAACTGAAGCAAAAAATAATAATGAAAAACACTATAACTGGACGTTATGAACTATAACGTCTAGTTACAGTGTTTTTTTTTGTTTTTTTAACGACCATTAGTGATCAGATTAAATGAACGTTATAGTTTATAACGTCCAGCTACAGTGCCTGAACGTAAACCATAACATTCTTCTTATTTTTCGAAATTTCACGAAAACGTACCCCATTATCGATATTTTCTTTTTATCTTTCCTATTAATGAAAAATCGGTAAAAGGGCATGGCATCGGTCATGGAGAATAAAGGATAATATCAATTCATAACTGAGCAATAGTTAATTCTAATAACCTTCTAGCAGGGCGGACGTAGGATTTCTGCCAGGGAGGGGCAAAAATCAAGTTCAAATCCATTAACAAACCGAGTACTAGATAAAAAACAATCAACATAATAATAAACAATAAAAATAATATACTCTTACATAATAAAACAACAAAATAATATCATTTTACATATTAAAAAACAACAAAGTTGGTTCAGACTCATAAATTTCTATAAATTTTCATAAATTTTCTATAAAAACAACAAAATTTCTCATTAACAGTGCTTTTGAACTGGCCTAGCGGGTTTTCTAGTTTCAGGGATGAGCAAAATAATTTTCAAAGAGAAACAAAATAGTACTGGACTCGTATTTTTCTAATGAATTTCAAAATTCAGGGAGGCGGTTGGCCGCCCGGCTCAAGGTGGGTCCGCCCCTGCCTTCTAGCAACTAAACTTATATGTTACGATATTAATTAACACGCACCATATGAAAATAATGATTGATTAATTAGCAGAACAATTTCATGGATTGTTTATTAGTATATTTCTTTATTTTTTTGCAGCTTGATTCAAATTTCGTGTGCCATAGTTGATAGTTCACAAGTTCAACATTAGTTTTGGAGTGAGGCTATGGTGCTATGCATAGCACGGATGGGGTCCGTGCTACGGCTCAAAATTTGACTTTTCAAAATTCTAACGGTCGATCCAACCGTTCAATGTGATAACCATATGAATATGTACTTGCAAACTAAATTTTATATTTTTTCGAATTTTTTTAGATAGGTAGAATTTTGATGGTCCAGAATTTTCAGAAAACACTGATTTTTCTACCTATCTAAAAAAATAGTAAAAAATTCGAAAAAATATAAAATTTAGTTTTCAAGTACATATTCATATGGTAATTACATTGAACGGTTGGATCGACCGTTAGGATTTTAAAAAGTCAAATTTTGAGCCGTAGCACGGACCCCATCCGTGCTATGCATAGCACCATAGCCTCACTCTTAGTTTTGTTACCAAACTTGTACAGTTTTCTAAGCTCGATTCAAATTACATCAAACTTAATGTACGGTTATATATGCAAATGATAAATACATGTCTATAAATCTAATTCTTTATTTATGATGAAATTTGACATTTCTATTTAAACATGATTTTTGTTTTGTTTGTTGCCAATATACCCTCAGTTAATTTATTTTTCACATGTTTGCCCTGATATCACAAGTACTTATTAAGATTTATGTATGACTGATTAATGTTGTTTTCTTTATTTGTTTTGCATTACTTAAATTTTGTTGAGGAACATTTTTTGTTAAAATATTTTCTACCAAATACTGGCAGCATCATGTTGTTTGTTTACGTTTAAATTTATGCCTTTTATTTTAATTTTAGTATTAGAAAAATGATGTAAACTTAGTCCTCTGAGTAAAATGCATTTTTTAGTAAAAGTTAGAAATCAAGCCACTTAACTATTTAATATTCACAGAGAATTTCTCCATTTGAATTTTGAACATGCGACTTTTTACACGGAGAGCAAAATGTATTTTTTAGTCCAATCATAACATGATTTCCTTTTTATTGTTTCATACATATATTCAACAAATTTAATCATTTTGAATTATTTTTCTTGCTTTGGATGTTTAATTAGAGAAACTTCATATTTTGAATTAAATCATTTGACTGATTTTCATTACCTGGAATCTATGTTGCACAGATACGTATCCGATACGCCAGCTGGCGTATCCTTACTTAGCCGATACGGTTGCCGATAAACTTTGACTCGCTGGGATACGCCTGTGGACCGCGCACCGCACCAAAATCACACGCACTGTATCGCTGTATCCGTATCGCTATATCCGTATCGCTGTGGACCGCGCACCGCACCAAAATTACCGTATCGCTGTATCCGTATCGTATTCGATACGTCCGTGCAACATAGCCTGGAATTGATTGTATGACCAAATCATGAATTGATTAAGTAGCAGCAGATAGACAGGATAATTCTCTCTCATTCATGCACTTTATATATACTAATAATATTCTGTATCTCTGATCTACATATAATATATAATATATTGAATCAAATTAAGTTGCTTGGTTGAAAGAAAAATACTGTCCTCAATTAAAAAAAATCACGATACAAGTAATTGCGAAAAGAAATAACAAGATTGGAATAGGTGATGGACTCAACTCGAGTAATTCTAAAAAGAAAAAGATAAATGGGAATATGCATATTACGGATCAATCAGTGCTATGAATTTTTATCTATACTTTTAAAACTAAAACAGGCAATACGAACCATTAAATATAATTTTCATATCAAAATGTACTTGTAGACAATATTTTATTTTTTTTATTATTTTTTTACTATTTTTTTAGATAAATAAATAATTGTTGTTTTTGGATGGTTCAAAATTTTCAAATTAAGTGAATTTTTACCTATAAAAAAATAGTCAAAAATATAAAATTTGGTATGTGAATACATTTTCATATGAATATTATATTGAATGGTTCATATTGATTGTTTGAACATTACAAACGAACAAAGATATGAATCCATAGTCAGGGGCGGACGTAAGATTTCTGCCAGAAAAGACAAAAATCGAATTCAAACCCATCAACTAATCGGATTGAATACCAAATCAGAATTTAATTGAATTACCAATAACAATACCAATACCAATACCGATACCAATACCAATATAATCAAGATAATCAGTTGATTATGGCCCTTTTATACATTTTTGAAACACCAACAAGTGAGAGAGATGAAAGTCAGAGAATCAGAGAAGAGAAACTTTTTCTTTTTTGATAAACGAGTCCGAGAAGAGAAATGGAGAGAATCGGATTTCATTTTTTTAGGAGAGAGATAAGAGCTGATCAGTGGTGCTCGGTTAATTTTTTGTATTGTGGGCTTCGGTCAAAGAGAGATGAGAGTGAGAGTCTCAGAGAGAATAAAAGATAAAGGTTCAGTAATATTTAGATTTCGGAAAGGCTTAGGCCCGATAGCATATTTTTTTTAACAGAGCTTCAGCAAATTATTTTGGATATTTCAGAGGAGAGCAAAGCTATTCTCGGTAAAATTTCAAATCCATCCCTGCTCATGGACCATTGTGTAATATGCATATTACCATAGCCTCACTCAATGAGATGAATAATTGTTAAAATATAACCGTTCTGAGCGACAAAAAGATTCATTGTTAGACGTTAAAAAATAAAATTAAAAAACACGCCCGGTGGGACTCGAACCCACAATCCCCTGATTAGAAGTCAGATGCCTTATCCATTAGGCCACGGGCGCTTATTTGGTCGCAGCATTTCACTTTGTGCTTTTCATTGGTAGGGACTAACGTACTTGTACATTACAAATGCCAACTGTTTTCTGCATTGGAATCATTGGCGGACCCAAGGTGGATAGGGGCAGGCACTTGTCAATCTCTGGATTCGAATTTTTTTTTTTATTCAGTGGTATATTATACTTGTGCTTACCTCTGGACGGAAACAATGCCTACCCATAGTGTTAATTAACAGATAGAACTTACAAATTACTCCGTTAATCTTTATGCGGAAGCGGAAGTAGATCTTGCGAGCGTAGCAGTATCACTGGTTATGCAAGAAATCACAAGACGAAGCAGGAAGCCTTGCGTTTTCCATGACCTAAAACCTTCAAGCATTAACAGAGTGTTTCTTGGTGCTCTCTATCTTTTCTCTCTTTCTTGGCAATCACTTTCACATACATTAGAGAGAGAGAGAAGGATATGGTTTATAATAAAACCAATGCACCTCTTCATAACGGGTCGGCACCTCTTCATAACGAATTGAGTTTTGGATTCGGGTTTTCCATAATGGACGTACGATTTAATAAATCCAACACATGAATTTAATTCACGGCCAAGTAGAAGAAAATTACACAGAAAAGAAGTCATTACAGACTGATTCACGTAAAAGAATTACAGAAAAAAGACGCGGTCCGATTCGCTACTCCACTAAGAAGAATCTCTGATTCGCTATGAGAAAAAAAAGATCTGCTACTAGGGATCTAAATATATATCATGTCGTAACTAGTCATGCTGTGACTAAATTTGGAAGGATGGTCATGGCACGTGAATGGTCACAACACGTTAGTCACGTCATGACCAAGACATGCTGTGACCACACGTGACGTATCTAAATGTTACTGGTCACGTTTGATCATGTTTCACTATTTTTTTTTCATAATTTAGATTATTTTATTCAAGATTCACCATTCGATCAAAGATCTAACGGTCTTAATTATACGTGACTCAAGTGACCATGTGCTGTGCCGTGACCAAATCTTTCGCGTAACATGTTGTGTCGTGTCAAATTTTCAAAAGATAATTACGTCGCGTGAATGGTCACGGCACGGGACATGCGAGTTACAACACATGACTGGCACACGTGCCATGTCATGCCGTGATGGAACCGTGTTGTGCTGTGACTGACCGTGTCGTGTCGTGACGTATATGATTATGTCATGAGTTTTTTAAATTCTTATCTACTTTTCTACTCTAATTCGTTAGAAAAAAAAAAAATATACTACTCCTAACCGGAATTCTGAATTCGCCCCCGATTGGAATCATCTTGATCATATATACTCGTGCTACAGCAAATAATTAAGTGCCTTGCTCCCTGAAGTTCTGTTTTTTAACGGAGCCGGGGGTGTCAAATGGACACCGGATCGATTTTGATTGGATCTCTGATCAAAATCGTTTGTTCCGCTTTATAATTCGTGCGGACGATCTATTTTAAAATTTAAAATCCGCCTCGTGAATCTAAAGAGGGTGCAAACAAGGACGTCGATCAATCGGTTCCGATTGGACATCGAACCATCCCTTATCTATCTATACCCTCTTTTATTTCTAAAACCGTGTTTGTTGTTTTGGATGCATATTTTGCCTAAAAAATAAGAAGCTTGCACTATTTACAGAGCATGAATCACGTTGACAATTTCCAATAATTTTAAGAAAATAATCATGAAGCGAAAGGATTACGCCTTATCTAAATCTCCATCAAACTTTGGCATTTTCAATATATTTCTTCTATATTAACCGTTAACGTGTCTCTATTTATAAGTGTACAGACATTAATGTCCCTTTGCTTCTTTATCACCAAAAAAGGAAAAAAACAAAGAAACAAAAAAGGTGGTCCCTTTGTTAATAAACTAACAGGTGTCTTTTGTTGCTATAAATCCCATTTCTTTTCTCTCGCTTTCTTTCTCAATTACCTCAATTACCGTGTGTATTCAGTGGCATAGGCAGGATTTGAGTTGGGAGCCGGTAAGTTTCTTTGTTATTTTTGGCAATTTGAAGCCCTTAGGTGAGGCAAAAATATTAACAATTCAAATTTTATCAAAATATTAAAGTACAAATTCAAAAATTACAAATTACATCATGCGTTAGGAAATTTGAACTTTGCATGACAGACAAAAAAATATCTAAAGTAGAACAACAATCCAATACAATATGAATTTATAAAAAAAATTTAAAATCCATAGTAGGACAAATGTCCAACCTTGAACAATAGTGCCTTCCCCCTATGTGTGTTTTTATGATGTAATATATGACTAAGAGCATCTACAACGGTGATTTCTTTTAAATTGTTAATCTGATGTGTTAATTGCTAATATAATTGCTGAGATGTACCACAGTTTTTAAATTAACAAGTTTGCTTTAAAAGCAACTCTTTAAAATGCTGTTTTCCAAAAATTACCTGAGTCACTTTCTTGAGTTTGCACAAATAGCAACATTTCTGTAGGTGGCAACACACGTGTACCATTCCGAAATATTATGTTATATATAGATTTACAATTTCGAAATTAATTGATCGGCTAATAATAAATAATAAGATCCTCACAATTGACAATCTGACAAAAAAGAAAAAAAAGAAAAAAAACTGATATCTAGTCAAGTACATGTGTGTCATGTGCAGGACAAACATAAAATTTGTTAGTCATAGATTGGTGGCCACAAAATTCACTCAGAGAATGTTAAAAAAATCCAGTCTCAATCTAAAGGATGCCATATCATGAATTGGACTTGAACAAAGAAGGAGAGCAATTATACTCATCACTCAGTTCATACTATGCTGGTGGATTTAAAAGGGATCTCAGAGGTAGATTTATACATTAGTAAATACATTTTCATACGAAGAGCACGTTTAACGATTCAGATAGACAGTTTGAAATTCAAAAATAGAGATGAATTCATAACATGAATTGATTCATAATATGCATATTATTATAGCATCATTTAATGTTTATCCTATAAACCTCCATTCTTAAAAAATACTAATCACTACTACATAATTTCAAAGCATCACCGGTTAAACAACACCGGATTTGATGCAACCAGTGTTGTATATCATTTAGCACTGGTTTAAAGTACAACCGGTGCTATATGTCTTACATACAATACCGGTTTATTTGAAAAAAATAGTGCTAAATATTTAGCACCGGTTTTATTATAAATAACTAGTGTTGTATGTAAGACATTTAGCACCAATCAGTTGTAAAAACCGGTGCTAACATGTAATGAGTTGAAGACTTGATCACTTGAAGTCCCATTCTACATGTCACCTTGTGTGATATATAATTTTTGTTTCATTTTTCCTTGTTTTTGTTTCTGTGAATAAAACACCGGTGGCATATATCTCTATCACAAGCGTGTAGCACGAACCACTATTTGTGAAGGAAATCTCCAAGTGTCAAAACACATCATAACATGCCCATTAATACCAAATATTAAATATGGTGCCACAAAATTTAATTACTGGTGCCCGTAGAATCTGCTGCAGAGCTAGGCATCATACTTCACGTGTAAGATTATTTAGAAACATATTGTCGTACATTATAAAATATCAGAATTTTAGTCCAATTTTAACGACTTCAAGGATATCCATGCTAGCTGTTGGATTAAAAATAAATATGTGAAAATTATATTTTCTAAGTAATAGAGTGTATTTTGATTTTCTACATAATGATAATGATGGATCGATACGGCTCGAGAATGGATCAAATCGGATCTAAAACATACAAAAAATAACTTTAATACGAATTGCAGAACGTGTTTAAACATGTTTTTGAGAATCGTTTAGGTGCAAATAAAAGTTAAAGTTTAACTTAATTGTTTTATTGTCAAAAAATTGGGTGTAAATAAAAATTAATCTAGAGAGTAATTTGAAATTATTTAAAAAACTTAAGCACCAAAATTAAATTTTCCATAATAAAGACATCACATGTTAATAACAAAGCAATTTTGCAAGCAAAACGAAAAAAAAATGTCACTGTATTTCGGGAAGGTGAAAACAAAATACCTGTTTGGCTCTTACACTTCATCCAATTTATCGCTTTCTTCAATGTGGAGCCAGAAATTGTAACCGTTACCACTTCACATTTTTCAAAATTTCTTCATGAAATAATAATAAACTGCTCATTATGAAGTTTAAAATTTTTGGGGTTATTGGTTTAATCTCTGCAATTGGGAATCCTTGCAATCTTATATCGACATCATATAAATTTCTTACAATTTTTTCCTGTCAGAAGGTCAAAGCGCACCAAATGGAAAACTGTAGTCAATATTCTTCTTTTCTCTTTCCATGACAGTTTTTAATTTGAGTGAGGCTATGGTACTATGCATGGCGCGGATTGGTCATACTATAGATCTATATTTTCATTTTTAAAATTTTAACTGTCAATCTGACCCGTTCAACATGATTTTTATCTGAATATTTACTTGCAAACCAAATTTTACATATTAAAAAAAAAAAACACTATTTTAGATAGGGATTTGGCTAATATGCTACGCGTAGCATAGGGCCTCTCCGTACTACGGCTCACTTTTTGATTTTTCAAAATCCTAACGGTCGATCCGAACCGTTGAACATGATCTCCATATTAATATGTACTTGCAAACCAAATTTTACATTTTTTAGAATTTTTTTTACTATTTATTAAGCCACTTTGAAAATCGCTGATCCAATGGTCCAGCAGATTTTACTGTTGTGTACAAATTAGTGTTTTTTCAAAGTGGCTTAATAAATAGTAAAAAAATTCTAAAAAATGTAAAATTTGGTTTACAAGTACATATTAATATGGAGATCATGTTCAACGGTTCGGATCGACCGTTAGGATTTTGAAAACTCAAAAAGTGAGCCGTAGCACGGAGTGCTCTATGCTACGCGTAGCACGCTAGCCATGTCCTTTAGATAGGTAGAAAATCACTGTTTTTTAATGGTCCAGAATTTCACATCAAATGATTTTCTACCTATTTTAAAAAAAGTAAACAATTTCTAAAAATATGTAAAATTGGTTTGCAAGTACATATTCATATGGAAATCATGTTGAACGGTTCGGATCGACTGTTAGGATTTTGAAAATGAAAATATTAATTAGTAGTACGGACCAATCCACATTATGCATAGTACCATATATAGCCTTACTCTTTTAATCTTAAGCCTAGCTTAATTAAATTAGATTAATTTGCATAAATACCATTTGAGAAGTTTTATCTAGCATGCGATTTTCTTGTCATATAGATTTTTCAATATATTCTATGTCAATATGTTCCATTTGATGTCGTCCTTCTCTGAATTCCAAACTTGGATGCAATCAACAACCATGTGAAACACATTTGTGAAGCCAGAGGCTATATATATGGCACCTAATACCAGTATCCCTCCACAGCAACACGCACTAGCTAACAGAAAAAAAAAAAAAGAGCACCTCCTCTTCCCACACTACCTGAATTCACCCAATTAAGTAACATTCATTCAATCAATGGCATCCTTTCCCTTGAGCACTCTCCCATCTAACTTGGTGCACCGTGCAGCGCCAACTAAAGGTCACCCCCTCAAAAGTCGAACGGTTTGTAGGGCCATACTCGACAACCAGATCAGCATCAACTCAGATGTATCATCCAACTCTGTCAGTGCGGTTTGGCGTAACTACACCGCCGAGACAAATGTACAGAGACAGGTTATCTCTGCTAACTACAATGGATCAGCATCCATCAGCCTTGATGTCGAGCCTCTTCTACAACTCGTTGAGGAAATCGTCAAGGTGAAATTGAATAAACTACATAGTTCGAATTCACTGCATGATTGTTATTTTAATGTACTTAAATGTACATAATAGCATCAAAAGGGCTTAAGGAAAATTAATCAATATTTATATATATGGCTACACTAAAACCATAAACAATACGAAGATTCACGAAGAGTATAAAAATGTGCCTATTGACTTTGTTAATGCCATGTGCATCTTTAAGATTGTGAAACTGTCTGATTATCAACATGCTAATTATTCATCATATCAAGTATTGAACATTATAATCGACCATTTTAATTAATTGTCCTTAAAATATTGCACCCAAACATTCCCCCAGAGGGACAGTCTGCGCTCTGTTTTTACTTTTTATACAGATTTTCTATTGTCTATTAATTGAAAATTATAATTACCCTGAGGTTAATGTAGATTAAAGTAGGTTATCATATTATCACAGTAATAAGTAAAAATATTGTGGCTTCATAGATATATAGTTATATTTTCACAAAAAAATTAATACTTGACAAATAATCACTTCCAAATTGGTGGAAAAAAATAACACCTTGACAATTTACAATATAGAGAATTATCTCTAAATACCAACAAAGTAGGTTGACTAATAATAATTTTTTCTAGGTGAAAACGGTCCTTTCAACATCTAATTTATTAATATGGTTTTGCAAAAAACACTGATATTGTCACATCAATTACCAGAACATTTAGCTTTACACATTAAGAACCACTTCCCTGATTTACTTATATGTTAGTGATTATTGCTTCTGTGCTTTTAGGATAAGTCGGAATCACAAAGAGCCTTCAAATTTGACTCTCAAGCACTCCAACAGAAAACAAGAACAATGATTCCTGGTCTGAGCCAACTCATCCACAAAATCACTTGCGAGGTGGTTATTAATTAACAATGTTTTTTTATTAATTTTTTTTAATTATTATCATTGTTTTTCATAGTTATTGTGCTTGATAAAATGATTCGATGCAGATATCGTATGATTGCCCAGAAAAAGGTAGTGCCCATGAAAGGGCAAATTCACTACTGGCTTTACTCTCCAACTATTCACCAGATGCCAAGATAGTTCTTGTGCTCGCCGCCTTCGCGATACGCTACGGAGATTTTATGGTAACCGTGAATCAGTATACAAATAAAAGCGACAAATTTATCAACTCGTTGGTGCTTCTGAAGCAAGTCACTGGCACCCTCGAGAGCGAGAACACTCTGAAATCTCAGATAACAGTTATCAAGGATATCATTAACACTCTCCTTGGTGTTGTGTACTACATCATCGAACTCAAGAGCTTTCGTTCCTGGAACAACATTCTCTCTGAAATCAGAATTAATGAGATTATATATTGGATGATGAGAACTGTAATCCACTGTGGTTTTACCGTCAGCGACCTCTGCAGTGGGTAAGTTCTCAACAGTTCTAATTTCAGTAGATTTTTAAATTCAACTAGTACTATGAAGTAGTGTATAGGTATTATTTCATCTATTCATGATGTTTATACGTTTCATAAGTAGTTACCACCAATGCCTTCCTAAAAAAGCAAAATAAATAATCTTTCATGATTATGCATTTTTACTTGTATTATATCTGTTAAATATTGAGATGCTAAGCTAACTTTACAATACCCCTTTATACTTCCCCTAAACTCAGGTACACTTTAAGCCTCAATGAAAAGTCAGAACTGACGGTTTCTACCCAGAAGATTAGATATTACTATGAGCAATTGACTACTCGCATTACTATCTACCGCAAGCGTGAAGGTGTGTGTGCTCTAACAATAAACTTCTTATTGGAAACAAGTTTTCTTAAAATGCCAATTAACACAGTGGTTATTTGTTAACTTATTTCATGCAATTTGCTTAGCCAACTTCCTCTTTTCATTTTCTACACGCACCATGATGGATTAACCGTGTACATATAGATATAGTTTGTATTTTGTCAGCAGGAGGATTTCCCAGAAATGAAAGGACAAGCATATAATTTGTCCTATGAGAAATTCTTCATTGGAGACCAGGAAACAAATTTGTTTTACAATCTGATGCAAATAAAATCCTCAATAATAATAAGAATTTTCTCCTCGTTAAACTTCAACTTGGTAATTGTATTGCCTTAAGAAAGATGCTGAAAGTGTAGTCCTAATGTTAACAACATTTATACTTCATAACATGGCATATCTAATCCTGATTTTGGTGACTTCTATTTTCACAGAGGAAATAAAAGTAACCGCAAACTATCAAGAACTCCTAGGTTTTCTCCGATTTCCACCGACAAGCAACATAGAAATCCTTTACTATTTCATCAACTCCAGCATTGACAGCAATATCCTCTACAACCCTGGAACAAAGGTATCAACCACACTACGCTTCTTCCAGAACAGAAAAGTGCTGATCCTCTATTCTAGTTTTGCAACTGAGACCTTCCAAGAGGACCTGTCATTCCTGGAACAATTTTACAACAATACCCACATTAGATTCGGCTACGAAATTGTGTGGGTGCCGATTGTTGATCAGACGACTGTCATCGATGAGAAGAGGTACAATGCAATCATCTCCAAAATGCCATGGTACGCACTGACATACGAGGCAGTATTGCAAGTGAATCGCGGATTGGTTCACTTGCTTCAAAAGGATTGGGGATTTACCGGGAAGCCGATGTTAGTGGTGCTGGATGAGAGGGGACAAGTGGTGCGTCAAAATGCACTGCTCATGCTACATTTGTATGGTGAAGAAGCATTCCCTTTCACCCCGGAGCATGAGATCCAGCTTCTCACAAAGATCTCCAAGGGAATGCAATTCCTGCTTGTACAAATTGATGCAACAGTATCTCAATGGGTATGTACCGAACAATTTAATTCAGATAATTATATTTGTCAAGAGGTTGAAACTACATTATCTCAATTGGTATGTTTTGGAAAAAAAAAAGATTTCAATTTTCAACAGCTATTATCTGTTTACGGAAATTGCACTAACAAACCACATATTAATATAATTTTAGATAAAGAGCAAGGATCAATATGTATGCCTGTATGGAGGGGATGATATCGAGTGGTGTAAGAGTATGGTTCAATTACTTACGACCGTTACAAAGGCAGCGAATATCAAGATAGAGACAGCATATGTTGGAAGGAACACTCATCACAAGGACACAGTGGAAGCGACACTGAAGGCTTTCAGAGAGACTAAATTGGGGCACAGTTTTGAGTACTCAAGCTCAACCGTGCTCTGGGAGCGTTTGCAGAAATACGTGATGCATTTCAGTACACACGATTTCAGCGATGTCTCAGAAGGGTTCCTCTCATGGGCATCCTCCTTACTTACCTTTGACAAAAGCCGTGATTCCTGGGTTGCTATCGGCAATGCCGACCATATTCTCGTCTTCAGAGGCAGAGTTTTCACCAGTGGCCTGAAAGTAATATCTTCGAAATTAGAGCAGTGGAAAAGTCAAGTCACCACTGTGAACTTCCTTCAAGTGCTCAGTGAATGGCTGAAAGATCACAAGAAAAAGCAGGAGAAGCACTGCCATGAACTCGAGATTGTCGGCAATCCTGCATTGATCAAGGGAGGTATGCGCTGCCCGACTTGTGACGAACCAATGCAGGTGGCTACGCTGTTCAAATGCTGCAAGTGATCCATGCATAAATATTCCACACATCGTGCTCAAGGCTAGAGAAAACTTAATTTGATGGCGATATATATAATAAATCTTACTTTTACTAAAAATCTTGTAACTTAGCAGCACTAGTGTAGTAGTGTGTGATCAATAAACTCTGTAATAATGAATGAGTATTACCCTGAATATGTACCTGTCTTAATCGCTTTGTGACCTTGTCACTTTTTAAATAAATATCATAAACTCTTTTAATGAGCTCAATTAAACAATATTTGCTTTACTGATTCTAAATAATTTGGATATTGACCGAGGCAAGTACTTACGATTTATCAAAGCATATAAAGAAAAAGATGCATCCCAAAATAATATTCAGAGAGAAACAAAATAGTACCGGATCCGTATTTTTCCAATGAATTTCAAAATCCAAGGGAGCGGTTGGCCCCCGGCTCAAGGTGGATCCGCCCCTGCCTTCTAGCAACTAAACTTATGTGTTACGATATTAATTAACACGCACCATATGAAAATAATGATTGATTAATTGGCAGAACAATTTCATGGATTGCTTATTAGTATATTTCTTTATTAGTTTTGCAGCTTGATTCAAATTTCGTGTGCCATAGTTGATAGTTGACAAGTTCAACATTAGTTTTGTTACATTGAATTTAGAGTGAGGCTACGGTGCTATGCATAGTACGGATTGGGTCCGTGCTACGGCACAAAGTTTGACTTTTTAAAATCCTAACGGTCGATTCAAACCGTTCAACATGATTATAAAATGAATATGTACTTGCAAACCAAATTTTACATTTTTTCGATTTTTTTTACTATTTTTTTAGAAAGGCTGTTTTTGGATGGTCCACAATGTTCAGATCAAGTGATTTTCGAAAAAATAGTAAAAAAATTCGAAAAAATGTAAAATTTGGTTTGCAAGTACATATTCATTTTATAATCATGTTGAACGGTTTGGATCGACCGTTAGGATTTTGAAAAGTCAAATTTTGAGCCGTAGCACGGATCCAAACGGTGCTATGCATAGCACCGTAGCTTCACTCTTGAATTTATGACCAAACTTGTACAGTTTTCTAAGCTCGATTCAAATTACATCAAACTTAATGTACGGTTATATATGCAAATGATAAAGAGTAAGGCTACGGTGCTTTGCAAAGTAAACAGCCCTCTTTACTTCGGGCTACTTTTGTCAATTTGCAAAATTCAAACAACCAATCCGTACCGTTCAACATGTTCTAAATATTGAAATGTGCTTGGAGACCAAATTTTACATTTTTTAGAATTTTTTTACTATTTATTAAGCCACTTTGAAAAAGTCTGATCCGGTGGTCCAGAAAATTTTACTGTTTTTTACTGTTCACCATTGGATCAGCAATTTTCAAAGTGGCTTAATAAATAGTAAAAAATTCAGAAAAATGTAAAATTTGGTCTCCAAGCACATTTCAATATGTAGAACATGTTGAACGGTTCGGATCGGTTGTTTGAGTTTTGCAAATTGAAAAAGTAGCCCGAAGTAAAGAGGGTTGTTTACTTTGCAAAGCACCGTAGCCTTACTCAATGATAAATACATGTCTATAAATCTAATTCTTTATCTATGATGAAATTTGACATTTCTATTTAAACATGCATTTTTTTTTTGTTTCTTGCCGATATACACTGTCAGCTAACTTATTTTTTCTCATGTTTGCCCTGATTTTAAAAGTACTTATTATGAGTGCTTAATGTTGTTTTCTTTTTCTGTTTGCCGTTACTTAAAATTTGTTGATAGGAACATGTTTCTGTTAACATATTTTCTACCCAGTATTCGCAGCAGCACGTTGTTTGTTTACATTAAAATTAATGCCTTTTATTTTAATTAGTATTAGAAAAATGATGTACACTCAGTCCTCTGAGTAAAATGCATTTTTTTAGTAAAAATTAGAGATCAAGTTACTTAACTATTTAACTATTTAACTATTTAATATTCACAGAGAATTTCTCCATTTGAATTTTGAACATGCGACTTTTTATATGGAGAGCAAAATGCATTTTTTAATCCAATCATAAAAGATTCCCTTTATTGTTTTATTCATATATTGAACGAATTTTATCATTTTACATTATTTTTCTTGCTTCGGATGTTTAATTAGAGAAACTTCATATTTTGAATTAAATCATTTGACTGATTTTCATTACCTGGAATCTATGTTGCACAGATACGTATCCGATACGCCAGCTAGCGTATCCTTACTCAGCCGATACGCCTGTGGACCGCGCACCCCACCAAAATCACACGCACTGCACCACGTGGTCCATCGTGCACCGCACCAAAATTAATTTTTTTAGCTGCTACCGTGATTCAAACTTGGAATCTGAGGCATAACAACCATAGCCTCCTACCACTATACCACTGTAATGTTGTTGTTATAATAGAGTACTTATTATATTTAATATATATTTTGCTCCATTTGATTCATATAAATATAATTAAAATAATAAAAAAATATTATATATAATAAACATAATATATCCTTGATTTTTAAAAATTACCGTATCGCTGTATCCGTATCGTATTCGATACGTCCGTGCAACATAGCCTGGAATTGATTGTATGACCAAACCATGAATTGATTAAGTAGCAGCAGATAGACAGGATAATTCTCTCTCATTCATGCATTTTATATATACTAATAATATTCTGTATCTATGATCTACATATAATATATAATATATTGAATCAAATTTAGTTGCATGGTTGAAAGAAAAATGCTGTCCTCAATTAAAAAAAAATCATGATACAAGTAATTGTGAAAAGAAATAACAGGATTGGAATAGGTGATGGACTCAACTCGAGTAATTCTAAAAAGAAAAAGATAAATGGGAATATGCATATTACGGATTTGCTATGAATTTATATCTATATTTTTAAAACTAAAACAGGCAATACGAACCATTAAACATAATTTTCATGTCAAAATGTACTTGTAGACAATATTTTATTTTTTATAAATTTTTAACTATTTGTTTAGATAAATAAATAATTATTGTCTTATCAGTGAATTTTTACCTATCTAAAAAAATAGTCAAAAATATAAAATTTGGTATGCCAATACATTTTCATATGAATATTATATTAAACGGTTCATATTGATTGTTTGAACATTACAAATGAACAAAGATATGAATCCATAGTCAGGGGTGGACGTAAGATTTCTGTCAAGAAAGGACAAAAAATTGAATTCAAACCCATTAACTAATCAGAATTTAATTGAATTATCAATAACAATACCAATATCAACACCAATACCAATACCAATACCAATACCAATACCAATATAATTGTTAAAAATATAGAAGATTGATCTCAGATTTTATCATCATCATAGATCAAAGATCAAGAACTAGGATTATGGTTTTGGCGATTGTGGTTCGATCGGGTTAGTAGTTTGTTTCATAATTTGATTTTTTGGTACGGCTCTGGTTTTCTCAACTTCTCCCCCTTAAAAAAAAAGAAGTTTCTCTTTTTCGTTGTTTTCGTCCTTTTTTTTTTTTTGAGATATGAAAGGAAGAAGGGTTTTCTGAGATTTTTCGGGCACTGGTTTTTTTTCTGGAATTTTTTTTTATTATTTTCTGGTATTAGCTGATACAGCATTGTTCTTTTTCTGAATTTCTGGTTTAGATCAGATAAAATCAGATCTTGTAATTTTGTTGGGTTTTTTCTCTTGGACCTGATAAGAACAGATGATTATCAGGTTTGCTGGTCGGAATCAAAAGCTTAGAGCTTTATCGGGTTATTGGGTTTTTTTTTTTCCGGGTGCTCATAAGAACAGATGCTGGTATGGATTGTCTGGGTTATTTTGTTTATATGGATCTGGTTTTTTTTATGGGTTATTAAGCCTTGCCTTTTCTCCTGTGATGAACTCTAGCTGGATACTTGCCCCCGACAAGCAATTGCTGCCATGAAGCACGGTATTTATCAGCTTTGAGGTAGCCTCAGATGATTGCTGCCCAGCTTGAGCCATTCTTGCTTGTAGTTCTTGATTCTAGGGTTTTGAAACCCGCTCTGATACCATGTTGATTTTTGAGGTTCTGAGGAGAAAGGATGCGGAACAGTATTGATTTATTTCCATTAATTATTGGAGAGATTATGTGGAAGAATCATATTGTATTTCTCCGTATTGTATCTCTTGTGTTATATATGTTACAATTTTTCTAGAGCTATTTATAATACAAGCTCTTAAAGAGCCGTTGGAAATCCTAACGTTACTATTCCTATTTATGGTAATCTCTGGTACCAATGTACCAACTATTCTATTCTATTTCTATTTTGACACTTGAACTATTTCATGGTATCAGAGCCTTGCTCTTAAGGCCTCAGAAAAATCTAGAATCAACAAAGAGTTGCGATTAGAAGTCGTGATTCCAATATGGCGAGGCAACGATCAATGTCACAGAGGCACCATCGTCACGCTTAACTGCCACACTGCTCAACAACCATAATTTTCAATCATGGGCCAGAGCAGCGATCCTTTCTCTCAATGAGAGGGACCTATATGAAAATGTCACAGGGGATGCAAAAATGCCTGATAAAGAGAAAAAACCTGAAGAATACAAGAAATGGAAGAAAACTGATCTCAAAGCCATGAATTCGATCATCCATTCCATTGAACCCTCCATGCATGATCTCTTCCTTTACCATGATACCGCAAAAGAAATGTGGGACGCAATCAACAAACATTTCAGCAAAAACCGAAACCATGCCCACATATACCATCTCAAGAAAGAAATCCATCAATTAACGCAAAATCACAAACCAATCATCGAATACATCAGTCAATTAAAGAGGAGATGGGAGGAATTGAACCTCTATCTCGTCAAAACCTCAGAACCTCAAAAATTCAACATGGTATCAGAGCGGGTTTCCAAACCCTAGAATCAAGCACTACAAGCACACAAATCAAGAATGGCTCAAGCTGGGCAGCAATCATCTGAGGCTACCTCAAAGCTGATAAATATCGTGCTTCATGGCAGCAATTGCTTGTCGGGGGCAAGTATCCAGCTAGAGTTCATCACAGGAGAAAAGGCAAGGCTTAATAACCCATAAAAAAAACCAGATCCATATAAACAAAATAACCCAGACAATCCATACCAGCATCTGTTCTTATGAGCACCGAAAAAAAAACCCAATAACCCGATAAAGCTCTAAGCTTTTGATTCCGACCAGCAAACCTGATAATCATCTGTTCTTATCAGGTCCAAGAGAAAAAACCCAACAAAATTACAAGATCTGATTTTATCTGATCTAAACCAGAAATTTCAGAAAAAGAACAATGCTGTATCAGCTAATACCAGAAAAATTCGTACCAGAAAATAATAAAAAAAAATTCCAGAAAAAAAAACCAGTGCCCGAAAAATCTCAGAAAACCCTTCTTCCTTTCATATCTCAAAAAAAAAGGACGAAAACAACGAAAAAGAGAAACTTTCTTTTTTTAAGGGGGAGAAGTTGAGAAAACCAGAGCCGTACCAAAAAATCAAATTATGAAACAAACTACTAACCCGATCGAACCACAATCGCCAAAACCATAATCCTAGTTCTTCCATTCGCACAAACCCTAGCTTCTCCACCGCCGAAAAATATACCCATTGCAAGAAGAAAGGGCATACAAGGGTGAGTTCTTGGTCCTTGTCACCAGATCAGAACCAGAAAAAAAGGGCTTCATCAGTCTTACCAGCAAATACCCTAATTAGCAAAACGAAAACCTCGTCGCAAAAAAAAAAAAAACCTAGCCTTCAAGGTGAATGGAAAATATGCACAAATTGCAAAAAAAACAAGGCCATAATCGAGATCGGTGCTGGATTTTATTTCCTAATCTCCGGCCGAAGAAACAAAAAGCGACGGAGAATAGAGATGATCGGAAGAGGTACGCAAGAGGTGGCGACGGATTTGAGAAAGAATAAAAAAAAGGTCAGCAGCGATAAATTAGAAGGAAGGAGAAAGGGGGAGTTACAGGAGGATACGAAATGAAATGGGTTTTAATAACCTTATTTCATCCTCTCCATTTTTTAAATGAAATGGACACCTCCATTGGTACTGCCTCAAGAGGGTCTAGCGAGTCAAAAGAAGATCTCATGCAACGATTGTTCATGCAACTCTTCATGTGGTACTCTAAAAACCAAAATTTAAATTCTTATAGTATAGCCTTTATTTTATGGAAGAAAATCCCGCTTGACCTAATTTGAATAACCAAATATTCATAGATAGCGGTGCACCAATCAATAGTATAGAAAAATCTAGAAAATTGCCGAATATATTTCTAGAAATGTTTAAAATATTTTTATATAGAACTCTTTACAAAAAAAAAAATTACTTTCTGTTAATATTTACAAAAAAATTAACACAAAGTGAATTAGATTGCAATGCACATTTTCTTCTTCAAATAAATATAATATTTCAAACCGGAAAGCCAGAAAAATAATTAATGAAGTTTTTGAAAATCTTGAGAAAATTGTATAATTTACAAAAATAAAATTTTATGAAATTTTCAAATATTTCATGTTATGATATTCATAAATTTCAATATATTAATCATAAAAGTTCAACACTTACTTTTCTATATTTTAAAAGCTTAACTCTTTCCAATTGTATGTTGACATATTGAACGGTATAAAATAATTATGTTTTTGCAAGTCAATCACATTTACATGATATTTATAAAATTTGAAATTATTTAACAATAAAAATTAATATTATCTCAAAATTAAAATTGCATAAATTAATACATGAAGTTTTTTGACAATGGCCTTTATGTTTGAAAACAAAAACAAAAATTCATCTTTGTACAATAATATATATATATATATATATATATATATATATATATATATATGAGAGAAATATGGCACAAGATTTTTGGACATCCTTTCTCTAAAAAATAAATAAATAAATTTCCTATAACAACTATATTAATTGTAATGATTTATAAAAATTGTTAATTTACTAGAAATTCAATTTAATGCATGAATTAAATATTTAGATTTTATAAGAATATCGAATTTGAAAATAATTATTCTACAAACTATCTTAAAATTAAAAGTTTCTTCTTCATACAAAAAGGCTTGGTTTATAAAGAAAGCCTCAACATTCATAAAGAGCCGGTATCCAATTCATACCGAGATAACCAAGAGCCGAAAAGCCACCATACCTCTCTAGCCGAGAGGGTAACAAAAATCAAGAGCCGAAAGGCCACCATAACCGAGAGCCGAAAGGTTTCGGTCACCATAACCAAGAGCTACTAGAGCCACCGAGCTACTAGAGCCACCATACCAAGAGCCGAAAGATTTCGGCTACCATAACAAAAACCAATAACCTTTCTACCCGAAAGGTCACCATAACAATACCAAAAAAAAAAAAAACCAAAAAAGGGGGGAGAACCTATACCAAATTGTACCAAATTGTGTTAGTAATACCTAAAATAATAAAAGTTGTACAAGAGCATGTACAATTAGAAATACCAATACCAAATGACCAAATAGAAGAAATACCAATACAAATACGAAGGTCATAAAAAATAAAAAATTGACAAGTTGGTAATTGTACAATTACCTAAAAAAAATAAAAGACCCATTGGATGTAAATAAATATACAAATAAAATACAATAGTGATGACACCGTTAGAATTTTGAATTTATTTTCTATTGCGGTAAATAAATGTTGAAACCAATATATATATATATATACATATATATGAATTATTCTCTCTATTTATCTATATAAGAAAAATAATAATGCTAACAATGAGGGGGAGGAAGAATTAATAGGTACGAAGAACATCAAGGATGACGCAACCATCTTCAAGGCCTAAAGACGATGCGATCCCTCCGAGGCATGAAAAAGGTGCAAGCCAAAATCGAAACTCAACTCATGCGAAATGAAGAGCAACTTGCCAATATCGTTATCAAAGGATCGGACCCAAGTCCATTCGAAGATATCACAAGCAAGCTAGGATTGTACAATATATACATTCCTAGCTTGAGGGGGAGTGTTAAAAATATAGAAGATTGATCTCAGATTTTATCATCATCATAGATCAAAGATCAAGGGCTAGGATTAGTTCAAGTGTCAAAATAGAAATAGAATAGAATAGTTGGTACATTGGTACCAGAGATTACCATAAATAAGAATAGTAACGTTAGGATTTCCAACGGCTCTTTAAGAGCTTGTATTATAAATAGCTCTAGAAAAATTGTAACATATATAACACAAGAGATACAATACCGAAAAATACAATATGATTCTTCCACATAATCTCTCCAATAATTAATGGAAATAAATCAATACTGTTCCGCATCCTTTCTCCTCAGAACCTCAAAAATCAACAATAATCAAGATAATCAGTTGATTATGGACCTTTTATACATTTTTGAAACACCAACAAGTGAGAGAGATGAAAGTCAGAGAATCAGAGAAGAGAAACTTTTTCTTTTTTGATAAACGAGTCCGAGAAGAGAAATGGAGAGAATCGGATTTCATTTTTTTAGGAGAGAGAGAGATTGTATTTATGTGGGCTTCGATCAAAGAGAGATGAGAGTCAGAGTCTCAGATAGAATAAAAGATAAAGGTTCAGTAATATTTAGATTTCGGAAAGGCTTAGGCCCGATAGCATATTTTTTTTAACAGAGCTTCAGCAAATTATTTTGGAATTTTCAGAGGAGAGCAAATCTATTCTCGGTAAAATTTCAAATTCATCCCTGCTCATTGCTCATGGACCATTGTGTAATATGCATATTACTATAGCCTCACTCAATGAGATGAATAATTGTTAAAATATAACCGTTCTGAGCGACAAAAAGATTCATTGTTAGACGTTAAAAAATAAAACTAAAAAACACGCCCGGTGGGACTCGAACCCACAATCCCCTGATTAGAAGTCAGATGCCTTATCCATTAGGCCACGGGCGCTTATTTGGTCGCAGCCTGTCACTTTTTTTATTTAACGTTTTTATTAGTAGGGACTACCGTCTTCATAAATACATACTTGTACATTACAAATGCCAACTGTTTTCTGCATCGGAATCATTGGCGGACCCAATGTGGATAGAGGTAGGCACTTGTCTATCTCTGAATTCGAAATTTTTTTTAGACTCAGTGGTGTTTTATACTTGTGCCTACTCCTGGATGGAAACAATGCCTACTCCTGGATTTAATTCACGGCCAAGTAGAATAAAATTATGCGGAAAAGGAAGTCAGTCTAAACTGATTGGCGTAAAAGAATTAAAGAAAAAAGACGCGGTCCGATTCGCTACTCCACTAAGAAAAATCACTGATTTGCCATGAGAAAAAAGAGATATTCTACTAGGGATCTAAATATATATCATGTTGTAACTAGTCATGCAGTGACTAAATTTGGAAGGATCATGGCACGTGAATAGTCACAACACGTTAGTTACGCCATGACCAAGACATGCCGTGACCACACGTGACGTATCTAAATGTGACTGGTCACGTTTGGTCATGTTTAACTATTTTTTTTTCTTCATAATTTAGGTTATTTTATTCAAGATTCACCATTCGATTAAGATCTAACGGTCCTAATTATACGTGACTCACGTGACCATGTGTTGTGCCATGATCAAATCTTTCACGTGACGTGCTGTGTCGTGTCAAATTTTCAAAGGATGATCACGTCGCGTGAATGGTCACGGCACGAGACATGCGAGTCAAAACACGTGACTGGCACACGTGACATGTCATGTCGTGATGGAACCGTATTGTGCTGTGATTGAACCGTATCGTGTCTTGACGTATCTGATCACGTCATGAGTTTTTTAGATCCTTATCTGTTTTTCTGCTCTAATTCGTCAGGAGAAAAAAAAAAGTTATATTTTTATTAATATTTTGTATCTACTCCTGACCGGAATCCTGAATCACCTCCTGATTGGAATCATCTTGATCATATATACTCGTGCTACAGCAAATAATTAATTGCCTTGCTCCCTGAAGTTCTGTTTTTTAACGAAGCCGGGGGTGTCAAATGGACACCGGATCGATTTTGATAGGATCTCTGATCAAAATCGTTTGTTCCGCTTTATAATCGTGCGGACGATCTATTTTAAAATCCGCCTCGTGAATCTAAAGAGGGTGCAAACAAGGACGATCAATCGGTTCCGATTGGACATCGAACCATCCCTTATCTGTTTTCGAACTACTATTGGATGGAATGCCTGCGAATAAAGCACCACCTTAATAATTAATTGGAAAATCTTAAATGTTCACCATCTTATTTGTTCATCACCTTTCACTCTTTAATATGTTAACTGAAAATATATATTTGTCAACATAAATGTTACGAAATCTTACATAAATTTAAATAATTAGAAATTTAATTTAAGAACCATTAACAACCGTCCGATCCGCTTTAAGATATGTGCGCTCTGCTTTAATATTTGTGCATGCTTGTGTCAATTTTTGTGCGCACAGATCTTAAAGAGGAACGGACGGTCGTGAAGCCCATCGGATCTACTCCGTTCTCAATTCTCAAAAGTAAGTCTGATGTCAATTTTTATGTGCACAGATCTTAAAACAGATCAGACGGTCCTGAGTCCATTGGACCTACATCGTAGTCATGAGAATTACTCTAATTAATTTCGGCCCTGGACGGCTGGACGAAGCACTGATATGGTGCAAGTCTGTTTTTCTGTACTGAACTGGTGACAGTGCTGGGTAATGTTAAAAAAAGGTAGGAATCATCCCAGTCACTGCACCCAATATATTACCATGTCACATTTGTACTGATTATCATTTTGTTTTAAAAAGGCTTAAAAATCCATTGCATTTTAGAACACTTATATTAAAGAACCTTGTACCAAGTATCTCATCTACAAAACTGACCCTACTTCTCTCACTGTAAGATGCCATATGCCTCGGCAGTGTTGACATCCTGAACTGGTACCTGGTACCAGAGTGGTACCAGTACCGGTTCCAGCCTTGTGCTTCCTTGGCTATCTATATCTATCTATCTATCTATACCCTCTTTTATTTCTAAAACCGTATTTGTTGTTTTGGATGCCTATTTTGCCTAAAAAATAAGAAGCCTGCACTATTTACAGAGCATGAATCACGTTGGCAATTTCCAATAATTTTAAGAAAATAATCATGAAGCGAAAGGATTACGCCTTATCTAAATCTCCATCAAACTTTGGCATTTTTCAATATATTTCTTCTATATTAACCGTTAACGTGTCTCTATTTATAAGTGTACAGACATTAATGTCCCTTTGCTTCTTTATCACCAAAAAAGGAAGAAAAACAAAGAAACAAAAAAGGTGGTCCCTTTGTTAATAAACTAACAGGTGTCTTTTGTTGCTATAAATCCCATTTCTTTTCTCTCGCTTTCTTTCTCAATTACCTCAATTACCGTGTGTATTCAGTGGCATAGGCAGAATTTGAGTTGGGAGCTGGTAAATTTCTTATTTTTTTGGGCAATTTGAAGCCCTTAGATGAGGCAAAAATATTAACAATTCAAATTTTATCAAAATATTAAAGTACAAATTCAAAAATTACAAATTACATCATGCGTTAGGAAATTTGAACTTTGCATGACAGACAAAAAAATATCTAAAGTAGAACAACAATCCAATACAATATGAATTTATAAAAAAAATTTAAAATCCATAGTAAGACAAATGTCCAACCTTGAACAAAAGTGCCTTCCCCCTATGCGTGTTTTTATGATGTAATATATGACTAAGAGCATCTACAACGGTGATTTCTTTTAAATTGTTAATCTGATGTGTTAATTGCTAATATAATTGCTGAGATGTACCACAGTTTTTAAATTAACAAGTTTGCTTTAAAAGCAACTCTTTAAAATGCTGTTTTCCAAAAATTACCTGAGTCACTTTCTTGAGTTTGCACAAATAGCAACATTTATTTAGGTGGCAACACACGTGTACCATTCCGAAATATTATGTTATATATAGATTTACAATTCGAAATTAATTGATCGGCTAATAATAAATAACAAGATACTCACAATTGACAATCTGACAAAAAAGAAAAAAAAAAAAACTGATATCTAGTCAAGTACATGTGTGTCATGTGCAGGACAAACATAAAATTTGTTAGTCATAGATTGGTGGCCACAAAATTCACTCAGAGAATGTTAAAAAAATCCAGTCTCAATCTAAAGGATGCCATATCATGAATTGGACTTGAACAAAGAAGGAGAGCAATTATACTCCTCACTCAGTTCATACTATGCTGGTGGATTTAAAAGGGATCTCAGAGGTAGATTTATACATTAGTAAATACATTTTCATACGAAGAGCACGTTTAACGATTCAGATCACCAGTTTGAAATTCGAAAATAGAAATGAATTCATAACATGAATTGATTCATAATATGCATATTATTATAGCATCATTTAATGTTTATCCTATAAACCTCCATTCTTAAAAAATACTAATCACTACTACATAATTTCAAAGCATCACCAGTTAAACAACACCGGATTTGATGCAACCAGTGTTGTATATCATTTAGCACTGGTTTAAAGTACAACCGGTGCTATATGTCTTACATACAATACCGGTTTATTTGAAAAAAATAGTGCTAAATATTTAGCACCGGTTTTATTATAAATAACTAGTGTTGTATGTAAGACATTTAGCACCAATCAGTTGTAAAAACCGGTGCTAACATGTAATGAGTTGAAGACTTGATCACTTGAAGTCCCATTCTACATGTCACCTTGTGTGATATATAATTTTTGTTTCATTTTTCCTTGTTTTTGTTTCTGTGAATAAAACACCGGTGGCATATATCTCTATCACAAGCGTGTAGCACGAACCACTATTTGTGAAGGAAATCTCCAAGTGTCAAAACACATCATAACATGCCCATTAATACCAAATATTAAATATGGTGCCACAAAATTTAATTACTGGTGCCCGTAGAATCTGCTGCAGAGCTAGGCATCATACTTCACGTGTAAGATTATTTAGAAACATATTGTCGTACATTATAAAATATCAGAATTTTAGTCCAATTTTAACGACTTCAAGGATATCCATGCTGTTGGATTAAAAAATAAATATTTGAAAATTATAATTTCTGAGTAATAGAGTGTATTTTGATTTTCTACATAATGATGGATCGATACGGCTCGAGAATGGATCCAATCGGATCTAAAACATACAAAAAATGACTTTAATACGAATTGCAGAACGTGTTTAAACATGTTTTTGAGAATCGTTTAGGTGCAAATAAAAGTTAAAGTTTAACTTAATTGTTTTATTGTCAAAAAATTGGGTGTAAATAAAAATTAATCTAGAGAGTAATTTGAAATTATTTAAAAAACTTAAGCACCAAAATTAAATTTTCCATAATAAATTACTTGTGTATCATGAAAGACATCACATGTTAATAACAAAGCAATTTTGCAAGCAAAACGAAAAAAAGATGTCACTGTATTTCGGGAAGGTGAAAACAAAATACCTGTTTGGCTCTTACACTTCATCCAATTTATCGCTTTCTTCAATGTGGAGCCATAAATTGTAACCGTTACCACTTCACATTTTTCAAAATTTCTTCATGAAATAATAATAAACTGCCCATTATGAAGTTTAAGATTTTTGGGGGTTATTGGTTTAATCTCTACAATTGGGAATCCTTGCAATCTTATATCGACATCATATAAATTTCTAACAATTTTTTTCCTGTCAGAAGGTCAAAGCACACCAAATGAAAAACTGTAGTCATATTCTTCTTTTCTCTTTCCATGACAGTTTTTAATTTGAGTGAGGCTATGGTACTATGCATGGCGCGGACTGGTCATACTAAAGATCTATATTTTTATTTTTAAAATTTTAACTGTCGATCTGACCCGTTCAACATGATTTTTATCTGAATATTTACTTGCAAATCAAATTTTACATATTTAAAAAAAAAACACTATTTTAGATAGATAGAAAATCACTGTTTTTTAATGGTTCAGAATTTCACATCAAGTGATTTTCTATCTATTTTAAAAAAAATAAACAATTTTTAAAAATATGTAAAATTGATTTGTAAGTACATATTCACATGGAAATCATGTTGAACGGTTCGGATCGACTGTTAGGATTTTGAAAATGAAAATATTGATTAGTAGTACGGACCAATCCACGTTATGCATAGTACCATATATAGCCTTACTCTTTTAATCTTAAGCCAAGCTTAATTAAATTAGATTAATTTGCGTAAATACCATTTGAGAAGTTTTATCTAGCATGCGATTTTCTTGTCATATAGATTTTTCAATATATTCTATGTCAATATGTTCCATTTGATGTCGTCCTTCTCTGAATTCCAAACTTGGATGCAATCAACAACCATGTGAAACACATTTGTGAAGCCAGAGGCTATATATGGCACCTAATACCAGTATCCCTCCACAGCAACACTCACTAGCTAACATAAAAAAAAAAAAAAAAGAGCACCTCTTCCCACACTACCTGAATTCACCCAATTAAGTAACATTCATTCAATCAATGGCATCCTTTCCCTTGAGCACTCTCCCATCTAACTTGGTGCACCGTGCAGCGCCAACTAAAGGTCACCCCCTCAACAACCAGATCAGCATCAACTCAGATGTATCATCCAACTCTGTCAGTGCGGTTTGGCGTAACTACACCGCCGAGACAAATGTACAGAGACAGGTTATCTCTGCTAACTACAATGGATCAGCATCCATCAGCCTTGATGTCGAGCCTCTTCTACAACTCGTTGAGGAAATCGTCAAGGTGAAATTGAATAAACTACATAGTTCGAATTCACTGCATGATTGTTATTTTAATGTACTTAAATGTACATAATAGCATCAAAAGGGCTTAAGGAAAATTAATCAATATTTATATATATGGCTACACTAAAACCATAAACAATACGAAGATTCACGAAGAGTATAAAAATGTGCCTATTGACTTTGTTAATGCCATGTGCATCTTTAAGATTGTGAAACTGTCTGATTATCAACATGCTAATTATTCATCATATCAAGTATTGAACATTATACTCGACCATTTTAATTAATTGTCCTTAAAATATTGCACCCAAACATTCCCCCAGAGGGACAGTCTGCGCTCTGTTTTTACTTTTTATACAGATTTTCTATTGTCTATTAATTGAAAATTATAATTACCCTGAGGTTAATGTAGATTAAAGTAGGTTATCATATTATCACAGTAATAAGTAAAAATATTGTGGCTTCATAGATATATAGTTATATTTTCACAAAAAATTTAATACTTGACAAATAATCATTTCCAAATTGGTGGAAAAAAATAATACCTTGACAATTTACAATATAGAGAATTATCTCTAAATACCAACAAAGTAGGTTGACTAATTAATAATACTTTTTTCTAGGTGAAAACGGTCCTTTCAACATCTAATTTATTAATATGGTTTTGCAAAAAACACTGATATTGTCACATCAATTACCAGAACATTTAGCTTTACACATTAAGAACCACTTCCCTGATTTACTTATATGTTAGTGATTATTGCTTCTGTGCTTTTAGGATAAGTCGGAATCACAAAGAGCCTTCAAATTTGACTCTCAAGCACTCCAACAGAAAACAAGAACAATGATTCCTGGTCTGAGCCAACTCATCCACAAAATCACTTGCGAGGTGGTTATTAATTAACAATGTTTTTTTATTAATTTTTTTTAATTATTATCATTGTTTTTCATAGTTATTGTGCTTGATAAAATGATTCGATGCAGATATCGTATGATTGCCCAGAAAAAGGTAGTGCCCATGAAAGGGCAAATTCACTACTGGCTTTACTCTCCAACTATTCACCAGATGCCAAGATAGTTCTTGTGCTCGCCGCCTTCGCGATACGCTACGGAGATTTTATGGTAACCGTGAATCAGTATACAAATAAAAGCGACAAATTTATCAACTCGTTGGTGCTTCTGAAGCAAGTCACTGGCACCCTCGAGAGCGAGAACACTCTGAAATCTCAGATAACAGTTATCAAGGATATCATTAACACTCTCCTTGGTGTTGTGTACTACATCATCGAACTCAAGAGCTTTCGTTCCTGGAACAACATTCTCTCTGAAATCAGAATTAATGAGATTATATATTGGATGATGAGAACTGTAATCCACTGTGGTTTTACCGTCAGCGACCTCTGCAGTGGGTAAGTTCTCAACAGTTCTAATTTCAGTAGATTTTTAAATTCAACTAGTACTATGAAGTAGTGTATAGGTATTATTTCATCTATTCATGATGTTTATACGTTTCATAAGTAGTTACCACCAATGCCTTCCTAAAAAAGCAAAATAAATAATCTTTCATGATTATGCATTTTTACTTGTATTATATCTGTTAAATATTGAGATGCTAAGCTAACTTTACAATACCCCTTTTTACTTCCCCTAAACTCAGGTACACTTTAAGCCTCAATGAAAAGTCAGAACTGACGGTTTCTACCCAGAAGATTAGATATTACTATGAGCAATTGACTACTCGCATTACTATCTACCGCAAGCGTGAAGGTGTGTGTGCTCTAACAATAAACTTCTTATTGGAAACAAGTTTTCTTAAAATGCCAATTAACACAGTGGTTATTTGTTAACTTATTTCATGCAATTTGCTTAGCCAACTTCCTCTTTTCATTTTCTACACGCACCATGATGGATTAACCGTGTACATATAGATATAGTTTGTATTTTGTCAGCAGGAGGATTTCCCAGAAATGAAAGGACAAGCATATAATTTGTCCTATGAGAAATTCTTCATTGGAGACCAGGAAACAAATTTGTTTTACAATCTGATGCAAATAAAATCCTCAATAATAATAAGAATTTTCTCCTCGTTAAACTTCAACTTGGTAATTGTATTGCCTTAAGAAAGATGCTGAAAGTGAAGTCCTAATGTTAACAGCATTTGTACTTCATAACATGGCAAATCTAATCCTGATTTTGGTGACTTCTATTTTCACAGAGGAAATAAAAGTAACCGCAAACTATCAAGAACTCCTAGGTTTTCTCCGATTTCCACCGACAAGCAACATAGAAATCCTTTACTATTTCATCAACTCCAGCATTGACAGCAATATCCTCTACAACCCTGGAACAAAGGTATCAACCACACTACGCTTCTTCCAGAACAGAAAAGTGCTGATCCTCTATTCTAGTTTTGCAACTGAGACCTTCCAAGAGGACCTGTCATTCCTGGAACAATTTTACAACAATACCCACATTAGATTCGGCTACGAAATTGTGTGGGTGCCGATTGTTGATCAGACGACTGTCATCGATGAGAAGAGGTACAATGCAATCATCTCCAAAATGCCATGGTACGCACTGACATACGAGGCAGTATTGCAAGTGAATCGCGGATTGGTTCACTTGCTTCAAAAGGATTGGGGATTTACCGGGAAGCCGATGTTAGTGGTGCTGGATGAGAGGGGACAAGTGGTGCGTCAAAATGCACTGCTCATGCTACATTTGTATGGTGAAGAAGCATTCCCTTTCACCCCGGAGCATGAGATCCAGCTTCTCACAAAGATCTCCAAGGGAATGCAATTCCTGCTTGTACAAATTGATGCAACAGTATCTCAATGGGTATGTACCGAACAATTTAATTCAGATAATTATATTTGTCAAGAGGTTGAAACTACATTATCTCAATTGGTATGTTTTGGAAAAAAAAAAAGATTTCAATTTTCAACAGCTATTATCTGTTTACGGAAATTGCACTAACAAACCACATATTAATATAATTTTAGATAAAGAGCAAGGATCAATATGTATGCCTGTATGGAGGGGATGATATCGAGTGGTGTAAGAGTATGGTTCAATTACTTACGACCGTTACAAAGGCAGCGAATATCAAGATAGAGACAGCATATGTTGGAAGGAACACTCATCACAAGGACACAGTGGAAGCGACACTGAAGGCTTTCAGAGAGACTAAATTGGGGCACAGTTTTGAGTACTCAAGCTCAACCGTGCTCTGGGAGCGTTTGCAGAAATACGTGATGCATTTCAGTACACACGATTTCAGCGATGTCTCAGAAGGGTTCCTCTCATGGGCATCCTCCTTACTTACCTTTGACAAAAGCCGTGATTCCTGGGTTGCTATCGGCAATGCCGACCATATTCTCGTCTTCAGAGGCAGAGTTTTCACCAGTGGCCTGAAAGTAATATCTTCGAAATTAGAGCAGTGGAAAAGTCAAGTCACCACTGTGAACTTCCTTCAAGTGCTCAGTGAATGGCTGAAAGATCACAAGAAAAAGCAGGAGAAGCACTGCCATGAACTCGAGATTGTCGGCAATCCTGCATTGATCAAGGGAGGTATGCGCTGCCCGACTTGTGACGAACCAATGCAGGTGGCTACGCTGTTCAAATGCTGCAAGTGATCCATGCATAAATATTCCACACATCGTGCTCAAGGCTAGAGAAAACTTAATTTGATGGCGATATATATAATAAATCTTACTTTTACTAAAAATCTTGTAACTTAGCAGCACTAGTGTAGTAGTGTGTGATCAATAAACTCTGTAATAATGAATGAGTATTACCCTGAATATGTACCTGTCTTAATCGCTTTGTGACCTTGTCACTTTTTAAATAAATATCATAAACTCTTTTAATGAGCTCAATTAAACAATATTTGCTTTACTGATTCTAAATAATTTGGATATTGACCGAGGCAAAATAAGACCATTAGTATTTGATCAGCATGCAAAAGACAAAGATACATCCCAAAATACAAAAAAATTCTCAAAAAGCCTAAAATCTAATTTGTTACCTGGAACGCAGCTCTATTTAGGCATGGATATATATACTTGTAAGCTGTTGAATTATAAACTTAATTTTCTATAATAAAGTTAGGTTTATTTCGAAAGGGCAAACGTTGGTCAATCTGAGCGTACTGATTTTCATAACAAATAATGGTTAGATAAATTACGGGGCACTTCGACTTTCATTATTAAACGCAATTTATCAATTGAAGATAATAAATATCTGCGATCACGGCTATCACCAAATACTGGGTTTCCGATTTTCATTCGACTGTGATACAAACAAGCACATCCGGAACTAAACATATGAAAATTTTAGGTGGATGATTATACTCATTGAGAAACAAAATTAAAACTTTATACGGATAGATTTTCAACCTAGCAAAAAATATCCGTGCAGACGGAAATCCTAATTTTTTTTCCCTTCTCTAACCACTGGTGCAAATAATAAAATGTGAACTTCAACAATTAAAACAATAAGGATGGAAAACAAAATAATGACACAATTCGTCTAAAGATAATATTCGTTGATGATTGGTGTTAGTATTGGTATAGATCTGCGAGGAGAGATATAGTTGCGGAACTTGCCATAAAATTATTTGAAATATGCAAATGAGACAACATATTAGCTGTACATATATAAAGCTTAACAAGGCAAAACAACATTTTGACAACAAAACAAATGCAAAGACGTCAGGTGATCAAATCCCATACCAGCAAACACATTTGTTACATGACAACTAAGTTATTGGAGCTCTGATTTAGCCTGAAGAAACCATTAAGGCCATAGATTTATCAATCTTCATACTCGGTCTCCTCATCATCTCCATTTCTACCTTCCCCATATCCCCAACCAACCTCTCCATTTCCCTCTGCATCCTCAGTCTCCTCGCTATCCTCTTCTTCCTCTTCCTCTTCTTCATAGACCTCTTTTCCTGTCCAAACCCGTTTTGGGTCTCCTAAACTAGTCCTCGGTCCCAATCCAAATTCTGATTTTATCTTCTGATTTATAGCAATCGCCTTAGCTGGTGCCATCTGAGCTGTCAGATTTGGCTTGCTCTTCTCCTTCCCCCTCCCTTCTCCAATTGTTAAAGGGTTAACTGGAGAGGGAGTTGCAATTCTCTTGCTACTCCCATTACTCACGCTATATTTATTATTATAGGTATCCATTTCTTCATTGGTGTGATCGGGGTGCTCCCTTTTGAGGTGGAGGTTGAGCTTGTACTCATGTATGTAGGCTTTGCCACATCCCTTGTAGGGACATTCGTATGGACGAGCCTGTGTGGCAGGGCCGACATAGACCAATGATGATGTGGGTGTCTTTGAGGCGGGCAGTGGTTTCTCGGCTGGAGGAGTGTGTTTTACTGCTTCAATTGGCATGCTCTGGATGTGCATGAAAAAGATTGCCAAATTTTAAGCAGGAATAATATGAATTTACATGGATGTCTGAAAACTTCAAAACCACAGCCTTAACAAGCGATAAATTTATTCTAACCAGCAGACATAGATGCATTTTCTAGGATCATTGTCTTCATAATTTCATGAATTTTGCCTCACCAAAATCCTACTCTTGCTCATGGGGGCTCAGAGTAAATACGGGTGTGGTATGAATAGCTTCTGTAGCAAATTGGATAAGGAAGATTATATATTATTGGGATGTTTGTCTTGCTTTGGTAGGGATTGTGACAATCCTCATCTTGTATAGGGGCATATAAAGGATGTTCATATTTTCTTGGGGTATGCATTAAAGTCCTGTGATTTTTAAGTGGACACAACATATATTCCCTTCAAAATAGTTAATGGTCATTTCCTCTAGGGATAATTAAAGTGGAAAGTAAGAGTGCTAATTGAAAAGAAACTAGAGAATGATCAGTTGTTTGCCTACATGCTGCTGCATCACCTAACTAAGAATAAGATCCCAGGGTAAAATAAGGAAAGAAAGGTGTTAATTTAAATATACATCAGGAAGGAAAAAGTTCCAAGTACCTTCTCATGATGAGCCTTCATGTGGGTTCTCAATTTGAGCTCATTAGTAAACCTCTTTCCACACCCTGAGTAGGGACAAAGATGGTAATTCTCGACTACGTGTGTTTTCATGTGGGCCCGCAAATTGAAATCCAATGAGAAGGCCTGATGCATTATTTTTAAGTTGAACCAATAAAAGGCATCAACTAACAATTGAAAAGGAAATGAAAGCAAGAAAAGGCAATTTAAGAAAGACAGGTATTTTCCGAGGAAATGATGTGATTTCATGGAAGTTAAGCTCAACAAAAAAGTAAAACACATTATCTTTTACTCGAACCTTTCCACAACCGTCAAAAGGGCAGACGAAATCTCGTTCTCCTGTATGGATTAGAAAATGCCTCTTTAACTTGGAACTATCTACAAATTTCTGCACACAGACACAGTAAAAATAATGTCATCTACTCCTTAGAATAGTTCCTTTAAGTATACATAAAAAGTATCTCCATCTTGAGAGCCTTTCCCTTGTTCAGCTGTTCTTTAACCCCATTTTGAGTTTTAGCTTGATTTATCCATTGATTGCATGATCAGCTCCAAATTGTATCATTTTGATCAAAACTAGTCTCAATTACGAAATTCTAATCGATTTGCAGTAGTTCATATAGGTTCAATTTATTGTATTATGCTTCTTTCTGACCCAATAAGCCCTGATGAGGTTCAATTAGCCTCAAATTATCCTCACTTATCCCCTAATCGTGTAAATGGGGTTCAATTGAACCCAAATTGCTCCCATTTATCCCTCAATTGGCTCAATGGAATCCCAATATCCCAGTTAAGCCTTGAACTTAATCCAATTTAGTCAAATTATAAACGAGCGCTCAAGTTTGAGATATTAAAAACTCAAGTCTCCAACTGTCCTCAATTGAACGGAAATCACTCTCAAGTGAGTAACACGTGGAAATAACTGTATAACCTCAACACCTTTCCACAACTGACAAAAACTGAAGCCCCTTAAAAACACTGTTAAGCTTAAGTTCGATTACAACTACATAAACCTTGATTATGCAATGATGCTGAAGGTAAAGCTCAAGTTCTCCACAAGAAGACATTCCATCCCCTAATGCGCATTTGGTCCCTATCTTAACCAGAATTAGTGCGGAGTAAGCTTCAATTTGACCTAAATTAACTCAGATAATTCTGGACTCTGGACACAACCCAAATTACCCCTCCAAAAGATACTCATTTTCACAAATACTCTTCAAAAAGATCACCAACTGATGTTGGAAAAATTAAAAAACAAAAGGTACCTTTCCACAGCCAGGGTAGTTGCACATATGTTGCCTGTCACCATGTATGTTAGCGTGCTTTCTGAGAGCAGCCACGTCAGTGAAAGTCTTACCACAACCCTCATAGCTGCAAAGAAATAGAATCTCTGTAGTTGGCTCCGGTTTTGGTGCCACCTCCAATTCCCGTCCTTTCTCTTTTTCCTTCAAAGCCTGTACCATATCCTCTTTAAATTGTAGAGAAAAAAAATGGAAAATAAAGGAATAATTTGAGGGTCAGATATAGCTATTGTTGTTAAAACATCAATGATAGTAATGATTGCTGATTGCAAGAATAATAAAGTTCGGAACGGTATAGGTAGAGAATGGTTCACACTTCGTAGGTACTAACCATACCCATACGGTGGTTGTCTTGGTTCAAAACTTAAATTACCAGAGATTTTATATCGGTATTACTTATTTTTTTTTTTTTGGGAAAAGCCCTTAGGCACGGTATTACTTATTAACACTTGAATGCAATCTAGTGATCTTTAAACTTGGTTTAATACTATTCTTTTGGTCTGCTGTTAATCTTGCAAAAACTGAAAAAGGTGTTGGTAATTTTGTGATTTGAACAAAAGAGGTTGTACAATTTCAACTAATACCAGAAATACTAGTAAATATAACTAGTAGATTTGAAGTTTACAATTTTCTGCAGTACCTCTGACCCACCGAAAAAGAGAGCACTTCCCACCAGCTGAAGAAAGCTCTTGCGGGATCCTATAATAGCCAACCAATTTTCCTATCACTAAGTTAGATTTAGAAAAAAAACAAAGAAAAGAAAAGCTACATCACACACCCTAAACCCACCTGCAATAGAAAAAAATGAAAATTGGAATCACTTAAACCCCTTAAATTACAGTCAGGTATTTGCTCCTCTTTTACTTAATTGGTTGTTCTTGTGACTTAACCATGAAATCGTGATCATCATTAAAATTCTAAAAAACAAAATTTAAGAGCAAATCTCAAACCAATCCCTACTGGAACTCATATGCACAAAATTTTGGCTGGTAAAGGATAACCCTAATTTAATTTTCAGTAATATTGATAGAGAATATGCTGTAGTGCTTGGTTCCTTTTGTTGTTTGGTTGTTTTTCTTGAGACAAATTGAGAAATAATCGTGTTACAACAGTATAAAATGATAACTAACCAAAACAAAATTAGTTAAATCAGAAATTCCAACCGATATAATAAAATACCAAATCTTCGTAAAACTACTCCAAGGAAAATCCTTCAATGTCACTAGATCAGACTCATGGATATTAACTGACCTTGATAAACTAAAGACGAACTAACATCAATAAACTAACATCTATGAATTCTCTAGAGGAATCGAAAAAGTTAGAGCATTCTACACTAACATCAATAAACTCTTTCATCATGGCTTGGTAAATTGAAGTACAAGAATATAACGAAACAATCCACCCGACCTGAAGGCTTTTCTAACATAAGAGGTTCATTTTCAACAAACAGATCAAAGAATAAGACCTAAAAGAGGTGTGAAGTGTGCTGAGAGGTAAGAGAGAGAGAGAGAGAGGCTGAGACGAACCATTCCTTGACCCATCGGACAGCTGGGGCTCGCTGTCGGGCGGGAGGGAAGCGCTTATAATACTGGTACAGGTTTTGCTGGTACTCCATTTTACATGCAAGTGGAGTTACTGTTGAGTCGAGCACTGCACGGCCGAGTAAGAAATGCGGGAGTGACGAACTGGACTGGTGTAGATGTAGGAGGACCGAAGGAAACGGGAGAGGAGGAGGGAAGGGAAAAGGAATCTCGAGGTTTTATCATCTCCATTTATTTAAAAATGGAGAGATCAAGCACATAGAATAATTCTTTGGGCTCATGGCTTCATGGGCCAAGCTGTTATTTAGCAGCAGCTACTCCCTCAATGGTCATGTTTAGTGGTTGTGGATGGGTGTTCATTGGGTCTGGTTTAGTCGGTTTTGAACCGAACCGAATTAGTTTGAACCAAACGGTTCAGTTTTTTCAGTTTAATGGTTCGGTTCGGTTTGCTTTTCAAAACCGAATTATAATTTCGGTTCGGTTCGGTTTTAGAAATTTTCAAAACCGAAATAACCGAACCGACCGAAACTTTATATATTATGAATTTGGTCCGGACCACTCCAGTTTATTCTTAATACCCTAGTTTATTTCTTAATCAATTGTTTTAAATACTTCGGTTTATTTTGTAATCCCGGTTTATTTCTTAATATATTTCGGTTTATTATAAATCAATTGCTTTAAATAAAAAAATAATATATTTTGGTTTGAACCGAACAAAACGAAATAAAACTTTGGTTCGGTTCAGTTCGGTTCTATTTTAGAAACCGAATTATTACTTTGGTTAGCCTAGTTCGGTTCGGTTTGGTTTGCCTAGAAACCGAACCGAACCAATGAACACCCCTAGTTGTGGAGTCCTCATATTTTACACTACATTTGGTAGTTGAATTCATGGCTTAAATTAATCTGTCTAGAGAAGTATGATGTTGAAAAATGAACCTCTGTCTATAACAGTGAGTCCTACATACGAAGTAAATGTGAAGTAAGTTAATCCACTTAAAGAGGTAGAGTAACTTACTCTGAATTAACTCACATCTTAATTTTACTCCTCTTTTATTTCTCGTTTGACAGCTCAAGTATGTTTAGTTGTGGAGTAAAGTTAATGAGGATTAAATTGCTTACTCCATCTTATTCCTCATATTTTATATCGTTTGGTAGTTGAATTCATGGTTTAAATTAATCTGCTTAGAGAAGTAAGATGTTAGAAAATAAATTTTTGTCTATGACAGTGAACTCTATAAGCGGAGTAAGTGTGAAGTAAGTTTTGAAATATAAGTGTAGAGTAAGTTAATCCATCTAAAAAGATGAAGTAACTTATTCTAGATTAACTCACATCTTACTTTTATTTTACTTTTTGTTTAACGGATTAGATATGAAGCAAGAAGTTTACTCCACAATTAAATATGGATAAAGTTATGACATTGTATCAGAAAATTTTTAAAATATAATAAAAAGTTGTATTCTGTCTGCTGAGGAGAAACATTATCAATGACAGTATTTTACCATGAATAAAATATTATTTTTGAAGCAACATAGTGAAACGTTGTTATTGACCGTTGTGCTATATTTCGAAGTTTTTTAATATTTAATTCCATATGTTTATATTAATTTTTTTAAAATGCTACAAATGCGCTTGAGTCTTGACTCGTTAATTTATTTTTCTAAAATTAAATAAAGTGTACTTTGTAGTCTGTATCGTTGCCGAGGTACTAAATCCCAAAAATCTATATTTTTTTCCAAGGGTAATTGTATTAATAAATAGTAGCTGTTACATCCATAAGAAATAAAATTACAAGCATGAACATAGTAGAAAGAAAAAGAAAAGAAAAAAAAGATTACAGTAAAAGAACATGCACAACCCTAACTTAGCAATCCAGCGTTGCTCCAGTCAGGCACCTAGCAGTATTTATTCCACATTCTCATCTCATTAAAACATCGATTTGCAGTTACACTTGGTCTTATAATCTGTTCTCCAAAGACTACACTGTTGCGGTGCTTCCAAATGTGCCAGAGTGTGCACAGGAAGTATGCAGCCCATGTATTACGCTTCCATTCTTTTCTCTGCTTCACAGCTTGCCAAGATTTTAACCATGTGTTCTGTACCGAGTCGGCCGGTACCATGATTTTCTTTTGTAACAAGGTTGCTATTGTTGCTATTGTTGCCCATACCGCCGTGTCATCTGCTTATTGGTAAGCCATAATGGATTCCTTAATCTTTTTTGTGATTCCTCTTTGAATTGTATTATTTGCTGCCGAAACCATTTGCTAAAATACATCGGCCGCAAGGTTGAATAACATGGGAGAGAGCAGGTCTCCCTACTGTAGTCCCCGCTTGTGCACGAAATATTCTGATGCCGTTCCGTTGATTAGTACCCGTGAATATGCCGTGGTTAATAGCACCCTAATCTAATTGATCCATCTTTGTGGGAATCCTCGTGCAGTCATGACTGCGAATAGAAATTCCCATTCAATGGTATCAAAAGCTTTTGTAAAATTCAGTTTCAAAAAAATTGCTGCACTGCCGGATGCTTGAATATGTTGGATAATCTCTCTTGTTGCTATCAAATTCTCAGAAATTTGGCAACCTTTAATAAAGGCCGTTTGATTCATCGAAATTAATTCCGGCATCTTTGTACTAAGCCGATTAGCAAGAACCTTAGAAATCAGTTTCGGTATGATATTGATCACACTTATTGGTCTAAAGTCACTGACCGACTCGGGTGCTTCTTTCTTGGAGATCATAACCACATTTGCTTGGTTGACCTGACTCAAATCAAGGCTATTCTCATAGAATCCAAGGAATATTTGCATTATCTCATTTTTTAATTACCGGCCAATATAGCTGTACGAATTCGTTCGGTAAACCATCCGAACCGGAAGCTTTATTGCTTGCCAGTTGTTTAACCGCCCCCTCAACCTCTTATTCAGTAAACGGATCGTGTAGGTAGTTTAGAGTATGATCCGAATTGTACAGAGCCCCCGGGTTATATGGCCTGACCAGTATTGAAGTGCCTAAGTGATCCTTTAAGTTGCTGCGCGCGAAACAGTTCAATGATGCTAGTGATCTGAAACTGTCGTACATTGATGGATGATCGAAAGCACCAAGTTTTTGTTTACCCTAGCCGATGCACATGCATGGAAGAACCGTGTGTTATTATCTCCCTGTTTTAGCCAATTGCATCTCAACCTTTGATGTCATTTCTCCTCGAGGTTATTTGCTAGTTTAAAAGCTCTCTCTTTTATTCGACATCTCAACCGGAATTCACATCCCGGTTTATCCGTCCTCTGCCACGTCCCACTAGTCATATCCCGGTTTATCATGTTCCACTACAGAATTCGTATCACGCTGCTGATCCGCTACACGGCCCGAGTTTATCAGGCCTCTGCCACGTCCCACTAATCCCCTAAAACGGTTATGTCTAAAAGTGGGGAATTGTATGAGAGGAGTGGACCTACCATAACTTCTTTGACTCATGTGACTAGTCCGCTAGATTGTATGTGCCCTTCCACGCCCTCTACCTCTAGTACCGGGTGGAAATGTTGTGTGTCACGACCTGCTATATGTTCATCTACTTCCCGTGTGGCACGAGAATCTTCTATTTCTTTTTGGACCTGCCTCTCTACTTCTTTTTGCCCAGTTTCCACAGTACCTTGTACTGACAGAGTTGCAGTTGCCAAAATTGATTGCTCTTCTCTTTTCTCTTTCTAGACACCCAAATACATGTTCGCTTAATTTATACATTGAAACAGGTTGTCTTTGAGTACGTAATTTTGATTTTAATCATCTCATATATATTATCTCATGCTCATGCGTCAGTCAGGCTGCCAAATTGCCAATTATGGTTCACCGAACTATTGGAGTTTTAAAATGAGATACCGATTGTATAAAATAGGAAAATTAGTTCGAAAATGCAGTAAAGGGCTAAACTGCTCGAGATGGAATTCATTCACTTCAGTTTAAAGGAGGAAAGGAATAAAGAGGTAGCAATTGATTATTATGTAATATTTTAAAATTATAACAAAAGCGGGGATAGCTCAGTTGGGAGAGCGTCAGACTGAAGATCTGAAGGTCGCGTGTTCGATCCACGCTCACCGCATTTTCAATTTTTTTTTTTTTCAAGTTGAATTCTTACTATTTGTTTCTCTGCGGCCCAAAATTGACGTCAGCCCAGTTTCTTTAATATTTGTTTGGTTCTTACATGGCCCGTTGGCCCGTAGCCCCTTTGCTCCATTCTATATATTCAACTTAGTGCTAAATTCTGAGTGCTTCTAATCTAATCAGTTACTAAATAAACAACAATACTATACGAGATGTTACATAAATCAATTTTGTATGAACTGCAAGCATTATATGATTAAATTAAATAGTAGGAATTGTCTGTCACGTATGATTTCTTATTTATCAATTATTTTATACGGTGACGAATATAAAGTAACTCTACATGTAATCATGTATTCTTAATTTCTTACCCAATAAACCACAAAAAAATGTCCGAACTCTTCTTTGATGAACTAATAAAAAAAATGTGTATGGAACATATTTACACTTCTTGTCATCAAAGGCTTCTTCGGGGAATCATATTATCATAGAATAAAGCCAGGATAAAAGAACCTCGAAAATTAAACTACTTTTAAAACTTTAATTGTGTTTGGTATATATAAAAGGAAGCTGATATGAGTACCCACACTGTACCCGCACCTAAACTGCCATAACTGTTTGTGGGGACCGCAACCGTTCCAAAACTGTAATTTTGTTTTACAAATATTAATAGTAACATTGTGAAGTATTTATATCTATACAATGAACTACATATATGATATATGAATTTCCTTAAATAACCGTACCCGCATTTTTTTTTGAAAAATCCTCGCGTCGTACCCGCATTAGGGGACCATACAACCGTTCCAAAACTGTAATTTTGTTTTACAAATATTAATAGTAACATTGTGAAGTATTTATATCTATACAAGACAAGTATTTATATCTATACAATGAACTACATATATGATATATGAATTTTCCTTAAATAACTGTACCCGCACCTTTTTTTGAAAAATCCTCGCGTCGTACCCGCATTAGGGGACCACACAACCGTTCCAAAACTGTAATTTTGTTTTACAAATATTAATAGTAACATTGTGAAGTATTTATATCTATACAAAACAAGTATTTATATCTATACAATGAACTACATATATGATATATGAATTTTCCTTAAATAACCGTACCCGCACCTTTTTTTGAAAAATCCTCGCGCCGTACCCGCATTAGGGGACCACACAACCGTTCCAAAACTGTAATTTTGTTTTACAAATATTAATAGTAACATTGTGAAGTATTTATATCTATACAAGACAAGTATTTATATCTATACAATGAACTACATATATGATATATGAATTTTCCTTAAATAACCGTACCCGCACCTTTTTTTTGAAAAATTCTCGCGTCGTACCCGCATTAGGGGACCACACAACCGTTCCAAAATTGTAATTTTGTTTTACAAATATTAATAGTAACATTGTGAATTATTTATATCTATACAAGACAAGTATTTATATCTATACAATAAACTACATATATGATATATGAATTTTCCTTAAATAACCGTACCCGCACCTTTTTTTGAAAAATCCTCGCGCCGTACCCGCATTAGGGGACCACACAACCGTTCCAAAACTGTAATTTTGTTTTACAAATATTAATAGTAACATTGTGAAGTATTTATATCTATATAAGACAAGTATTTATATCTATACAATGAACTACATATATGATATATGAATTTTTCTTAAATAACCGTACCCGCACCTTTTTTGAAAAATTCTCGCGTCGTACCCGCATTAGGGGACCACACAACCGTTCCAAAACTGTAATTTTGTTTTACAAATATTAATAGTAACATTGTGAAGTATATAGCTCAAACAAATAAGTATTTATATCTATACAATAAACTACATATATGATATATGAATTTTCCTTAAATAACCGTACCCGCACCTTTTCTTGAAAAATTCTCGCGTCGTACCCGCATTAGGGGACTACTCAAATATTTTTTACATATGACACTAGATGACGTCTGAAAGTATTAATATCAAGTACTGCAAGTATTTATAACTCTGCACTAAAGTATTTTTACCTATGTGGTCAACTATTTTTGTTAGAGGAAGGTTGACGCGGTGATGATTGGGTAAGGTTGATGCGGTGATACGGGGTCCCCACTACTTCATTAGAGGAAGGTTGACGCGGATCATAGAGGAAGGGTGTTGCTGAAATTTTAGAATCATAATTAGTGGGGAACATATAATATCTTTTTAGAATAATAATTAGTGGGGACCATAGTACATTATTCCTCTAAGTGCGGGTACTGTAGCGCGGGTACTAAAATAATTATTCTATATAAAAAGTGAAAGAGAAAAGTATATATATTCCGCTTATGAAAAAAGGAATATTTTTTCACTATCCATCCGGTGACATAATTTATTCCATCCAATTAAAATAGAAAGAAATTGAGAATTAGTCTATTGGACCTTCAACTTTTCTAAAAAAAACAATCATAAAGAGCTACTGTTTTTTTTATTATTGTTCAAAACCGGGCCTTAAAAAAAACAATAATAAAGAGTTACTAGCTACTGGCCTACTGCCAAGCCTTTTAAAAAAAAAAAATAATAATAAAAAGCTACTGAATTATAATAGATATAGTATTCGACCAAATTTTATTTTTTCCGTTCCAAATTTTTATTAATATCCAAAAAAAATATTAAATTTCAAAATCTACACCCTGTTTGACAAGATTTCGAAAACTACCCAAATCGCAGATTTATTTTCCGATTTTGGAATTCCAAAACCGCAAATTTAATTTGCGGTTTTAAGTTTTTTTAAACAGAAAATGTTATAATTTATTTATTTTTTGTATTGAAATATTAGAAATATTTTATATATTTCTTTGAAAATAGATGAAATACTATATAATTTGATTTATTAGAAAGACCGCGACAAATAAGATCAACATTTTTCAAGCCGGATTTTTCGCGGCTGTAAGAAAAATTAAAATATTTTTTTGTGTGTTATTGGAAAAAAATTAAAATATTTGAATCTGAGTTATTAATTCCGGTTCAAAAGTCACTTCTAGATAAATACATAAAATATTGTGATCATTCTATTTTTGAAAAAAATAAAAACTTGTGATGTGAACAGATCTATCATGAAGTGACTTTTGTCAGAGTTTGTAGATTTTTTAAAAGAGTTTTTGTTTTTCCAAAAATAGAAGGATTCAAATATTTTCTGTATTTATCTAGAAGTGACTTTTGAACTGGGATCAATAATTCAGATTCAAAATATTTTTATTTTTTTTTCCAATAACACATAAATAAATATTTTAATTTTTCTTACAGTCACAAAAAATATGGCCTGAAAAATATTAATCCGGGTTATTTGTCGCAGTCTTTATAATAAATCAAATTATATTGTATTCCATCTATTTTTAAAGAAATATATAACATATTTCTAATATTTCAATAAAAAAATTATAAAAATTTCTGTTTAATTAAAAAAACTTAGAACCCAAAAATAAATTGCAGTTTTGAAATTCCAAAACCAAAACTGCAAATTTTTTTTGTCGAATTCCAAAACCGCAAAATAAATTTGCGGTTTTAGGCTTTTGAATCGGAGAAATTTTTTGCGGTTTGGACAAATTGAAATTCCTCTTAGTGTGTAGATTTTGAAATTTAATATTATTTTTGGATATTAATAAAAATTCCGTTTGTGCTAAATTCAATTTAATTTCAATCCTACCAAAATTCTTTAATTTCCTCTTGAACAAGCCCTTTATAAGAAAAGAAAAAAAAAACAAAAACAAAAATTTAGCACTTGTACAGGGAAGACTTTTTAAAGTGGCAGTACATCAATTTGCCCTGTGAGCTTGGAACAAAACTTTCTTAAAAAATGGATGGTCGGAACGACCAATCAACAGTCGACGTGGAATCCGGCGAGCGCCGCCGCCCCTCCGCCATCCGATCTGGCGGAGTGGTGACGTGGGCTACTGTGGACGGTCCGTTGGGTGTATCGTGGGAAGAGGCCGAGGGTTATGCGAAAAGATTCTTTCTCTGGGGATTTGCGTGTTTGCCCCTGCTCTGGGCTGTGAATTGCTTCTATTTCTGGCCTGTTCTCGTCTCTAAGGCATCGCCTTCTTCTCCTCCTTCCTTCAGTCGAATTCGTCACTGTAAGTTTCGCGTTTCTAATCAAGCTCATTTGCTTTTATATTGGAGATTTGCCTGGTGTGATAATGAGCAGTGTCTGTTATCTATTACTAAACTCAAGCCGATGAAACCACAGGGATAAGGTGTTGTTCAAATTGTGCCTTTAGATCTCCGCGCTGGCATTGTGCCATTATCTATTTGACCTAACAGTTTGCCTTCTTTGTTCATTCTTCCTTTGTTCCTTCAGTTGTTAATTGCTATTTGACAATAAATTTACTGATTTTAGTTACACTGATGACAATTCAACCTCAGCAGAGGTTTATTGCTTGATTTACATTACATTGAACTCTACTGGGACTTCTGTGGAACTAATTGGTTCATCTGACTGAATACCTATTTTGCATAGATTGGGCCCTTTGGGGGTACAATACTGGCAATTAAACCTTATTATGCCATCAGTACTGGCTGGAGTTCAATGCAAATGTGAAATTAAGCCTTTGCCATGGAAAATTGAAGCTCAGTTATAACTGTGCAGCTAGGAATCACCTTAAACCATATTTACATCAACCAACCTTCTAATTCAAGCTTTGCCTTAATTAATCCTAAATTACAAGGGCCTTAAATGCTCGTTGAGCCTGTGATACCAGTGAAGTATCAGACCAAAATGGTACGCAGTTGTGGCTGTTCCACATCCAATGCTCATAACATTGTGATAAACTGAGGAAAAATATAGTTTGATAAACAATTTATGAGACATAATTGCAAGTGAGAGTTACCCATGCTAAATTGATTCAACTTTTAGCTCAGAGGCCCAACTATGAGTTTAATCAGGCAAACGGGTAAACTAGGGAACTGCAAAATAAGTCCAAATGGTCATTTAAGTATCTCGTTCTATCTTTACTTGTTCCCATAATCTTACATACCATGTCATTGATCAATAACGTCTTTGGCTTTGTTAGGCTTTCTTTGCTTCTGATAATAGGGGCTAATTTGGGTTAATTGACTCCAATCAGGGTTCTAAATAGCTAGCTATAGCGCTATCAGCCGTTTACGGCGCTATAGCTGTTTTTTTAGCCTTTCCTCGATGACGCGATAATCGCTATTTAGAACCTTGACTCCAATAGATGATTAATTGCATTAGGTTGTAATTGGGTCATATTGGGGCACTCTGCACTTATAAGAACTCCAGTGGATAATTTCATTCTGAAAAATGTTCATTTTACATACTCCGTTTCTTTGTTTTATGGCCTTTTCATGCTAAATATGTTTATACTATATGTAAACTATATGAGTGTCAATTTTTTAATTGCATGTCCTGTGCAGATGTGGTGCGGTCAAGCATCGGCTTCATTGTCTTTGCTGTGCTTCTGACAGGATGGGCCCTCACATTTGCCATTGGTGGAGAGCATCTATTTGGGCCAGTCTGGAAGGAGTTAGTTATGTACAATCTTGCTGAGAAATTGCAGCTTACTGGTTGGATGTAATTGCACATTTTTTTTGGTGTTGGTGAGGGTGGGTGGGGGGGGGGGGGGGGGGGGGGGGGGGGGGGGGGGGGTATTGTTGTTTATAATCTTTAGATCATGAAAATTGTTTACCTTGGATAGGTTCAGATTTTTTGTGCTTTTTATTTTCATTTATATTTTTTTTCTTAATTCTGTGTGAATGTCAGCACTTGTAAAGGTGACTGCAGCTAAAGTAAGTCAATTAATTAATGAAATTACCGAGTAGAATTGCATTCGGCTTTTGCTTGATAATTTAATCAAGAACTTCAATTGCAGTCACGCTTGCATTTGACATCAAAAAAATATGACAGCAAGTCCTTTGGGGGGTCAAAAGATATCAACTGAAACTGTGGTGATATGTTCGTGCTGTTGATATTTAATGTGAGAAATCATAGGAACTGGGGATGGTCACCTGAAGTTTACCCCACGTCGCAAAATTGGTTTTGGAATTCTTACCTGTCTTGAAGCTATTGAACTTTGGATTTATTCTCATCAGAATATCAGTACCATGCTCAAATTAGCAAAAAAGTAAGTAAACAAAAAATAGGCTACGTCTATTAAAAGGATGTCCATAATAGTTAAACAAGTTAATGTCAATAAAAAGTTCTCTTCATATTCTATTTTTTTTTCTTCTATATCGTTGACCAAACTGCTCTCAACCATAAGTGACTATTATATATTGTATTGTGTTCAAAATCGTTATTATTGTTTATTTTGCAAGGTCTCATACCTAAAGTTCCACTTAAGATTTTCCTAACGACCATTTTCAGTAACAAGACCTGAAATTAAAACATTAGAAGACCTAAACTGTTGGTATAAAAGATAAGAAAAAGGTCCGAATAGCAAGATAAGAAAATAAATGTTTGCCATACGTTGAAAAGCTGTATAGCTGGATTAATTTCCAGACAGGTTACACAGCTGAGCCATTACTGGCACTCGAGTATTTACCAGGTTGGCACTTTACATATCTGCCATTTGAAGAGCCATACAGTTGTGCTTAACATTTTCTGGTGTTAACACAAGATTAACCAATTTAAAAGTACTGCTGTTATATGTTACTGGTACTGTCCCTTTCACACACGCACACATCATAAATGAAAACTGAAATAAAATGATAACTATACATATGTATGCTTCCAAAGATTTACTTGTACAAAAATCATAAAAAATATGCACCAAAACAAAAGACAAAAATGAATTAAACGGACTTTCTAAGCCGTGTAAAGCATTCAGCCATTTACATATCCGATGATGGTTCTGAGATCATATTCTCTCATAATCAAGCTTCTCTGACTGCAAGACAAGCAACAGAAAAAAATTAAAAATCAAATAACATATGCTACAAATGAAATAAAGTAACAAGTTACGTACCTTGATAAGCATATCAGTAGGCAGCCATGCTGGCGGGGTCGGGATACCAACCCAAGCAATCTGTCACATTTAAATTTCTTTTTATATTATTTTATTACACTTACACTCGTTGCCCAATTGGAATATTCGTGTGTTTTGTGTGCCTGACAGTGTAAGAGGAGACTACACACAAGACACTGAAAGCAGGTACCAGTCACCAACCTAATTAGTTCTCTCGATTTTTAAACAAGTAGTCAAGCCCAATGCCAATTCAATTGTCTGGCAATTTCCCTCCAGTTGACAATTAAGCCTAGCTAGGTATTAGGTTTCAATACCAAACTGACTTGTACAAGCTGGTTCAAGCAAATAACAGCCAAATAAAGGGAGAATGTTACTTACAAGAGCATATTCCCCGGTTTCAAAAATTCTAATGTCCAGCACCTATAAAAAATAACAAAACATAGACAAGTTATCTAGCTGTTGTAGATTGGTAATTAGTGCCAACTAAAACTGAACAGTAGCAAAATCCAGTTTTGACAGAGACAATAAGCTCCGACCGAGTAATTAAATTAACAATTTTTTTAGTCATCCAAGGATGTGATTTTTTACCAAACTAACACTTGACTTTAGAACTATTTTATCACAATTGTGTCCCCAATTTTGCATTTTCACATGAAAGGTTCAATTTTATTAAGAAAACAAAAGAAAATTAAAAAAAGTAGGATTTTTAGTCCAATGGGATTAGATTATCCAGCAGTCGTCCTCATTGACTCCAAGGTTAGCCTTAACTTTTCCAAATTAGCATCAATCTACCACTAAGTGGGACATAAAACTTGCAGCAAGAAACCGATAACAAAACAAAAGGAACATTGACATAAGATATTACCTCACCACGATCTTGATATATGTAGTCTAGGCCTTTATAGTAAGGTGGATGGTCAACTGATAAATACTGAAATTAACAAATATTTCAATTGTTTAGAAATCAAGCTGACGTAATGAAGTGCTAGCCCACTATAATCTAATACATAAATATGCCGTACCAGTACTGGAGCTAACCAGCACTTAACCAACCTCAGATGGTTATCATTGCCACAAATAAAGATTAAACTGCTAATCAGGTAAAATCCAGTACGACAGGTACAGATGAGGACAAAATGCATGCTACGTGCACAAACAAACACACAACTCACATTGATGCTATTCAAGTACTTCTCTTTGTCCACACGTACAATCTGCCCCTTTTTCACTACAAAAGAACAAAAGAAGCTCAAGCATTCTCATTTTTTTTTGTCTTTTGAAGAAAAAATTCTTTCTAAATTGACAAATGAGTTTTCTTTTGTGAAACTATTCGCAAACCGATATTGGTACTAATGTATAATTCTGTCATATCTACAAGGACTACTACACTGTTCAGATTAGGATTCATGTGTAAATATTGTTACTAAGTTTCTAGATGATATGTGAATGATTCTTTGTATGTGCAAAAGAGCATCAGAATATGAAGGGTTTGGATCACTTGACAGTGGTCTAACTTGGAAATCATGGCGATTGTAGAGTGGGAAAAAGGTGTCGTGCCGTGCTGTGACTTTGGTCGCGTGCCGTGACCAAAATGTCAAGGGGTGATCATGGCACGCGAATGGTCACGCCACGTGAGTCACGACGTGCCCAAACGTGCCGTGACCAATCGTGACTCGCATGACCATTTGATCATAATTTAGGTTAGTTTATTCAAGATTCACCATTTGGTCAAGATCTAACGGTCCTAATTACACGTGACTCGTGTGACCATGTGCCGTGCCGTGACTAGCTCTTTCGCGTGCCATGCCAAATTTTCTAAAGATGGTCACGGCACGCGAATGGTCACAGCACGGGACACGTGAGTCACAGCACGTAATCGACACGCGTGCCGTGCCGTTCCGTGACGGAGCTGGCTCCGCCGTGCCATTTTTCCCACTCTAGCGATTGTCATAAACAGAATTGAACTCGTAAATTACCTTTCTGATAAACAATGAGCTTTTATGTTCATTTTATCTCTCGTCAGTTAGTTAAAATTTTCAATGCAATGTAGTAAAGATGTAATGGATTTTCAAGTGATAGTGAAATCGCACAAAATTTTGAAATGCAAGCCATGTTCATACCCAGAAATTCACCTAGAAGCATGTTTTTAGTGTAGGTTCTGAACTTTAACATCCAACTTCTTTTACTTGATTTAAAGATTGTTGTCAAATTATTACAATAGAAAAGAACATCATTATAAAAAGGTTTCTAACTTGAGTAGACAGGCTTCTTAGGCAGAACTTTCGGCTTATCCTTAGAGGGTTCGGCCGGACCGGAAGCTGAAGCTGCGGCTGAGCAAGCCGGCTTGAGCCGTATAGCTCCTGGATTAATCGGCTCACGGTTAAGCGGTGCATTCATTACGGTTCGGTTTGTTGATGGGAGAGAGGAGTTGGAGGAGGAGAGGAGAAGCCACTGCGGGACGTGGTGGGAGATTTTAAGCGGAGATGCCATTGTTTATTCTCTATCAGTAATCAGTTACTGGTGCTCTCTCGTGCTCTCCACCCGCTTTTGAGGAGAGATAATGCAAGGATATTGCATCAATGGTCATTGAGTTTTGTAATATTTGCGGTCTGGTCCTCTATCATTTATAATTTTACGGGAGTGTTGGAATAAGGCCGTTGCAACATTACAAAAATGTTCCTATAATTAAGAAGAGGGACGTTGATGGGATATGGCGGACCCATATTCATCCAGGACCCTTCTGAAATGAATTTGCCCTTCTTTATTCTCTTCCTGACAGCAGAAATCTTGTGTCTGCTCCTGATTATATACTATTCAAAAAGATTAATTCTATACTTTAAAAAAATTACTATTCTTTTATATTGGTAAAAAAAATCATTACTTTTGAACAGTCTTTAAAAAACATCCGTTTAGGCCGATTAGTCATTGGCGGTGACCTGTCACAAATTTTCCTGACTAATTAGCCGATTATTCTCGATTATTCCCGATTAATCGCTTGGCGGTACCCTATTCGTACGACGAGCGCATACCGTTATTTACAACATTGCTTTTGAATAGTCCAAAATCGTTAGATCAAGTAATTTTCTATCTATTTAAATTTTAATATTATAATAAAAAAGTTCTAACAACGTAAAATTTAGTCTTCAAATACAATTTTATAGGGTAAATTTCATCGGAAATCACTAAACTTTATCCTTTGTTACGAATTGGTCACTCAAGTTTTCATTTGTTCCAACCAAGTAACCTATAACTTTTATGTCCAAAATGCTAACAAAATATTCTCATTTTGTTAGTATTTTGGATAGAATATGCTCGTTCAGTTAGTATTTTGAATGGAATGAGCATATTCCGTTAGTATTTTGGACGGAATAGACATATTTCGTTAGTATTTTGGATGGAAAAGTTATAGAGTGATTTGATTGGGACAAATAAAAAATTCAGTGACTTGATTGGAACAAATTAAACTGAGTGACCAATTTGTGACAAAGAACAAAGTTCAGTGACCTCCAACGAAATTTACCTAATTATAAAAGAACATGTTGAGTGGTTTGAATAAACTATTTTGATTTGAAAACGGAAATATAAAATCATAGTAAGTGCCACTTTGTAAGATGCATATCACTGTAGCCTCACTCTAATTTAGAATTTTAAAGGTTGTGTTGTGGACCGTTACAAACATTATAACAAAAATATAAAGGTACCTAAGCATATTAATTTGAGGAAATAACTTGACCATGAAAATTTAACAAAATCTGGGATACTATAAAAAACAAAATCTTTATTTCAAATCTCATATAAAATGTTAATAGAAAAATGAAAATTGATACTTCTTTAACATTCATCAAGTGATTTAAAATTTTCAACGATATAAAAATCAACTGCTTTTGCATAATCAAATGATACTCAAATTGTGAGAAACTTGATCCATGAACTATTATGTCCAAGAACATGTATATAAATTGAGAAGGTTCCAATGTCTTCATTTTTTGTGCTTCCATCATGTCTCTATTTTAAAAAAATTTAATAACTCAAAATTTAAAACTTAAAAGTCAAAATGAAACCGTTAGATATAATCTATATCATTTTATCTATGCACATGTAAAAAATTATGATATTTCATTTTTGTTGTTTATTATCAAGAGCTTGTAAAAAAAATATTAATGTGGATAATTTCTAGACGTTCATTTTTCAACTTATTGATTCACATAAAAATAAAATTAAAATGTGATAATCTTTTATGAGCACGTAGTGAAAATCATATAAATCACATCTAACGGTTTTATTTTGACGTTTATATTTTAAACTTTGAGTTATTAACGTTTTAAAAATAGAGATATAGTGGAGGCACAAAAAATGGAGGCATTTGAACCCTCTTCATATAAATTTATTAATGTTTTGTAATTATATTTGGATTGATTTAAAAATATTATTATGGCGTGATTCCTCTTTGTTTTTACCGGCAACGCTAAAAAACACGAAAAAATCATCTGGTTAATTTAAATCTATTATTAACTTGTGTATTTAGAGGATAAATACTATATACAGGGACTGTTCGGTAACAAGAGATTAAGTCTCCTTAAGGCTTAATCCGCTTCCTTTAGCTTCCTTAGCCACTTAATCCTGTCGAACACCAGTTCCTTAGCGCGGATTATGATCACCTCCTTTAACCTCCTTTTGTCCATATTTTAATTCTCTGTCCGGACCTTAAAACACCTCTACCCCTTCCTTTAGCTTCCTTAGCTTTCACCCTCACGGATTAAGACAACTGAACATCAGTTCCTTAGCGTTCTTTAAGCAATCTTTCACTCTTAATTCCTTATTGCCGAACAACTCCATTAGAAAGAAGTGTTTATGGGCTGAGGCAGATTCTGGATCATCTAGGAAACCTTTCTCTTATTCAATGGGGAGCTGTTTCTCTACATAAAGATCAAATGAATATCTATCGGCTAAGTGGTGATGGAAAGTTAAATTTTCTGATCATTCTGATACATGGAAAATAGTGATTCAAATTAAATATAAAGGAAAAATTAGTGGGAAACTTTCTCCATTTCTGGATTGGTATTGGTAAAATTATCTACTTTGTTAATTTGGTTATGAGAAAGGTGGCTGGCAATGGCCAATACACTGTTTTGGCATGATTATTTGGTCTTTTGATACCAGTTTTTCAGTTCAAAGCATGATATTTGACCTGGCCAACATAACACGGTTTTGGCATGATATTGGGTCTGTAGGATGAGACCTAAGTCGTCCATTTTAATATGGTACGAATCTCAAAGCGAAACTATATATATTCTAAATAGGCACGATTTTGATCCGGCCATGAGCATTCTACATGGTCAGGTACCTTGTGGGATACTCTGTGGATCCAGAGGAGACGTGCTGAAGCTTCTGCTGGGATCTGGCATAGGCTCCAATCTGGATTTCTCTTGTGTGTTTCTGTACTTGTATGTTGATTTTGAATTGGTTATTTTTGGGGATATTATTGATGTTTTGGACTATGGTGCTAGTTTTACTGTGGGTGGCTTTATGGGGATGTATTGATCTTATGTCTAACAGGGTTGATATATCCCAAATAAGTTACAAAACAATAATCGTTGCAACAATCAAACATCATAAACTAAAAACTTTGTTTTCTACATGTAACTTGATTCAATCAACCTCTCTTTTGTGCACGATACCAGATCAAATCAATCTACTTGAAATTAGGAAAAATAACACCAGAATGCATAGCTGTATTTTTGGTCTCTTCAAGATATAAAGCAACTATGAGCAATTTTCCTTTACCATGAATAAAAATGGCAACTCTTGCTCTTGGTTCTAAAAGTATAGGGATTGCACTGGTCATGTTTATTACCAGGTACTACTGTTAATTCTAAGAAAAAAAGAAAAAGAAAAAGACAAAAGACAACAAAAAATGGGTAAGAAACAAATGCTGTCTGCTTTGAAAAATTCAGCCGAATAATAGAGCCAAACAAAGAAATAAGAAACATTATTAGCTCGTAAGTTAGGGTTCTTAGCTAGGTTGCCCGTCTTTGCTTTGGTACGCGGCTTCTAGGCATTCTTTAGCACGGTGAACTTTTGACTGGAGGTAAAAGCTTCCACTCTTTGCATTTTTCTCAAATAGGGCATCGTATTTCTGCAAATCAACAAAAATTCCCTCTTGCTTGAATTCAGAAAGAAAATTGTGACAATTTTACAATAAATATGTTATAAGGGAAATATCACTGACACCCTTATAAAATCCATTGATTTTGTTACATGTTGCCCTTTCAAACCCTAAATTTGTATATGACTAAAGAATAAGAAAATAGCATGGCCATTCTATAAAACATTATAGATATTTTCATACCTGAAATCTATCAATTTTTCTAAAAAATTCCCCACCTTTTGTTTCACACACTCACATTCAATGAGCACCTAGGGCATATTTTGTAGCCAATTTGGAAAGAATGAAACAAATTAATGAGTATTCCTCACCCAGAACATTAAATGAAAGAATTTTGGTCAAGTAGATATATTTTACAGGGTATTTTGTGATTTGTTTGAGCAACACAGTGCCTTGCAAGATAGATGACCATACAAGTTCACAGGCAAATTGAGGAGTACTGCGTAATCAGGACCAAGTTTACCCTAATTTGCACAATTCAAAGGCTGATTATGGTTGAAATGGGTCTCATTGACCAAATTTTCAAATTCATGCCATAAAAAATGATCAATTCTCAACTAACATTTAAAAAAACAAACCTGAAGAATTTCTTCCCAAGTAGTTTTTTCACCAATACCCAATATCAGCCGAGCCTCTTGCTCAGTCATAGTTTTTCTAACTCTTTGCATATTATTCAATGCTTCCTGTGCAACCCCAGTTTTATTTGCATCTACAATATTCATAATGTAATTAACTCATTAACTTGATATTAACAAATTTCACATGATTTACAAGGTAGAAAAAACTAGGGTTCACATAGGTTTAGGTAAGTAAATAATGTTGTATTTACTGCTTCCAGACTCAACCACAGAACGAAATGCCTTGATGTACCATTACTATGGAATTTCTAAATTATGGAAATTTGGAAATAATATAAAGAAAACTTTTGAAAGCTGACTTTGAAGTGCCTTCTGATATGCTTGAACAACAGCTCTTCCCAACACCATAGACCCAGCAGCAAGCAAGTTTGCAAGAATTCTGGCTGCCTAAGTAAAAAAATAAAATAAAAAATAAATAAACAACTCAAAATTTAAAAGGCATACATGGAAAGACCAATGTCTCAAATTGACAATTCTGTTATTACAAGTACCCTGTAAATCTATAGATTTATGGACATCATCATTCTTAAAAGATGCCCAAATGGGAAAATTTTCACTTGGGGAGGACATTGCAATCTACTTGCTTTGACAAGCTAGGCATGATATTTCGAGGCTCGGCAAGAATCAATTCAAAAGAAATCCAGCAATCCATCTACATAACTTCAGTAAAAATTATTTTCAGTCTGTGCATCTAATTTCATATTCTGTGTTACAATAGACGACGTAAAATGGAGGCTACATGAGGTCAAAGTGAGGCTTGATGGGTGCACAACTGCACATATTTATGTTTAATTTAAGCAAAATTGTTTAAATTAAGTATTAATGGTCAGTAGCCAAACGAGTAACAAATTATACCACACTTTACTGGTTAGGTATGGTCTGAGACCCCATCCGATGCCAAATTTGTTGTGGCCCGTCCAATCAAAATCAGACAATCAAGATTAGGACTACTAGGGGAGACCTTTTGATCTGATTTGAACCATCCGATTTTGATTGGAGCAACCCGTAACAGTGGATCTGGTTTGTACCAGTATATTCACCTACCACAGTTGCAATTTGCAAACATGAAACTAACTCAAAATTTAACTAAGGGAGCTAAGATTTCCCAAGAGTAGCATGTGGAGTAGTGAAGTTTAACAATAAGGAGCGTGATATGAAGTGATTTTAGGACACGACTTGACACTCCGTGCAAAAATACAAGCTCAAATATACAAATGAAAGTAACACAAGCAAAAGAGTGCTTACCATGGCTCTGAGGGTATAGGAACCCTATTTCTTTGGGGGAAGCGAGAGATTAGAGATGGATTGCAAGAGAGACGAAATAAGGCGGCTCGGGTTGGGATTGTGCTTGGAAAAGAAGTTCTAAAATAACAGGACGGGTTCGGGCGCTTGGGCTTGTAAAAAAGAAAGGAAAATAGAACACGTCACACGACTCACACTAGGAGAGTTCTTCACCAAAAAAAAAAAAAAAAAAAAAAAGGTGACTAGTACTGGTCAAACTGTTTGCGGGTCGAATCAAATTCAAGTTTTGGCTCCGAACCCACAGGACTATAGATAAAAGTAAGAATTTTTTAGCAAGAAAAAGAGAACACGCAGAGTCTAAATAAGTATATGAGAAGAACTTTCAAGAAATTATTTCTCAAAAGCCTTGAACGTTCCAAAGTACCAATGAAGTTCTGTGAATGTGAATTGACAATTTGCAATTGTTATATTCTAAAACAAATATGAAGGAAAAATTGAAACGAAAGGGAAGCAAGTAGAAAGAGAACCCACAAGGCCACAGCCACAAAACCTCCAAGGGCCCACGTGGCCCGTGATTCCGATTACAATGGGCCATCAGGGCCCAAGTGTGGGTTATGCTACCGCCGTTAATTAAGAGGAGAATATGAACTGGGAACCGGGAATCAAACTTTTAGGGGCCCCTGGAATTACGACTTTGAGAAAGCTCAGTTTTTAAAAAGGGCAAATTTCATGTATACTCCTAAAAAATTTTAGATATGGGTAGGTGTTTCGAACTGGAGATAGAAAGATCGATGGACCAAGGTTCTTCACTTGGGACTGTCTTATATTTTAGGGTTAGGGTAGTTTTTAAGTCATTTACATTTTCAAGTTTTTAGCTGAATTTAGAGCAGGATGTAATATTGAGTCCGGCTACTATAACACTAGTGTCATTCCAAACTAAATAACACCACATCTTAAACCATTGGATCTACTTTAATATTCGTGCAAGACACTAGTGTCATTCCAGCCCTATCTTGTGCACGAATATTAAAGTAGATCCAATGGTTTAAGATGTGGTGTTATTTAGTTTGAAATGACACTAGTGTTATAGTAGCCGGACTCTGTAATATTTAAGTATAAGAACATCTATCTCTACATGTACTAGTTTTTATTATTAATGCAAGTGCCTAAGGGCTTTTCCTAAAAAAATAAAATAGAAATGATCACATTGAAATGATTTTGCAAGGATTGTAGGTGTCTCAGTCATTGAAATGATCAACACATTCAATACAATTTAGAGCGTAAAAGGAGAAACATATCATAAATATTCTCTCATACAATTCAAATAGCACAACCAAAAGAATACACAACCACAAAGCTACTTAGATATGAGTCCCATCCCGACAACATCAGAGCTCTGCTGAGTGCTCTTCTTCAACACACCACAACATCAGTCTGATCCCCTGCTTAGGAGTTGGTGGCTTGAGATAAATCACTGACCCGACAATGTTCACATCATCATTCAATGTAAAAACATATTTCGTTTCTCCCCACCCGTAATCAACCTCGTTGAACCCGACCCGACTCCAATCTGAAACCGTCACCGTGCCGTAATCCAAAGGCACGTTATAGTGCGTGTCAGAACCACCATTTGGTGTTTTGAAAAAAACCGACCGGACCGGACCACCCGTGGAACCGACCCGGACCGTGGTCAAAACTCGGACCGTCCTGGACCGAGGATAAAGAGGGTCTTAACACGTTTTTTGGTGTGTTTTTTCCACTAGACCCGGACTAACCCGGGCGGTTCTAAACTCGTGGACCAGACCGGACCATAACCGGACTAAACCCGGACCGGACCGTGCCTAAACCGTGATAAACCGTGCAAAACCGTGCAAAACCATGCTAACCCGTGGTCAAAACCGTGCTAAACCGTTCTGAACCGTGCCTAAACCGTGCAAAATCGGAGCAAAACCGGACCGGACCGTGGTCAAAACCGCTAGTTTTTTTGGAGATTGATAAAATAGACCCATGGACCCGTACGGACTGAACCAGAACCGGACCGGACCTTGGATACCATGGTCCTAGCACGGGTTTGGGCCAACCATTTCAAGTCAGACTCGCCGGACCCGGACCGTGTAGACCCATAGACCCGTGTGAACCGTGGACCGTGAACCGTGAACCGTGGCCCAGCTGGGTCCGGACCAGACCGACCCGTCCCGTTTGCAATACACTACCACCATTCATCCAATTAACAAATTTTATCGAAATAGGATCCTTTGCATCTTTTTCTTATGTGGAAAGAGTATTAACATTTTTTTTTTCTAAAATCAGGTTTTAAAATGGTAAAAAGTGTTCGCTGCAATGGTTTGGAACTACAGAAAGTTACGAAAATAGTATGAATCGAAATTGATACACCATGAATATTACAAATATAAATTACTATTTATTAAGTATTTTACAAAAACTAGTCAAATTCAGAACATTGAATTTTGTACCCATCTTAATAAATAGTAAAAAAAATTTAAAAAAATATAAAATTTGATCTGGAAGCACATTTTATTGTGGAGATCATGTTGAACAATTTGGAACGACGATTTAAAATTTAAAAATGTAAAAAATAGTTGTGGTAACTTTATTGTAACTCAAAATTGTGATACTAGATCCCTCCTCATATAAATTATTATTATTAGAGGAAGGACCAAATGGCCTCTAACTCTAAAGGTTGCTTTTGACATCACAAAACATTATTAAAAGGAGAATGGGGCTGTAGCTTTATTTAAAAAATCGGAAGTCAGTCTGTATATAATACATCAATAATTAAAATTTAATTAAGGGGTCTATCAAAATGCTTTGAACGCTAATAATTTTTTAAAAGTTAAAGTATTTGGTGAAATATTTATGTGACTAGTTCTAATCAGGCTGTTGAACCTGTGTGCTAGAAACAAGAGGCGCCCTTTCAGTCAATGAAATATAAATATAAATGAATTAGAGAAAACGCCGCTGTAATCCGGTTTAGTCCGGTTCAGTGCACGCTTTAGTTTAATTTCATTTGGTCAGCCTGTCAGATGAATATTTATAATTCGATAGTTCGATTTAAGCATATTTGAAAATAAAGAGGCATTTAAATGATTCTCTTTTTTTTTTGTGTTCATGATGTCTTTACTTTTAATTTTTCTAATAATAAAATTCTAAAATTTATATGTCAAAATTAAACTGTTAGATGTGATCTATATTATTTTCTCTACATGCATATAAATTTTTTATCACTTTTCGGTTTTAGTTTTTTATGAATCAATAAGTTGAAAAATCAACATTCAGAATCGATTCATATTAATGTATTTTTGTAAGCTCTTGATAGCGATCAATACAAAGTCGAAATGTAGTAATATTTTATATTTTCATAGAGAAAATGTTATAGATCAAATCTAACAATTTTATTTTGATATTTGAGTTTTAAATTTTAAGTTATTAATGTTTAAAAAATGGAGGCATTTGAATCCTCCTCTTTAAAAATATATATTCAATAATTATTGAATTTGTATAAAAATCTAAAAAAAATTAACATCTTATAATTGAATGCCAGATCCGAAATTTATAAAGATTTTGACAAACTTATTCTCGCACACTAAATATGTTATGTGATGTATATTGTGTTTGTTAAAAAAAATAGATTAAACTTAGTTATATGAACTAATATAATTAAAATTGAGTAGTGTTAAAATGTTTCATTATTTTCGTCTCCAATTATGACTCATCTTCTTATTTATGTTTTCAAAGTCAAAATAATTGATCTAAACCGTTCAACATAATCTCCATATTAAAATGTGCTTGGAGATAAAATTTTATATTTTTTTGGAACTTTTTACTATTTTTTTAAATAGGTACAAAATTATTGTTCTTGGAATCTACAGAATCTTCTGAAAAACAGTAATTTTCAACTCATTTAAATAAAAAGTAAGAATATTTCAAAAAAATATAAAATTTGATCTCCAAGCACATTTTAATTTAGAAATCATGTCGAGTGGTTCGGATCGATTGTTTATACTTTGAAAACTGAGATAAGATTATAAGACATGATTGAGACACAAAAATAATGATACATTTTTAACTCTGCTCATTTGAAATTATTGTTGTTAATTTGTACTTTCATAATGATTCATGCATAAATTTTATTATGTTATGCATTTAGCTAAATATACTCATAATATCCTATTCAAAATGAGGAGGGTTCAAATGCCTCTATTTTTCATGCCTCCATCATGCCTCCATTTTTAAAAACTTTAATAACTTAAAATTTAAAACCTTAAAGTCAAAATAAAACCGTTGGATATGATCTACATCATTTTATCTATACACGTGTAAAAAATTATGACATTTTAATTTTGTTTTAGTTATCATCAAGAGCTTGTAAAAAACGTACTAATGTGGATAATTTTTAGACGTTGACTTTTCAACTTATTGATTCACATAAAAACAAAATCAAAATGTGATAATTTTTTATGAGCACATAGATAAAATGATGTAGATCATATCCAACGGTTTTATTTTGACTTTTAGGTTTTAAAATTTGAGTTATTAAAGTTTTGAAAAATGAAGGCATGGTGGAGGCACAAAAAATAGAGGCATTTGAACCCTCCTCATTCAAAATATGCTAAGATGATGGTTTAAATCGTTGAATTTTATTAGATATAAATCCGCATACAAATCCCATGAAATTCTAATGGAATTGAATTTAGATCATATGCCAGAATGCAATCCATCACGGACGAGAGCAGCTTGGGTCCGATGCCCATCAGACTCAAAGCGAGTTCGATGGGTTCGATGACTGTCCTATCTGTTTTAAGATTCGGGCTCACAACTTCCGCATCTGCTTTAACATTTGTGCGCATGAATCTTAAAGCAGATCGGACCCAAGCTGCTCCCATCACGGACGGTTCTATGCAGTAGCTTGCTGTCATAATTTGACAGGGCAAGAAAATTTAATTTCTGTATTTTCGTGATGTTTCATAAAAATCAAAGTATACGATTAAGTTATATTCTAAAGGTCAAAATACTTTTTTTTTAAAAATATTTTCTGGCTCCGTTTGGAGCTTAATTTGGTCAAATCATAACCCCTTTTACAAGTAATAAACAAGTGCGCGTCCCTGTTTTCTAAAACCGGATTCCATTAATTCCACAGTAGCTTTGCACCTTGATTCGCCTCCAGAAAGGAAATTGAGCATGCAATATACCGAATTTTTTTTTTATACCATATTAAAAAAAAATAAACTAAAAAACCATGATTTATGGAGAATTCCAAAAACATCTAGGCCGCAAAATGATTTGGCGGCTCCATTTTTTGGGGCCGCAGATTGATTTGAAGGTTCTCAAAAACAAAAAAATGCATTGTGCTATTAAATATATTTAGGTTTTTGAGGGGCCTCCAAACCAATCTGCAGCCTCCAAGAATGGAGCCGCCAAACCATTATGCGGCCTGGGTGTTTTTAGAAATCCCCAGAGTAGGCTATGGTACTATGCATAGCTTACATTGGTTTGTACTTCAGATTTCAGATTATTATCACCGTTTATGAAATTTAAATAGTGGATCTGAACTATTCAACATGATATCCATATGAATGTGTACTTGCATACTAAATTTTATATTTTTTAGAATTTTTTTATTATTTTTTTAAATAAATAAAAAAATTCTCAATCTAAAAATTATTGACCATTCAAAAAATTGTTTTTTAACCTATATAAAAATTGTAAAATAGATTCTAAAACATATAAAATTGAGTTTGCAAATATATTTTCGAAGACATATTAAATGATTTAAATTAACTGTTTGAATTTAAAAAACAAAAATATTAATTTGAAATACGAATCATTATATGCTATGCATAGAACAGCCTTACTCAAATTATAAATATAACAATTTAATTGTAAGGTCAAAATCTATCTGTATAAATATACAAAAGTTGCTATTATATTACGCTTTGGTTTTTGGGCACCTTGAGAGTTGAGAGGCTGAGATGCTCTCTTTCTACAAAAATATCTTTGACCACTTGCTAAAAGTTTTTTTTTATTAATGGGATATAATTCAGTTGTAATATTATTATTTGAAAATTATTGGAAATTACCAAAAATAATCGTTACAATGGAATAGATGAGCTGAAATTTATATTTAATTAAAATTATTTTTTCAAAAATAAATATTTTAATTTCTAATACAAAAATATGGGATACAGGATTGTCGGTTTGTAAAGCCCAATCATTTTCTTTAGACATAAAAATAGATCGTTCTCAACAATTGGAATTTATTTTTTAAAATCGATTCAATAAATTTTGATATTAAACTTGTCAAATAGCTTAGTTGCAAATTGATGATTCAAATGCACTTTGAGAAACATCATAAATTACATAAATTATAAGATTCAAGATAACCTAGCGTTGGGTTTAAATCATAAATTACTTAAACTTTAGATTTAAGATAACATAAAATTTGCGCAATCTATTATTCTATTGCACAAGTCACAATCAATCCTCAACGGATTCCTTCCGTTGTCGTACATCAAACGAATAGCATATATAAATTTTGAAGCACTATAAAATATGGATATATTTGATCTTATATGATTTAAATCAAAATATGGTCACTTAATGGCCTAACTTTCTTTAGTTAGTCCACGTGATAAATATGTCAACGTGCCAGGAATAACATCCATTGAATTTTTTTTTAAGCAGATAAAGTTTGGAAAATTGTCATGAATGCCCCTACAAATCATTTATAATACAACACGCATTGACATTCATTTGTTTGGGGAAAGTTTAATTTTGTTATGATTATTTAGTATCTAGTTATTTACTAATCAAAATAGTACTTTAGCATGACACTCACACTATCCTTTTATTTTTGTAAATTGCAACTTCTTACCAAAGCTTTATTTCTAATATATGGTTTATAATTGAGTGAGGCTAATGTACTATGCATAGCGCATAATAGTCCGTATTACAGATCAATATTTTTGTATTCAAAGTCGGAATAATCGATATGAACCATTCAACAATTTCATACGAAAATGTGCATGCAGACTAAATTTGATATATTTTAGAATTTTTCTACTATTTTTTAAAAAAAAATATCACTACTTTTGAATTATTTAACAATGAACACGGGATATAAAAAATACCAACACAAGCTAGATGTCTAATAAATTAGCATACCATCTTAAAACTAACAAGCAAATATTTAGTCAAATAACTATAAATACGCTCAATTAAGTTTTAACAATATAAAAATGATAATCTTCAGAAAAAAGAATGCTTCAAAGTTCATTAAAATAAAAGAAGAATGCATCTTGGGCGGGAGACATTACCAAACCTATTTAATGGAAAACATCTAATCCTGATTTTCATATATTACCAAATATATCCACATATATACAAGTTAGACTGAAAAATAAAATGAGAGGTGCAGGGGCGGACCCACATTAGACCAGTTGTTCCCTCCTAGATTTTGAGTTTTAATGAAGATCTATTGGTCCCGACTCCGGACCGACTTTGCCTCCCTCTCTGAAATTTTTTTTGTCCCCCTCTGAATTTCTGAATTGTAATTTGAATTAAATTTAGGGTTAAAATTAAAATAAATTTCTTGAATTATGATTAGTAATTAGAATTATAAGTTAGAACATTAGAAATTAAAAGTCAGAGTATTGAAAATTATAAGTTAAAATATTATTTTTTATCGAGTACCCAATTAGTTAATGAGTTTAAACCCGATAAGCTATTTAAATCTAATTCGCTATTTTTTTTGCCTCCTCTGACGAAAATCCTGTATCTGCCCCTGAAGAGAAATACTGATTAGATAATTAGACAAATCAATAAAAAATATCATATCCAATGATAATTTTAAAGTGACTCTTTATTGTAACCCTCACGAAATGTATACGAAAAATACCATATGATGCAACATATTATTGTGGGAAAAAAAATTAATACTATTAATTACATTGTATTTCCAAATTAAGAACTTTCTAGATGGAAAATTTAAAATAATACGAGATATTTTGTGAAGGAAAACTAATTAAATACATTTGATTCCCAAAACAATTACATTGCAATATGTTTATTCGATGTCTTGTAAGAAATATTAATTAGGAGAATCTCACTAAGAAAATCGAGAGCATGTGTTTAAGATAATAAATATTTCTGCGGGGGGGATTAGACAATTAGTAATATAATAGGTTCGAGTGTTCGACCATTGTCCATTGTAATGTAATATACTTGCCTTAAATGGGTTTATGAGCAAAATAATAAAATAATAGATTAGGATTCGAGGAAGAAAGCAACAAAACAGAGATACTTTGTTTGGTCTTTTCTTCTTCTCCGCCCTCTGTTTTCTTTTCTCCCCCTGCTCACACCAAAAACTAATTTCCTCAAAGTAGAAAGAGCTCATTTTTCCCTTCAATTTTCCCCCTCTCAATTCTGAGATATAAAGAAGAAAATTCAAACATAGTGTAAATCGTTGCCAATTAGAAGGAACTAGAAGTACAGACTCTGATCAAGGGAAGCTGGTGTTGCACAAGTAAACAATGCTAAAGAGGCCCCCGTCAATGCGCAACAAGCAACCGCCGCCTCTACCTGCACTGCCACCGAGAAAAAGCGATCGAGACAGCATCGGTGGTGCTCCCGGGAGGGCCTCCAAACCATCCTCTCCTCCCCATCCCAAGTAAGTCTTTTAAGCCTCTCTCCTTCTCTCTCTCTCTCCTCTCTGACACACGCACACATCCATGTAAACCTGACATTAAACCATGAAAATCGAGCTGTACCTCAAGCATCCGAGGAAGTATAGACTTTTGCGGATGGAGAAAAGGTCCCAACAATGGTAATTAAGGTGAAAACAATGGAGGGATTAGCGATTCTGGCAGCACGATTATTCTGATAAGTCTCCGAGCAAAACACAAAAACCTTTTACACGAGATGCAATAATTAATCTTATAACAGGTGCATATGTGGCATCCCGGTCTTCTATATTACATGCTGGCATGATATTGCATTATTAATGCACTGTTTTGGTATCGTAATGCGCTGTTTATCAATTCTTGATTTCTTGTATACAATACCATACCATCTTAAACTATACCGCGTTTAAAAGAACTTTTAGAGTTTAGACTTTAGACTATTCCAAACAAATATTTTCTCTGTTCTTCACGGTGTTTTGAGTGTTTCCTAACTTTCTCGGTTAGGCCCATTCCGGCCCAGAAAAGCCCAGTCCGACCTGGCCTTTAAAATTTCGTAATTGACAGGTGGCTTAAATCTCGGTGCTACGGCTACAGCATTTGTGGCCTTTCTTTGGTACCTTCTGTTTGTGGAACCTGTCATATCCCTCTTGTGAGTTGTGACCAGTGCACCAGTATGTGATACTGTCATACTGGGTGTGTTTTGAACTTTTGATCCTCTATAAGGGTAGTGGAGAAGAGTGTGTTTGTTGTCAAATGCTATGGTTTGGAGAAGTACGATTATTTTGAGAAGCTTCTATGGTGGAGAGATAAGAATAGGGTTTAGCCTCTACTTGTGTAGACATGGCAAATTAGTTAGCTCATGGAATTTCTTTCCAATGATGTGTGTGTGTGTGTGGGCGGGGAGGGGGGGAGGGTGATTTCTAAACAACAAATGGTATTTTGCACCCTTCCTTTTTAGTTTATTTCTATATATTATATTGTGCGCACACAAGATGTTCGTTGAAATGTTCCAATGATGTTTTGTTGGTTTTCGGGGTTCAGAATATGGTGAACTCGTTTCTCATTCTCCCTAGGCTTTTTTGGAAGTATTAAACTAATTACTAATAATTAAAATGCATGCCACAGAACTCTTAATAGTATTTATATATTTTGTGAAGATATCTTCATAATTCCTTAATCTGACATACTTTTTTCTTTATTTTTCGCAAATAAGATAAACTTCTGTAAATGTTTCCGAAACCATATGAAACTAATATCATCAATTTTTCTTATGAAAGCGATAATTACACAAAACCATCCAAGTTATTATATCTTTTTGGTGCAATGGACATAAATATGGGCTTTGCTTGAACGATAATGTAGTGGGGAGAGAACGGTTAAGAAGCTCCAGAAGGTGAAGCCGCTAACCCTGCCAGAAGGCACCACTATTGCCGAGACATGCAAGAGAATGGCATCCAGGCGGGTTGATTCTGCCTTAATCACTGACCCCAATGGCCTCCTCACTGGCATCATCACCGCTGAGGTTTTTTTTTTCCGTGTTTGCCCTTTACTGATGTTCTATTGTTTTTAGAATTTTCTGTTCTGTTTGCTTACAACAATTAGAGTGAGTGATTTCCCAAATAAGTTGTGAAGGAGGAAACCATGGTGGCAAGATGGTCATATATGCGTAACTCTCTTGTTTTTTGTGTAGACATATCGAATATATTTCATGTTTTGCCAGATAGAGCTAGTTGTTGAACTATTGGTTACTTGAAAACTGTCAGTTACATCCAGTATAAACTCTAAATATCATGTATGTACAGGAAAGAGAAAGCTGCTGCACCAATTTACTTATTTAATTGTAAATCATAGTAATTTTTTTTCATTCATTTATTTAGGACATAGTAAAGAAGGTGATAGCTGAAGGACTACGACCAGATTTGACAAATGTAAGTCGTGCCATGACAAAGAACCCCGTATTTATCATGGAAGATGCCCCAGCTATTGAAGCCATGCAAAAGATGGTGCAAGGTTAGTTTTCTATCTCACATTTGCATGTGTCCCTGCAGTATCTTCTTCATTTGCATAAGTTCTCATTGCAATGATTTTGGCCAGCATTGGACCAATCCCATGTTGCCCATTTTATTTGATCTGTCTTCCTCTCAGTATTATGCATTTTCTGATTATTAGTTGCACTGTCTAAGGTTAATTTAGGCGTACACACACAAGGGAAGGTTCATTGAACCAAAATGGATTAAATTGAGGCTTGGGGTTGAGGGTTACTTGATGATAATTTCGGTCTCCTTTGCTATTTTGGTGGTTTGATAAATATTTCTTTAGTCCAGATGCAGTAAGCAGCAGCTATGGACGAAAATTTTATTAAACTGGCAGAATTGCATTCCATAAAGCAGTCAAATTTTTTAATTGTCTGAACTTCCTACTAAAATCAGTGTTCATCCCCTCCATTTGCCAGGGAAGTTTAGGCACCTTCCGGTGGTGGAAAATGGAGAGGTTATAGCCATAATGGATATAACAAAACTTCTTTATGAGGCAATTTCAAAAATGGAGAAGGTTGCCGAGCAAGGCCAGGCCATCGCTGCGGCTGTAGAAGGCGTCGAGCAACAGCTGGGAGCCGACACTCCTGGCACTCGTAAGGATATGCACCATTTCCATACAGTAGTACCAAAGAATAAAGGTGTGAGGTTTGTTACCATACCTGCAAGGTCCACTCTTTCCTGGTACTCGTACTTTATGGACAGTGCCGATCTCTTATCAGTCATGTACTATTCTGTTACTGGCACTTCTGTACCAGGTAACTAGTACAGTGTACCTGATATCAGGTGATGCATTTGTATTGGACTGGTCTTGTGCATGTCAGGTCTATACTGATTCATGTGATGTATGGGTTCTTACCAAATTCTACCTGTTCGGTACCATATTTGGTAATAGAACCTGTATTGGTTTCAAGCTCTATGGAAAACTGCTAGATACCGGAGCAGTATGTATTCGCCGAACAATTTGTGTTAATTATATGTATTGCAGCTGGTTCGGCTCGGCATGCTTTCATGGAGAATTTATGGGAGAAAATGTTTAAGCCTTCGTTGTCTACTATAATCCCTGAAAATAATGTGTATGTGCATTTTCTTAAAGTTTTGTTACAGAAATATTCTTCTCACCATAAATTACTATTAAATCAGGATCTAATACTGGGGAAACTAAAGTAAATTGATCAGTATTACATTAGTAGAATAAATGTTAATTTCCACAATATTTCTCCAGGATACACCCTTTTTAATTACAAGATTTATAGTTCACTTTTCAAATCATTCCCGTATGATTTTTAGGAAAATTTGTCTTCACAAAATAAATTATAAGGAAATTTGGAAAATGATAATATAACTCACAAACTTGAATTTTACGATTCGGAATTAGTTTTAAGTTTATAATATTTATCTTTTGTCTAATTTTTCTATTTATTTTAGGGTACCATCTGTATTGTCCTCAGACTCAGCCCTTGTTGCTGCACAAAAAATGCGGGACCTTAAAGTCAGTTCAGTGATTGTCATGGCTGAGGATACACTTCAAGGAATTATTACGTAATTACTCCCTCCTAGCCCCGCCCTCTTGTTTTGATGACAATTTCCATGTATGCTATACAAAGTCCAATATATCATGCATGCAACAACAAAACAAAAGTAGCTGAACATTAGTTTCTGCATCTTTTGAGCAAGTAATAGAATGAAAAGTTGCATACAAGGGATTCTTGTCTATGTATTGATGTTTGTTTGTATAGCATACAAGGGATTTCATGTCCCATAGGGTTAAATGTGGCGTCATTGATATATACAACTAAGGTAAATAGTGAAACCTGAAAAGGAACTTATGATTTGATTAGCATCTCTTTTCATAAAATTGCTTTGCAGTCCGAAGGATTTGCTTGCACGGGTGGTGAATCAAAATTTAACCCCAGAAGATACTCCAGCAGAAAAGGTTCCCTTCCTCCCTCCTCTTTGAGGTTTTTTATTATTTTGCAGCAAAAACAAGAATCATCTTTATACATTCTTGTCAAAAAAAGGTTTTTTAATTTGTGAAGGCCATGACTCCAAACCCAGAATGTGCCACTCTTGAGACATCAATTCTTGATACGTTGCATATGATGCACAACATGAAGTTCCTTCACATCCCAGTACTAGATAAAGGTATGTTTCCTTTTTTAATTATTGTACAAGAGAGTAATATTATATTTTTGAAACATTTCAATGACTAATATTTGTTATGAAAATAGTAGAGGGACACGTTGCTGCAATTATAGATGTCCTTCAGCTAACTCATGCAGCTATCTCAATGGTAAGATCATCTCTTCGTAACAAAATCATGCTCAAATCACATATGACCCATTCTATGGATCAATTATATCCATTTGCTTTATGAAGAACCTAAATGCTTCCTTGCTTTCACAATGCAACTATCCTTAAAAAAATACTTAAAATGAGGCACTATCACACTTTCAAGGATAAACCAGTACTTGGTTAGATCGAGGTTTAGCTAACCATTTGAGGAAAGCACTCCCCCAACCCACCCCCCACCCCCCCCCATGAATTGAGCAATTGTGTTATATTCTTTTCTTAGACCTAATTTTTTCATAGGCTGAAGGAAATGGAAGTTCTTTAAATGAGATGGCAAATACAATGATTCACAGTTTTTGGGACTCTACACTTCATACGCAACACCATGAAGAGGAATACGACACCCATAGGTCCTCCCTCTTTCTTTGGTCATACCCCACAACCTGCTTCCCCCAAAGAAAGCTAATAATAAAAATAAAACATCCTTGCAAATGGCAAAATATATATATTTTTTCTTTGAGAGACTAAATCTCGATATATCATAACACACCTGTAAAAGCTAGTACATTATTAAAAACCTGGAAATATCGCATACATCACCCCGCTACAATTCATGAAATATACATTTTACCCTGCTTGTGGTGCTAAAGGTATTATGGGGGCAACCATGGTTTATAAGGAAATTCAAATTTTTGCACAACTGATGAATGTTTTTTTACAATGAACTGCTTTTTCTATCGCATTTTATTTGATGCATTTTTTTTTATGTCTGCATCAGTTTCTGCATGATATAGACCATATTTGTGAGCTGCAGTGTGTAATGTCTCCACTGTGGCAAAATCGGTATGGTTGAAAAATTGAGCTGTGAATACATGTGTAAATATGTTTGCTTTTCCTCTTTATATGTCCTCAGCAGTGACACATCAATGGTAATGGCACAAGAAGCTGGGGATGGGAAGCATCACATGAGGATGTCACCTCCACATGTCAACAATTCATTTGTGTTTAAGATACAGGATCAAAGGGGTCGTGTGCATCGATTCAGTTGCAGTATGTATATTAAATTGCACTAAACAAATTTCATTGTTTTACTAAAAGATCAGTCACCGTGCCAATAGATTCTTGCACTGATATCATTCTGGTGCTTAGTTCAGTCCTTGAAAACAAATGGTGTGGTTCTCCTTCTTTCTTTCTTTTTTGTTGGGGGGGGGGGGGGGGAGGTTGGTAGGAAGTGAAGGAATCATTATGTGATTTTTTATATTTTTATGTACTGTAGTGTCTCTCTCTCCCTTGCTTGTCAAAGAGAGAGAGACTACGGAAAAATATCATCTCTTGAACAGTCTACTTATAATGACTGGATGAATCATAAAAGATGCCTGGTTTGTTGTATTGGATGGAAATGTCCACAGTACAAAGATAGTTTGATTTTCTCTTTTTGATAATCAATTATTAGCTTGCAACGATGAAAAACTGTACTAAAAGCAGCAACAATATAATTTACATTGTAATTTTTATTGCCTAAAACTTCAAGAACTATCTCTATCTTTGTCTGCAGTGTCAGAAAGCTTGGAGGACCTTGTTTCTGCTGTAATGCAGCGATTAGGTTTGGAAGGCGAAAAAAATACTGTTCAACTTTTGGTTAGTCCTTGTTCTCCATTTTAATTTCGAAATTGAATATATCTTTTTTTTTATTTGAAAAATAATGGGAAGTACCTCCTGTAATGCTTCTCTTCTTAATTTCTTCAAATATACCCAAATTTCATCTCACTTGTCATGCATGTGCTGAGAATATTAATGTTAAAGAGGTATAATTAGGAGATCTCACTAGCAACCTGAGGAGGTGTGGGCTTAGAGCTTTCCTTTTTTAGTGCATTGCATTAAACATAATACAAAATAACAAAAAAAAATGGTGGAGCTTCGTGTACCCTTCTAAGACCTCATTAATATCATGCATTGTCACAGCCCTGCAAAATGTAAAATGTCATGGGTCCCTACAAATCACCCCAATATCACAGATGTCACTGGTCACTGTTAAACTAGTAGATCGTCAAACTCTGTTAGTTTAACCAATTGCATTACATTGGTCGATTACCAAAATCAACAACAAAATCTTAGTATACTTGTGCTTACAATTAGACAAATCAAAATTGATGATTAGTTCAAGGAGGGGTATCTACTTTGGGGACATGCAGTCTTGATATTTCAGACTTTTTTCTGGGGATGTTTTAAGGTTTCAGGGGTAAACAGGAAATTTACACCCAAAAAATGATGATTCAGAAAGCAGATACAAGTATTTGACCTGCTGATGTTAAGGTAGTGAAATTTAAATGATATTTCTTGGTATTAACTCTCCGACTTAATTGAAAAATTTGGAATAATAGTATGAAGATGAAGAAGAAGATAAAGTTACCTTGATGACGGATAGTGATCTCGTTGGGGCTATCTATCATGCCCAATGTGCCGGCTTGAAGGTACCTTTTTTACCTTGCTTGCTCAAGTAAACATGAACATTTATGAAACACACACCTTTCAAGAATTATAACAAATTAGAAATTACACTACTCTTGCTCAGGTTTGGGACTATGGCACATAGCAGTTTATAAGGGACTTGTTACAATAATATTTTTGGCAGTTTTTAACCCATTATCTGGTTTCTTCTTCTTTTTTTCTCTGGATTTCTAGTTAGGTTGCACAGCAAAGGCAGTGTTACTGTTATATATATCGTTGTTAAGTCCCACAAAACACCAGACAGTACCCACAGTGTGCAATTGCGGGTTGAGAGTTCAAGGGGGTGAAAAATGATTCTCTTATTATCAGGATTATATATGCAAATGGTTAATTCTACTAATTTTACATTACAGGTTTTGAGGCTTCACATCGATGACCCAGACTTGAAGATGAAAATGACATTTGCAGCACAACGTGATATCTCGAATTCACAAAGAGGTTGGTCGACTTTTCAAGTTGGTCTCATGACAAGTGCAATTGCACTAGCGACTTGCGCCATAGTTGTTAGCTTGAAGCATTCAAATACTTGAATACTTTTGCAAATTTTAATAAAATTGCAGTTGACACCTTAACTGCTTTGAGCATTCTTTGACCCTCTAAAGAGGAAAAGAAAGGTTTGGCAACATTTTTACATTTCAGGGTGAATAGGCACTGCTTGGATTTGAGGAGATTTTATGATTTTACTCCTTTTTGTTGTTTCCTTTCTTATAGATACGTATTGGTTAGTATATAGTTCAAAAAGTGTGTGTCACACTATCTTTTGTTACTCAAATGTAAATCACAAATAAATAAAGAGGAGGGTTCAAATGCATCATTATTTTTGTGCTCCAATATGCTCCACATCCTTTATCTCCATTTTCAAAGTCCGAATAGTTGATCTGAACCGCTCAACATGATCTTCATAGTAAAATATACTTGGATACCAAATTTTATATTTTTTAGAATTTTTTACTATTTTTTTAGATAGGTACAAAATCACCTTTTTAAGGAGATTCTGGACCATCCGATAAAGTGATATTGTACCTATCTAAAAAAATAGTAAAAAAATTCTAAAAAATATAAAATTTGGTCTCCAAACATATTTTATTATGAAGATCATGTTGAACGGTTCGGATCGACTGTTCAGACTTTGAAAATAGAGATAAAAGATGTGGAGCATATTGGAGCACAAAAATTATGGTGCATTTGAACCCCCCTCATAAATAAATGGCTGATCATATGTTCTTATGAGAAGATCTTGGTATGTGTACTGATAATGTTTTTTGAACTAATAAACATTGAAGTTTAAGTTACACTCCATGTAAATTGATTAAATATTTTTTTATTGTTAGATCGAACTGTAGTAGAAAATTAAAGTCTAGCCAGAGATAAATTACTAAATTGCTAAGATTTGCAAATACCATGTTTTAGTTTAGTTAATGACGGGAGCGTAAAATAATTAGTTGACACTTGACACACCAATAATTCTAATTATTATCATACTGCATATAAGGAGTAGAACTAAGGTGTTCTTAAGCTCACCGTCCTCCTTGGGAGTTGACTTCTAAACCTATCGATTCAAAACATGGGGAATTCAAACGGTTGAAATCAATCTAATTTACAAATTATGCATTTACATGCAAAATTGATAAATTTTTGAATTAATTTATATAATCACACAGTACAAAAAAATTTATAAATTAATTTTAATACATTAATTATTTGACCTCTTGACTTTATTCTAAATTAATTTAAAATTTATTATAAATTTTTACATGTGAACATATCACTCGTATGAAATGGATTCGTTTCATCTATTTGAATTCTCATTTGAAATCAATCTAATAGGTTTTAAATTAGTGAGCTTGAGAACATCTTAGTTTTACTTTTATTATGTATATAAGCATCAACATAATCAACGTAAGTTAGCATTAACACGACATGCTTCGAATTTGTATCCTCGGAGTTAACTCAAATTTTGAGTTAAGATCTGAACCGTCTGATTTAATCCGCACTAATATTATTTTTATTTTTATTTTGGATAAAAAACTATTGTCCGTTTCATTAGAGAAACTTTGAAACCGGTTACATACAAAATGGATACTGTGTTTCATTTGTTCAAAACACAAAATAAAGCTACTAAACCTACTAAGCACTTGCAGTTCACTGACTAGAAGATAGAAGATAAGCCTATTAATGTTTGGCATCAAAAACAAAGTCCTGATATTACTATCTATTACAGACCATAATCAAAATCATAATAACAGTTTAAACAGTAGACTCAGATGTCTCTCCTTCTTCACTTGGACTATGATACAACACCATTTGAGTGTCATTTGGGTCCCACACCTACAGAGGGATTGCTTCAATGTCATCAGGTAGTCATGCTAGCACCAGCTCCTTTGCCTGTCTCTTGATGATACCTGTCCAATAAGTGATCAAAGAGATCATTAGCAAAATGATTGTTCTAAATGATTTTTTATTAGCATTTTGAAAACATATTTCATTTCTAAGTTTTCAAATTGTTCAACATAAAGCACAAAGCATGATTAAGAAAGCAATTTGATTTTCTCCCTTAAGGGACCATGCAAATTCAATAATATCCTGAAAACTGTGTCAGTTTTTATAAACATGTTGACTTTGGCCCATCCAAAATCAAATTTGTTGTGCAAGAGGACAGGTAAGAAATAAATAATTGGTGGTTTCCTCATCCTCACAAAATTGGCATTTGGTATTACCTATCCATCCTCTATTGCTAAGATTGTGTTTGGTCAATATTCTGTTTTTGACAACTAACCACATGAATATTCTAATCTTATATGCATTGGTTTGATTGGTGCTACGTCTCCAAAACTAATGAACTTATACATGAACTTAACAGATTTCCAGATGCTTCCCATTTCCATGCTATCCTATCATATGTATGGGTATATGTATGGGTGAAAGACTGAAAGACATGTTGCTAATCTTATGTAAAATAGAGGACCAATCAGTCAGTGTAATGTGGTCAAATTGTCTTCTGAATTTGACTATTTCCCCTTGTGTATTGACCACCTCTCTCAATGTAACTGATTGATTGATTGGTACATATCTCAAACAGTTGACGGAATTGTGTTGCCAATGAGCATTGATTATCCCATGTATCTAATCAGAACAGTAATTGTGAATTAACTCCTGGTTGGTGTAACACACTACAGTATCCTAAACTATCTAATTTCATTATTTCTTGCCAAAAAGGCTGAATAAGGTATACCAGAATTAGAATAGTATTTGTATTGCATAATTGTTTTCCACAAATTGGTACAAGTTTGGTCTTGAAATTTCCACCACCATTTCATAAGCAAAGTTATATTCATTTGTCTAGTATTATGGGCCCCGTACGTTACAGGTGTGGACCGAATTGGTCTGGATTCTGATCGCACAGTTCTAAAATTAACTCAAACGGTACATTAACGTAGAGATGCGGATTCACATGCTCCCAGGCATAGTGACAATATACGCGAATAATTCGCATTTTATTCATTTTTTTGACGTTTCCGAATCAAACTCCGAATAAAACGCAAAAAAACGTATAATACGTTTTATTTGCGAATAAAACGCGAATCACGAATTATTCGCGAGAAAAACGAGAAATTTTTTTTTTTCTTGTGGGATTTTTTTTTTTTTGCTTCCTTGTTGTACCGAATCATTCCCGAATTATACTCAAATTATACCCGAATCACGGTGATTTGTCACTATGCTCCCAGGTAATGAGAATGTTGACGTTTATTTAATCATGCGGCCATGCCTGGAGTGGGTAGATAAAGGGATGGAAGGGAAGAAAGAAACGAACTTTATAAATTAATCTTATTCGATTGAATATTCAATAGACCAACATTAATAAAGGTTACTCATTTTAACTTTCTGTAATTTTTTTTAACTCTTATATTTTTGTTAATTTTCAAATTTGAGGTCAGTGAAAGAAAGAAAAAAACAATAAAATAAGAGAAGTGAGACTGTGAGACTGTGAGAATGACAAATTGACAACCTCCTTTTTGTCTAGTTCTCTGATGACGGAATTGGGAGCCGGGAGGGACGATGTTCTATTGCCCGAGATTTTTATTAATATCCAAAGTTAATTAGAAATTAATATTTATGTTCAGAATTCTTGACTTTCGCCAAAAATGTCCAAGCCGGCCATTTTATGGCCGGCTTACTCTTTTTTTTTAGAAAGACTAGGAAGAGCAAGATAATGAAATCTAACACTGAAAATTTGAATTTTTGTTTAAATTATTTGTTAGATTACTTCTTTTGATTTATAGTTAGCATATTTATACTAAAATATGCTAGATTACTTGAAATTATGTTGAATTACACTATATTACATTAATTTACTCTAAAATACGGTAAATTCCGGTAAATTACTGTGTGTCTTCATAGTGATGTATAAATAGAAACTATTTTTTGTTTCTCTTTTATCTTCATAGAAATTCTTTTTAATAAAGTGGCAGTTACAGTTGGAAAAAATTGATAACAATCAATTATTAAAAATAACATTATATGATTTAAATTATTTATATAAAACCATACATAAATAACTAAATGCTAACAAATTACAAATACAATATATATAGACCTTGGACTTTTACTTAGTACTTTCCAAACATGGAATATGCAACCCATGTGATCAATATAACATATAGCATTTAATAAGATCTAATACAATGTTTGCATCAAAATTATGTCCTTACCACTTAATAATACAAGGCATCATGTATTATTATTGGGCTTATGTTGCCAAAAGTCTTGGTCATGATGCAATTTGGACAAAAAATTCATCCAAACTAAGTTGTATATGATCCAATATATGCAAAAAGGAGTGCCCATGTGATTCATGACATGATGTCTTTTGGCTACTAAAGGCCTCCAACATTGCATCTCCAATAATAATACATTGAACAACATCTTTGTGCATACATAATCAGGAAATATAAATTCTTCTTAAAAAAAAATTTGTCCAAAATTATAAGAAAGTATTTATACATAAAAATAAGTTGAATATGTATGGCTTAATACAAATCACTTAAAATCATTTTCGTTAAAAAAAATTATTTCATCTTATATGAATTTATCGTATTTAATTATAATTAGCGAAATTAGTGTAATTTAGTGTAATCCAACATAATTTCAAGTAATCTAGTGTATTTTAGTATAAATATGCTAATTATAATCAAAAGAAGTAATCTAACAAAAATTTTAAACAAAAAATTCAAATTTTTAGTGTTTGATTTCATTATCTTGCACTTCCTAGTCTTTCCTAAAAAAAAAAACAATAGTAAACCGGCCATTCTATGGCCGGCTTACGGGAAGAGTAAACCGGCCATACAATGGCCGGCTTGGATATTTTTGGCGAAAGTCAGGAATTCCGGACATAAATATTAATTTCTAATTAAGTTTGGATATTAATAAAAATCTCGGTTCTATTGCTCTCTCTGATTTTGACCAAACCAAACAGTCGAAGGGGAAGTCCAGATCCAGTGCAATACCTAAGTCCTAACCGTGTAGAACGAGATCTGAGTCGTCCGTTTCAATTTAACGATTTGTCACGTTCCTGGCGCGAACGGGTCAATTTTAATCATATTCTGCGTCGCGAGTAGGGCTGCACAAAAAAAAATTCGTAGTTCGTAATTCGATTCGAGTTTGATTCGAAAAAGTTCATAAAAAGTTCGATTCGAAATTGAGTTCGTTCGAAATTAATTCAAACCAAACTCAAACTGGACCTAGTTCGTTCAAAATAGGTTTGCAAACCAAATTTAGTTCGAAATTAACTCAAACGTGAACCGTTGATTTCCGCTGATAATGAACTTTAATGTTTTATTTAGGATAATATTTGGGTTTGTAATAATTCTAAGACTTTGGTGATTGTTCTGTACTTCTATTGATATTTAAATTGTACTCTAAATACTTTGGATATTTGAAAACTTTGGTAATGTTGCTCATGTTGGCTATTTGGAAAACTTTGAATTCTATGATTGTACTGAACTTTGATTGATTGTACTAAACTTTAGTGTTTGATATAAATTTTGGTATTTGTAATGAACTTTGATATAAACTTTGGTGTACTGTGCAATTAGAATTCAGAATGCTTGAGTTTTATTGAAGTGCTATAATTTTGAACTATGGTCCAACCATAAGTCATAACTCGTAAGTCGTAACAAAGTTCGTAAAAGTTCGAAATTGAGTTCGTAAAAAATTCGATTCGAAATTGAGTTCATTCAAAATTAATTCAAACCAAACTTAGTTCGAAATTTAATCAAACCAAACTCAAACTGGGGGTAAGTTCGATTCGGTTCGGTTCGTTTACAGCCCTAGTCGCGAGGAAGGAGAGAAAAACCGTGCAGGGGCCACGTGGAAGGGAATCTTTTGAGTTAATGAATCGTATGATCTGCTTTAAAATTCGTGCGGACTAGATCCGCACTAATATTGAAAAGCCCTATGTTATAAACAGGAGCCGATTGACTCCGTTTAAAAACAGACTGTTGAGATTCATTCTTGAGTTAATTACTCAAAGCAGAGGATACGCGTTCCCGGTGGAAAGGGTTACGCGACTGAATCGCTGGAGAGGGGACCCACATCGTCAGTATTGGAGGTGAATCGCGCAGAACGGACTGGAGACGAGGAAGAAGAGACCTCGACCTGTTGAGCCAGCTCAGCCATTTTCGATGATCTGTTCGATGTGTCAGCGCCACATGGCATCACACAGTGCGTTTGGAAGATCCGCTTCACCATTTTTTTTTATTCTTGTTTCTCTATGATTGTGTAAATTGAGTGTTTGAACTAAGGTTTGGCCTTCGTGCCATTTGTATCCTGTTCTTGAATTTCAATAAAATTGATTCAATTTCTTCACTGTTCGTGTTCGATTCGCGATCTCTGTTGCTTCGTTACGTCTTGGACGTAACACGTGTGTGACTTTTGTTCTTGTTATGCAAGTTTGTAAGTATGAAGATTGAAAAAGTGCGATTTGGAAAACAATAACAGAAAAGACACCTGTTGCTATAGACAGTTATTCAATTTATTGCCGTTAACTCAGGTATTTATTCCTTAATGTACAAACAGAGAATCAGGAAAAAAATAATACCAAAAAAAGAAAGAAAGAAAAGATCAACTCAATAAGTTACTCTTTACACTCAGCATCCGACCCAAATTGGTGAACGCCTATATAGTACAAGCAATTGGTGGTTCCAACTTCATCCTACTCTCCAGACCTTCTCCAATTAGCATGCGCATGCAGAATCTCTAAGAAATTTCCAATAACTTCTATGTAGGGTTTGCACTTTCGACACCAATGGCATTCACAAAGAGAAATTCAAGAGAATGCTTTCAATGTTAAGACTACAAACCAGAGTTGATTTGTTTAGTGAAGGGGAAACGATCAGCTCCCTTATCAACTGCATCTCTCCATAACCGATACCGTACCCCCAATTTGTCATAGGATACTGGCAAATTCCACACATTTTCACCATTTATCATGCGATCTTGCTGACCAAGTACTAACCGTAGATCCTCATTTAACACCTACAGTTTCCCCAGAAGGAACAAAAGAATATAGACCACATCAAAAGGTTTGTTTAGAAAAACAATAACCAGTTGTTACTAAAGTCATGGGGATTTTCATGATGTTCTTTTTAAAGTGTACCAGGAAATCTTTGAAACTATGGCTGTTTGAATATGCTTTTTGGGTATGGAAAATTTGTTGCTTAAAGTGGTTGAAAAAATATGTAAACAGAATTTCTATGTATACAAAAAAAATTATAAGGCCATAAGGGAAGATATTCCAAAAAATTCCTGTTATTCTGACCTGCTCTGCAAAATATCTCCACAAGAGGTGCATCATAGGAACATGCTTTAGCCAAGGTGCAAAATCCAAGGACATGCGGTACAATAACCTTGTTTTTTGTCTAGTTGAAGGTAAACAAACATGGAGTTGATGTAGATGTGTGGTACATTCCTTTGTGCTTGTCCCTTCCAATTTACCAGGTTTTGACATGCCAATTGTGGATAAAACCATACATGGAGGCCGAAACTCCATGTCTATTGGATATGGGTCCCAGTAGCCCTCCAGTCCTGATGCTGGTGTCAGAAATTTCACCAGGCTGTATTTAAAAAATAAAAATAAAAAATGTTGGATACGTGAATTGCTAATGATGTAAGCAAAACTTTTCCTTTTGTTCACTTTGTGGCGTTAACTTTTGTTCTTTTTCTTCAACTTATTCCATGTTTTTATTGCATTTCGGATTTTTTAAGTTTATTGAAGCTTAATTGCACAATAGAGGATAATGGAAGGAAACAAATATTAAATTAAGGCCTAATAGAAAAGAGAAAGAAAATGACAAACAAACCTTGGGACAGGCCAACCCTTGGCAAAGGTGGAAGTGTGAGTAAAAGGGGCATGTGCCAGATCTAACAAATTGTCCAATAGCAGTCCATGTTCAACAGGTAGCTCTATTACTATCTGTTTCCCAAGAAAATGAAATAAAATTCATTATACATGAATAATTTTTTTCTTTATCTCAAAAAGATACTGTTTGGTTTAAAATTGGGAATTGATGGCGGTAAATAATCAAGATACCTCGGCATGAATTTGAAAACCAGGAGGGGGTAAAAGGGAAGGGATGGTAGCCTTGGGAGGGTCTGTACCAGGCCATACCCAAATCATCCCTTCTTGCTCAAAGCATGGTAATGCTTTTATCTTTACATTAAGCTTTTTTGTTGAAGGCATCTTCTCACATTTACCGTCGGTCGAATACTCCCATCCTGAAATTTTTATTTCAAATCCCATGAGTTTACGAGTTACAAGTGGTAAGGTACTATACTGAATTTGAAGAGGTCAAAGGTTCAAACATTAATCCCACATGTCCACGTCTTATAAAGATGGGACTTCTGAGCCTTCTCCAATTAAGTTAATATAATTTAATGTCACTGCTGAATATACAGCTTGCACATTTTATCGTTTTGATCTGTAAACTATAATACTCTGTGCAAGTACTACATTATCGAACTGATATATTATATTTACATTGTACTGCCCAGGCTATATATGGGGACTTCTCTCTTTTTGTGGGTTATCAAGTCTCCCTCTATTAATAAATTTGAATAGGATTACAGTGCCAACCTCAATACCACTCATTGTCATCCAGTTCTTGTATTGGTCAAGCTCAAATGTACCAAATGAAATCCCATATCCTGATAATACTTCGAAATATATGTGCTTTCATTACACCTAATACAATTCAAGTTGTATGGAGACAAATAATAGACTGTACCATGGTATGGGCATTGGATCCGACCCTCATTAATTGACCCGAGGTGAAGGGGACATGCTCTATGTGCACATGTATTTTGCACACAACCAGGTTGCCCATCTTTACCCCTAAATATCACCCATGGCTGCTCAAAGCAATCTATTGGTATCTGAAAGTTATATAAAAAATTACTGATGAGATTCTTAATTTTGAAATATGCAGTCACCAGATTTTATCTCAGTTAGAAATTCAATCAAGCCTTCAAAATAAGGACACAGCACAATTAAGGTATCTTCAATACAGGTTAGACTCTAATGGAGAAAAGGGTCCCCAATTTTATCAGATAATCAGAATTAAGTACTCAAAGATTGAATGTTTGTATCTTCAAATCCAAGATCGGCTCATCTAGCAAAGTGATTAAACTATCAAGTAATAGTAAAATGACAAACATATCCATGAAAAAACTAAATGAACAAAATTACCATTGTATCATCTTTAACGTCACTAGAGAAGGCAACTGGATACCAAAAGTTCTTCAAGCACGGGTTGTAGGGTTTGACAGGCCCTGATACATTTAAATTCCTCCTTTGAGATTTGGTTTGCAATTGACTAGAGTTACTGGACGAGGTTGTCGGAGAGTAAGTCTCGGATTCAGGTTCACTTGTGGGCCCGCTTGGTCTTTTGCTTTTTTGTTCTGGAAGTAATTTGTCATGCACCAATGCCTCCATGTATGCTAGCTTGTCTAGTGCAGTTCCCACCCTAGCTTCAGATAGATGCACCTGTTATAAAATTAGGTTTATACCAGAAACTCCAAATGATTTTGCAATTATTTCATTATTGTTAATTATTTTGCAACACTTTAGTGTTGCATTGCAAACTCGAGCGAATGCTAATCACGGCTTTATTTGCTCGAGTATTGAGAGTTTGAAAAACCTATTGAGGTCACATTTGGTTTTAAAAAATTAAAATATTTGGGGCTTAACGTAATTGACAAATAGAGAGAAAAGGCAATAGTCCCAGCCAGTGAGTCCCGTATAGGCCCTTAAGGCCATAACTAATCTTTCTTCTTACCGGCCAAATGTAATTGAAATGTTCCTCATTATCTATATCTATCTGTTTATTCCGGCCTCTAAATTACCAGTATACCTGTTGATGAGCCTGTGCTAGTTCTTGTTGCAATTCGGCAAGCTCCTTTTTCATGGTACCTATGGACTTAAATTCACGTGCCAGAGGATTTAACACTTCAACCACCTGCATAAGAAAAAAACAAAGGTCTCCTGTATTAGACTTATATGCAGACAGATTTGCAAACAGCAATACATGGGCTAGAGGTTATTTCCTTTCAGAGATTCATTATCAAATCTTTATGCAATGCTTGAAATTATAGTACAAGATTGTGCTAACCTTGTTATGAAGAAGCATGATCGTCAGCAAGTCCTGGCGGGCCCGCCAATCACAGTACTGTAAGTCAAGCCTTGCCACCTCTAGAGCCTGGTTGACATCTAGGATTTTTCCACTGACAACCGGGAGCTGCCTCGGGCCAGGATCCTCTACATCAAAAAGAGCGCCCCACACACTGCTGATACTTTTCCTCTCTAATCCACTCGCCTCTTCGCTGAAAACAGCAAGTACCTTGAAGCCATTCTTACCACCTACCTACAAAATTACAAAAATGCCCACAATGAATGTACCATTAAGAGGTTTAAAGAGTTTTTGCATGTGAAAGGTGCTACGAACGGATAATCAGAGTTACCAGCTGAAACTAGAGATACTGACAGTAATGTGCTGTTTTAAATTTGTTCATCTTCTTTCTTTCGGTGGAAAATTTAAATTTGGAGGAATATATTTTTTCTGTACAAAAAAAATCTACAGTGAAAATCCTAGTTTCTATTGATTTGGTAATCAGCTATATCAGTCTGAATTTTCGGTAAATTTTGGCTATAAACAGTCAAAATTAACAGCATTTTGCGATCACCTACATCAGAAACTATTTGAAAAGCAAATGGATCTTTAAATTTCAGTAGAATTAAAATGTACAAAACACGGGAAGTTCAAATTAAACTTTATAAAATTAGTAAAAATCAAAAACGAAAAAAGTACCCTTTTGGAGCAGAACTTGTATGAAGGCCTGAATACTAAATTTGGAAAGAGAGACAAGGCTGCCACAGTGGTCATAGAGATTTAACTTGAAAGAGAGAAAAAAAGATTGGAGGAAAGAAAATAGAGAAAAATAAATCTCTTCAAACAAAATTTCGTTTATTTTTTAAGATCCTTTTTTTTTTTTGCGCGAATTGTCTTGGCTATTGGTGGCGTAGCGATAAGAGGCGGGAGGGGCACGCGATCTGAAAGAGCCTCCCACGGGGTGCCACGTGGCGTTTTAGTGAGTTCCTCGTTGCTGACTTGGTGCTTCCAGGGCCATTTGTTTCGGGTATTAGTCTATTTGCACCGGCTTGAAGTTTACGCAGATATACGCAGATGTATGTAGAATGTGTGGACTGTGGAGTCTCTCTCTGGAGTGGACAATCAGCTGGGTAAGAAAAAAAGGGAATGATGAGCTGGGATAAGGTTTGGATTTTGTTCGTTTTATTTGACTTTTTCTTCGAGTCACCAACAACGCACGCATGAATCCGGAATCGGCTAACTTCCGAAATTTTTAAACATAGCACAGTGCAAACAAAAATAAACTAAAAAACCATCGATTTTGGTTAATTCGAAATCTACCATGACCGCTCTATTGTGCGGCCCCATTTTCTGGGGACCGCATAATGCCGGAGCGGTCCCTCAATTTTTTTTAATTTTATTTAAACAGAAATCTGTTATTTGTTTTTTGTTATTTTTGTTATAAAAATGGTTTTATTTGTTTTAGTTTTAGTTTGTAATGTTGTTTAAATTGATATTTTTTTTTTCATATCATATTTTAGAAATGTCGTTCGTTTGACGAGGCCGACGTCCTGTAGGGTGACTGTCATCTCAGCATGGGGGAGATGAAAGGTGTGCGTCTCGGGATGCCATCACTCAACGAGGCCGGAAGATAAAACTCTTGTCATGGTTCTCCTCAGCCATCTGGGATAGCTGAAACAATCTCATTGCACGTAAATCAATATCTAATTCTAAACCCTAATTCTAAAACCTAAATTAATATCTAATTCTAAACCTAAATCCTAAACCTAAACCTAAACCCTAAATCTAATTACTACTCTAAACTAAAAAATAAAACTAGAAAAGAAGAAGAAAACTTATCCGAAGTCGAAGGGATTGAAACTTCTTTGAATTGATACAAAAAATGAAACCGGCGGACCCCTTTTATAGCTTCCCAGGGGTCCGCTCCGGCATTATGCGGCCCCATTTCAGGGTCCGCATCGGCATTATGCGGTCCCCAGGAAATGGGGCCGCACAATGCCGGAGCGGTCATGGTAGATTTCGAATTAACCAAGAACAGGTTTTTTGGTTTTTTTTTTTTGAACTGTGCTATGTTTAAAAATTTCAGGGCTAACTTAAATGTTTTTTAGGTTTAAACTATTTACAAGGTAGATTGACACAGATAATAATAAAAATAATAATCTTAAAAATATTGAGAAGGGCCTTAGAATAGAGTCTTCTTGTTTTTGAGTTAGAATCTTTGTTTTGATTATAACAAGAGATAAGTATCTAGAAGTATGATATGTTAAAAAAAATTATCATAAAGAAATTGTTGAATGCCATATATAATAGACATTGAACATCTACTTCACTATAATACAACATTACAGGTTAAATACAATTTTAGTGAGTTTGAAGGAAGTTTTAACAATGAAATCAAGTCAGAAACAAAGCTACACATAAAATAAAAGCACTTGTCATCTTCTGACTGTATAATTTCAAGGTTTTATTGATTATAAAAACAAGAAATGATTTTATGTATTCCAGAAGAATTTTTTTTTCTGATGCAAGTAAAAAGATGATGAGGATGATGAAGTATTTATTTTATTTTATTTTGCCCCACTTCAAAACTATTTTCAACTCTTTCTCTAACCAATCTCACAATTTTAATGTCTATAATTTCTATCGGGAAGAGTTTGAATCATAATTTTTAATTCTAATCTTAATAGCTCATCACTCAAGACCTATGTTACCCTGATACTTCTGGGAGGGCTCCGTACCCGTATCTGACACGCCTCCAACACTGACACGCCTCCGATACGACCATGATACGTATCAGATATGCCAGCTGGCGTGTCCTTACCCTCTTGATACGTTCGTCGATACCTCGTTAAATCGCGCCGATACGGTTGAAACGGTCCGATACGGTCGGGACACGCCTAATTTATGTTTTGTCTCTGCAGACTCAGGATGGTTTTTGCTCCTGGTCCAAGAGATTCCTTTCAGGATATTTAATAACCTTTAATTATTTTTGCTCCTGGTCCAATACGCCCCGCCCAAGAGATTTCTTCCAATAATTAAATTATTTTGCTCCATGCGTGATTCGAAACCACGCCACCTTGTTGAGAGCCAAAACACTTGCCCATTGTACTAGACTATATTATATGATGAACGAGGCTACGGTGCTATGCATAGCACAGATCGGGTCCATGCTACGGCTCAAAATTTGACTTTTCAAAATTCTAACGGTCGATCCAAACTGTTCAACGTGATTATAAAATGAATATGTACTTGCAAACTAAATTTTACATTTTTTCGAATTTTTTTACTATTTTTTTAGATAGGCTGTTTTTGGATGGTCCAGAATATTCAAATCAAGTGATTTTCGAAAAAATAGTAAAAAAATTAGAAAAAATGTAAAATTTGGTTTGCAAGTACATATTCATTTTATAATCATGTTGAACAGTTCGGATCGACCGTTAGAATTTTGAAAAGTCAAATTTTGAGCCGTAGCACGGACCCAATCCGTGCTATGCATAGCACCGTAGCCTCACTCTTATATGATGTATTTTAGTAAGTACGATATTTAATTGAGTTAAGTCTTTGTACAAATTTGGTTTAAATTTAATATTAATCTAAATACCATAATTAAAATAGAAAGATAATATATATAATAGGCGTATCGTATTCTAGATTTTTTAAAATTACCGTATCGCCATATCTGTATCGTATCTGATACGGTACCCGTATCCATGCAACATAGCTAAAGACACAACGCCAAATTTCCATGAATAAAATTTTGTTTTGGTGATTTTAGTTATTAAATGTGAACTAAGGTTGGATAAATTGATTATTATTTTGTATCTACTTTAAGATATGATATTTTTAATTAAAGCATACAATACAAATTAGTGAAGGTTGAATAAAATTTGAGCTAATTCTTTGATTTACTAGTATATATTTCTTCAGATAAATCAACAAAATCAATCAAATGCAACCAAATGACATAAAAGTCTAACATTTCTTTTAATTGTTTTATTGATATTTCAGAGAAGTGAGTACAGTACAAGAAATGCATTGATCTCACAATAAATGTTAAGAGTTGTAGAATTTATACTCGTTTTTATATTAAATCAGTGCAAGTAATTGAACCTATTTGGAGACGTATATCATTTCCCTTTTGCAGGGTCAGAGATTCAACACTCTGCGCTTTGCGCGGTCACAAATCACGGATGTCTTATTCGTACATGAGAGATATATTGGTTGAGATTTTTTTCTCCTTTCTTTACTTACGTGGAAATATCAGAGGCTCACAGCCACCAGTCATCAGTTTGGTTCAAAATATAATTAATTATTAGATTGGAGGATATCAGTTGAGTGTTAAGTTACTCAATTGCTTTTTTTTTCTCACGCTCAATTAGCAGCTCTCTCTCTTCTATGAAATTGACAAAAGAACATTAATTATAGATCTCTTGTGACACCTTACTGTATAACAATTTATAAATTTTTTTAAACAAAAATTGAATAAAGCTAATATATTTAGCACAATATATTTCAAAAAAATTAACAAACGTGTAAAATTATTGATTCATATATAATAAAGTAGAGATTTAGTGAATCAAAGTAAATTTTAATTTCACGTCATATCTAATATTTTTTACAATAGCAATGTCATGATGAGAATGAAGATGCAACATATAATCTAAAGTTTAGAATTTTCGATGATAATTCTCACAGTGTAACCGAACATTCATCTTAATACATTTCCAGAATCAATTCCGTGTGTACTTATTCATGGGTTCCCACTTTTTCAAAAGTGGGTTCACATCTCCGTCAGACTCCATCATGTGTAATCCCGTGACAAACTAACATGCTCTTTTGTTTCGAAGATATTTTTTTTTTTCAAAGTTGAGTGGTAAGTTACTCAATTGTTTTAATATTCATAATACATTTTTATTTGAATTTGAATATGTAATCTTTTATCGAAGAATATTATTTTTATCGAGTGAGCCTATGGTGCTATGCATAGCACGGATGGGGTCCGTGCTACGGCTCAAAATTTGACTTTTCAAAATCCTAACGGTCGATCCAACCGTTCAATGTGATAACCATATGAATATGTACTTGCAAACTAAATTTTATATTTTTTCGAATTTTTTTACTATTTTTTTAGATAGGTAGAATTTTGATGGTCCAGAATTTTCAGAAAACACTGATTTTTCTACCTATCTAAAAAAATAGTAAAAAAATTCGAAAAAATATAAAATTTAGTTTGCAAGTACATATTCATATGGTTATCACATTGAACGGTTGGATCGACCATTAGAATTTTAAAAAGTCAAATTTTGAGCCGTAGCACGGACCCCATCCGTGCTATGCATAGCACCATAGCCTCACTCATTTTTATCACTAGTTTAAAAGTTGGTTTTCAATTTCGAAGATATTGAGCTGCTTCATTTTTCATTTGAGTCCTTGTATATGTATATGGTCTATCCTAATAATCAAAGACCTTGCAAGATCTCATAATATATCTTCTATTAAGAGACTTATTTTTGTAAGTTGCGACAACGATATACCAAGGCAACCAAATTTTAACGAGAAGTCAAATAGAAGTTCGATGCCTAATTCAAAGCTGATATAGCTGAAATTATAAAAACAAACGTGAAGAAAACGAAGAAACTATCATTAAAGGAAGGATCTTGCTTTACGTAAAAAGAATTTGTGAATAGCATCAATCAATTCCATTTGATTCGTTTATTTTAAATCAGACAGTCCGGATATGACGGATAGCAACAGACGCTCAGCAATTGGTCTGAATCTGCTGCTGTCGCTGCCCCTATCCATAGATAGTACCACTCTCCTAATATGAAAAGCGCAATCTAGAACAGATGGCCTATATTAATGAAATCCATTATTGATCAGCATATGAACAGGTAATAATATCCAAAATCTAGTGAATTCCATGTCAGCGTGCACATCGCTCCATTTCCAACGGTTAATTAGAAAAGGATACTAGTGTAATTTTGGTTTATGATGTCTACGCATGATTTCTGTTACTCTATTTTAGCAAAATGATTTAAGAAGTTAATATATCAGCGGGGAAAATGCTGCACATCCACTAAAAAAATAAAATCAAATTTGATACGAGTATTGCTTAGTTCGCAATGCATAGTAAGAACCAATGACCGTAAAAAAATTGTGCTCAAAACAACAAGTTAAAATCAAAGAAAAATATTATTTACCAAAATGGTATAACAACTTCCAGTATTTGCAAAGATAAATGTGATCGAAATGTATATCATATGAAAGGGTGGTTACCGCATAAAGATAATTATAAAGACAGGAAATAGAATCAACTGCTAAGGTGATCCTGATTTTTTTTTTTCTTTTTTCTTTCAAGTAGTAGGCAATTACCATTTACCAACAGTGAATCAGTGATTCTGTTTTTCACAGCAAAATTTATTCCCCCTTATTTGGAAAGTATATAATTGGTTAAGAAAACAATATACTACCTACTACAAGAAAATAATAGTCATTTAAATAATTTACTTGTCATAAAGACATCTTCTTTTTTCGGAAGGAGACCATAAATATATATCCCCCATTGCATTGGTTTGTTTTCTTGATATCTATCACAAAGAAGCTAACTAAATTGGACGGAGAAATGAGAAAAGAAAAGGCAGAGGATCTTATTGCTAACAATATTTACAAAAAGGCTAACTTATCTATCTTGTTTTTTTTATTAAAATCGAGCACACAAAAAGGCTGCATGAAACTATGAATTACTCATTCGTAGTTGAAACAGCCGAGTATTGAACATCTAAACTAGTCTCTGTTGAATTTGACTTGAACCTCCTCCGTTCTTTCACTTCTACCAAACGAACTTTCCATATAGTCAACAAACTCCTCCTGTGAAATTACAAAGAAAGAAAGAATGAAAGAAAGTGGAGTGCATAAAGTCATACCCCAACCCCACTATTTTCTTAATATCACAGTTTCAAAATTCAGCATTGTCAACTCTTTAATAGAAGGGGTTCAAAGCATCAACTGGTAATAACACCAGCACCTTCTGTACATACTGACAAAATACCAACTCAAACATACTGAGATTTTGGCCAGTACATAGGGGTACCAGTTAGCATATGTATGGTATTATTGAAACATTACCAATACAGTATAGTATCTTTAGTTACTACAGGTTTACTGCTCAATACGGGCCTGTTCTTACGATCAGAATAGACTACAGATGAAGAGAGATATGTACCGGTCAAGCTCTATGGTCCTTTTAGCAAGCATTAGGGTTAGATAAACAGGCACCATGGCCGCAAACAGATGCTTGAGGGTATGCCCACTGACGATCTGGTGGGTCCACTTGTATATCGGCTTATCCATCGCCTCCGTTACCTTAGCCAGGAGATAGAACCCTAGAATTCATCCTATTTAATTGAGTTATTTTTGGCGAGATTCCTCTTTAAAACATATGCTTATGCAAATGTCAAATAAATTACCCATTTTACATGTAGGAGAAATACCCAGAACTGTACAAGCATGCAAATATCACATATATCACGTGAGTCCTCTTAAATGGTCCAAAAGCCCAGACTTAGCCAAATTAAGCTAAATTAACCCTAAATTTGTACAGCTACTCTCTTTGGACAAGTACAACTGATTCTCAAATTTCCTCAATTATCTCTCAGTTGTACAATTAATATTCAATTTAGACCTCAGGAAGCTTGTTTACAAACTCAAATTTAGACTCGGTCAGGTAAACTCCAGTACATTAAGCAAATCCTTGTTTTACCAGAAGAATATTTGTAACAAACCTGCTGCCCAAAGCCAATAACTTGAATGGGTATACATAGGAGGAATAATGATGGCCATGACTGGAATAACTATGCAAGGAACAAACTGCACTGCTGCATATGGCCTCAAATCATCAAAGTATCTACACAAACATAAACAACTAATGTGATTAAAGAGTACAATTTAAAAAAAAAAAAACTCTAGAAAATAGATAGGCAAGCACAATAGAAAATAGGTATGAAAATCTTTCCTGTCTGTCCCTACAAAAGCTCTATAGTATGACCATACATTTATATTAAAAGTATCAGCTACACCCTTGCTCTATATCAGTGTGAAATCAAATTAGTCTTATTGGCTTCCAGAGAAACTTCCACAACAATCTATACCCCCCAGACCCATCCCCGCATCATACCTTTTCAATGCATATCCAAGTTACATCTCCCTTAGTTATTCCGGCACATATTCAAGAACTACGGACTTTTACAGGGTAAAAACTGATCATATGGTAAACAGTACTTTTACAGGGTAGACCTGACATTTGAGGTTTTAACCCAGGTAAATATGAAATTTTCATAGCTCCTCAGACAAGTGTATAGACCAGAAGGTTAAGGAGTGAGAGAACGAGAAACTGATAAAGTTGATTTGATTCAAAATAAAATAAAGCCAAACAAATTCATTAAGTTAAATAAAAAAGAAAGAGAACAAAATAAAAACTTACCTCCAATACACGATACTCAAAACACCAGCCAAGAAAAGGGGCAATAGGGAAATAGTGCCCTTCTTCTCATCAACCCTCTCAATTATAAAAATTGCCACTATCGATGTGAAGGCCACTGTCATCTGTTCCAACAAATGCAACAATAAAGCCTCACTATTTCAATCAAGCATTTCCAACTAAAAAACATTTTCTACCAGCAAAGAGAAAAGTTTAATTTAAAACTAGCTAGCACTGCTCATTAAATATTCACAGCTCATAATTAACCCAATGTTGCCTCGGCTAAACCACCAAAACTCATGACTACCCAACTTTTGCCTCAATTAAACCACCACAATGCATACTACGTCTCCATTGATACCTACCTCAATTAAACCACCACAATGCATACTACGTCTCCATTGATACCTACCTGTATGCAATCAACACTTAACCGAATTTAACCTCAAAATTTCTCCAAGCAATATTGATACAAAGATGGGTTGGCTTTAGAGAACTTACAGGTAGACGGTCCCACACAAGTGTGGCATCATTGGGGTTGAGATGGTAATAGGAGGACCCAAAACCAACAGCTGTGACACCCAAATAGAATAATGTCCATCCCCATAATTCTCCTTGTAAGCTATTCAATTTAGAAATTAAAAGAGAAAGGCAAAGAACAAGATTTATTCAATTTCAGAAAAGAATAAGAAATGTAGTACTTGCATGCTTATACCCAGTAAATCAAGACAGCTGACAGATAGATTGGTGACTAAACATACGCTACATGCAAGTTTTAATAGTCATGCATGAATTGCAAATTGGCAACATTCTGATAAAACCGATCAGTACAAGTACTGATGCCACTCTGGTAATACCTATATCCTTAACCCTGTTAGATAGCTAAAACAACTCTCCATACCCATCCAAGGCAACATTGCATATTCGCGTTATTTCAGAAAGATTGATTGGGGCAGGATTTTACTTTCAGACCTTTTAATATAACGGGAAGAACCAAAACCAAATAGCTTCTATTATTTGAGTATAATCTTGGTAAGTTGGATTTATTTACGCATGCAATTTACAGACAATATATTTCAGCTAAAAGCTCTTAACAGCTGAAATTTCATCATACCATCCTAAAGCTGAATTGTTGCTAGATAGAAGCTTGGTACAATAATCTTGATCTTTATGCAGTAAATATTACCTTAGCTGAAAATAGTTCTTCCAGTAACAAAGGACGAGACCAATAATGCCAACAAAGAAGAAGGGTATGTTTGATATCACATTTAAGGTGTTAGGAATTCCTGTGAGAAAGCGAAGAAGCCATGAGGAAGCATTCAAAAAGACAAAGCACACACAAAAAAAAAAGTAGAGCTCAAAATGACAATGAAACTATGCAAACCCCCCACCCCCAAATGCAAAAAAAAAAAAAAGAGAAGTAAGAAAAAAGGACAGATTGCTAAATAAAGTTGCCAGCCAGGGTTGGGCCAGATCAGTGCATGTTTTCAGTATAGACTGTATAGTTTTCCTATTACCTACAATACTTTTGTGTTGGAACCCATAAAAAAAAGATATTTCAACTTTTAAATAAACAAAAACAAATGCTAAATTAAACTAAAAAATTCAGATTTAATCAACATAGGGGAAAATAAGAAAGTTTTTTACTTGAGAATGGGGAAATACGAAATTTAGAATGTTTCAATGGGGATACCAACAATTATCCCTTTATCTAAAAACTGAAGTCACTCCTCAAGATTGTGATAGAACGCAAGAAGATATAAATTTTATGGAAAATGGAATAAAAAATTCACCAAACAGGAGTTTCCGCTGGTCTGCGAAATCGTGATATTCTTCCGATTGAGGGATTTTGGGTGTGACCACCATTAATACCCCGAATATAACCAGCGCCGCTCCCCACGCGATCCATCTACTTTTCTCCATTGTCACGAGCTTTGTCGAATCGACTCAAACCTAATATATCTCTCTTTTTGCTTAAACCTCTCTCTCTCTCTCTCAGGGTCAAACTACGAAGCGCATCGGTCAGGGAGAAACTGTGGAGATTTCCAAAATAAAAAAGTATTAAAAATGGAGATCGCAGCCTTGTAATGTAGGCAGGTGTCCAATTCCGAACTGAAAAGACTGGGGGCTAGATTCAATTCCGTAAGGTACTTCAAACGGTAAGTTTGAATCTGGTCCTTTCATTAAATATTAGTACGCATCTCGGATTGGCCTGTATTATGATCGGACAGTCCGATTCAAAGTCAAACAGTGAGGTATTGCAGAGGATCCGTACTCGGGGGCTAGAGGGTTGAAAATTGGAAACTTGGGGCTTCGGCAACCGGATTCAACTCCTCTCCAGTACCGTAGAGTATGGGCCTCATTTGAGATTTAATTTCACCGCTTTGGGATTCGGACTAGCGCAGGGGCAGTATTATTGGGCTTTGAGATTCGTGCCAATATAAAAGAACGGTCTGGATCAACTAATTGTAAAAGATTCCCTTGTGCAATATTGGAGAGGATGTGATTTGTCGGCGGCCCAAAAGAAAAAAAAAAAGCAAGAGTGCGATGATCCAATGTGAAGGCCTGAAGCCCTGAAGGGTTCCTCGGGATTCTGACTTAAAAATAAAAGCTCAGACCATTGATTCTACCAATGGAGAGAGCGATGGATCCATAGGCAATTTTACAGCTTCAAATTTTACATTGATTATTTGTGTTTAGTAATTTTACAGCTTCAAATTTTACATTCATGCAATAATTAATTGCAGATAAATTATAAGCTGATGTGATTTATTTTTTAACAAATTACTAATTAAGCAAGGTGATAATTTTAACAATTTTTTATATCCTGCAATTAAAATTAAAATTATTATATTTGATATTTTTTTTTTGGCTTTCAAATGTCCATAGGCGGTTCCATTTACCATAATGTATCAGATTACATATTGAATACCATAAATTCTAATACTCCATTAGATTTTACAACAACAAAATGGAGATGTTTATTTTTTTAGATTTGCAATCAATAATTTAAATGTGCTTACTCCATTAGAGCACTTTAAGTAAAGCGAAGTTTCAAAACTCTCGGAACAATTTCGTCAACAATTAAGCGTGTTTCCATCAAGATTTTCTTAATAATGGTCAAAATATAGTATTAATTTTTTTTTAAAAAGGCTAGTGCCCATTTCATGTTACTGGAATATTTAAAATTACATCAGCAGTGCTGAGTTCATCATAGAATTGTTCTCTACAGTTCTATCAGCATTAGTGTCCAACCAAAACTAAGCATAAAAACATACATCGTTCATAGGTTTCAAAAGTAAACTAAAGTTGCTAATACTAAGCCAAGCTGAGACTAACTATATCTAAGTGACAAAATTGAGTAGTAATCTTCATATGACACTATGACAGCTCAGGAGTTATCCCACCAGTCTCTTCAGGAGTCTGATACACTATTATCTCTAGAGGTATGAACTGATCCAGTAGCATCTTCTATGATGCATGGGAAGTCAGTCCTCTACTGCATACAGGGGGACCTAGGAATTTGATCAGGGGTAGACACAATACTAATAAAAAAAATTTCTGGACCCAGAAATATTTCAATGGAGTATGGGCCTTGCTATTTAAATTTTTCTGGGCCCAGGGGTAGGCACAACAATGAATCAGGGGTAGGCACTTAGATAAATTTATACTGGGCCTAATTTTTTTTTTTCAAATTCAGGGGTAGGCACTTGCCTACTCCTAGGCCTTTATGGGTCCGCCACTGACTTCATAATAGTATTAATTAGATGTGATTCATTGATGAATGAGTGCAAAATAAATTTAAATTAATTAGGATTTTACATGGAAATATGTTAAATATCTTATATTTTGGAGTACAAATCAATGAAGGGGTGAAAGTATTTTGATCCCTAGTACGGACCAATATACATGTGCATAGTACCGTAGCCTTATTCATCTTTAAATATATAATAACATTTATAATTCTTCAAAATAACATTTTGTGTAATTCATATTAAACTCGATATATTAATGGATAGTTATCACAATATTATTAATATAAGGTCATCAAGGTCATATAAAGGGTGGCCGCCCTTTATATTTTCTAAACCACCAAATCCTACTATTATTAATAAAGGTTTTATTAATTGAAATATTTAATAACCTTAAAATATTGGAAACCTTGATTTTTTAATCATTTTACGGAAGTATTGACCCAGTCCTTAAATAATACCTAAAATTACTTTTAAGTTTCTAACACAATGTTAACACAACATAATTTTCAAATCTAATATATACAGTTTTAATTACGATGAAATACCAATCTTGACACAATCAAGCATCACTGTACAGTGTATATTATTTGCATGAAGAAAAAAATATGATTTTTCACATAATGAGGTATAGTTTGCAAATATATACGAACATCAATCTTGCAATTCAAAGGACCAGAAAATTTAAAAGTTCGACGAAAACAGATCCGAATTTGACTCGAACCACAAACATAACATATCCATCAGAATTTATCAATACAGGAACATGACTAGGACCGATAAAATAATTCGCAACTCGTGACCCTTAACGATCTTAGCTCTTGAACCGAGTTCGAGTTCGAGTTCGGATCGGCTCACTCGTCCTCAACCTCTTTTCTTTCTCGCAATCTCATTCTTATTGGGGTAGTGCTGGCAAAAAAGCTCGTGGCTCGATCGTGACTCACGACTTACTCGTTCGCTAACAGCTCACTCGTTACAGGACTGAGTTGGGGCTTAGTTAGCCCGTCACTAGCTCGGTCCAGAATTAACGAGTTCAAGCTGAGTTCTAGCTCGGCAAGACATCAATTTGTAAATTTGTATTAATTTACGTGCAGTTTGTACTGTAAATTGAAACTTAATAATTATTTTTAAAACTTATTTGTAAAATTTGTAAAAACAACTCAGTTCAAAAAGTGTAAATTTTATTTTCTTATTGCCAAATCTAACGAGCCAGCTCGCAAGCTAATTCGATCCAGTTCGTAACGATTTCAAGTTTTAATTCAACTTGAACCCCTAAAGTTAGCTCGCTCGTGACGAGCTATCTTGTTGCCACCCTTACACTGGTGGGGTAAGTCACATGCAAGTATGCAACACTGTCTTGACTTTATTGTGATGTGCTGCATGAATTAAAAGCTGCTCTGTCAAAATCTTCACTCCTCTCACTGCCTCTCTCCACTTGCTAAGAGGCCTGAGCTCCTCACCGGTGATCCAAAACTCTTGAATTTCCCATGCGCTCGATAAACAAACAGCCTATACAATGGGGACATGGCATAGGCAGGAAGAACAAGCGTGTCAAATGAAAGGCTCTATTCTATTCCTATTCTTCCTTCGCCTTCCCACATACTAACTTCATTAATTGAGAGCTTTGGACTCCTTGCTGCTTCCCTATCTCACGGCGCTTCCTTCTCTCCTCGGCCCCCTCACGCCGCAGTGCCGCACACCCGATCCCACATGGCCCTCATAGTCATTTTGCGATTGCACCCCTTTACTTTACTAAATTCAAAAAACTAGCTGGCTCGGTTCGTTCTCTGGCTCGTCATCGGATTTGTATAACTTTACGCGGGGGAATTTATTTTGCGATTCTTTTTGGCGGGAAGGGTGAGGTGCCAGGGGATCCATATCTCCCCGGTACCGTAAAAGATTCCCTTCACTTTACGGTTTGAGATTAAGGGGGCAGTATTATTGGGCTTTGAGATTCGTGCCAAGTTAAAAAGAACGGTCCAGATCAAGTAATTGTAAAAGATTCCCTATTACGGTACCGGGGGTGATGTGAATTCAGGTGCCAGGAGCTGCTTGTGTTTTTCATCACAACTATAAAATCGAGACCAAATAAAAGCAAAGGAAAAAGAATTCGGGAGATAAACAGAAGGTTTAGGTTGGGGGAGAAGAATCCAAGATCACCTCTCCGGTTTTCAGCTTCCTACAATGGATCATGTATGCAATAATGCAATCTTAACTTCTCTTTTTGTATATCTGCTCTTTATAGTTCGTTGGTCTGCTTCTTGAAAGTTCTTTGAGACTTCAGAATTTCTTTCGGTTGATTAAAGCGATGTTTAACACGTTACAATAATTTTTAGTAAATATCTTTCTAAAGGCATGCATTATTCACCTATTTGAAGGGTGTCCATGACAGTGTATGTACTTCTTTGAGACTAAATGAGAGTTTACTGTGTATTTTTGTGGCAAAAGATAAGTTTTCTGAGGATCCAAATCTGCTGAAATCCAAAACCATGAACAGTACCGCTGAAATTTCTGAAATTCTGAATCCAGCCGTTGAACTGTTTCGAAATACGTGCACAGAAAAACCAGCTGTTTCGAGATGCGTGCACAGAAAAAGTTGAACGACTGGATTCGGAATTTCAGGAATTCCAGAAATACTGTTCATGTATTTCGGATTTCAGCTGATTTGAATCCGTTTTCTGAACCTTCTCTTTGAAAATTGACTTTGCATTGATTCCCACCTTTTTCAACTGGTAATTTTGAGAGATACTTTTAAGTTCATGTTAAGTTCTGACTGAAATAAACTGATATATTATTATTTCTATTTCACATCATAGTGATTCATGCAAGTAATATGCCAAAAAAAAATTGCGAAGAAATGTGTATATGGCTAAAATTTGCTACTGTACTGAAGCAACAAATTGCATTGGTGTTATGGAATTTCAATTTAATCCTAAGTTGATCGAGTGCAAAGTTTATATTTGTATCAATCTTAAATTCTTTTGTATATTAGACCTCGGTGGAAATTGAAGAACCTATCAATGCAAACGGGAAAAGGAGGAAGTTGTCTGATGTGTGGACCCACTTTGAAGAAGTGGAAATTTCTTCAAAAACCAGTGATGGCATACTACAAAAGGTTGTGAAAATAAAATGCAAGGACTGTAACCAGTATTTCACCAAGTCAAAGTGCGGTACCACCTCCACATTAAAGAGGCACATTGAAGCACGGCACCCACATCTTCAACAGGTACACTCTGAATTACAAGATTACTAGCAGTACTATTACTGCACCACATGGTATGTTACCAGAATCATGGTCTTTTTAAACAACACTACCACTGAGGGATGCTTTCCTTTGGTAAACACAGCCATCTAGATCAGTATTAAATAATTACTTATCCTTACAGGATGTGAGCATTGACTGCTATATACAATACTAAGAGGATACTCTCAGCTACTTTATTTTGTCATGCCCAAGTGTTTAGTTGTCATCATCTTAGGTTAAATTTCCATATTGGGATGGTAGTGAGCACAGTACATACTTCTATAGGGCTCGGCTGTGGCTGTGGCTGTGGCTGTAGCAAAATGAAACTGCAATGTTTTTTCGGCCTCATCCCGAAGGAGTGCTTAATATTAGAATACCATTATTGTTGTTTCACTTTATTCAACTGGAAATACATATCTACTTATTGATATCTTTATCAATCAATTCACTTTTAGGTATCTTCTCAGAATGAAGATATGGCGAGAGCTGAAGTTTCAGAGACTGACAAAACTGCAAAAATAGGGGGAACTAGGAAAATATCTGATGTGTGGGCCCAGTTTGAAGAAGTTGGGGTCACTGAAAAGAAACAAAAGGGGTTAAATTTTAAAGTAAAGAAACTTAACTGCAAGAAGTGCAAAAAGTTGTTTACTATGCCTAAAGACAGTTGCACTCTACTTATTGATATCTTTATCAATCAATTAATTTTCAGGTCTCCTCTCAGAATGAAGATACTGTGAGAGCTGAAGTTTCAGAGACTGACAAAACTGCAAAAATGGGGGAAACTAGGAGATCTGATGTGTGGACCCAGTTTGAAGAAGTTGTGGTCACTGAAAAGAAACCAAAGGGGTTGAATTTTAAAGTAAAGAAACTAAAATGTAAGAAGTGCAGAAAGTTGTTTACTATGCCTAAAGATGGTTCCACAAGTACACTCAAGAGGCATATGGAAGAAACATGTGCCATACGCAATGGCCAAAAATCCCTTCTAGATTATTGTATAAAATCTTAAAGTAGGAGAAAATCTCGTCTCTAGCAGAGTTCTTGAAGAATATGTATCTTGTTAGACTTTCAATTTTAGCATGACATATCTACTGTTAACTGCCAAATTCTGCGAGGGTAAGGATCTTTTGTGAGTAGTATTAAAAAATGGTATGATACAATGTGATATTGTTTGCCAAATTCTGTTTTAGCTTCTTTCTTGTGGAGTTACATTCACAACCTTTGGACCATATATACACACGATGCACAAAAAAATATTCCTTGTCATTTGTAAGGCTATGAAACAATACCAAAACGGCATGAATCTGGTGGAAAGAAATCTAGTGCAGGAAGTACAGAAGAGGATACGAAAGAAAACTGTTTGTGAAATTGAAACACAGTACCGCAACTGCTGATATCAATATAAATTACATCATCAATCACAATCTGAAAATACAGTTTGACTTTATTGATTAGATTTGTTGTAAACCAATACGAGACTATTTATAAACTGGGAGATTGTGTTGCCAAAACTAAATGCATAAACTGTGCAGCGTTTCATACAGCCGAGAATTCACGGCCCCAAATGTCCAATCTACATTTCTCACCAACCCCCTTGGAAAAAGAACAAAATGAAAAAAGAAGACAATAGAAGGAAGACAACATAGACAACTGATATGTATAGTAGTATTCATTTACATGTTAGGGTTGTACAAATACTGTGATCCATGCCAAACATCTCCAGGATGCAAAACAACTGGTTGTTGTACAGCGGGGCCCACACAGACATAAGCATATTGCCCATACCATTCATGATTTGATCCCGGGCTCATGATGTATAGCTCGTCAAATCCATTATTTCCTATTTTGATGGAGTTTCTTCTCCCCTGTACATTGATTGCCATTAAATTCAAATGTTAGATGAAGATCAAGCTGTTATTCCATGTCACCTGTGCCTGTGGATATATACAAACTCGCATGATTTCCAAGCTAGCAAGTACTATACACATGCACGCAAGGTATTCTATATGTGCATCAATGCATTTTGTTTCCAGTTGTTAGATGCAGGCAATTGAATGGTATTGTAAAATGATGTCGGGCTTCTGACCATATATCATTCATTTATTGAAAGGAAAAAGAAGGAAGAGAACTGAAGTTACAGGTGGAACAATATCAAGGGATGAAATGCAAAACTAATAGTTTCAGAAACCAAATCAGGACTCAAATGGCCTATATTTTTGGGCATTAGTTGTGAAGATAACTCTTGTTTATGATATGCCAATTGACTATATTTTCGGCATTGTTTTGGCACATCACGGAGTTCTTCGGCTATGTGCTGCAATTGAGGCCTAATTGATTCTTACCTTTTTTATTAAGCCATAATTTAATCAAAATTTCCTGAAATTGATCCCCAGTTGTGTAATTGAACCAACAATTAGCCAATACCAGCTGCAATCTAAGTTTTGCATAAGAAGCCAACAAAAGAAGAAAAAAAATTTGGGGGGGGGGGGGGGGGGGGGGGGGGGGTTAAATTTTGTCAGGGGCCTATAAACTTAGCCTTGCGTCATGAATTAGTCATTCAACTTTAAGTTTGTCCTTTGCTAGCAACTGGATTTTTTATTTGTACCGATCTACTATTTCCATCCAACACAGCGAAGGAAGCTGACATGAGTAACAACTTGACACAACTCATCATATTTCATCAACACACCAACTATTTCTCACCCCACTGGTCCTTCCAAATCACTTCATTTGACTGACAATTGACTGTACTCTTCTCCTCTCTAACCCAATTTATTCATGGCAAAAGGCAAAGTTTAGGAACCTCTGACAAATTTACTCACAATAAAATACAAGCAAGCTAGGATCAAAATCGTACTCAAACTGTCTAACAGTAAGTGTCAGTTCATGCACAAAAGTTAGATATTTGATATTTGATAATAAGAACTTGACCAACTAATATATATACTTACTCTATCAAGGACTGTGAACTCCCTGGGTGAATTTCTATAGAATCGGTATGACTCCTCTGTCAAATGCACAGAGTCACTCTCTTCTTCTCTCTCTTCACCTCTGAACTCATCTCTCCTCCCTCCAAACAATCCATCGAACCCCTTTTCGGCCCATCCCAAACCAGTCTTTGATGTAGGCCCAGGGACAATTCCCAACTCTGACATGATGGGCCCACAGGTAAAGTAACTAGACCGTTCCATACCATTTAAGTAAGTTGCGTCAGGTGTGCTCGCCTTTAGATGGTTCAGTATAATACCCGTGATGTGAAGAGGTGACAAACTATTGTTTGTGATTGAGAGTTCAGTGGAAATTAGGTTTGGACAAAGAGTCACTGCATACCGGGCTTCACTGCCATGCAACGGAGATGAACAAAAAAATTCTATCTGAAAATCAGAACAAATGAAATAGAAATTCAAATATCTGAAACTGATTACAATGTTTCTGTTGGGTACATAACTGGCACATTACACAATCACCTATGGACCTCTTTATGTATAAACTATTTTCTTTAATTTAAAAATTGGTGTAAATTGGGGCAGGTACCTTGAATTGTACATTGAGCCTAGCTTAGACAGATTTTAGTGGAGTCATATATATGTGTAAAGACATAAGTTTCAGTTTGAAGTTATATTTAGATATAAGTGGAGTCATATTTAGTGTAGAATTTTAGTTTGACGTTCACCGATTCAAAGTAGGTTTAGGGCTTAGTTGCATAATTGGACAAAAAATGGGTTTGATTTGAGCAAATTCTTAGTTGCGTAATTAGACTATGAACTCGCCGTACCTGGATAGATTGGTTAGGTCTCCCTTTGACTCCACGCAACATCCACCCCCGCGGGGCCCACACGTCAGCGTCCTTGCCGATACATTGAAAATCGACAGAGACACCTCCCTGCAATTTCGCTGTTCCATCGCCAGTGTCGGAAACTATTGTGTGGAGCACCTCCTCAACGGCGCCGTGCCACATCATTGGCCGATATGACGTGATCATGCCACCTGGCATTGTCATATTGGCCGTGCTTTTGTTGTCTAATTTAAGGCTGATAGCACATCCGAGACCTGATCCGATTGACTCAAAGCTGACGCCGGGCCCGGCAAACTCGCGCTTGAGGTAGTCAAGGTTCACAGGAGGGTGTTGTGTGGATTGAGATGAGGCGTATAGTGAGAAGCTTTTCTTTCGTTTTCTCGTGCTTTGAATTATTGAAGAAACAACCAAGCTCTGGTATTTTAAGGTAGGGAGAAAAGGAGAAGTGTTCGCCATGCCCATGGCCATGAGGTCAAGAAGTTTTCCGGTAACCCTTAAATTTTTAGTTATTATTTGAATTTGCTTACGTTCTTCGTGCAGTGAGGCGTGCAAAACCTTATCTCTACCAAGATTTTAGGATATTTTTGTCTCAAAATACACGAGGAAGAAAAGGTTTGTTAACTTTGTTTGGATGCATGAGAATTGAGAGAGGATTCTGTGGTGCCGACGGATGTAGTGAATCATGTAGTGCAGTCGTATATTAACTTGAAACTTGAAAGTCATGTACTACGGTCACGCGCATATTACGGCCACAGAGGTGCCTGCGAAACTGTATGTTAACCGTTTTATTTAGAAATTGGCTGCAGCTGTAGTCGTCAGACATTGTAATTTATTAACTTCTCTAACTCAAAATCAATTAGCACAAATAATATGTCTAGCTAGTTGCGTCGGACATTGATTGTTTTAGACCCCAACTCTAATCAGCACTAAGTATGCCTCTGTTTTTGGTTTAATAACTCAGTTGCTGAGATCTGACAGAGATTACGAGAAAAGAACACCGTTGCTGTGAACAAAATTTTGAAGTTTTAAAGGCTGATGGATATTCATCACAACTGAAAACACACTAAACCACGAGCCCATAGGCGTAAATGTCTCAAAAAGTCACAAGGCAGTGCCAAATTTCATATACCTTGTGTAACATATATTTTGAATCCACATTAAAAGAATGGACAAAAATCTCTTTCCACGGTAAACTGCTTGCATTCTTTTCATTCAATTTTCAGGAAGTAAAAATGAAAATGAACTTTATGGGCAACAAAAGTTAGTTACTCTAAATTTTCAACCTATTGCAAACACCACAAAGGTCCTATATTTCCAAAATTTCAAAGTTTAAGCAGCTCAGCTATAAAATTTTCCCTGAAAAGACAAAGAAAAACAACTAATTATGCAGGGATCTCCCCTTCCTCTACTTCCTCTCCAGATCCAAGAGCTTTATTTTCGCAATTATGGACACTGTTAATGAAACCATCATCATCAAAACACAAGAAATCATCTGGGTCTATTCCTCCTATCAGGTCGCTGTATGCCCTTTCGACCTCCTGGTCAAAATCAAGCCCTTGTGCCTCTCCTTGTATCATCCCTTCCGTACTATTGCGGGACTGGCTCGCTTTCTTTGCTGGACTCGCCACTGTACTGCACTTACGCATGCCTGCCCCTGCTAATTATGCCCAATAAACAAACAAATAAATAAAAAATGATCAACTATAGATACACCTCTCAGGATCAAAGAAGTTTTTTTTTTTCATAAAGCATCCATGTAGTTAATATCATATTTCTACCAGACTATATCAAATTGAGTTCACTTAGGGCAGGCTTGTCTACATACAGTAGGCCACAGTTTATGGGATACAGATACATTTAATAAAACTTTGGTACTGTAAAACTGTGTCAAGTACACAAACCCTACACACAATAAAACCACTTTTTAAGTTTTATCAGGAAATTAACGTTATGTAAGCAGATTAGGAATATCGAGAATGATCATCTTTAACTTTTTGATCAATAGTTGTATAATTACAATTTTGCAACATTCAGATTTCTATGTACCTGAGTAAAAAAAAAAGTTCCAAAGACAAAAACATACAAGGACGAAGCCTCTTACCTCTCCCAAATTTGCTATCTTGTGCTACATGTTCACTCAAATCAACAACTTGCGTCTCTGGCTCCGTCTCACCTTCCTCTATCTCCTCCTCTTTATAGATGCTACATTTTGCAGCTGGTTCCCCACTTAGTAAATTGCTATCTTGGTTTGAGGAACACACATCCCTTCCTTTAGTATTCTTAGGCATTACACGTTTTTCAATATTGAAATCAGGTGTCTCGGTCGGCAAATATACATGCATCACTGGATGCTCTAAAATGAGAACATTTCTGAGCTGTGAACACATCGGTAATTTGATGTCTAGTTCCCTGAACGAAGACTTAGATGTCTGAAAAAACAAATATAATCTTTAAGAAAATTATTATGTCTCTGGATTTGAAGACTACATTAGCCTGCAATTGCTTTTCTCAGAAAAAAAAATAAACAAAAAGAACATGAGTTATTAAATATTTGCAATTCACAGCTATATTCTGTGGCTGTTTACTGCAAGACATCTGAGAGAAATTTCTTTCAACTCCTTGTACCAAGAAACTGGTATAGAGTGCTCATTTCAGATTAATTCTGAATCAGCTCTACAGAATTATGAAATTTACCTTGGCGTGCTTTTGGACAAAGAACCTCAAGTCAGACAAAGGAACCTTGCGATAAGAGGTAAGGTTGTCATTCCATGGAGTAGGAGATAAATGCTTCTCTATCAATCTTTCCAACCTTTCAGTTTCAGGAACACTGGAAAAATAAATTGTAGATGGATTAAATCCTCAGAAATCAAACAAACCCATTTTCACCTTTAGTATTAATCATTTTGGACATGGACTTCTGTTTACTATTAAGGATGTACACGAGCATGTCTGTGTTAAGAAAAAGGAGTGGAACAACAGGGGTTTGTGGCTCATCTTCTGTACGGTTGGATGGACTCGAAAAGATAAACCAAAACCCTTTATCTTGATCTACTTTGTGCATGTCCCAAATTTGTAATTATTTTAGTCTGTTTGTTCAAAATCAAGAGATAAACATCGTTGATAAGTGATTCCACCAAACGAACTCCACAACCTCTTGATCTAATTAAAAAATTAACTCAAAAAAGTTTTACAGTTTCAGGATATTCTTTCGGAGTCCATCCGACAGTAGTATCTCCCCTTCATCCCTCCTACCCACATTCAATGTTAGTTCATTTATCTTTGACTTTATTCAACCCTTATGCACAGCAGGTGATATTCTCATTTAAAACATGAATATAACAACAGTGCTTTTTGGTTTTCATCACTTGTTTGGTGCTTAGGCCCTGTACTGTGATGTCATTTTTCATAGCAAGTCATGGTCTCAGGAAGGTAGGAGCAAGATTTTCAAAAGCCATGAAGTGTTGATATAACCATGAGAAACCACAGGAACAAGTGTTTAATGTAAAACCAAAAGTCAGACAATAGTTGGGTAAAAAAAACGGTGCTTTGTTTTCTAGTTTGTTACTGCAGCACAACACATTTTGCATATGTATACAGTACACCAACCTAGAATACTTGGTAATTGTTCCAGTGGGGTAAATGACAAATTGTACCATATTCTACATTTCAGTACAATTAGATAATTGAAGAGAAGCATCCAATGTCAGCCAGAACTACGAGACTGGATATTCACAAAAGGCAGGGAATCTGAGGTATTTATTGGAGCAAAGCTCCGGCTTGGTTTGCTATAGGTCACCAAACGCCCTCTCTTAGCTTTTGAAAAAAAAAAACAGAATTACTTCCCGCCTAAATTCAAGGGAGCAAAACAGACCCTTAATAACAAGTTTAGGGCAAATTGAGACTTAAAGCACAGTCTACGAGTCAATTTAGGTTTAATTGAGCATTATTGTCGCCAACTACTTATCTGTACCATACAGGTCAAAGTTTAGAATACCAGCCAAATTGTAGTGAAGGAACCAAAATTGGAAACTCACTCATGGTCTATAAGTGTGGAATGCACGGAATGAAGCCTCCATTCTATGGTCCAGTAGATGCAATCTCTTCTGAAAGAAAAAGTACTCTTACGGTTAGGAAGGTGTGCTCATCTGAAGTTTTGTATACAAAATAACAAACATAAAATTGATTTCTTTTGGTACTTAGTTGCATGACCGTGGGGATCTGAGGCCTAGTTTTGTTTAACGTGTCAGAGACTTATAAATATGAGGGTTAAATGACACAAACTTGATTGAACTAATGAGCTAATGACAAAATAGGTAAATTGAGCAATATTCAAAGTTAACTCGAGAGAAAAACACTTTTCAGCCCAATTTAGCCCCAATCTGTTCTCAATTATGCTGTATAAATTCTCAAGCTTCAGTTTCCTCAGTTATTTCAAGTTAGACTTAATTATTCTCAGTTACAGTCATTTCAGTCAAATTTTGCAAAATTAAAACTTGACCCAATTGAATGATCATTGTAAACTAACTATTAAAGCTGACATTTTGATGGTTTAAAGTGGAACTTAACCATACTACTAAAAGATAATGGCTAAACAAAAACAGATTATAAGAACTTGTACCTTCTGTCAAAGTGAGACTGGTTAGACTCTCTTTTTGACATCCCCTTTGGAAGAAAATATAGACAGGTTCCTCTTTTAAAGGCCGCCTTCTTTAGAATGTGGAGTCTATGTGGCAGAAAACAACCTGCATAGCTAGCCCCGAAACCTGATATGATTCTACGGGCTGCCTCCGCAACCTGTTTCGTCTCCTCCAAAAAGTTGTAATCTGTGACCACGACAAAAAAGATCATGAAAAAGGATGATAATCCACATCAAGAGCAAATGTTATGTTGGGTCAAATCAGATTCAATGGAGATCAAAATTGAGGCAAAATCAGGCTCAAAACATTAAGGTGCAAATAACATGCCTAACCACCTCGACTGTTTATAGGTGGTGCATTGAAGACCCAGGGTAAAACATGAGTCAATATTTCTTAATTGTGAAGTTAGCTATCCATAAAGCCTCAACAGGAACTGAATTATGCAATTAAGCCTAGAATGAGTGAATTTCATTGAAATAGAATCTCAGTTATTTAAACAAAATTATCTTCTGCTTACCACGACCAGATGGAAGCAAACTGTACATTAATTGATGCCATCAAATATTAGTATACTAGAGTTCAACTAAATCATTTTCAGTGTATATTAAATGGTGGGTGGGGTTGACACACACACAAACACTCACAGACCTGACAAGAGAGCTTTGTCATCAAACTGAGAAATGGGTATGAAATCAGTGCGAGGCCGTTTCCCGGTGCATTGAAGCCTCTCCTTGTGCGACTTAACGCAGGGAAGGCTACACGACAGGAGGCCACAGCCCGGGCACCTGTACTTCCATTTGTTCTCTCCGCACTCTTCGCATAGGTCGGACTTCTTAGAGACGGGATTAGGGTTTGATGGGGATTGGAAGTCCGCCATATTGGCGTGGCGGGGACGAGGAGGTGACCGAACTGTAGTCGGTGAATTAGTAGCAAACAAAGTGGTTTAGGGTTTCTCGTTATTGAAATCAGGAGGGCTGAATGGTAGAGTCCGGATCCTCTGCGTTACCTCACCGTTTGAAATTGAATCGAAACCGTCCGATCAAATTCAGGTTAATCCGGTTCAAACTTGTAATAGTGCACCGGATCCTTTGACATTCGTGTTAATATATATAACGAACGGACCGGGTTCAAGTTCAAAGGATTAGGTGCCTTGCGTGATGTGAATTCCTGAATGATATTGATGGCGAATTGGTTTTGTGCCTCGTTATGTCTTAACATTGTTATTTCTATTTTTAAAATTTAAACAGTCAATCCGAACCATTCAATATGATCTTCATATTAAAATATGTTTGGATACAACATTTTATATTTTTTGAAAACTTTTTGCTATTTTTTAAAATAGGTACAAAAACACTGTTTTTATAAGATTATGGACCACTCAAAAATAATGATTTTGTACCTCTCTAAAAAGTTAGTAAAAAAATTTAAAAATTTGTTATCCAAACACATTTTAGTATGAAAATCATGTTGAACAGTTCGGATCGATTATTTAGACTTTAAAAATAAAGATAATAATGTTGGAGCATGATGAGACACAAAACTAATGAAACATTTTAACCCTGCTCATAAGAAAAATAGATTTCATACTTTCATTCGTTCATTGGACAATGATATAAATAAGAATTATTATTTTCTGTCTGATTCATTATAAAATAATTAATAGATATAAAAGAGTAGAATAGGGTGTTCTTAAGTTATCAAGTTTTTTTTAACTCAATTCTAAAATCTATCGGATTGACTTCAAAGTTCAAACGATAAATCCGAACTGTTGAAATCCATCTACTTTACGAGTGAAGCGTCTATGTGCAAAAAAAAAAAATTTGAAATTAATTTTGTATAGAGTCAGGTGGTCAAAAACAATTTCAAAAAATAAATGCATTAAAATAAATTTATAAATCTTCTAATTTGACCGCTTGACTTCATACTAAATTAATTCGAAAGTTTAAAATTTTTGCATGTAGACGCATTACTCATGAGGTAGATGAGTTTCAACAATTTGGATTCGTCATTTGAAGTCAATTCGATTGCATGTAAACTCGTAAGGTAGATGAGTTTCGCATGTAGACGCATTACCGGATCAAATTCATTAGACTTTTAGCTCGTGTCCGGAAAAATAAAATAAAAATTGATTGCATGTTTTCTGTGCCTTCACGCAAGGACAAGAAAGAAACTTCTTAACTGCCCTAATTATTAAATTTCAAGTATCATTAAATTAGATTAGACGATGAAGATGATTGATACAAGTCTATTGATTTAATATTTCATGAAAGGTAAAAATTCGATACTATGTAGATCTTAATACGGTAATTTTGACGCGCATTTAAGTTGAACGCGTATCCTCTGCATTAACTCAAAAGAGAATCTTTTGAGTTAATGAATCTCAACCGTTTGATTTTAAATGGAGTTAATCCGGCTTTTGCCAATAACATAGGAATTTTTCAATATTAGTACGGATCCATACGAATCTTGAAACATATTAGACGGTTGAAAGTAATATTATCACTTTTCAATTTTTTTTTCAAAAGTTTATATGTACTTGTTTTAACGTACATCTAGAATGATACTAATTTTTTTTTCAAAGTGATGGAAAGTAATTTCTAATAATAATCAATTTAAGTATACATCTTTTACATAAAAAAAAGATCGAATCAAAATCTTTTTAATTTTCTAATAACACAATTTATAAAATTTATATATTAAAATAAAACCGCCAGATGTGATTTATATTATTTTCTCTACGTACACGTAACAAATTATCACTTTTCAATTTTGATTTTATATGAATCAATAAGTTGAAAAATTAACTTCCACAATTTATCCACATCGATGTATATTTGCAAGCTCCCGACACTAATTAAAATAAAATCGAAATGCCGTAATCTTTTACGCATGCATAGAGAAAATGATACATATCACATCCAACATTTTGATTTTGACATTGAAGTTTTAAATTTTTAGTTATTGTAATATTTGAAATTAAGACATGATCGAGACATACAAAAATAAGAGTAGAACTAAGGTGTTCTTAAGCTCACCAAGTCTCTTTGGGAGCTTAACTCAAAAACCTATCGGATTGACTTCAAACGACGCATCCAAACCGTTGAAACCGATCTACTTCATGAGTGATGCGTTTATATGTCAAATTTTTAAATTTTTAAACTAATTTAGTATAAAGTCAAGCGGTCAAAAAAATATGATTATAAGTTAATTTTAATGAGTTCATTTTTCATCATTATTTGACCGCTTGACTTTATACTAAACTAGTTCGAAAAATTATAAAATTGACATGTAAATGCATCACTCGTGAAGTAGATCGGTTTCAACGGTTTGGATGTGTTGTTTGAAGCCAATCCGATAGATTTTTGGATTAAGCTCACAAAGAAATTTGTTGAGCTTAAGAACACCCTAATTCTACTCCAAAAGAGTAAATAAAGATATTTGGACCCTCTAAATCAAATGCATAGTTTTCCTACTTTAAACCCTGCAACCTCTCTCTTTTTTTTTTGTAACCCAAAATAGCTTTTCCGGATAATATTATTTTGAAAACAGTTTAAACTTAGAAAAATTATAAAGATGAAGGTAATATCAGCACTGAGTATGCATACCATTTTGTGGATGCGCAAATCTAGTGTGCACACCGAATGATGCTAATGCAATAAAATTTACCCATATCAGATCAACACCATCTCTCTTCAACTTCTGTAATTTATTTTTTACTAGACCTTTTTTAAATATTTTATATTTATAATAGCTTATTAATTTAGATTTGTAATTATAATTTTGGGGGCAATTAACTTATTGAACCAAAATGATTGAGAAAATGGTGCTCATACCTAGTGTGCATATCAACAAAAAAAGTTGCGCAGACCTGAGAATCGACTCTTTCTAGTGTGCATATCAACAAAAAAAGTTGCGCAGACCTGAGAATCGACTCTTTCTAATGCGCAGATAGAGATGTCTGCGTCCCTGCCAATATACGAAAATTTTCAAAAAATTGCGTTAAATTTGAATGTTTATTATTTTTAAGAGTAGGGTTAAAATACTCTATTGGTTTTGTGTCCCATCATGTGCCGACATCGTTATTTTTTTTTTCAAAGTTTAAACAGTCGATCCGAACCGCTCAATATGATTTTCATATTAAAAGGTACTTGGATACAACATTTTAATTTTTTTAATTTTTTTTGCTAGTTTTTATTTTTAGAAAATTCTGGACCATTCAAAAATAGTGATTTGGTACCTCTCTAGAAAGTTCTAAAAATTATCAAATTTGTTATCCAAGCACATTTTAGTATAAAGATCATTTTGAACGGTTCGAATATTTAAACTTTAAAAATAAAAATAATGATATTATTTCAGGATGAGACACAAGACTAATAGGCATTTTAACTCTTACTCTAATTTTAAAGAGTAATTATATTGTCCCCCGCTATCTCATCCCCTAAATGTCCCCCTTAACGGTCAAAGTCTAATCGGTCAAAGTTATCTCCTTTCTCTCCCACTTCATCCCCTCCAGAAATCAATTTATCTCCTTTCTCTCCCAATTCATCCCCTCCAGAAACAAAATAAAAAAAACCTTTCCGCATAATTAATTGTTTGACTTAAATTTAAGCGAAGTGCGGAAACGAGATTTCGCCATGGTTTCTCCACCGATCCCGCCTTCTTCTTCCTCCTCCACCAGCCACCGCCTCTCCACTTTCAACGATCCTACGTCCAATGCCGATCCTCCTCAATCCTCGCCATTAGAGACCTTCGCCTTCCTCTCCCCTTTCTTCGACTCTGTCGCGTTCTCCTCTCAAACCCTCTCCTCTTGCAACTCTGCCGCTTGCGCTGAGTCCTTTCAAGAGCCGATCCGCCTCTTGAACCACTACCTCCGGTCTGAGCTTCTCTCTCGCCACCCTCACCTACTCTCCTCTCTCCTGTCCCTTCGTCAAGTCTCCACCTCCCTCTCCTCCCTCCAACCCGCCGTCGACTCTCTCACCTCCTCACCCCAGAGAACTCGCCAGGACCTTGCCACGCCCCGATCCATGCTCAAAACCCGTACGATCCAACTTAAGAACCTTACTGCAACAACGGATCTGTTATACCATTCTGAGAAGCTGTTGAAGCTTGCCGCTAAGGTGAGAGATAAGAGACTAGATCAGAGGAGAAAATCTGAACTGTACAGAGAGGCGAGGGTTTTGTATGAGGAAAAGGGGTTGGCTGGAATTGAGGTGGTGGATGAACAGATTAAATAGGTTTATTATATCAAAAATTTTGGTATAATAAACCTATTTAATTTTGGTACAAGTCTATTTAATTTTAGTATACTTGATGTGTTATATATTTTTTTAGAAATACAAGTGTCATATTTAAACAATTCATACTTCAGTTATAAGTATAAATATTTTCTTCAGTACCTATCAATACATTCAAGCACCAAATAGATTAACTGATTTACTGATTTAATTTATTTTACCCCATAACAATTCAGACTTCAATGCTTAAGTATGAATACTTAATATTTTAGATATTAATATTTTTACTAAAACTACCATACTGGTGATTGTGCAGTGGTGGTTCCCCCAAGTAGTCAATGCACGGAGCACATTTAGAGGTTTTTCAGGAATATTTTACAACATAAAAATTTACACTTCAGTGCGTAAGTATGAATACTTGATATTTTAAAAATGAACGTTTACAACAATTACAACGCTGACACTTGAGATGGTCATTTCGCATTCGCTTGTCCTTGGTTTTCTGCGTGTGGTTCCTATCGTGGTCGCTTTCAAGCGACATTTGCCGTCTCCCAGGTCGGTAGTGGTCCCCCAGGTAGTTAATGCCCAAGACACGTCTGTGGGTTTCTCATAAATACTTAACAACATAAATATTCACACTTTACTGAGTAAGTATGAATACTCGGCATTTTATAGAATAATATTTGACATATTAGAGATGAATACTTGACAAGTTATGAATAATTGCACACCGAGGTATGAATACTTGAACGACGAAGAACCCAAAAGTACTTCATCATGGATCTCATTTGAAAGAGAAAATTACGTAGAAGATGTCCGTAGTTTTAGATTCGCAAAATTCCTCACAGATCTCAGAAAAATTGACGAGATTAAACGGAGAAAAAAAACCCACTTCTAAAAACGTGTAAAAGATGAGTGTGTAATTAGAGAGAAAAGAAAGTTGATGTCCAATTTTTTTTTTAATACTTGATGTCTTAGGTATGAATACTTAATATATTATATGATAATACTTGCATGCATACGCGCGCCAGTTGTAAATTTTTTCAATCATAAGGGATCCCTCAAGTAGTTAATGTAGTTAGTGGTCCCCATCGTACTTTACACATCAGTTAATCAGGAGGACTGAGTCGATCTCAATTTTAAAAGCTAATTAAAAAGATTCGGTTCGGAGACCTGCTAAACAATCTCATAATTCATTTTGTTAAAAATTTGAAATTAAAATAAAAAAAGAGAGAATTTGAGATTACTCCGCAAAAGAACCGATTCATATATATATATATATATATCCTCTTTGCATAGAGAAACAAGAGAGTAACCACCAGCCGACTCGTCGTAGGTCCAAAATATCCGGAGCAAAGAGTACTAAACCGGATGGCGATTTCGTCTTCAACAGCATCACTTAATCTCGCCCGTCCGATCGGCTCCGTCTTACCCACTCCAAAGTTCCTAGCCGTCCATTCGTTCCAGGCCGCGCCTCACCGCTGCTCTCCGTCGAGATTCCCGCGACTCTTGGCCGTGATTCCCCGCCGCACTGCCACTCGAGTAATTATCCAATTTAGAACCTCTATAATTATTTGTACTGTCCCAAATTTAATTTGCTTTTGCTATTCTATGATTCAACTGAGATGGAATTAAGCTCAATTTTAGTCAGTAGCTTTAATTTTTCCTCAGTTTTGCAGCTTTTGCTACCGAGCACTCACAATTAAATGAAAAATAAAAATAAAAAAATGAAAATTGTAAAAGAGTAATGACTGCTGTTGAAAACCAAACGATATGTACGGGTTTCATATGATTTCCACAAAATTTTCCAATCTGCATGTGTACAAGCATTGTTCATGCCCATACACCACCTTACAGTATTCGTTCTGTTTATCACAGACAATGAAAATTTCAATTTGTTGTATTTGTTTTGTATTTTTATATTGCTAGCTCAATATACTAATAAAGTGATATTTCTGATAGATTGAAGCAAAGAAGCAAACCTTCTCCTCATTTGATGAATTACTTGCGCAATCAGATAAGCCCGTGCTTGTTGACTTCTATGCGACTTGGTAATATCAAGCTTTCTTCTTCCTCCTCCATCTTTCTATCTTCTTCCCTATAATTATGAATGTGCCCATTTTGTCTCTTTCCCTTTTATTTAATGTATACCTTTTCACTTATTTAGTATATGTTCTCACTCACCTGAAATTTTCTGTGTGTTTTGGTTAATACATTTTGTTTCGATGTCTAATGCCTGTTAATCATGTAGAAGTCTGTCTGTTAAAAGCAGGATTGTTTGTTATATGGTGATAATCAGGAGTCTCTGTTAATATGAAAAAATGGGGTTCCATGTTTTGTAATTTAATATTTTGATCCGCTTTAAGTTTTACTTATTTGTTTTAATGAAATCGTGTTATAATCTGCAACTTCTTGAGGGCTGAATTGGAACTTGCTGAAAATAACAGCTACGAAATTCTGGGCATTAATATGGTCCATTATTTGGTAAGGACGTGTTCAGCAAAGACTTAAAATCTGTTGGTCAAATTCATCATTTTATGAATTTGAGTTAATTCTTTTTGTACGTTTGTTTAATTCCTAACAAGAAGTAACTTGAAAGCTGAAACCAATATTATTAGTGAAACTCAACAATGAAATACACCATATCGTGATTTGCTGAATTCTGGTTTCGTTATAATATTAGTCTATTGCAACTGAGGTATTAACATAATTGTTGGCTTAAATTTGTTTGTATCTTTATTTGTTTAATTATAGGTGTGGACCATGTCAGTTCATGGTACCAGTCCTAGAAGAAGTGAGTGAGAAGCTAAATGACAAGATAGTAGTGGTGAAGATCGACACTGAGAAATATGTTAATATTGCGAGCAAATACAGCATTGAGGCTTTGCCTACTTTCATCATTTTCAAGGATGGCAAACCATGCGACCGATTTGTAAGTTATAAAATTCTCACCTTCTTTTTATTAACTAAAAAGGCTTTCCAGTTCAAATCCTCTTTCCATTTTCTTTTAGTTTCTTAAGATTTTTCTTAAGATTTTCTGCTCAGAAGGAGAAAGGTATTGTTATGGCTGGGAGGAGAGGAAAGAAAACCATATGGAATTTTTCATGAGTATTACAGTGCTAAACTGTTGCAAAGCAATCTCCAATTTAGAGGTTTGGAGTTTGTGTAAACGTCTGTCACTATGTTCTTCTGAGAATTATGAATCTTAGTTCTAACCATTTTTGGTACTGGTGTAGTCAAAGCCAATACAAGACCTCAGGGAGTAAACCGTATGTTTACATCAGAGATGTTAGGCTTACTGCTATCTTTGAAGAAACAAAACTAGGAATGCTAATCGGGCCCAAAAGAAAAGACAAAAAATAAAAATTGGAATTATGGATACATTGATAAATGCAGCAATTACTTAATTTTAATTTTCTAGCATTTTTTCCTTGTTATATATCAACAGGAGGGAGCATTGAATGCTAATCAGCTCATTCAACGTATTGAAGAAGCACTTCAAGTTACTAAGTAATTTTTAAGGTATATTCTCATCTTTTCTATGATTGGAAAGTTTTCAGACCTCTTTAAAATGATCAGACAGCTCATCTAGTGTGACCAGGCTATATATTATTGGCAATGACTTCTGTTTTTGCACTTAAAATTTTAGTAAGTTCAAGTCCTTGGATATGCTTATTCCTGAGACTTAATTGCATGCTAGTTTATTCCTTTTTTGTCTTTCTATCCCAATTTCCACATAGAACCACTATTCAAGGATTGCAGAATTGAAGTATGTCAGCCAGTACTTATGTTAGCCATAGAGTGACCATACAAACAGAAGTAACAGAAACTATGCTATGTGATGCAGCCTGCTTGTTTTCTTTTGGGGATTCTAATGGTCAATTGTGTGTGTGTCTTTTTTTTTAACTTTAAAAGTGGGAATTCTGGAAAATGGCCCCTGAACTTGTAAGTTTTGTTCAATCTGGCCCTTTAGCTCGATTGAATGGAGGAGAGTATTTTCATTTTGTACAGGGATAGAAGAGAAGAGGGGGGTCTTTGCTGGTATGCCTGAGCCAGCAGCCTAGTTACTAGCTGTCTGGCCCCAATGAACAAAAGTTTTAGGGGTTGGTAAACCAAAATTGGTGGAGGGGCAACATTGAACAAAACTTAACATTCAAGGACCATTTCAAAAATATGTTTTGCTTTCTGCAGAAGTTCAATTTTTTTTTTTTTAGCACTGCAGTGTAAAAAAAGTGGTTATTTGGATGGCAGGACTTGCGTAATTGCGTTGGAGACTTTGATTAATTCTTACAATAATCTATATATTGGATGGACATGGACCTGTGAACCGTGGTGCTATGATGAGAAACAGTGTTGGGGACTTGGGGAGTGGGAATGACTATGTACAAGTTTTTTCTTGAAATTACTTGTAAAATGTCAATAACCATTTTATTGTGTTTACTTTTTTGTTTATTTTTTTTTTTTGTTTTTGTTCGTTAAATTATCTAATTCTGCTCTCACTTATTTACTTACTGGTCACTTAAACAAATGAGAAAACATTGATTTTACCTCTTTGTAAGTCCCTCAATTGGGAAGGTGATCCAATTGTTTTGGTGCTAAACCAGGGGTGGCTATCAAAACATGGATGGTATTTTAATCAAATTTGTTTAAATGATAGGTTTCTACCAAAGAATGAATAATTAATAAACATTCTAAGAAAAATGATCCTATGCTAAATCACATGTTGTTAAAAATAAAGTTATTTTTTTGAGAAGGTATTTGAACCATGAAAATGTGATAGTACTAAGTTATTAAAGAACTGCGGGCTTGGTGTAGTGACACGAGTCCTCGTCTCTCTTCTAAGAGGACGTAGGTTCAATTTTCGAGAATAACATCTAAAAGATGTTGAGGTGTACTGGGTCCTTTAATCCAAAAAAAAAAACATATATTATTAATTAATCTGTTCAAAGAATGTGTTTGACAGAAAAACCAAAAAAAAAACTTTGTATAGTTTAAATTTCTAACACAAAACTGGATGAACTATATTAATTGTCAACAGGTCAAGTCTAGAGCCGATCAGCATTATATGATGCAAACACTAATAATATAGTAGCATCTTCTGCTAAGGCCATTATGTTTGTTGAAGAAACGAATCAAATGCCGAATCTTACTAACTCTTATCAAAATGAGCTTTGACAAAAGAAAATAGAAATTTCAAGTCCAATATGTTACTAAAAGATAATTGTCAACTAATTTTCAACAAAAGAATTTATAAACTCTTAATTAACTAAATCTTAATTAAATTTATGTGCACGTGATGATGCCAGTGGCGATGCTTATTAAATTTTGTCAATTTTTTTTTTTTTTTTTTGAATGTTGCAACAATTGAACTTTCAGCACACAATAAAGTAATGCTAACTTGCATAGTCATACAAAAATTATGGCCGCAATCATCCTTTAAGAATGACACTTCATCCTTTGTTTTTGAATCAATGTACAATAATGATACCTGTTAGGATTGAGGAAATGATTTTATAAACCATATAGTATGATCCTTTACCAAAATCTATTAATTGTTCAAGCAATGTCAGTACATTTTTCATTCATATCATGAGATCTCGGAGAAAACTAAATTAATTAGTTATAAAAGGTACACTATATAACTAAATACGTTTTAAATAAAGAATTCATTTATTGTTCATTAATTAATAACTATTTTTGCGTCACTATCTATCTTTTTTACTACCACATTAAAGTCAGGATTATGTTAGACAGTTAACTTATTATTTTTATCAAATTCAGGGAGAAGAAAAGAGGGAGGGATGGATGTTGTTAACATACTAGTTCCACTTTTACCGCTGAATTTTCCTAAAGTCCCTTTTTGCTCTAGTGTAATTTTCTTTTCTCATTCTACAATTCATCACAATGTTTATAGTTGTTCAAAAATATAAAACAACTGTAAATTGACTTGTGTTATGCTTTCATGATAATGGAAGTTGGTGGCAACAATTTACTTTCAAAATTGATAAATTCAGATGCGCAATTCAGATATGAACAATAAAATTGGGGAGAAGAGAAGGGGAGGGACAAATGTTGTTAACATACCAGTTTTAATTTTACCGCTGAATTTTCCTTAAGTCCCTTTTTGCTCTAGTGTAATTTGCTTTTCTCATCCTACAATTCATCACAATGTTTATAGTTGTTTAAAATTGTTTCGCTAAGAATACAAAAATCTGGAAATTTCTTTATTATTAATTATTTTCTTTAATTATATTATAATTTGAAGTTATTCCTCGATTAAATAATTTAATTGTGATCATATAATTTGATATATAATTTATTATAATAAGTTCTGAAAATTTTATTATGTAGAAATAATTTGTGATCATAAGTATTTATATTGTTGATTTTAATTAACTATATATATAATTCTGAAATTTATTAGTAAACAATTATAATTTAATATCAATAGGAAGAATTCATTATTCTTATACTTTTTGTGTATTAATCATGTAATTGTTAAAATCTTTTGATAATGAATAACTATACCAAAATAATATATTTGTAGTTTGAATTTAATTTCAGCAAACATATAATATATATATTCCCTTATTTAAAATTTGAAATTAATATTTGATTTCCATAATTACTCACAGTTATTTTTATAGATTTAAAAAATCCAGCAAATATGAAATTTAGAAATACTTTTCCTAATTATAAATATTGATAGAATAAAAACAACTAAGATATTTTCTCATTAATTACTTACTAAATTATTTTATGCTACACCATAATTAGATTTCAGTTAAATTTTTAATCAAATATAATTTATAAGTAAACTAATTAAAAAATTTAAGAGTTAGAATTAATAAACATGTAGTATTAAGGAGTTTCAGGAAATGAGAACGAGTGAATTTAAACATTATTAATTAAGGATATGTTATTCATTAGGTTCAACTCTTAAATATTTAAGCGACTTAAGGGATGATCAAGGATTTATTCAGATATCAGGTACGGGTTTTTTGAACTTGTGAAATTATTACTTATCGTTTTGTGTTTATTTATGTTTCATATAGTCGAATTATGCATGTTGCATTCAAGCGACCATTTGGCTTTGGTAGAGAATATTAAGATAGGATTATTCGTTTGAGCAAAGGACTTGTGTGAATAGGATGTTGTGCATGGCATGAAGTGTTGTGTTATTGGGTTCGGTGTTCGACTAGACTCCTCGTTAATGTGACTATAGGCAAAAGCAGTCATGTCACAGGTCAAGACCTAGCGATAGATGGATTCACCGTCTAGTGAGACAGCTAAGACCTAGCGGCAGATGGATTCACCGTCCAGTGAGACATGTTGATGTATCAGAAATAGATACATGTTGATGTATTTAATTTCTAACTTGGCAATAATTTTATAATTTAAGGCAATTATATTATTTAGAGATACTATGAAGAGCAAAATATTTTTTATTAATAAATTTTTTTTAGAGATACTATGAAGAGCAAAATAATGAAATCTAACACTGAAAATTTGAATTTTTTGTTTAAATTATTTATTTAGATTACTTCTTTTCATTTATAATTAGCATATTTATACTAAAATACACTAGGTTACTTTAAATTACGTTGAATTACACTATATTACAATAAATTATGTTGAATTACACTAAATTACGTTAAATTATGCTAAATTACAAAACTTCGCTAATTTTGCTGAAATACGGTAAATTACGCTAAACTACGCAAAATTACGCTAAACTATGCAAAATAACTTCTCTTAGTTTTTTTGGCAATTCTAAATTTTGAAATCCGGCATAGCTGGCACGGGCACATGCGTCTTTTCGCAAGCTTTCCGAAAAGTGGTCATTGCTAAAATCGGACACTCGAGCGCCGTTTTATGACCGTTTGAAGTTTCATTGTCGTTTTTCGCCTTTTCAGTGAAGATATCGTCCCTATTCATATGTAATTTAGCGTAATTTATCATATTTTAGTGTAATGTAATGTAATTTAGTGTAATGTAATGTAATTTAGTGTAATTTAACTTAATATAGTGTAATTCAACATAATTTCAAGTAATTTAGCGTATTTTAGTATAAATATGCTAATTATATATGAATAGAAGTAATCTAAACAAAAAATTCAAATTTTCAGTGTTAGATTTCATTATTTTGCTCTTCATAGTATCTCTAAAAAAGAAAAGAAAAAGAAAAAGAGGAAGCCGGCTATTTTATAGCCAGTTTGGGCATTTTTGGCGAAAGTCGGAAATCGTGGGTATAATAATTAATTTCTAATTAACTTTGGATATTAATAAAAATGTCGGTGAACTTGTAACATAGAAAATCCAAACTTATTTTGGTGTGTTGAGAACTTGAGATAATTCATATCTTTACTGTAATTGCATACTTCAATTATAGTAATTTGTTTATTTATCTATGTATAGAGCTTTATTTTGTAATTGGAATGTATTTGTAATAAGTTATAGAGAAGCGTCTAATTGTACATTTAATCAACAAACTAAAGCATCCGTGCGCGGCTTATGAATATTTTTGTAAACCAAACTATTAATAAATTCAATATATTTAATTAGGGATTACTAATGGGCCGAATGTAATATAAAGGTTTAGCAATGCTTCGTTATTGGGCTTGGGCCGTATTGGATTACACGGGTTCAATAGACTCAATCCAACCCAACACTGGGATCGTAACCTCACGGATCCGTATCCTCCCAGGTACCTGACCTCAAGACAATTGCAAGGGACGGCCCAGATTTACTCTCAGCTGGTGCCTATTCGGTTTGAGATTAACTCTCAGCCGCTTTGAGAGTTGGGCTAGCGCAGGGGCCAGTATTACTGGTATTTGAGATTCGTGCAAAGTTAAAAAGAACGGTCCAGATCCAATAATTGTAAAAGATTCCCTATTACGGTACCGGGGAGGATGTGAATTCAACCTCACGCACCGTGAGATAATTATCAAAATCTTCTCCTGATATTTGAGATTTCTCTCTCGTTGTTGCACGAGGAAGGACAGAGAGAAACAGCAGGAGTAAAGCGCTCTTAACTCTTCAATGGTTCTCTCTCTTTCTCTCTCGCCACCCCTCCCTTCTCTTCCTATCTTCTCCTCAGCCTCCGCCGCCGCCTCGTTTTCTCTTTCTTTCTCTACACCCCCTGTCGGACTAGCGGCCCCGCCATTGCTGAGATCGAGCTCAACTCGGTTAAACCCGTGTCTCTGTTCTCCTTCCAATACGGGCCCTTTCTCTGATTCACCTAATGGCAGGTAATTTGTTCTCTTTGTAGGAGCCTAGGAGGTGCGGTCTGTACTGTTATTATTGTTTGTAATGCACACAGATTGTTCTATGAAATGCCTTGGAGCTGTTTCTGTTCATTCGGATTGAAGTGTAGGTGAACTAAGTACTTTATGTTTTTATGTCCTGTTATTTATTTATTTTTTTTCTCAATTGGGGTTTTGCGTTCTTCCAGGGGTTTTAATTAAGGGCCCCCATGAAGCCCAAATAAGCCCGTTCAATTTTCTTTTCAGAAAGGATTGGAACCTTATCCAATGCTTATTGTTACTTGTTATAGCTGGTACAGTTTGATATGCTTAATCCCAGCTTTTCAAAAATATATTTGGTAAAAAAAAGCTCATTAAGCCTTATGGTTGTCCCATTAATCCCTGTTCTATATTAAACCTAGCAGTTGCCCCTTCTTTTAACTGAAATCAACCCAACTACACTAAAACTTACCCTCATCCGTGCATCCAGCAGGTGAAACCTACGAAAAATGATCAAAGTACTTAAAAGTTGGTCAAACATGTTTGTGTACCATAAAGTCTTTTGTACTAGTGCCAAACCAGTCGACTTTATAATTAAACACTACCAAACTTGAATTGTTTCTTTCTTTCACTTACCTTTGTAATATTGTGATTATAGATCACAGATGACACCAATGTCATGCCTTGGGGTTTCAATGGAAGAAAAGCCAAGGGTAGAATCGGAACGTAAATGGCAAAGAGTGTTGCTTAAAGTCAGTGGAGAAGCCCTTGCTGGTGACCACACTGAAAACATAGATCCGAAGGTTGTCAAGGATAAAACTGGTACACCTGTATCAATGTGACCAGCTTTAGCCCTTCTTGGATTTAGGTGCAAACTTGTTTAGGGTTACCATACCATAAAATAAGAATTGTGACAACAGCTAATGGTCTACAATGCAGTTCTTGATTTTAACAGAAATTTTTTACAAGGTATTCTTAGTTGCATAATTGGTTTTATTGAGGTTAATTCGAACGAATTGAACTAATTTGAATCTTAGTTGAAGTTTTATTGTAGAATGTGATAATCAATGGTGTAAATTTGGGTTTACTTGCAAAATTTGGGAACTGATATCACACCGGTCTAACTTGTATATACCTGCCCATGACCTGAAATTCAATTTGTTAATTTATATTTCTCCTCAATGTCTGTGGTTTAGGTAACAATGTCGATTGCTAGAGAGGTTGCTTCAGTCACTAGACTTGGTATAGAGGTGCATTTCCATCCCCTCTCAGCTACTTCTGGTCTAAAAACATTTTATTCATTTGCTCATGTTGCATTTCCATTTTACCAATATGTGTAGTTTTATAAAGGATTCTTTTAAACAAATGAATAAATTATGATCAAACCAACTTAACGATCTTTTAATAATAAAATACTTCAGGTGGCAATAGTAGTAGGAGGAGGTAATATATTCCGTGGGGCTTCCCGGGCCGGTTGTAGTGGCCTTGATCGCTCCTCTGCTGATTATATTGGGTACAAATTTTCTACAGTCATATTTTGGTGTTTGGAGAAATTTAAGATATTTTGCTGTTGGTATGAGTACTGTTGAATACATTAAGGATATAACATATCAAAACTATGGATACTGTTTTACATTGCAGGATGCTGGCGACAGTGATGAATGCAATATTCCTACAGGCGACGATGGAGAGCCTGGGTGTGCCAACAAGGGTGCAGACAGCCTTTCGAATGTCTGAGGTAGCGGAGCCATACATACGTCGCCGGGCTGTGAGGCATCTTGAGAAGGGCAGAGTCGTCATCTTTGCCGCAGGTACCGGCAACCCATTCTTCACCACCGACACTGCTGCAGCCCTCCGTTGTGCTGAGAGTATGTTGAGCTTTGTTGTTTTACTTTTCTTTGGTATTGCATTGCTATCTCACTACAGTGCTGTGTCACTTTTGTACCTGTATTTCTTTTCTTCTTTTTTGGTACTTTTACTGTCCTGGTCTTCAGTACCTTATTGTTTGGGCACTGTACGGCTATACTTTTACCAGGGAACTGCTTTTTACCACTAAGACCAACCTGTACACACCATGATACATGTATACTGTTCTGATTAGTTTGGGTCTGGTTATGTATGCCTTTAAAATGAAATAAATCTTATATGGCATGTAAAAGATGGGAAATATTATCTAGTAGTCTGACATTTTATTGCTCTCACAATTCTCAGAAGTATTGATGTGAAAGTCTATTTTATTCATTTAACAAATATCAAGTAGTCTGACATTTTATTGCTCGGAAAACCAAAACCAGTAAATGCAGAGGTGGTATTAAAGGCAACAAATGTAGATGGAGTATATGATGCAGACCCAAAACAAAATCCTAATGCACGACTTCTTGATACGCTGAGCTATTATGAGGTCACTTCAAAGGATCTATCTGTCATGGACATGACTGCCATTACCCTCTGCCAGGAAAACAACATCCCTGGTAGTTTTCTAAAAACCTCTATTTGAAAGTTTCCAATCATGTCCATAAGTATGGTTTATTACAAAAGATTATATTGACACAGTTTGTCAAGTGAGGAAAGTTTAGGTTCAGGTTAGGCCAACTAGTATTAGTATATAGAGGAATAGCTGAGGCAACAGTTTGTTTAATGGAGATGTAGTTGCTTGCTTGAGGATTAAGCAAGGTTACATGGTAAAGAAGGAACTTGTATCATTTATTCATGTCTTGAATAAGAAGGCATTCTCCTTCTTTTTCACTTTTACATGGCCGATTGAACCTGAAGTTTTCAATAGAAGACCATTTGAACATAGTTTGGTTTATGTACTTGACTAAAGTTTTTTCTTTGTGATTCAATGCAGTGGTGGTTTTCAACTTGCAAAAAGAAGGAAATATTGCAAAGGCCATAATGGGGGAGAAAGTGGGAACTCTTATTTCAAACCCATCTAGCTAGTGAACTTCCCAGAGAGTTGAAGACCAAGACGGAGCTATAATTTCATCGCCCAAAATGTTTCAAGCTTATAAACATATCATAGATCCTTAATAGTGAAACGAGATTTTAGACCAATTTTTTGTAGCAATCTATTTAGATATCTGTATATGAATTTTCATTAATAATTAACAGTTATTTCACTTTTCTGAGTTTATTTATTATGCTGTTCAACTTCCGTTTTACATATTCCTTTTACTTGAAATTTTACTCTTATCAGTACTGATTATTGGTGGAATTTTTGGGTTCCCATGTAGCGGATGAACAAAGCAATTTTGTACTCGTGAGGATGGGAAGGGGAATTAGATGTGGAAGGATTAATGCAAGAATAGAGAAATTGGAACTAGTAGATGAGAATAGAGAAAAGAATAGTGATTTAAATTAATGTGAAAATGGTGCTATTTATATTAGTAAAAAATGTTGTTTGGATTGTACATTTGAAATAGTGAAGAGTAACCAAGAAAGAATAGTGTTAATGTAGTGTTAATTAAGAGGAAAGATAGGTAAGTAAGGTTTCAAATGAATTGTCATGATAGAAGTGACGTCACCTTTGTCATTTCAGAATTATGTTGGTGAAAATCTGAGAAGTACTTTTCTCTCTCTTCATACACGAGAATAGTAGTTATTCTAATATTTACAAAGAATAGAAAATTAAGTTGTTCTAGCTATTCCGGATAGTAAAAGTGTTATTTAGATGCACATAGCTATTCCGAATAGTCTCGAATAGCAACTATTCTTGACACATTCAAACATATAGAGGTGGTATTATCAATTTTGGTCTCTGTAGCAAGTGTTCAGCTTGCCGTTGCTACTTTTTATATCTGCGCAGCTTGTTTGAATATCTTACTTCCAGTTTAAAACCTTTGGTGCTGATGCATCGTGCATCCATGTCTAAGAATGTTTAAATTACAATATAGTGGCCATAGATAAAAAACCTTACGAATTTGATTGGTCCTATTACAAAATTAATTGTTAAAATTAACTATCATTTGTAAAAGTGTTAATCTTAGTTATATTTCTTTTATATATGTACAAAATTACCCGAAGTTGAACCTGGTCATGCATAACAACGCGTTTGCTTGGAAAGATTTGAAAGGGATTGCCTTGTTGTGAATTTTCAGGAGGAAGTGTTTGGAGATAGATAATCGATTGTTTCCCTCGTAAATCTGAAATCTACTTTCTGATGAAAATGGAAAGATTAATTTATGTATGGACTCTGTCATTCATTGGCCCGTGGTACGTATTGTAGGGTTCTTCGTAGCAAGCACTAAGCACTTATTTAAGTATCAACTCTATCAATCATTTGACGAGTACAAAAAATACTTGGTTATACTTCCAATGCTGCACATGGATCCTCATGAAATAAATAAATAAAAGCAACGACAAAGGACAACCAAAGAACTGATGGCAAACTCCTTTTTTAATTTGAGCTCCTCAGACCTCTGTCTATACCTTAAGTGTTTGTTACCAAATTCTCACTGATGTTAAAAAGAGTGCAAATCAGACATTAAAAAATAGCAACATGAACATACATCTCTACACAAGAACACCTATTTCACAACTTTTTCATTTTGGCAACTATAGTTCCTAATAAGTATCTACCAATCCTCATCAAGGTTGGCACGGTGGAAACACAAAATAGTACAAACAAGGATGAAGAAAGAGGTGAAGGCGATCCACATTGCACCTGCTTCAATTAGGTTAGCATGATGTAGTACAGCCGGTATTGCCATACTACCAACTGCAGAAAAGCCTGTCAAAAACTTTGCACCATTTATCCACCTAATAATTGAAAAAAGCAAGGGTGACTTCATACTTCTTGAAAATCTCAAGTCACAGAGAATGGAAACCCTGATTTGCTACATTTCTTTGTAACAATAAAGGTACAGGTTTATGTGCTGGTAGCAGCATATAGTACCAGCAATAATCACGCGTACCACTAAAAAATATGTACCAAAAAAACATGCATATGTATTCTACATTACTCTCATACCACTATACACATCAATGCGGAAGCATAAGTATGGATGAGATGTGTCTGTTTGGTCAACTAATACTAGTATGTATTGTCTGTATGGTTTGGGCAATTTGTTTTCATTTTTAGTTTTTTTCTTTTATTGGCTAGCTTGGTCTTAATTTATACCATGGGGAGAAAATCATGCTTAATTAAGATAATATTGCAGAGTTGAGGCTTAATCAAAGCAAGTCTGATTTAAGGTAAGGAGTATTGAGACTAAATGTTGTGCTTAGTGACCATCTAGGAAAACCCTTTCAAAACTGAACCAGTACAATACTGAACAGCCAGTGCAGTAATTGATCAAGTCTTGATAGGGTTTTATTTTAGCTTAAATAACAGTTGGGTGTAAAAGGCAGGTAAGATCCAGGTGAAAACAAAAAAGAAACAAGAAGCAAAGGTAAACAAAGTTATAATAAATAGGAAAAATAGAAACTGACCCATTACTCTCTCTGCTCGTAAGAAAGCTGGTGGACCCACCTCCAAAAAATAGACAGGGCATAGGTACCAGCACATACATCAGAGCTAAAAAATGCATCACCAGTAATAGCCAATTATAAGAAGACATTTAAAAAAAAACCATGCATTTTTTAAACAATGAAATGGCGCGGTTGCACGCAGAATTGTATCTCATTGTTTAGATAGAAGGCTCCTAAGAATTAGGAGGTGACCTCCTAAACTAAAAAAAATTGCAGTAAGTTCCATAAGAAATCTCTTGAAAGAAATTCAATCATTTGAGAGAAGTCACAGAGTAGGTACAAGCACTTACAACAGAGCTAACAAATGCATCACCAGTATTAGCCAATTAAAAAAGAAGAAGCCATTTTAGAAATAAAACATACATTTTTTTATACAATGAAATAGCGCGGTTGTACGCACAATTGTATTTTATTGTTTAGAATAGAAGGGTCCTCAGAATTAGGAGGTGACGTTCTAAACTCAAAAAATTTGCAGGAAGTTCCATAAGAAATCTCTTGAAAGAAATTCAATCATTTGAGAGAAGTCACAGAGTATTGCAAAATGGAACTTCCACATGACTTTGCAAATATATGATTTATGGTTTATAACCAATATGGCTGGCAGGATATTCATGGATTATTTTAACAGTACTCTAGAAAAACAGAAGTGTAAATACTAACCTGATAACATAGGCCACCAATTGTTGTACAAAGCACATGCCTACAACAATAGCATTGGATATACTTTGCTCAGTTTAATCATAAAAGAGTTACATTCATGCCTCTGCAAAGCCTCAAAAGTTAACCATGTCCCAACAGCATCTCTCAAAAAAAACACCCAAATTTACCCTCCTTTCAAACTCATTAATTGAATGAAAAAAATAAATACATAAAAGAGGCACATTGTGTCCTTTTATGAAACTGCCCACGTATTACTATAGGTGTGCCATAATACTCCTCTCAACGCACTGATTAATGGGGAGAAAATTGCTAATGAAGGAAAGTCCAGAAAATATAAAATGGAATAGAACAATAATAAACACGCATAAATAAACGTAAAGAAATGATGCTGCCTACCAGGATTTGCAATAAAACGCTGGTAGAGAACATAAATGCCAGTCCAGCAAGCCTGTTTATCCAACAAAAACAGAGATTGAATTATAGAAGATTAAAAGAAAATGTTGGAAATAAAGGATACAGGCTTTGAAGCATTGTCAGCTTGTTCAAGTATTCATTTTTCTGTCTTAAAATAAAAACAATGCACATAATAATAATATTCATAATACATCTTCAGTAAAGAAGTATGCCTGCAATATTTAGTCACATTTCTGTCAAATATTTTATTTTTTTTGGCAATGTGTCAATTGTTATTTTTTTTGCAATATGTCAATATTTTATGGTGTCAGTCAATCAAAGCTAACAGACATGTGTAATTATTTCCTTTTTTTTTTCTCCTTTTGGGGTAGGGTGGTTGTCACCAGATACTATGGGGGAACTTGGCGAAATTAGAATCATGAGGGCCTACCATGGTAATGGTACTGAGACACTCAAATTTATACGCAAAAAAAATATAATTTCTGTAAAAATTCTCTATATATGAAGAAACTGTTTGAACTTACACTGTACCAAGGATGATCCAAGTTTGGTGAATTAATAGCCCCGCCATTCCGAATAAAGAAATCAGAGGAAGATGAATTAAGCCAGTGAAATTACTTAAATTAGTATAAATCAGTTTCATGACCATACTACAGGATTGCACCAATAGGTACTGGGGGGTTCATCTCAGTTGCAATGCGAGAGCCTCATTTCAATTACACCATAACACCCAAAATAATAACCATTGCATAAGGAAATAAGAACTGACTTCTATAGCAACAAATTTTAACGATTTTGAACCTTAATATTGTCCAAGAACTTGAATCTAGAGCCAATAGGACAGTTTGGGGACTAAGACAAAAAGCAGAGGTGCTAAGCGGCACAGGTCTATATATTCAACACTAGTTGGTATGCAATTGTAACCATCCTGAAAGTTCAAGCTCCACTTGCAATTGAACAAAAATAAGTTACACATTAAATAATTAACAAGGCAAAATCAATGGTACAGTCCTTTTTGACATGCCGACTTCATATTGTCCTTCCAATTATGCACTTTTCAGTATAATCAGTAAGCAGTCCCAATTTTAGATAGGATTTTTAGGACAATTTATCAGATAATTGCATAGAAAATTCTAGTCATTACCTAAGTCATGAATTTAGCCGTCAAGAAACTAGAATAAATAGACCAAAAAACGTTCGAATCTCCAATAGGTTTCTAGATCCAACAACACATTATAAACAGCAAACCATTTATCAGCACCAATTCCATAGAAACCGATCTTAATAGAATTACGATTTCGCACAATAAGATGTCAGAACTAGGAAATTTCTGATCAATCAGATGGAAAGCATAAATTGTGGAACAAACGAAGCTAACCTTCCACCGTCATCGCCATGGCCGGAGCAGCGCAGGGTGGAGGAAGGGGAGAGTGCGGTGGGGTGTCGTCCGCTAGAAAGACCAAATCGCGTGTGCCTACTAGTCGAGAGAATCCTCGCAGTGCCTTTCTTGGGTGATTACTGCGCGGAAGGGGAAATCGAGCTATTATTTTCACTTTATTTTTGTTTTCTACTTTTCTTCTATAGTGCGATCTTACGTGGCGTCACTCGGCTGACAAACCAAAAGGAAAAGACCGGGTGGTCTGTGCGGGTTATTTTTAGTCCGGATTCTCTGAAGTAACTCAAATTTTGAGTTTAGCTGCAGACCGTCCGATTAGAATCCAGGCGTATTCGGTCCGAGGGGAAATGCACAGTTTTTTAAAGATTCGTGTGAAATTAGATCTGACGGTCCATATCTAAAACTCAAAATTTGAATAATATGTGAATTCGGTTTTTTCGCCCCGATCACTTGTCGGTTGTTAATGATCGGTTTACAGTATAATTTTAGAATAATTATTTTGGTACCCGCAGTTGAGTACCCGCATCGTACCCGCAGTTGATTTCTTTCCCAATTAACTTCCATAATGGTATAACTAACTTTGTCAATCATTAAACCATCTTGAAAAACGTGTAAAATATGAGTCCAGTTTTTTTTCTTTAAATACTTGATATCTTAAGTATAAATACTTGATGAATTATATATGAATATTTGATATCTTAGGTATGAATACTTTCTATTTTGTATGAATACTTTCCATATTTGAATATTTGATACTTTGAAAAACGTGTAAAAGTATGTCATCATGGATCTCATTTGAAAGAGAAAATTGTGTAGAACACGTTCGTGGTTTTAAATTTGTAAAATTCCTCATAGATCGTCTCAAAAATTGGTTAGATTGAACGGAGAAAAAAAAAACCACCTTGAAAAACGTGTAAAAAATGAGTAGGTATTGTGTCCAGTTTTTTTTTAAATACTTGATATCTTAGGTATGAATACTTGATGAATTATATATGAATACTTGATGAATTATATATGAATACTTGATAATTTAGGTATAAATACTTTCCATTTTGTATGTGAATTAATTTAATCAATGAATGTAGCACTAGTGGTGTGATCCACGTGACTTTTTGGTTGTGGTCCCCAATGTAGTCTGACAGTTATAAAAAGGTGCGGGTACGGTTATTTAAGAAAAATTCATATATCATATATGTAGTTCATTGTATAGATATAAGTACTTGTCTTGTATAGGTATAAATACTTCACAATGTTACTATTAATACTTGTGAAACAAAATTACAGTTTTGGAAAAGTTGCGGTTCCCAAAAACAGTTATGACAGTTAGGTGCGGGTACAATGCGGGTACTCAACTGCGGGTACTCATATCAGCTTCCATAATTTTATTAGATGTATATGTGGATCTATAATATCCGATAAAAAATTTAATAATCTAAATGTAGAATCTGAGTTTGGTTAGTATGTATAAGTGTTATTTCAGTTTATATAACACATTTTTAATACTTATTAAATCAATTTCAACTAAAATCTTGGAAAGCAGCACACGACCTTGCGTCCGCCGCCCATAAAACATTTTGGTGAATCCAAACTGTCAAACCGATCTATTTTCATTAGTTGTACGTTATATGCAAAATTTATATTTTTTCAAATTTATTTAGCATGAACTCAAGCTGTCAAATGTGAGAGTTTTTAAATTAATTTTAATGCATTCATTTTTCAATATTTTTTACCGCTCGACTTGATACTAAACAACTTGTAAAAAAAAAAATTTTGCATGTAAATTCGTAAAAGTAAATCGATTTGAATAGTTTAGATTAATAACGAGTCTGGTATGACATCAGTGTCATTTCAGCCTATATAACACCAACTCTAAAACCTATCAAATTTGACTTCAAACGGTGAATCCAAACCATTCAAACCGTTCTATTTCAATAGTTGTGTGTTTACATGTAAAAATTGTAATTTTTTTGAATTTATTTAGTATCAAGTCAAGCGGTCAAATGTGTGAGTTTTTAAGTTAATTTTAATTCATTCATTTTTCAACATTTTTTACCGCTTGATTTGATACTAAAATAGCTATAAAATATAATTTTTTTGCATGTAAACACATCACTAATAAAGTAAATCGGTTTGAACGATTTGGATTAGTTGTTTGAAGTCTGTCCAATCAATTTTGTAGTTGATATCATATGACACCAATGTCATACTAGCCGGACTCATTAATAACTTGAAATCTATCAAATAAGTTTTGAAATTTGTGTTATATGACACCAATATCATACTAGCCGGATTCGTGGAATCTATATTCATTATGATGGTAAATTTTGGATCGAATTTGAAACACAATAAATTTTTACTTAAAATATCTACAATAAATTATATATACACAGAGTGGATAAGAATATTTTAATTTATAAGACTATTTATAATTTAACTGTTTAAATATAGGTGATATATATAGTTTTGAAACAATTCATATTATATTTAGAATATGAGGAGGGATCAAGTTACAACAAAGTTACCACAACTATTTTCTACATTTTGAAATTCCAAATCGTCGATCCAAACCGTTCAACATGATCTCCATAATAAAATGTGCTTCCAGATCAAATTTTACATTTTTTGAATTTTTTTACTATTTATTAAGATGGGTACAAAATTCAATGGTCTAAATTTAACTAGTTTTTGTAAAATACTTAATAAATAGTATAAAAATTCAAAAAAATGTTAAATTTGATCTGGATGCATATTTTAGAGCATCCAAATGTCAATATTAAATAGATCGTTTTTCAAAATTGATATGCGGATCCGATAAACTATCATGTGTATTTTTTAGATTCATATATTTATATCTATTTATACAGATTCAAATCGAATAATCAGATAAATCAAACAAGATTTTTTTTATATTATCCATAAAAAACACGGTTGTGAAATGCATGTCAGTTATTTGTTCATTATTTTAAAAAATTGGTCACGTTATAATTCCAATATCATAAAAATAAACATATAATGTCTACGTTATACTCATTGCATGTGGATACATTTAATTATCTAAACGTACCCCTCTGATCGGAACAAATATTTTGTAAAATAGAATTCAATTCAATAGAAAAGAGATGACTAGAATGGATATGGAATTGAATTTTACTGATCGGCAGAATAAAATTGCACGACAGAATTCAATATATAGTAGTAAAAGAAAACCCCAAAAGTTCTCTTTATTTACAAAACAATGCCATCGTCTCTTTCAAAAGCTGCCATGGGAGAGAAATGGAGAAAGGAGAAAAGACGAAGGGTTGGCTTTGAAACTCATAGCAGCGAAGAGAAGAGAAGGCAAAGCAAACACAAAAGCGTCTTTGAAACTCACAGCAACTCGGCGACTCGGCTCACACTTCAGGTATCCCTCCGCCTCTTCTTCCTCTTCAGCCGCGACTTATTTTTGAACGATGAGGGCAACCACATAATTTTACTTTGGCGAAATCATTTCTCGCCAAATACCTCCATTTTTCCAGTGATTTCGTTAGAGAAAATATCCCCTCTTAAATCCTGTTAAATGAAATCATCTCTCTTCTAAGCCTTCGTTCCGATCAACCAACAAGCTAGAATTCTAATTCCATTTCTTGTTTGAGCAAGAAACATCTCATTCCGATCAGAGGGAAACCAAACAATTATATAAAATTTTTTGCATACAATCAGGATAGCATACAATGAGGATAGAATGCCTTATCGGTACATTTTATGCGTCTTTTTGATATTTTAATAAATTTAGATTATATTTAACTTTAAAACTGTCGGACGGATTGGCACAGATTCCAATCGGACGGCCGTCATATAAACAGAAATATTCTGTTACCTCAGAGAATATGGATTCACTCACGGGAACTCGAGTACTCGGGTTCAGGATACAAGTCCCGCTCGTTAGGGTTTTGACTTCTGAGGCTCAAGGAAAAAAAAAAAAGCTCCTGACAATCAATGGCGCCGCTAACGATGGAGCAGATAGAGCGCGAAAACAACGGCGACACAAGTAGCATCACTTCACTCCAACTCACTCATCGAGCTCTCTCTGATGCACGTTCTCTCGCTATTACTAATTTCCCAAATTTCATTTCCCACCTGCAACGGGTGCATTTGCTGTAATTAACCTTATGTTCACATTCATAAAATCTGCATTTCCTGAAAAAATTTATATTTGTGTTGGATACTTAGGTGTCGTGCTTGAGCAAATTGGCTATATTGAAGGGCGTTGATCTCAGCTTTAACTGTCTCTCCTCCCTTGAGGTCTCTCCTTCTCACTCACTCACTGAATCTTTAAACTGCCTAGTCTAATGGTAAACTCAAAGAAGTCGAATTTAAGAATGTTGTCTGTCTGATTTGTAAGTCTCAAGTATCTCTGTGGAGTCCAGCTAGGCAATACAAAGCTCACCAATGAGGTCTGTGAACTTGACCTGTAAACCATTGGATTGGTTTTGAACCAGGGGATGCGAAAAGTGTGACCGTTATTCTTCGTCTACTTCAGTAGTGATGATTTAGATCCCCAAAAAGTTGCAAATATTTTAGTTCGCTTTCTATTAGACAAAGAGGCTGGACAATAAAATCCAGAAGTTTGTTTTTGTGTGTTCATATTTTGAAGTTTGTGTACTCCTGTCATTATATAAAACAAAATATAAAAACTTACAAAACTGTGATTTGCACACAATTATGTGAAATAGATCAAGATCAATGGGTTGGGAAGTCATTCAAAGCCTATCCTATGGTTTGAAGGTTAACAGTCTCAAAGCGCTTCACTATTTTGAACCTCACAATGGACATTGAGATTGTCACGACTTCAAATCCCACAAATCTTGATGTTCATTGGGTGGTTCAAAGGTGTGAAGTTCAGTGCTTTTTAAGCACCATACCACAACCATATGGATATATTGGAACTTTGTTGAATTATTTTGTTATAAAATAATATTTAAATTTCAAACTTTGGTGAAAGGCTTGCTTCTGAAATTTACCGAATCCTAACAGGATACATGCATTAATGATCTTTGACTGAGTCAAAGATTACACTTATAACATTATTACAGCAGAATTAATTTGATTATAAATATTTTATTTTAAGCCCTCTTTAATGCATTAGTGGAATATATTCCAACAAACTTTCCCAATGTCTGTTTGAATTCGGTAATTATTTTGACCCTCAATTTTTTTTTCAGAAATGACCCTCACAAAACAAATATCTGACTTGCCTGAATGGCTGAGGTCGTAGCATAGACCTCATTCATAGATGATCAGTTTGCTATTAATTTGAAGAACCTTGAGAGATAATTTTGGGTATTCTTTTAGACCTGTTAAGGTGAATGAGTTGACTTAGTCTAGTCTTAACCTTTTTTTTTTGGTTGATTTGTTTTCAGGGGTTATCTTCTTGTATAAGTTTGAAATGGCTCTCTGTTGCAGAAAACAAGCTTGAGAGCTTAAAAGGGATAGAAAAACTTTCAAATCTTACAGTAAGTTATATTTATATTGTTTTACCTCTTCCTGTCAGGAGCACCAAGTTTGGAAAGTAATAACTGGTACCCAACATCGCAATTTTGGTGTAATAGCAGTTATTTTTTTTTATACCTCAGTCAATCACTAAGTTCACAAAAACCATTAAAATAACACAAAATAAGGCAAGAGTAAAAACATTCAAACTCGAAAAAGAAGGTACCAGGAGGACAGGAGTGCTATTGTTAGTAATCACCAGTATGGAACCTTAGCATCTCTCTCTCTGTATCTCTCTGTGTGATAGGTGCTAAATGCCGGGAAGAATAAACTAAAATCAATGGAAGAGATTAGATCAGCTACTAGTTTACGGGCACTAATTCTTAATGGTATGTTTTTTTTATCTAAATTTAGCACCAGTTGACCTCTGGTTGTTCATGGAAAAGAATGTCAAAATATCCATGGTTATCCTAAGTTATCCTAAATCATGCAAATTACATCCTGAGCCAACAGTACCAAAAGTGGAATGAAGGGAAAAGAAATACAATTATGCTTTTACATAGAAAGATGGGCAACTTCTTACCAGCATATTGCCTGGCCAAACTGTTGAATAGTAACCAGCCTAGATAAACAAAAGGGTACCCCAAAAATTTATAATAAAAATATAAAAGGCAGCATAATGTAAAAGTGAAGTTCTGTTATCTGTACATGCATGTACAAAATCTGTCCAGCACGGTCCCAACCTGATATTATATAAATATTACTGAACCAATATTACTGCTATAACCTCCATTTATTATTTTGATTACGCGCGTTCTGATACAACCTGTACTGTACTGGAACCCAACCTGACTGGGATGTAACAGAAAGCTGGTATGATAATTATTAGGTTGGTCTTTGTTAGGACTTCGGACATTATTAGCTGCACTCTATATTTGTTATATTTTTGCTATTTTGCGATTGCTCAAGTTTGTTTAATCTATTTGATTAATATTCTTTTGGCTCGGTGTGTGTGTTTGCTTCAATTTGTAGATAACAACATATTTTCAATATGCAAGCTCGATCAGCTGAAGCATTTGAATACACTTGGTATGCCTGATACTAATTCTCTTCATTTCCAAATTATATTAATATTCATGAAAAGATTGATCCAGAAGCTTATATAATTATCACCTTTTCTCCTTTGGTGAAAGGGAGTTGGCAGTAGAAGAAAATATATTTAACAAAGTTGCTGTATACAATCTTGGAATGGTGTACCAAATGTTGTATTTTACCAAACTGCAGTTGATTTAAATACTGTTACAAGCAGGTCAATTTGGTACCTGATCTGGAAATTACTTCTATTTTGGTTTCTACATGTTTATTATGAAAAAGTTGCACTTAATTTTTCCTTCTCTTCAAAATTTCTTGTACTTCATAAAGTGCCACAGTGTTATTTTAAAGTACACGGTCATATATATTTTGCTTTTAACATTATTTTTCTATTGATACTTTTTCTTTATTGAAACTTGGTGTAGTTCTATCTCGCAATCCAATTTCCAAAATAGGTGATGCATTGGAAAATTCAAAATCTATGACTAAAGTATGCTCCCTCCCTCCCTCCCTCTTTTTTTTTTTTTCCGGAACCTTGTAATTTATTAAACAAATATAAAACTACATTCATCATCCCACATCAACAACGACAATTGCATCAATCACAACAAATGAGCTACCTAAGCTCACAAAATCAAAATCTAACAACATGCAAACATCAAACCCCCAACAAAACATATCAACCAACAACAACACAAAGGATGCAACTGTTGGTGATTCTAGGCTGCAATCTCTACCTCATATTGTCTTTATATATAATTTTTTTCCTTGGAATCTCTTTTATCTCCAAGCAGCTACCAACCAGACAAGAGCACTGTAGCCAAATTAATTTAGTGTGGTGGAATTGTGGAAAAAAAAAAGCAAAGGCCTTTTACCAAACTTTTTACACATGCTTCGGACTATCTGTCTGATAATATACACTTGTAACTTATTTTATTGTCTTCTATGTTTGTGTTGTTTTTTTGTAATGAATTCATAGTTATCTTTCTCTGGCTGTCAAATTGAAAAAATTGGTGCTTCACTGGTGTCATGCACCGAGCTGAAGGAACTACGGCTTGCTCATAACAATATTTCAGTATGTTGCACTCCCATTATACCTAAATAAGTCCTCAAATTGGCTATTGCACATCCATTAACCCAGCTAATCCCTCATTTGAGCCTCAACTGTCCTGAAATGTAATAAGGCTTCATATATTCTCAGTTTAACCCCAACTTAGAACATTGCTTATTACTGACATAATTATATTCTTATTTTCAGAATAAAAGTTTACTCAAGTACATAGAAATATGCATGAAAATTTAATTAAGAGGAACATCAAAGTGATGTCATAGTGATATCCCCATCCTCAGTAGGGGAATTCAAAAGATGGGTTTACCGACAAGTTGATATAAAGCAATCTCTTATTGTTATCATTATGATTGTGTCTAATTTTAAAAAGATGTTGATTACATCTGCAGTCAATTCCTTCTGACCTTAGTTGCAACACCAAGATTCAACTTCTTGATTTGGGCAACAATTCTATTGAGAGATATCCTGACTTGAAGGTTTTCTTTTGTTTTCCTCGTTTGTTAATTGTTTTATCTTAGAGGTCTGCAACTAACTTTGGAAAAACCAAGAAAAGAAAAACAAATTAGCATTCTTAAATGAGTGAGGCTATGGTACTATGCATAGCGCATATTGGTCCGCGCTATGGACTTAAATTTTCAGTTTGAAAGTCCTAACAATCGATCCGAACGGTTCCCATATGAATATCAGAATATGTACTTGTAAACTAAATTTTACATTTCTTAGAAATTTTTTACTATCTTTTTTTAGATGGGTAGAAAATTACTTGATCTGAGAATTCTGGACCATAGAAAACAAGTGATTTTCTACCCATCTAAAAAAATAGTAAACAAATTCTTAAAAATGTAAAATTTAGTTTACAAGTATATATTTATATGGAGATCATATTGAACGGTTCGGATCGATCGTTAGAATTTTTGAAAACAAAAATATTGATCCGTAGTATGGACCAATCTGTACTATGCATAGTACCATAGCCTCACTCTTCTTAAAATTACTGTTGTGTTGGGTTCTGGTATATGGATGTTTCAACTGATATTTTGGCTTGTTTGGATCCTTGATGTGATGGAATACCAATTTATTTTTAGTAGAAAATGGATGAGAGACATTACTTCTCTTTCTCATTCTGTATGTATTGTCAAGCTATTTCATTGGTCTGTTTGTTTTGTTACAGGTGCTAGCAGGCTTGCCTAACCTGAAGAATCTCAACTTGCATGGAAATCCTATCTCTAACAAGGACAATTTAGCCTATAAGGTTACTCCCCTCCCCCTCACTCACAGAGTTGATGCAGTTCACTTTTCCTGGGCTCATGGCCAGTACAAAATGTGTATTGCATAGGGACTGGTTCTAAGACTGACTTTGGCATTTTCGGCTTTGTTTTTTATTAGGAACTTCTCTCGAGTTTTCATATTTATTTGTATGTTCTATCAGGTGAAGAAGTTGGTGCCAAACCTACGAATATTCAATGCAAAGCCCATTGAGCTAAACATCTCCAAGAGCACCTCTGGAAATGTAGCCCCTGAAATCAATCCACCAAAAGAGACTAAAACAAAACATAAATTTGAGAAAAATGGCAATGAGAAGACCAACTCAGAAAAGAAAAGTGCAAATTCAAACCCTGAATCAAATGATGCTGCAGAATCAAACAATGAAAAGAAGAAAAAGAGAAGTACCAAAAATGAAGAAAAGAAGCATGGTGATGAAAAGATTGATGATGCAGACATACCTTTTTTGGATGTAATATTATCAGAAAGTGATAATCACAATAATTTGAATAGTAATAAGAAGAAGAGAAAAGGCCAAGATAAGTTAGTCGGGGCATTTGTCGTGGATCATACAAAGAAGAACAATAAGAAAGAGAAAGGTAAAACAGTTATCTCAGGCTCTTTGGCTATTAAGTTGCTTTCTCCACCGCCCGACATTGGTACAGGTGGTTCATCTACATGGGATTAACTTTTTATTTACTTTTAAAAATCTTTTTGTCTTCTATTCTTTTCCTAATGTTGTGTAATACCTTTTTTCAAATGACATCTGTTCTTTTCCTAATGTATTTTAGTTATTGGTTGGATTTGTTTATTCTTACGTGGATAAAATATTTTGGGCTTTCAAATAATAGACTAATTCGAATTCAGGAACTCAAATTTCACACGACCTCAATTTTTTTTTGTATTTCTTCTTACATTATTTTAATGTGTCAAGTACCTTAGAATTATTATTTTTAAGGTGATTTTTTTAGTTTCTCATATTTTATTCATGACATCAGTGTCATTTCAGTCTATATAATACCAACTTCAAAACCTATCGAATTGATTTCAAACGATGAATCCAAACCGATCAAACTGATCTACTTTGTTAGTTGTGCATTTACATGCAATATTTATAATTTTTCAAATTTATTTAGTATCAAGTCGAGTAATCAAATGTGGGGAGTTTTAAGTAAATTCTAATGCATTCATTTTTCAATATTTTTGACCGTTTGACTTGGTATTGAAATAACTTTAAAAATTATAAATTTTGCATGTAAATGCATCACTCATACAATAAATCGGTTCGAACGGTTTAGATTTGTCGTTTGAAGTCTATCTAATAAATTTTGGAGTTGGTGTCATATAGCACTAATGTCATACTAGTTGGACTTTTTATTCAGCTTATGTCCTGTAATTATTTAAAAGGTATAAATCTATAACTCTGCATTCGTCGGATGTGATGTCACTTGTCTATTCCTATTACTCAAGTACTAGATTACTTAGGGGTGAAGAATAGTCACTAACTCAGGTTCACACTATTTCAAATTATTATTTTTCATTTGGGTGTGTTTGGATTAGCAAATATGGATTATTCTTTGTTTGTTTTTTGTGGGTTTTCTCACTATTCTACTAACTTAACAAAATGTTGAATTAGCTACTATTCTCAATCTTGAAGTTAGCTATTCTTGCTCAAGTTACACTAAGAAAAAAGTTATTTGACAAGTGACAACTAAAGAAAATATATCCTAAAAGATAACAGTAAATTAAATCATAAATATATTCTCTATAGTTTTTAAATTTAGTGCAGTTTATAAAAATATATATTGGCCCCGTGTACTAAATTGTATAATTAAAAACCGTATAAGTCATCCATGAGTGATATGAAAAATTATGGGCTCAATTTTAACGGCACTTGATCGGTGATCAACCACCTTTTAGATGGCACCAAATTTAACATGCAGCATATCTAAACGAGGAGAGTTCAAATGCATGATGATTTTGTGCTCTAATATGCTTCACATCTTTTATTTTCGTTTTTAAAGTCCGAACAGTCGATCCGAACCGCTCAACATGATCTTCATAATAAAATATGTTTGGAGACTAAATTTTATATTTTTTAGAATTTTTTTACTATCTTTTTTAGATAGGTACAAAATCACTATTTTAAGGAGATTCTGGACCATCCGAAAAAATGATATTGTACCTATGTAAAAAAAGTCAAAGTTTTAAATAGCGATTATAGGGCTATAGCTTTTAAGGTCCGAAAAAGCTATAACGCAACCATAGCTAGCTATTTATAATCATTATAAAAGAAAAACGGTTAATAGCGTTATAGCTTTTGAGGTCCGAAAAAGTTATAGCGCAACTATTCGTAGCTATAGCTAGCTATTTAGAACCCTGAAAAAAATAGTAAAAAAATTCTAAAAAATATAAAATTTGGTCTCCAAGAATATTTTATTATGAAGATTATGTTGAGCGGTTCGGATCGACTGTTCGGACTTTAAAAACAAAGATAAAAAATGTGGAGCATATTGGAGCACAAATGAACCCTCCTCTATCTAAATATAAAGAATATATATAATTTTAATTTATTAATTCCAATAATTATTTCATATGTTATTATAATTTTTAAATAAGTTTTATAGTAAATATATTCCTTGTCATATTTTTTTTGTGAGGAAAATATTCCTTGTCATATATTTTACGGATCTAACACTATCGCTGGTCAAAATTAAATATAAATCATGGAATCCAGAAAAAGAATAAATAAATTAAATGCAAATTGATTGGAAATGTACATGCTTGGAATCGCTAAATTAATTGAATACCACTGAGAAATTAGTAATTCATAAATTTTCCATGACATGCTCACTGTTCTTCCTGTATACATGATATAATTAATACTTTTAAGGAAAATTATTGTGCTACAATTGTCAATATTGGTCAATTTAATATAAAATCTAGTAAATTTATTCTAATAGTATTATTTTCTTTGATGTTGTATTTATGGGCCATTATATATTTCAAAATAATCAAACAATAGTTACAATTCACAGGTCAACTTGCTATCATCTACTGTTTTAAAAAAATGGTTTTAATAATTCAAAGATTCTACCGTATAAAAATCTAAAAACAAAACTCTATCCGATAAAACCAATTCCAAAACCGTTACCTGTTAACTCAATTTTGCATTGACAACAAATGTCTTCATCTATTTGCAAATTTAAGGCTTGCAGTAAAACATGTACAAGCTCCTTACAACAAAATGACCACAAAATTTAATTAAATTTTTTATAAGGGTTGATCTGCGAATTTCCTCTAATGAACTATTAAGTACGACACCTGTTCCCAGCACCTGCATGCAAATTCCCTCTATTTTTTTATTTTCAGGGCTTAAAGCTTCATGCAAAATTAAATAGTAGCAAGTGAGACAGTTAGCTGGAATCGCTGGAGCGCCTTTCTCGGCTTCTATATATACTCCTTTCTGATATGAATTTACCTGTCAGAAAGAAGAGAATTACAACACATGAATTTACTTGTCGAAAGCTACATTATAGAGAGAATAGGTTTACAGTTCAGAAAAAAAGAGAAACCCTCCAATTCTCTGCTCTATTCTTCGGCATTCAAATCAGTAAGTTTAGTTATTCTCAAAGTATCTCGAATTGTTTTTTTTCTTTCTTTGTAATCAATAGGTAAGGTTTGCTAGGTGTTTGGTTGCCGAATGCAAGTCTTAATTTGGCCCTGGAAATGTTTGATCTGGTGATGTATGATCAATCCTTGATTTGAATCAATATTTGTAGTATGGGTATAGACATGGTCTCTGATCTAACACAATATAACACACCATTTTTAATTCATTTTTTGTCAGAACAACTGTAAAAGTAATTGTACTACTAAGTTGAGCGAGACAAAATTTTATTTAAAAAAAAAATACACTAAAAAGTCACTTAATTAAGCTTTCTTTCTCGGATTGTGGAAGCACCTTTTGTTATATAAGTGAGGAACTTTTTATCTTTTCATAGGAGAAAATAGAAGCTGATTTATGTTTCTTTTCTTGAGTATAAATTCTCAAGTCATTCTGATATTGGCTTCATATCTCCTTCTTTGAAGTGGAGGAAAGATTTATGTATAGTCTACTACCAAGAAAATTGCAAAATATCCAATTCCCCTATCCCATACAAAAAAAAAAATCTAATGTAGGGTGACATTATTGGAATGCCACATGCCAGTAAGCATCTTAATTCATACAGAAGTATTTGAATAGAAAACTTGAATATTACGGAAATGTCCATTAATTTTAATGATCGCCTCTATATGAATGCCCATTATAATTTCTGCAAGCTTAATAATATTTAACTATTGCAAAGCAGTGTATAATCCTTCTTTATACTACTTGTTTTAAGTTACAATGCTATATGACAATATTTGGTAATATCATAATTTCTCTTTTGTACCAAATTAAATACACCCTCAAGGATTAAACAAACAATGTGTACAAGCTGAATGCTTATTTTTATATTCATATCATGACACAACTACAGAAAGATATACCAATTACTAACTTTACCATTGTAGGCGTACTTTGCAAAAAATGGCTAGTCAACAACAGGAGAAAGGATCCACAAACAGTTCCTTTCTGGTACTCAATTTGGGAAGCAACACAGTCACCCTCGCAAACTCATTCAGGCTTTCAAATCCAAACCTGACCCCAACTCCAAACCCAAACTCAAATGCAAATCTAAATTCAAACTCTGCATCTGATGAAGAACCAGGAACACCCCAGAACCTTAGCAAGAAATCCAAAAAGAGCTCAATCCGGGATTCTGATGACCCTGAATGGGTCCCCGAAAAGAAAATGAAGCGAGCATCGAAACATAAACCTGACACAGCAACCACTGATGCTACAACAAAAACAATAGAGGAGCAACAACCACCCGCATCGAGACTGGGATTGGGACCATCATCACCAACCCCGCCCCAGTATCTAATCAGTCTTTTGGGTTTTTTTGGGTGGAAAGTGGGTTTCAGACCTGCAAGCCGGGATTATGTCTACCAATCTCCCACTGGTATGTCATACCATTCACTACCAAAGGCATTTGAGACATTTTTAGATGGTAATTCAAAGTACAAAGAGAAACCATGGCTAGTGAAATCTGGTAGTACTGGTAGTTCTAGCATGGCAGGTAAAAGACCACTGGTTCAGGAGAACATTAAGACAGGTAGTATATCTGAAGAACGTATTTTCCAAAAGATGGAGAATGGTAATGAAACTGTAAAAAGAAATAACAAAAAAATCACCAATGACAAAACTAAAAGTTCGGCTCAAGCTAGTAGGAGACCTCGGCCGAAACCAGTCAGGAAATCAACACGTACAAATGCAAGTGAGAAACCAAAAACAAGACTCAAAACAAAATCAAAAGCAGAAATAAAAGCAGGGTCAGTACCCAAAGTTGACAAAAAGAAGAATGAGAAACCAAACACCTCCAGCTCCAAGATAACTGGAGATGAAAGAAACGTGGCACAAAAGAGGGATCAAAGGGGCAAAACAGTTTGTGAAGCTGGAGGTCTCCTGTTCAGAGACTATGACAAGACAGGGGTCCCACGGTGCATCCTGACTGCTCGTTCTAAAACTGAGAACAAAAGCAAGAACAAAAATAATAACAAACCACCTACAAAACTAACAATATTTTCCAAATTAATTGAAACCGGTACGCTGACTGAGAACCAACCAGTCATGTATGTGTCTGAAGATAATGGTAGTGGCACTGGTACCAGCATCTTGAGTGGCAAGGTGACGCGAGATGGGATCTTCTGTGACTGTTGCCAAGAAACAGTCACCATACAAGAGTTTGAGTCCCATGCGGGAAGCAATGCTAAGAAACCATGGGATAATGTGTTTTTGGCATCGGGGAAGACCCTAGTAAACTGCTTAGAGGAGGCATGGAACTCAGCAAGGTGGTCTGAAAATCTGGAGGGCATCCTGGGAAAAGAAAAAAATTTGGGGATGTATGAGGAGGGTGATGAGAGTGATGATACATGTGGGATATGTGCTGATGGAGGACGGTTGATTTGCTGTGATGGCTGCCCTTCTACTTTTCATCAGGAGTGCTTGAATTTAGAGGTAAGTACTTAGTATGGTTTAGGTATTGTACCAGTAAGTAGCTTTGATTGTCACTGACTTACTGGAATCATACTGGTACAATGCAAGATAGGAGCACTGGTAGTTTACTGGGCCAAGCATGTGGCAACTAATAACATTGGAAAAGTACAATACTAATTACAGTACAATATTCCAGTGGAGTGTTGGTCACGTCTAGTGGTACATACTAATATCATGCAATACATTAGAAGCAAACATTACCAATTTATATTAATTATTCATCAATTGATATTTCTGGTTCACTGTCCCAGGAACTTCCGGAGGGTTCCTGGTATTGCCCCTATTGTAGATGCCACTTTTGCAACTCTTATGGTTACAGGTTTGAATCAGCCGGATCCATATCCGCTAAAACCGTAGATCCATCAACATGCAAACAATGCAAAAGAAAATGTATGTGTAGCATATTTATGCTTATTTTTAGCATTTATCAGAAAAGGACTACCTATATATGGCCAGTTAATTAATATTTTTTCTGTAGATCATGAGCAGTGTGCATGGAGAAATGATAAAACTGAATCAAAACTATTCTGTAGCAAGAGCTGCCACAAGGTAATTATTTGTTCCTTGAAAGATAATAATGTAAAATGAAAACTATGTAGCACTGTTGTTGAATTAACTTCACTTTAAATTCAATTCAATGAAGTCCACAGTTGCAATTGAGCTTCAATACAACCCGATTAAGGCCCTTTCTAAAATTAAGCTTAACTTGACACAAACTTAAATTGATTTTAGTTGGGAAATTAAAACTCAACCAAAATTAAGTTACAAATCTGCAATCCTTGACAAAATAGATCCAATCAAAACCCTTTCTGCAATTAGGCATAAGTCCAACCGGTTTATTTATCCCAAATTAAATGTCTCGTCTACTTAGTATGGTTGACTGTCAAATTGTTTAAATTTCAAACATTATTCTCTACATCCAACATTTCTTCGATAAGATAAACAAAGGAAAATCAATAGTACAATAAAGAAGTGATAAAATTTCTTTCTTTTATTTCAGCTGGCAGCACAGTTGTCCGATTTAATTGGCATCTCAAACCATATGGAGGGAGATTTTAGCTGGACTCTTTTGAAAATTAGGGAAAATTTGGGGGAAAATAACCAAAGGAGCCTCTCATCAATTGTGGCGGGAAATTTGAAATTATCAACGGGTCTTTCTTTATTGAGGGAATGCTTTCTGCCTCTGATAGATCAACGGACCAGCATTGATGTACTTTCACAAGCTATTTATAGCCGCGGGTAAGAAACTTATCTTGAAAAATATTTTCTCGTTTGCACCTCCAAAACCTACAAGTATCATTTTATCCCTCTTAAAATGATAAATATAGAGTAACATCCTGTGCGGAAAGTAATCTTAGTTTGTTAAATATTCTGAATTTTAATTTTGTGGTTTTACCACAACTCACAAAAAATAAAGATGACACCATGACTAATAAATCTGAGTAGAATCCATTAGAAATTTTAATATGATTTGAATGAAAGTATGTATGTTCTCACCATCTAAGTATAATAATATTCCAATTGATACAGGTCACGCTATAACCGGTTGAACTACGAAGGCTTCTACACAGTTGTTTTGCAGAAGTGCGAAGAAGTGATTTCACTTGCTCTCTTGAGGTTCATGCTCTGTACCAGCAGACATTCTCTTTGTTAAGATCACTGTCTTATATATGTTCTAAGTGTCTTTTTTTGGATGAGATAGATTTCATGGGACAAAAATGGCTGAAATGCCATTTGTTGGTACAAGACCTATTTATCAGAGACAAGGAATGTGTCATTGTCTTCTTAACGGAGTTGAACAGGTATGCAAATAAAACTACTATACTCCAAACGTATTATTAACTATGAAAGGTTATTTATATTGTCAAAGAACAAAAAAGACTGCATAATAGACTTCAAAAGTGGTGGTTTCAGGGTTTTCAGTAACTTTTGAGTGGTTTCATTATTCAAGTACGATAAAATTTTCTTAAAACAAGAAATTTGGTCATTTATTAATGTAATCATAAGGTAAATTGGTGTTGAGAACAAAAAGTACATCGAGCTAAATTGAATTGGCATTGCCCGGTTAACAACTCATATTCATTTGCCTAACTCAAGACCAGAGATGGTAATGAAAGTGGCTATTCTAGTTCTCACATCCATATGTAATATTCACCTTCTTTTGGTATGAAATGCAGATGCTGTCATTGCTTGAAGTAGAGAAACTGGTGGTACCAGCCATACCGGACATGGTGAACACATGGACTGGATCTTTCTCCTTCAAGCTTCTTGAACCGCCCCTGAAAGAAGAAATCAAGAACATTAGCCTCGTCATATTTGCCGAAACTACGCTTCTTGAGAAAACTATATTTAAACCACAACCAGACAAACAAGGTATAATCCCCCTTGTTGCTATTCTTTGTACCATCTCATTGGCAATAGCATAAAGCACAGTTAATAAACTGAAAGCGAATAAATTACCTCTAAAATAAAGCACACAAAAAGAAAATATACACACAACACTGTTACCAGTACTAGGTCAAATAGATAGTGCGGCTGCGGCATGCCTAATGTGCTGTTTGGTAGGAGGGTTAATGTTATGGTCTTGGTACAATTATGCTACTGATAAAAGAAAAGAGTTTTGTTTTAGAACAGGAGATGACTGATACAATTACTGGTACAAATAGGATGGAAAAAAAAAATTCTATATTAACATGAGTAATGAAAAGGAGCTTTTTGTTTACATTGTCAGATCCCATCCGTGCACATTCTACAGTAGGCTACATAGAGAATCCAGAACCTTCTAGAAGAACCTCACAAGATGCATTTCCAATTGCTCCCAACTATCTTTACTCCAGTGGTTTCCCCTTCTTTCCATTGCAAGAGATCTTACAACAAGGTCTACTGACAACAAACTCGAACCCCTTCCAGGGTCAATTACATGGCAGCAACAGTCTAGAAGCTTCTGGAAGCATTTTTGCACCGGGGCCTTCTGACACATTACAGGCATTCGATGATGCAGTTTATAGCAACATGTCTTTTGAAAGCCTTCTAAGAATGGCTGATTAATATCCCCTTCTTTTTCTTAATAATTTGATGCAACTCTTTGCTGGCAGTTGCATTTAACAGAAAAAAGAACTGAGAAGACAATGTTAATGAAAATGTTATATATCAATGTTGTTGATGTGTTTGAGGTACATTGGAACAATTTATATATTTTCTTGTTTTGAAAACATAATTGCCTGATCGAAAGGAAACAGTATCCTTGATGTTAAATAAATAACTAGAATATAAAAAATTTATTATACTCCATATTATTAGTGAATATATATATATTTTTTTAACAAAATTAGAAGCTAGTATTAAAAGTAAAGATAACACTCTATACAAGAGTCCTTGTTTGATTGGATGGTAAAAAATACTTATTGATTTTTTTCTCATAAAATATAGTATACTGGAGACTGCTCAAATTTTAATTTTAATTTACATTTTAGTAATTATCTATATGATATACATATAAAAAATGATGGGGTTTGATACAAATTTTTTCTTCACCAGGTGAGTTGAACTTAGCTATAATTATCAATCTATATGTCTGACAATTTCAACTTTTTTTTTTCTGTTTTGAAATTTACTAAAAATGAATACTATAAGATATAAAATAATTAATTTTGTTGTCACAGATTCCCTCCTATGGAAATCATAACATATAGGCCATCAAACGCCCTTAATTTCTGGATCAGTTACATTGACAATATTATTCAATAAAAACCCCGACAACGATCAAAATGGGATGCATGTTCATTATAATTTAAATTGTAAATTATAAATCAAATTCAATGCAATTTAAAAAATAGTCCATTATCAAGCAATGTAAAAATTAACTACTCAAGTTTAGTTACATCAAATTTTAATAGGCAGTTTATTTAAATTCTGAATTATTTTAGTGGCAATTATTTTTATCATTGATCTTTTACAATTGTCAAATTACCACAAATATATGTAGGGATTGGATTTTGTCCAAAGGGCTTTGGACAAAACCTCATCCAAAATCAAGCTTAAACGTCAGATTCGTATTGAGATTCATGCAAATATATTTAAAACTTAATAAAATTTAAATGATAACACTGTTGGGCAATCCTGGCCGCAAAATTCTGATTTTCGGGAAAAGCTGCGAAATTTGGCACGAAAATTTCTCGAGAAATTCTGTCTTAGAATTTATCTTGCCAAAATTACTTTTAAGAAAATTTTCCGATAAATTTTGCTCGGAAATTTACCGCGAAATTCTGACCAGACTTACGGTGCGGAAAGAACGTAAAATTCAAAATTTTACATTCTACCATAAGCCGAGGATCTACTCCCCGATTGATTTCTAAAATAATATTTATTTAATATTTAAATAAATATAAATAATATTTATATCTTTTTTCAAATTCGAATTGGAATGCTGTATGGCTCAGTTGTTCAGCACCAGATGTCTGATGGCTCCTTCAATCTAAATATTTGTACGAATTTTGATCCAGATTGAACGGTTTAAGTCCGAATTTGGATGGGACTTTTCTTGTGAGGATTTGTAATTTGCCTGTAAAAGCCATTAGCTAAAAGTCAAATTAGACTTTTCAAAATGACTCCGCCGCCACGGCCTTCTAGCCATTAATCCACCAAGCGCCTCAATTTTGCCACGTGGCGTGTCCAAAACCAGAATTTATTGCTTCAAATTTTACTTCAAATTTTACAGAATTTTGCAAATTATATGATTTTACTCCAAAACCTCAATATTGCGATAAAATTTTACTTCAAATTTTACATAATTTTGCAAAAATTGTTTAAAATTATATGATTTTTCAACTTCATTTAAATATTTTTTTTAAACAGAGATAAGAGTCATGAGGGAAAGAGAGGAGCCGCTTACTATATTTTCAGAATATTTTTAAAATAATCATAAAATATTATTAATTCTGATATATTTGTTATATCATTTGTGTTAACGGCACGCTGCATCAAACAAATTAAAATCAGCAGATAAAGAAACTGACAAACTTATTTTAATTTTATACAACGCACAACTAAAATAAGAGAGATATAATATATAACTGATGTGTAAGAATAATTTTATCAGTATTTTTACTCATTTGAAACCAATCCAAATATACATCCAACAAAAAAAAAAGGAGAATTAAAGGTAAACCAAACACTCATTAACTCGAAGTGTACCGAATTTAAACCGAATTCGTATTCTCTGATATATCTCAAGTTTTGCGTGTTTTATGGAAATTATCAACCGTTGAAATACGTTCTGCACGAATCTCAAAGCACAAATAATACCGCCCCTGCGCTTTCCTCGAATAGGCACCGGACACGTCGGTCACGCAAAAGTTGAGATATCTCAGAGGATAACCCCGATCCAACCTGTGTCTTAACTTATCATCTTTTACCATTTTTAGACAAAATTACGTGAAAGAACCAAATATTATGATGATTTATTAGTCGCATTAAATTTCTGGACTAATTCATAAATACATTTCCACTGTATACCCAACCCCTTTTCGTCTCCCTCTCTCTCTCTCTCTCTCTCAAAGGCTGGCGAACCGGCTTGTTTCATCTTCGTTATTTAGAAACAAAATCAAACCATCTCTCTTTCGATCCATTAAACAATCGACAATGGCGCAGATGAGCAGGAAAGCAGAGCATGGGACGGACGAGCAACAGCTTCAAGGCATCGTTGAGCGTATTATGCCTCATCTCCTTAACTTGTTAGTTGGAAATTCATTTATTGTTATGTGGTTTCTTTCAAATTCATCTTTCTGTGCTTGTTCTAAATGTAAACTTTTATTGAAATTCGTGGACAAGCCCTTGAAAAGTTGTAAACTTTATTCTTTTATCAAAAAGGAAATCTTAACCCCACTTTTATCAAAAATAAAATACAAATGGGAGTAAGATCTGAAATATGTTTTATTATGATACCTAGTGAATATTTGAGTTTGTGTTCTCTTTGGAAAAAAGGAAGCACCAAATGAACCTCCTTTTTCCTTTGGGAAATAAAACAGGACCAAGTAGCCAATAATGGCAGAATATTTCTCAAGGTGGAAAACATAGGAAAATTTCGATATTTCTTTTTGAAGGTTGAAAATTTTGATATTAGAATTGTATGTTGTTTATTGTTTCGAACATACATTGAAACTTCTGTTATTTTGGAAAACTGAAAAGTAAACTAGCTTATTCTATTTTGATTAGAAAACAAAATCATGTGCCAATTCTATGTAAGTTCTAACAAGTAACGATAGAGCATACATAAATTTAATTGCAAGTTTAATTTTTGTGCCATTTCTTTTAAGATATGGCTCTACTGCAACTGCTAAAGATTTCGAGATTTATGCACCACATGCCACCTTTGAGGATCCGCTCATGCGTGCTCAGGGGTATAGTATCTCTTTTAGAGTCACTATTTTCTTCCTTTAGGGTCACAACGTATTCTTTGGTTGTTATCTAAACATCTCATATTTCATTTTCCAGAGTTGATCAGATTAAATCAGCATTTTATACTCTTCCCAAGGTCTGTCCCTCTTTTTTGTATTATGAATTTGTATTGGCAGGTTTTGGTTCACAACCGTATACCAATCAAGTAGTGGTGGGATTTCTAGTTGAATTATTTGTAAGCTTGTTATGTCTGCAACTGTGACATCAGGTTTACAGTATTAACTTATTACGGTATTAATGCCTAATGGAAAGGTGTTATACAAGTGTGAAAAAAATAAAAAACTGGTGTCATCAATTTAATAGAATTACATTTATTTGTCAGTTTTTTGGCGAATCAAGAATTGTGGAATACACTGTGAAAGAAAACGTAACTGCACCTGGAAAAGTAGAGGTCTCTTTTTTGTCTCCCTATTTTTTTTTAATAAACTAATTTTGGGTTAATATGCGTTATTAACCAAATTTTGCATTGTTCATCTTCATCAAGCATCCAATATGGGTTAAGTGAAAAGTTTCTTTTTAAAAAAAATTAACAGATTATAATAGATAACAAGCAACACTACAAGATTTTTGGAAGAGACGTGGATCTGACGACTCAAATTAGGCTTAATGTTGAGGATGGCAAAGTCGTCCATCATGAAGACTGGTCAGTTCTATTCTTTCATTTGTCGTCTCTGTATTATATTATGTTATCCTTATATTTTTGGAGGTGAATTAGCAAGTACTAGTTGCCAAATGTTGGGGTGTCAGCAGGTTAAGTTGTACCTTCCCTATAATAATAACTGCCTTTGGTGGATTTATTATGTGTCCTTCTTAGCTTTACATTTTTGGTTCCTCACGGAATGGATTACAATAGTTGTACCAATTAATGGGGTGTGAATGCAAGATTCTTGAATGTGATTTATCCGAGTTCCTACCTAAGTTCTAATATGGGTTCAGCCTAGTTGGGCTGGGATGAGATGAACCCAGCTGGCCTCAATTTAAATCAAGAGAACAAAATGAAATTACACAAAATTTATGGGCCAAATTGAATACTTAGCTTTATTAATCCACGGCCCAAAAGAAAATTGTCGGTAATGATATTGTCTTGAGGTAACATATATTGGCTTAGTACAAACTAGGCATGAAATACAGGGCAGTTCAAGGTACACTTGATGATAATGGTTACTCATTTGAGACTTCCTTACCTATTCCAGATATCCGGTACAATCCCGATCTTGTAAGGGCACCAGCTCAAGTCGATTGCTTGATTATTGGATTTCACTGTATAGCTCAAAGCTCATGCTAACTGATTAAATAGTTATCTAAGTTAGATTTATAATCTCACAGGTGGGACAAGAAGCCATTGAAAAACAGAGACACAGTCAATTTTCCATTGATGGGTCGGGCAGCTGAGGTGACAAGAAGGGGTTCTATGCTTTTAACACATGCCTTGATGCGTTTTGGAAAGGATCCAAAACCGTAAACAACGATTATACTGCTTCACAAGATCTTTATAGTTTGAAATCTTTGTGCTCTTAGCTTAATGGAAAGAATTAGCTCCTCTATATATTAGTTTCAAATAAAGGTACAAAATACTTTTCTTTTTCATATTTTCTTAATTTTGTATTCCAAATTTTTTTCTGTTCCAATGTTTATTAAATGGTCAGACTATACAGTTATCTGGATTCCTGCTCTAGCAAATTTATTTCCTAGCGGAAAAGGCATCCCTGTGCAGCCATCATTTAAGTTCTCATAAATCAAAAGCACAAGTAAGAATTTAATCTAACACAAAATATATGTCTTACAGTAAATAAATATCAGTTATCAGCATTGGTCTTCCCCCATCGAAGGGATCAAACACACAAATTAACTTTCACCAAGAGCTAAATATAACTATTATTGTTATTATTTCTTATTGCTTGCACAACATATAGTCTGATTCTCATATATTTTTAACGGCTTTTATTGAATGAAACTAAATCTTAAAAAAAGGGGGCATGACATTGTTGCACTTGTCAGTAGGTCCATTCGTTTGGAAGTGCTACCTCAGGCGAGGTATCACACGGCACCATGTCCTTCTCTTCCTCCCCCCTGCTTGCTTTAGTTGGTTGCATCTGCTTCTTCTGTTGTGCATTTCCTTTGATAGGCACAACAGCAAGACATTTTCAACAAATATACATACAATTAAATACTTTCACATTTACATGGCTAGTAATTGTGAACTAATTAAAATATAGCCTTCCTTTTGCTTCAATGAGAAAACCGAATAAATTTCATACGAACATTGTAAATTCCTTTTATTTTTTTTAAAGAGAGTGGTGCAAATAAAAAATTAGAATACACACACAGTTAAAAGATAGATATTATTTTCTTGACCAGTCTTTGTGGTGGCTATTAAGGAAACATATATACTGAAATTAAACTCAGTGATAACCAAACCGGAAGTAATCATCATACACGAATTCCTTTTAATTCGTCAAACAGTGCTAAGATCAACGTTGTGGCGGTCGAGAATTTCCTGAGACAGACATGATTCATTGCATATGTTGTTGTAATTATTACTTGTCGATAATAGTGTAAAAATAAAAATAAAAACGTATCACCACTTTCCTTTTTTTCTTATTTTTTCGCTATTGAATTACCAAAAAAAGTTGCTAACATCAGGACATGTTTGACATTCTTGAACATTAGAAGAGTTTTGGGTAAAAGCTGGTTGAAATTAAAAATTAGTGTTCAAAAGGCAAAATTATTTTTGTAAAACAATAAATTTCTACTTCGATTTAATTTTCTGAAAATAAAAAATATGAAAATCATGTTTTGTGGTCTACTTTAAAGTTTTCCTTGAAATATCTAATTGCACATTGCTGATCCAGCTACTTTGAGAGGAAAAAGAAAAAGATAGAAAAGATGAAATTACCATGGTTCTTGCAGGATCCTCTGTTATAATTTGGAATGTATACTCCTGTTCCTTGACTTTCTGGTATGCATGGCCAGACTGGAAGCTGGTACGGTCTAATTCCCATATTATTCTACAAAGCCAATAATTTGAGAATTTCCCATTTAGATTTCCAGTTTGTTTTTGCTCAGACGTAAAGGATCAGCTTCGTGTCACACAAACTTGACATATATTTTTATTTACTTTTATTTACTGGTGCCACTTTAAAAAACAATTTGCATAAAAAAATTTAAGAGGATAAATAGATGTATTACATGCTGAACCGGACCAGTGTGAGGCGCTAACAGATATCCGTTCGGCGCTCTATTTTGAATCCTTGAGAGCATGACCTTAGTCCACTCTAGTCGAATCCTCTGAACAGTTAACAATAAATTAAGAAAATAGCATACAAAGTCAATTACAAATTAAGAAAAAAAAATAATCCAAGAGAAGAGGAAGAGATGTAATTAAATCTAAGGGGTTTATAGAGATTGTTCACCTCATGCTGTGCACGGTTCAGTAGACTGAAAAAGCGGATCCTGTCGGACAGGTCATCCATGGTGTTGCCATGGTGGAATGGATTCACACCAGACTGCATGAACCATGGCCTCTGCGCCATTAGCAATAGATGCTTAGAGATGAAGGTATTTCTATTCAACAAAATTTAGGTGCTCTTATATAGAGGAGGCTTGGGGTGTTTTATGCATTTATATTTGCTGTTCAATGAATTTTACCTCTCAAATTGCTAAATACTCTGCATGAACCTGGTGTGAAATGGAACACACAGAGACAGATATTTAAGTTTTAATGGAGAATAAATGTCCAGTTTTTCTGTCCCTTCGTTACTACTTTAATTTTTTTTTTTTTTTTTTAATTCCAAAAAAACTTGATGCACCGCAAGAATTTCACTCATTTATTCCATTTATTTACTAAATAAATGTTGATCAAAGTTCGCTTAAATCTATACCCACAAGCTTCATGCAGTCAAACATGTAGTTTAATTCTTACATGCACCTGGATTACCTGATTACAGTCTACAGTGAGATAATTACAACCTGGAGACCCACATTTCAGATGATATAACTTCTTTAAATAAACATGAACTAGGTTTATATGTAATTTGTTCTTATTGTATGTATTACAAACTATATATATAATGTGTAAAGATTAACTAAATATTCACTAAATCCTGTGTTCCCACAAGTCAGAGGGTATAATTTGACAAAGATCAATCAGACCTGTCTCTCTCTCTCTCTCACTCAGAGTTTTAAGCAGGAACATAGCATGAAGGCATTAGTAGAACATTGACTAGGCAAGTATATATAGATGGCATGGATATGGAACAATGTAGGTTCAAAGTATGCGCAATAAATCGATTATGACTTTCCTAACAAGTGACAAAACCTCGGGTTATTGCCGAAACGCGTCTAGGGCAATACAGGTTGTCTGGAAGATTTTTTATGGTAATTTAGTCATTTTTGCGTTACAAAGGTTCCGATTTCCCTGAATGAAATGTTACGCGCTCGGACGAGCTTTGACGGATTAAATGAGTGGGAATTAAAAAAAGCACTAGTCATTTAATTCGTCAACGCTTGTCCGATACAATTAATGAGGAAATTACAGCTTACTCATTTCAAGTAAAATTTAAACTATTTTTCTTAACTGCATCCAGCTTATAATGCGCAAATTAATACAAGTAATGTTAATAGGAAGGTTCATGTTAATAAGAAAAAAAAATTGAAGGAACGGATACTTAGTCGGATCCTGTCAGTCTAACTCGTTACTGGTACAATTATACCATTAGAGAGGATGGAGTAGGATGCCATGTATAGATTGGAGCCACTGAATGTCCAAGTAGGTGCATTTCATAGAAATGCTTTTGGGATTGTTAATTTGAGTACTGCCTAGCTAGGCATTTATGCAATTCTTTTTAATTAGTTTTTGAGGATTGTAGGCATTTATGCAATCCTCACAACCTTAATTTATGATATGCACTTGTAATTGAAAAAAAAATGACTTCTATCTCGATCGAAAACTTGTCAATTTTTTGCGGTATTATACGGCACACTAGTGTCTCTGTCCCTGGGAAAATCTGTACCTGCCAAGATTCATATTCTTGTATTTTTGTGTCATTTATGCCTTTCTAATGTTTCTCTTTTCTCTATGATATATAGATTATATGACATTATAAGTAATCATATAATTGAAGAAATAAGATACTGTTTTGTCATGAACACAGAATAATGTAAATCTTATGCTGAATATATTGACCAAACCTTAATGTTTTGCTTTATACTTGGTATTTTATTATACCAATAAACAATTATTCTATTTGAAGGGCAGAGATAAACAGCGCAAACAGAGATTAAGTTAGAAATTAGAAAATTCAAATGAAAAGTAGAAATAGGGAAGTCATTCCCATCCCCTATCAGTGATCACTCTATCAATTGTCTCGCATCATGAACGATGTCCTGAGAGGTGGAACCTCTTGTGCTCCCTTCGAGAGGCGGAACAAGGATATATCATATGCTTGGAGACCAAATTTTATATTTTTTAGAATTTTGTTACTATTTTTTTAGATAGATACAAAATCACTGTTTTAAGGAGATTCTGAATCATCCGAAAAAGTGATATTGTACCTATGTAAAAATATAGTAGAAAAATTCTAAAAAATATAAAATTTGGTCTCCAAGCATATTTTATTATGAAGATCATGTTGAGCTGTTCGGATCGACTGTTCGGACTTTGAAACGGAGATAAAAGATGTGGAGCATATTGGAGCACAAAATCATGGTGCATTTGAACCCTCCTCTAGAAACATATAGAAGAGATTGATGGAGATTGGAGAACCAGCCAGGTTAGAAATTGACAAAGGCATGGGAACTAGCCGTTGGCAGAAATTATAAATACTTTTAAAGAACTAAAACATGATGAGATTTTGTTGATGTCATAGAAGGAGAGAGACCAAATGTGCGGCTTATTAGGAACGCGCAAAGAAATGGTTCCTTAGTGCAAATGCACGATCATATGCTTTGTAGTATGAGGGAGAGATGCCTAAGAATATTTAGAGAAGACAACAAGTCGATCAATGCAATACAACTCGAGATTATGCAAGATTTTAGAGACCGGCTCATTCTGATAGAAGACCGACATCACCAATAACTAGAAAAACTATACCTAACACCAGTATACATGAAATTCTCCCTAAATTAAAAGCTTAATGAGATTATGTAAGCATCGATGCTACTTGCTAGACAATTGAAACCCTAAATTGCTGAACAGATCTAGTTGAGCTCGTACATTGACAAATTGAGCTCGTTTCAGATAGGTTGCAATTAAAGAAATCCATCTGACAAATAAAAAAATAGCATTATAATTTATCTCACTGTTTTTTGTTTGTATTGACTGTTGTTAGAGATATTACCTTGACTAAAGTCAACAGCAGTTAGAGAATTTGTTGGAAAGATGGCTTGATCATAGTCAAAAGGTAGTTGAGGGGAAATTTAAGGCTGTTTTCAAAGATAGAAAATTTGTTAAGAGTGTTATCATACAATTGTATTATCTTAAGCTCAATTCCAAATTCTCTTATTCTTTATAATGATCTCTCTCAATGTCTCACCACATATAAAAACTCTCTTTCACAATGAAAATCTAGCTACAAACTTGGACCACATTTATATATAACAATAAATAAGATAAAGAAAAAAAAAACTATATGCTACAGATTTGGTCTTGAATCAACCCCAAATCAGCCAACAGAGGTGCGACCGTGCGAGGCCTCATTCCTTGATGGGCCGAATTGGGCCTGTCACTTGACAATATATAACAGATTTATAAGACATGACTGCATGCCCAGTATATTTGGTACTAGTATAATACCATTTTTTTTTTTGAGAAAGAAATCCGGATCAGGCCCTCATTTGCATATATGAGGTAGTGTTTATACAAGTGGTATAACCACAACAAAAAAGAAATATGAAAAAAGGCTCACAAAGTGAACCTATTGGAGGAAAATAAAACATATAGAAAAAAAAAGGAAAAAAGAAAAAAGAAAAATGCGATATAAGAAATGCAAAATCTAGCATGTTATAGTTTAAGGCCTATGTTAATGTGTTTTCTAGTACGCCGTCCTTGTAAGTTTCCACTGGTCTTGGATTTGCTGCAGTAGATTTGCGCTATCATTGATTTTATCTGTGAAAATTTGAGAGCACCTCTCTCTCTATACTACAAATTGCATAATCAGTAGCACTGATTTCTCATCTCCGCTCAGTAGCTGTAATGTCAGGGCCTTCCTTGCATCTCTGATGGGCATGCTGAGTTCCATGGTTGTTGTGACCTGAGTGTATATTGATCTGATTATTATGCATTCGTCGAATAAATGAGATATTGTTTCCATTTCTGCTTTGCACATCACGCATCAGTTTACCATTGTCCAACCTTTTTTCATAAGATTGTTTATCGTCAGAATCTTATTATGTGACATTAGCCAAGCGAACACCTGCATCTTGGGAGGCACTGGTATTTTCCAAATTCTGTCTATGTGCGTCGTGGTTAGTGGGCCATGTTTGATAGATTGATTGAAAGAGCTCACAGTGAATTGACCTTCTGTCGTCATTTCTATGTCGCTCTATTTGGTTCGTTGTTGAGTTGTGCTCCTCTTTCAGTTATAACCTGTTGTAGCTGTACCAGTTGTAATGCTGTATCATCTGATAGGTTATGTCTGAACAAAGTTGCCAATCTTGTTGTGTGAAGTGCATCTGCCAGTGATATGTGTTGCTCCATAGCGAATGTGAAGAGTGTTTCAAATTGATGTCTAAGAATGCCTTCCCCCAGTCATGCCACCAGAAAAGGATGGTGTTGCCTCTGCCCAGTATACGCAACATTGACATGTTCATAAAGCTGTATGTGTCCTTGAGAGTTATCAAAAAGAATTACATTTTTGGAACTGGCCAGAGGATCAGGTTTGTCTCGGCAAATATTGTTTTCCACAGTCTTGTTTCCGGGTTGACCCATTACCAGTATTATTTGGCTAGCATGACACCGTTGAATGCTCTTAAATCAGTCACCCCCATACCCCCGAGTTGTTTGGGAGTACATACTGCTTCCCAATTTATCAAACTCATCTTACCCTCTTGTCGTGTGCCGTGCCACAGAAAGTGCCGCCTTATTTTGTCTATGTCTTTTATTACCCCTGCTGGAATGTTGAAGCACGTCATATAGTAAGTAGGCAATGCTGAGAGTACTGCTCTAAGTAGTATGAGTCTTCCTGCTATAGACAAGTGGCTGGCTGCCCATCCCTCCAATCGCTTGCTGAATTTTTGAATGAGCGGTAGATATGCGGTTTGGGAAGAATTTTGTTAGAGAGGGGAAGACCAAGGTATGTGAAGGGAAATTGTCCAAGTCTGCATCCCATGGCTACTGCCAGTTCCTCCCCCAGTTGTGTTGTGTCTGTTGTGATGAGCAATTCAGATTTATGCAAGTTGACCGCCAAACCCGATATATTTTAGAATGCTATCGAGGCGATTTGCAGGATCTGAGCCTGTCTCAGTTCCGGCTTAAGGAAGAACAAAGCGTTATATGCATAGAGTAGGCATGGTCGCATTCCTGTGAATGGAAGTCGAATTGCGCCAGAAGCAAGCAGGTTTGGAAAACCACCGATTAATGAAGTCCATTGCTATGATGAATAAGAGGGGCGAAAGCGGGTCTCCTTGCCTAACACTCCTTCTTAAGATGATCTTCTTACCCGCTAGCCCATTTATCAAGATTTGTGAGGATCCCGTCAGATCCGAGTTCTTGATCCATATTAGCCAATTTTTAGGAAATTTCAGGTTGCGTAAGACCTCTATCAAGTATTCCCAACTAACTGTGTCGAATGCCTTGTGCACATCCGCTTTGAAGATTGCTAGAGGAATTTTTTTCTTCTGTGAGTGATGCAAAATGTATTGTGCATATATGAATCCTTCGGCTATTTGTCTGCCTTTTATGAAACCCATTTGTGTATCATTGATCAAATGAGGTATGTGCTGCTGCAAGCAGTTTGCCGGTATTTTCGAAAAAATTCTTTGCACCCCGTGGATAAGACTAATAGGTATGTAGTCTTGCGGGTTGAGTGTTGCTTCCTTCTTTGGTATGAGAACAATATGAGATGTGTTCAAAGGTTCTAAGGTTGAGGCTGTTGTTGTGACATGGCATATAACTGCATGGATATCCCTGATCAAGATATTCTGGTACTTGGCATAGAATTCGCCTGTGAACCCGTCGGGCCCCGGGCTTTTGTTTCTTGGCCAGTCCTTTGACTTTTTGAACTTCCAGTATTGAAATTGACTCCCTTGGTCTGATAAGCTTCGGTTTTGGTTGCCATACAAGTTGTGCCAGCATATGGTCGGTGTTGGGGCTGATGCAGTTCCCATTAGGTCATTGTAAAACTGAAAGAATGCATGTGACTTGGCTTGTTGATCGGAGTATGTGAGTCTGTTCCATTTCATCTGCATAATGCATTGGCCCTCTTTGAACTTGATGCCATTGCATGGAAGTATTTGGTGCTTTGGTCTCCATGCATTTCCCATTTTACCTTCGCTCTCTGCTTCCAAATGTCCTCTTCTAACACTGACAAATCCGTGTACCTTTTTTAGAAGGCATGAAACGAACTTTTCGAACGCCGTGGCGGTCCTGGTTTCTTTAACTCTATTTAGCCATCCCAGAAATTATCTACATACTTTAATTTGCACTTTGATTGATCCCACCTTTGTCGTAGCCCATTGCTTGATTTTTTTCTGGAGTGCTTTCATTTCTTGATGAAGTTGTACATGGATGTTTGCCTCCCCTACCTCCTCTCATTGCTGCTGTACAATTACATCTAGGTCTTGGAATCGGAGCCAACAATTTTCGAAGCGGAACAGGTTGGTCTTTGCAAATTGTATCTGTGTTGTATATAGAATCGGACAATGATCCGAGGATGTGTTGGACAGTGCTTATTGCGTGGAATTTGGGAATTTCGTGTTCCAATCGGTTGATATCAAAAATCTATCCAACCTCGCCATTGTCATATTTTGTCTTTCATTGGACCAAGTGAACCTTCTTTCTTGCATGGATATGTTTGGGCCCTTGTGAGAGATCCCATTATAAAATCTTAAACCTTGCTTTTATTTTAGTCACATATAGTTCAATTTATTCATGAAGTTCACTCATGTGTCATTGCCTTGTCATATGGTGTTTATGGCTATTATGCAGTCCTTAGATGAAATTCAATTTTTGAGAAATACAATTAAAGGGTAACAATGAGAATAATAAACGAGTCAAGTATGCATGTAAGAGTAATTTTGCTGCTATGTTTTGTCTCACCATCTTGTCTACAGAACATTTATATATATATATATATTTTACATAATGTATAATTTGATAAAACTGAACCTAGACCCATCAACCACAGAACTGGTTATGAGTCTAGGTTGCCACAGGACACTCATTCTAACAATCTGCATTCTTCTACATGGATACCTTTTCTTTTCTTTATGTAAACATTTGAACACTTAGCTTTGATACCCTTACAGAGCTTGTCACCTAGGACTGCACTGAATGATGGAGAAAGTGAATTTGAGGTGGTACAAGTGATAACAGAGCTAGAGGTAGATTGAAAAATGGAGTCATATTTGAAGTCTCAAAGTTTAGTTAGTATAGACTGTAATAAAAATGTACTGCTGTGTGTAAGCATTAAAATGCTGGTTGTGTTATTAGTAAGAACTACTCATGTATAATTATATTGGTAAATGAAATGGGCCGGTATGAGATTTTAGTATTTTTTTAGATATCAGTAGTGCATCATATCCCTACTTACAATATCGTCTGGATCCGGATGGCTTGATTTGACTAATATTGTTTGTATATTTTCCACTAGTGTTAATTATATAGCTACTGTAATTGTATCTTTTATTTCAGACTAAATTGTGTTATTTAAATGGGACTATGAAAATCATGTTCAATTCAAAATTTGTGATAAATTAAATTGTCAAAGGAGATAAAATAAATATAAATGCATCTGTCTCCAGGAACTAAACAATTGCAAGGGTAAGTCCTTACAAATAATGATATTCGACAGTCCAGACTATTAATTTACATGCGCATGGTAGTGAAGTATTTACATGGACCTTCAATAAAATATATTAAAAATAGGTGGTTAAGTATTTACATGGGCATGGAGTTAAGTAGTTGCATGGACCTTTAATAAAAAACAATATCTAACTTGTGGTTAAGTATTTGCAAGAGCATGGGGTTGAGTTGTTGCATGGGTCTCCAATTTAAGATATCTGATCTTCATAATGTATTTACATAGAGAGATAGAAAACATTTACATGAGTGCACATCACACATTTGCATGGAACTACCGTTGCAACAAGTTTTATGAATCCAGAAAAAAAACGAGAGAAAAAGGAAATGACACATGATATGGTGTTTATGGCTATTATGCAACAAGATATGGTGTCATCAGTGTTGGGTACATCACTCATTTTCTTAAAAGGAAATGACACACTGATGGGTACATCACTCATATGGTGTTTATGGCTATTATGCAACAAGATATATATGGTGTCATTGCCTTATCTTGTTTGGTTCTTGCTTATTGTGCCTTTCCGAGATAACGAGCTGCCATCCGCCATTAATGTCTGTTGTGGTTGGTGGGGGTTGATCTCCAGTTGCAAATCGCCTTTCTCCATTTTCAAATCGCCCAGGATTCGCCTTGCGCGCCTCGGTTGACGAGCCGCCTTTCTTCATATTTGGTCCGTAATACCAAATATTTTTGATAGACCTTTGGTTTTCTTCTTGATTTTTAGTGACAGTTTAACACTACCAGTGTTTGAAAAAGCTAAATTTGCGTCGCCATTTTTTGACACTAGCACATGTATTTGTTTTAAAAAGAATAAAGTAAATAATCATCCAACTGATTACTTCTTCCAAGACCAGATCAAATAGAAGTTGCATATTTTATATTAATTCACATACATTCACTAATCTGCCTCAACAAAAACTTGCTTCATACATTTGCTATTACATGAAAATAAAAAAGAAAAGGAGGAAGGAAATTTGTAGAGAGAAAACCTTAAAAGACTAATAACGAGCACACATTTTCACCTCACAAAAACATCTCCAAAACACATCCCATATATATCCATTAGTTGGTGCAAGCATCCTACCAGTAACACTGTTCCCGCCATGAAATAGAACTGGTACGTAGTTGGGTCAATTTAAGGTGCTTGCGGTCTCTCAGGACTGGCATGATGGTGCATGGGATCGGGACCGGATGGGGCCCATCTGAGCTCCGATTCGACAAAGTGCTGCGCCAATCGAGCTCCGGAAGCTGGATTTGCCATTAGGATAGGTCTCTGAAAAGCATTATAGTTGAAATTAATTATATATGCAGTTATACAATGCATTATTTTAAGTATGAACCCTAACCCTAACATGTGTTAGGTGCTTTATTTTTTCACGAGAAAATTCAAGGAAAAAAAAAGGTAAACCTTTAGGTGCGTGACACATCTTGAAGAAACTGATCCTTGATTTGTTGCTTCAAGCCGGTAGAAAAATAACCCTATAAAAATTAACAGAGTAAATAATGAGAGAAAATATTGAAAAACACCAGCACTGTCAAGTATTTCAGCTGACAGTGTCAAAAGAAAGAATACACTATTTCCTTAGATTCTTTGTTGCCAGTAACTGTTACAATCTCTGTTGTGTTTGTTCAACAATTAATGAACAGTCACCTGTACGAGCATCAGATGAAGTAGCACAGCACAAGGCTAAAAGAAGCACAAGAGAAACCACTGGGACGCCATGACAAGAGAAGAAACCCATTTCTGTCTGCCTCTTTCGCTCTCTACTTCTCTTTGTATGGAAGTTATTTCGTTTGTTAGTTGGCTCCTGCTGCTCTATTTATTGAAGAATGAAAATTGACGAGACAGGTTGATTTGAAGTAAATGTCAAGAGAAATCTTGCAAGAGAGAGATCTACACTGAGCATAATTGTTTATTTATAGAAATTATTAAAAAATAATATAGGAAAATAGATGGATTTCTCAAGAATTTTTATTCCGTGAAAAATGTTTCGGTTGCTTTAGAAATAAAATGAAAGTAGGAAATATTGTTTGTCATGACATGTGGGCCGGGTAGGGTGCTAGCTAGGGTAGTATCCAAAAGAACTAAATCATTAATTTGATTCCTTCTACATGACATGGAAATATTACCGACATTCATTTATTTTCTTTGACGATTCAATACTCGTTAAACTATAAAAAAAAAAAATCACAAAATTTTGCATTTCAATGAAGTATGAGAAACTAAATTCTCATATTATTTTAAAAATAAACATAAAAGACTTCACTGTCGATATTTAATTTCCCGACATTTTTATTAATATCCAAAGTTTAATACAAATTATTAATTATGCCCGGAGTTCAAAACTTTCGCTAAAAATACCCAAATCAGCCAGAAAATAGCCGGTTTACTCCCCCCCTAAACCGGCCATTTTCTGGCCGGTTTACTCTTTTTTTTTTCTTTTTTTTTAACCCGCATTATTCAACTTCTAGATATTAATAAAAATGTCGGGTATTAGTCCACAGAAAAATGTCACCATAAAACAATATAGCACATATACTCTTATAACTACATGATATACGGCATTCTATAATTTACGACTTACGATTTATAATCGAATTTTTTTTCAAAATAATTTATAACATGATACGTTTCGAAAGTAAAATGATAGATAAAGGGTGAATTTTGACTTAATTGCATTATTTTCATATTTTATTTATTTTTACAAAATTTCAGCCTTTTTTTTTGGTTAATTACAACCAAGGCGTGATCACATTTTCATATTCAAACTTTTGAAACCCCAGATGATGATTTTCTGACTAAGCTCAAACTTTTGAAACCCCAGACGATGGTTTTCAAACTTTTTATTCAACTTTGGATATTAATAAAAATGTCAGTTTAATCTTGATGAGTTTATTTTTGCTGTTTAACATATTTTTCTGTTTATTTTTTATGTTGTGCTACTATTTTAATTTTGTAATATTTTCTGTTTAGCATTATCATGATAATTTTTTTTATCTGTAAAATATAAAAATAGTACCATAAAAGCACACATACACAAGAACCGAAATATAGGATAATCCAAATATACCAAACATAAATAGCATATCAAATATAAATAGTACAAAACTAGTAAAAATACAACTAAAACGGAGAGGGGGAATATCGCTGAGGCGGTACTCCGGCGTTCGCCCGGCGCCAGCGCGGCCAGGCTCGGTCTCTCTCGGGGTCATCGGCAGACCTGAGTATCTGATCGGCGGTATCCCATATGGCATCACCCGTAGGGACTGTCGGTACTGGCGGAGGTGTACTAAAGATAGATGCAGCGAACTCAGTCCCAAAAGCAGGCTGAGTATGAGACCCGCTACCACTCGCCTCTCCATCATGCGGCATCTCTGTGCCATATCGGGGTACCCTCGGTGCCGAGCTGAACTCATCATCGGCTATCCCGTAGTAGTCCTGAAGACTGTACGAGAGGGACTCCATATCAGAAGTATCGAACCCCGCAGGTGGTGGCTGTGGCGGCATCTCTGCCGGATCCTGCAATCATACACATAAATTATTAAATTTGATCTGAATGAAGAAATTTATTAAAACCTGACAGATACTGAAGTATGACATACATAAGGCTGCACCGGACGTCCATGCTCGTCGTACCATGTCTGCCACCCAATGCCGGACAATACCCAATCATGGTAGTCCCACTCTGGATGCGAATCGGGAGAAGGACACCGCATGTGAGGACACCGCAATACTGCATGTGAGGACACCGCAACTTCACATCTAACAGACCCATGTCCTGCGTTGAAAAATATATTCCGCATGGTGATAACATAATAAAATTTAAACCCAACAAAATTTAAAGAAAATCTAAGAAAATGAACGTACCTCACGAGAAGCTAGTGAGACTCGGTGCTCGCTGTGGAGAATCCACAGGAGAGGACTGATGTGCTCCGTGCTGCTGGTACTGATCAGCTCGTCCACTACTGGCCGTGATCTAGGCATCCTGATGTCTAAAATAACCTAATTTCGGTAAAATTACGCTTAATTAGCCTAATTATGGTAAAAAAGGCCAAAATAACCTAAATATTGGTCAACCGTGCTAATTTCGGTCAAATGACGCTTCATTAGCCTAATTATGGTAAAAAGGGCCAAAATACCCTAAATATTGGTCAACTGTGCTAATTACACTAAATTAGCCTAATTATGGTAAAAAATGCCAAAATACCCTAAATATTGGTCATCTGTGCTAATTTCGGTCAAATTACGCTTAATCAGCCTAATTATGGTCAAAGTAACCAAAATACACTAAATATTGGTCATCTGTGCTAATTACACTAAATTACGCTTAATTAGCCTAATTATGGTAAAAATGGCCAAAATACCCTAAATATTGGTCAATTGTGCTGATTTCGGTAAAATTACGCTTAATTAGCCTAATTATGGTAAAAAAAACCAAAATACCCTAAATATTGGTCAACCGTGCTAATTACACTAAATTAAGCTTACTTAGGCTAATTATGGTAAAAATGCCAAAATACCATAAACATTGGTCAACTGTGCTAATTTCGGTAAAATTAAGCTTAATTAGCATAATTATGGTAAAAAGGACCAAAATACACTAAATATTGGTCAACCGTGCTAATTTCGGTAAAATTACGGTAAATCAGCCTAATTCTAGTAAAAATGACCAAAATACACTAAATATTGGTCAATTTAGCTAATTACACTAAATTACAACAATATACTCTAAATTCTAACACCTAAACCCTAAATCCTAAACCCTAAAATAAATAAATTAAAAATTAAATTAGATAAAAAAAAAATTTACCTCAAAGAAGAGGGAATTCGGTTGAAAGATGAGAGAATTGTGAGAGGAGAGAGAGAAAAAGGGGTATATATAGGGGTTTTTGCGGGTTTTAAAAAAAAAAAAAGGAGTAAACCGGCCAGAAAATGACCGGTTTAGGGGGGGAGTAAACCGGCCATTTTCTGGCCGGTTTGGGTATTTTTAGCGAAAGTTTTGAACTCCGGGCATAATTAATAATTTGTATTAAACTTTGGATATTAATAAAAATGTCGGTTTAATTTGGTTGCTACTAAATTTTAAAAATAATTAAAATTCTTACTACATTTTATTTCTTTTATTTTACATCTTGTTTGACAAACAGCTTAAATGTTAAATAAATTATATATTTCACCTAAGAATATAGTTTAATTTACTGTGCCTTTACTCCATTTTGTGTTTTACTCCTGATTTAACAGTTTGAGTATGACGACGAGGAATGATAGCTCCCTACGTACTGATCAGTTTTAAATGAGATTCGGACGCTCAAAATGCATTGAACTGATTGTGATGTGCTCTCTATCTATACGTACAGTATATATATTCGCTCAAAATGCATTGAACTGCCACATTTCATAAAAAATCGTGAAAATACTGTGTGGCTTTCCTTTTATGTCGTTGGAATAATTAATTATTGCTACGTATTGATTGCGTATGCACTGAGAAAATAAATTTAATGGAGCGCACAGCGCAGCAATATAATTATTACACACTTTTGTACAGTAGTATATAGTTCGTACTTTTTCATGTTGTTTGATTGACAAATATTCATAAAAAAGAAAATCATATCACCCTTTTGTTTCCTAATAATTAAACTTTCTTTGTCGTGTTTTGCCAACTTTTGTGGAGAAAATAATATTACCTGTTATTATTCGAATTCATATCACCGACGGTACCGTAATAGGGAATCTTTTACAATTACTTGATCTGGACCGTTCTTTTTAATTTGGCACGAATCTCAAAGCCCTATAATACTGCCCCTCAGTCAGCCTGAATCCCAAACCGGCTGAGAGTTAATCTCAAACCGTAAATAGCTAATTGTATTACGGTACCGTCGAGGATATGGATTCTTATTATTCTGTGATAAAAATAATTATTATCGTTGTTACCAACTATTATTATATTATTATATGAGTCGGGCTATTGTGTTTCATCAAATGACGTATTTTATTTCATGCTCATATTTTGTGATTTCAAAGTTCAAACAGTCAATCTGAATCGTTCAATTTAATTTCCATATTCAATTGTTTTGGGAGACCAAATTTTTTTTTAGAAACTTTTTACTATCTTTTTAGGATTTTTGAAAATCATGGTTACAGTGATTTTTTTTTTTAAATAGTAGAAAACTTTGAAGGATTTTTTTTAAGCATGCAAGCAAAACCTAAAATATTTAATGATTTTTTTAAGTATCAAACGAAGCAGTTTGAACGTGAAGGCATAACGTATGCATTCCGAATAGATGTAAAACACATTCAAATTAAATTTTGAACACATGCGTTCACCGTTCAGGTCCCTTCGTACTGTTCTGCTCATACTTTGACAAACAAAAAAAAAAAAATTGCCTGAAAGCATGAATTCAATCAACATTACTGAACATATGACATTCACAAAATTAATTACGAAATAGTTAAATATTTTAAGCTGGAAATATAATGTTAAAATTGTTAAGCACAAATATTCGAGGTTTTATATGTATTCAAATTCAAAAGATAGTTGAATGAATCACAAGTTAATGGGGAGAGAGAAATAGCTTCAGTCAGATGGAGGTAAGCAAATAAAATAATGATGGAGCTTTTCCCACGATTAATCAAGTTTGCAGTAAATGAAAAAATACTGGCAATCGATCGACAATGGCAATATAAATATAAACGCATAGTCTTGTAATGAGTCCGGCTACTATAACACTAGTGTCATTTCAAACTAAATAACACCACATCTTAAATTATTAGATCTACTTTAATATTCGTGTACATGGTAGGGCTGGAATGACACTAGTGTCTTGCACGAATATTAAAGTAGATCCAATGGTTTAAGATGTGGTATTATTTAGTTTGGAATGACACTAGTGTTATAGTAGCCGGACTCCCTTATAATTATCTGTAGTCTCTGGGCTAGAGATATTGACAGTGCTGTTATAACTCTATGCACAGAACATACAATAGAGAGTTAAAATGAAAAGTATGTGACTAGTGAGCTGCATGAAGCCTAAACAGAGCTGTCAATAGTATTACCCGTATAGTTGTTCTTTCTCGCCGCATCTGATCTTCATTGGGTCTAATCACCTAAAACCCGGATTTCCTTTTACAGAAAATCGCAATGATAAAACAAGCATATCTATCTTGATTAGAACTGGATACTGGCATGCTGCTCTCATCTCTCTGTTATTTTTGTCGGCGGCGATTAGACTCCTGCAGTCGCATCCTATTTATTTTAACTTGACTTCTTCTAATTTTTATTTCAAATTTAGAAACTAAAAAAATATTCAGAGAACAGAAAACAGACGGATTATTTTTTTTCTTCAGAAACCAAAAGAGCCATTTAGTTAATGGTTCTGTCAAGTATTGTAAAAAACATCCGTTTTTCGATTATTCTCTGATGGTATCTTATTCGTCCGACGAGCGCATACCGTTATTTACAACACTAATTTTGTCTACTCTTGTTTACACCTTCACACGACTGACGGGATAGAAAATCTGAAGAGGGTGACCAGACTATTGCTTCGGTCCACCTCTCTTTCGAATATTAAAATTCAAAGTGGACTGAACAATTATTTTGGTCACCTCCATCTTTTGAATATCTTCATTCTTATATTAAGCACATAAATGTCCTGATCCGCCAACAACTTTGATTGAAAAAATGAAATTTCGGATTGAATATTAGCCCTCCAATCAAATAGTATGTCTTATTTTGATTTTTTTGCATCCTTTTGATGTTTTTTACATATAAAAGTCTAAATTTATTTAGATACGTACTCGTCACACATATTTCCCACATGTAGATGTCCTGATTTCTGTATCTTTTAAAAAAAAAAAACTTCCTAAACAACTTTATCTGATTGTCACATATTAGATTTTTTATTGGTATTTTTTTCATTTTTTAAATGTCATTTAAGGATATAGATCCATAATAATCCTTGCAATTCTTAATTTTGTTGTATGTCAATTTGATATTTACCAATATAGTTATAAATTTACTAATATTTATCGCTTAATTAATGTACAGTACAATTGATAAAACTTCCATAAAAATATAGATCTCAATTAATGAAAATTACTTATTTAAAAGTATTGATGAAATTTTTGGACGCTTTATGCTATGAAATTGAATTAGCAATTTCATAGTTTATGTTATTTATTTTGAACATGAAATCAATTGAGCTAATTTCATGTATTCAAAGAGAATCATGAAATGACATTTGTTTAATTTTATGATTTGGATATTTTTGGAATAATAAAAGTAACGTATAATTAATTTATAAAACCAACCTAATAGATTTAAGTATCTCTTCTATAATAATTTATGAAATTAATGTATGATTAATTTATAAATTTAAAATTTAAGTTCGTTTCCGAAGTATATTTTGGTTAATTTATGAAATTGATGTGTAATTAATTTCTTAAATCAAAGTTTTGGGTATTAGATGTTTAATAAAATTAGAATTGCGACATTTTTATTGAGTATTAACCAATTCAAGAAACTTTATGATTGTTTGAGATTTTTGTAACCAGAATGAGGGTAAAAAAATGCTACCTCACCGGGGCAAATAGCTAGGGTTGTGAACAAAATAACATGAAATTTGAGAATAGCAGATGTATATAGAGAAAAAATAATTATTTTCATATTAGTGTGAAAATAACGCTATTCGGATGAGTAAAAATATTGTTTGAATTGTATATTTGAAATAGTTAATAGCTGTAGCCGATAAAGAATAATGTTAACAAGATGGTTAATTAAGAGAAAAATTAGACAAGTGGGGGTCTCAAACAAATTGTCACGACAGAAGTGGTGTCAATTTTGTCATACCGGGTCTGTGTTGGCGGAAATCCGAGAAGAAAATATTTTTTTCTCTCTCTTCACCTATGTTGCATGAATACGGGTACAGGTATCGTATCGGATACGATATGGATACGGTGATACGGAAAATTTCAAAAATCTCGGATACGATACGCCTATTATATATTATTTTAATTATATTATTAATTCAGCACTTGTATTATATAAAATAAATATCAAAAATCCTGAATAAGTATTCAATATAAGTATATATATAAAAGCTAATACTTAATAACAACAAAGGAAGTCTATTGCAGTGGTAAAGGCGCAGGTTTGTTTCCCTCAGATCAATGGTTCGAATCCCGCTGGGAGGCATGAAATTTTGCTAATTTCGCTGGTCCACACGCGGTGCACACAGCAGTTCGGTCCACTGGTCCACGCACGGTGCACACAGCGCTAATGGAGGGAGCAGTTCGTCCACGCGCGGTTCACAGGAACAAATTAGGAGCGCCTTGAGGCGTATCCCGCCCGTATCTCGCTGAAACAGCCGTATCCCCAAAAATTCAACGCGTATCGCGACCGTATTTGCAGTTTAGAGATACGTCACGTCAGCCGATACACCAGCTGGCGTATCGGAGCCGTATCGGGTGCGTATCCGTATCCGATACGCACCCGATACGAATACGGTGCCTAAATCGAAGTATCGGAGTAACATAGCTCTTCACACTCAAATAGTAGTTATTCTAATATTTACAAGGAATAGAGAATAACAACTATTTTAACTATTCCAAATAACAAAAATGTTATTTGAATGTATATTGTTATTCCGAATAGCTCATATTCTCAAATAGTCTTTATTCTTGGCACATCCAAACATCTATATTCTGGATCCGAATCTGCTGAAATCCGAGGTCGGTACTATTCACCCTGAAATCCCTGCAATCTGAATCCAGCCGTCGAACTGTTCCGAGATACGTGCAAAAAAAAAATCAGTTGTTTCGAGATGCGTTCTCGAAAAAAATTCGATGGCTGAATTTCAAATTGCAGGAATTTCAGGGTGAACAACACCCGATCTCAGAATTTCACCTGATTTATTTCCCTATATTCTTGATCGATTAATCGACTCTCCGGTGCGTCTGTTTTGACTTATTCAGACCAAAATGTGTTTAGCTAGGAAGGTACATGTATTTGAGATCTTCGTTTGCTAGCAGGTTCAAGTATTGTTAGAAATTTATGAGATTGATTTTGTGGTTTTTTTTTTTTTTTTTGGAGAAAGGAGAAAGTCAAGTCCTCAGATTTTATTAATTGGGCACAAAGTGTGTCCTTTCTTTTTCTCTCTCTTTTTTCCTTACAGTAAAAGTAAAAGGAAAAAAATGTTTTAAATGAAATAAAGTAAAATAAAAAAAGGAAGAAAAGAAAAGTAGAAGAAAAAAATATACGTAAAAATGAAATAAAATAAAAATCACAAAATGAAGAAGGAAAATATAAGTTGTATCTATGTACAATATCAGCGAAATTAACTCCAAAGCAGCAACATATTTATCTGATTTTGTGGATCTGATGGATTAGACTTTTAGTATTGGTTTAGATTTTTTTTTCTTAGTTTTCTCATTAGAATCAAACTACTTTATTATACTACTTTATTTTTTATTTATAATTTTAATTTAGAACTAAAATATTTTAATATCATTCATTGATAATACTGTTGAATAATTATTCTTTTCATTGGTCTATGTTTTTTAGGAAAATATGTCATTTTTTATAAAAAAAAATTTATTATAATATATTCCCGTTGCAACGCACGGACACGATATTAATTTATGATTAATTGTATACATGTGTAATAAAGTATGGACCGAACTATTAATTCGGTCACCCCCACCTGCATCAAATCAATAGTTTGATCTATATATTTTTTAAGAATTTTTTTTTTTATTAATTTGTTTCCTGACAAATCGATTTTTTTATTTCTAAAAAAATTGTTCCTTTTCTCTGCTTTATTTTTCTTTTGTTTTTGTTTGTATCTGATAAGTTCGACTAAGCAATAACTGCGCAATAAGATCATTAAAGTTTTTGTTTGGTCTATAAATAATAAATTGATATTTTGTGGGGGCACCGTGAGTCGAAATTTTTTTAATTACCACTTTAATATTTCAAATTCTGATTTTATCATTGATTTTTGTTAAAATGAAAATTTATCACGTACATATTGTGATTCTGCACATGACTCCTTGATCATGTACAAATCGGTGTTGCGCATGATTTTCTACCGTGTTCAATTTAATTTTTATCCACTTTGTCTTTATCAATGATAACATATATTGAGGCAGTAACATATGAAGCTTACAGAAATCAATGATAAACAGAATTTTAAAATATTGAGGTATTAATTAACAAAAATCGGCGTCGTGGCTCCTATAGCGAGTAAACCAAAGATTATATGCTCATTGTTCATGGTTTCTAGCGTATAAAAAAATGAAATATCTTACTTTTTTTCTTAAAAAGTGTCAAAAATTAAAAATCTCACGGATTCTTTCTCGACGTGTTATCTTTCGGACGCCACAAGATATTACTCAAATTAGATATGATCGGATAAAATTTGAATATGAATATGATATGAATATAAATCAGATGCTAACATAAAATTATCACATTTTTAAACAAAAATACATATATTATATGTATGTTCATAAAAATTAACTATATAATATTTTCATAGCATATTTATTATTAAAGAAATTTTATATGAATTAACAACAATTAATCACTGATTATTATCGCATAATTAGTCACGATATATCAACAAATTATAAATATTAATATCAATGAAATATGAATAGATGTGCGTTCCCTCTTTCACGTTTTCGGTTCAATGGTTCGGTTCGGTTTGCTTTTTAAAACCGAATTATAATTTCAGTTCGGTTCGGTTTGAAAATTTTGAAAACTGAAATAACCGAACCGACCGAAATTTTATATATTATGAATTTGGTCCGGACCGCCTCGGTTTATTTCTTAATCAATTGCTTTAAATACTTCGGTTTATTTCTTAATATCCCGGTTTATTTCTTAATATCCCGATTTATTTCTTAATACCTCGTTTTATTTCTTAATATACTTCGGTGTATTATAAATCAATTGCTTTAAATAAAAAAATTAATATATTTCGGTTTAAACCGAACAAACCAAACAAACCGAAATAAAAGTTTGGTCGGTTCGGTTCGGTTCGGTTGCAATGCTAAATCGGTTCACTTCGGTTTTATTTTTGAAACCGAATAATAACTTTGGTTTACCTAGTTCGGTTCGGTTTCAACCGAACCGAACCGATGAACACCCCTGTCTCCAATTCACTTTTCTTCTCTTCCTTTAACATCTCGTTTATTTTCTGCTGCCTCCTTTACGATAAGAATCTGCAAGTATCCGTGATGATAAAGGTGCTTAATAGTGTCGGTATTCTCGCGTAGACTTCTGTCGGCAATAGCGATATTCTAAAAAAAATATTTTATGTTAACTTATTCTTGGCAATAATTATTTTTTATCCTCACATATAGTGTCAAATTCTTGTAGTTGTCAATTCATCGATCCTCTAACTCTCGCACTCACACTTCCATATTTTTTTAGTCTCCAATTCATTCCTTTTCCCTTTTCTTCAACAATCCACTCATTTTTTTAGAATTCAAAATTTTGAGCTTATAAGATTCAAATTGTTCGATATGCTTTGAAACAAGTATTAAAAGAACTCATGTATTCCACCTCGAGTCGAATTAATTTGTATTCTGATCGGATAGTTGAGATCTAAACTCAAATATTTGGTAACCTCAGAGAATATGAACTCCATTTCATATGCCCTTTTTGCTTGTCTATCTTGAGGATAAATCATCTCCTCATCTTGCTTTTGCTCTCATATAATATTACATAGCAATAGTATGAGGAATTGGTTCAAAAGTATAAACACCATTTACATTTTTTTTAATACAATATATTTTTTATTGTTTATTTCATGTATAAATATCTGTCATAATAACATGAATATATATGGCAATAGTATATATAAACATCTAATTAAAAATATAAATATTCATGTTTGCAACAGCACTGGGATGGAATCAGTGGCTGAGCCACCATGTAACAGGGGTAGGCAATTGCCTACCCTGTAATTTTAAAATCGGATATGAAGTAGTATAAATATGTTGGCCTGCGAGTATCTGGAAATTAAATTGTCTATTCCTACCTTTGATAATTCAATACTGCAGTTCAATCGAATATATTAAATTGCAAATTGTGACTGAAAATCTGAAATTAATTAAATCGACTAAAATTGAGTCATTGAGTATTAATATTTTTCTTAATTTATGTTTAAATCTTATTTACAGTTTTGTGAGATTGATATAATGTTTCAAGTATATAAGTTAATTTTGTCCACTGACCCGGTAACCCGAAAATTTTTGCCCACCCCTGACTCAAATTCAGGCTACGCCACTAGATGGAATGTGAATTTACACCCAAAGCGAATGTGTAGACTAATTTTTTTTTAACACTACTTTTATTATTTTAAAATAATAATTAAAATAGTTAAAGGAGAAGGATTGAAGAACGAGACTTGGTTAGTAAACCTGAAATCTTTAACACATAAATTTTGTGCTTTACTGTTTCATTCATTCATTATCTTACTGGCAGATATGTTTCAAATTAAGGCGGCTTGCGTTGCGTATACCACTATGAAACGATGGATGACGGCTATATGTACTGTAAGCCTCACATCAAATTTAAAAGATGCTCTGAAGAACGAATGATGTGATATGATATGTAATGATATGATATGTAATGATATGATATTAAGTATTAACAAATATCACATCCACAGTAAAGATTTAATTAAGATCCATGCCCCAAACGGCCAGATATTGTATTTTTAAAAAGATTGTAAGTATTTTTTAAAGAACTAAAAAGATGGTGAATTTTTTTCGATGCTATAAAAAATTTGTATATTTGTTGGTTCTTTGAAAATGTGATAGAAAACAACATATTTTATGCGATTCTTAGCTTTTTATAATACCGCACAACTGGTTATACAATTTTTCCTGCACTTCTTTTAGAGAGAAAAATGAATGTCACGCTTCCAAATTGCATTAACGATGGATATCAAAAATGTCAATTTAATAAAATAATCAAGGAAAAAAAGTACAAAGAAAGGAGGAATTTCATGTATACCACTAAAAAGTTATAAAATGATGTAGTTTTTCCTCTAAATTCTATAATTACGTATTTACCATTCTAAATTCTAATAACTCACATATTTATCCAATTAACTAAAAATTGAGATTAATCATGTTTAATCTTATAATAAATATGATTAAGCACCTATATATAGTAAAAACAGTCTGGATCATATGATCTGGAATTTTCAAAGTGGCTTAATAAATAGTAAAAAAATTCCAAAAAATGTAAAATTTGGTCTCCAAGTACATTTTAATATAGATTGAACATCTAACGGTTTGAATTTGTTGTTTGAACATCAAACACTAAGATATGCCCCCGGAAGCACGAGGCCGAAGTTCTAGAGGAAGCACATTAGCCATACTCTATATATATATATAGAGATGAGCTATGCTACTCCATGGAGTAAAACGCGTTGGTGCTCCACGCCGCTATATTTTTATTTTGAAAATCCAAACGACCGATCCGAACCGCTCAACATGATCTCCATATTGAAATGTGCTTGGAGACCAAATTTTACATTTTTTAGAATTTTTTTACTATTTATTAAGCCACTTTGAAAATCACTGATCCGGCAGTCCAGAATTTTTTACTGTTTTTTTACTGTTCACCCGGATTTTCAGATTTTCAAAGTGGCTTAATAAATAGTAAAAAAAATTCTAAAAAATGTAAAATTTGGTCTAAAAGAGCACATTTCAATATGGAGATCATGTTGAGCGATTCGGATCGGTCGTTTGGACTTTCAAAATAAAAATACGGCGTGAAGTACAAACGCGTTTTACTCCATGGAGTAGCATAGCTCATCTCTCTCTCTCTCTCTCTATATATATATATATATAGAGTGGCTAAGATCAAAGTGGTATGACCAAGGCCTTTGGTGCTACCAAGTCGTTTTTGGATTTTCAAAGTCCAAACGGTCGATCTAAACCGTTAGATGTGATCTCTATATTAAAATCTGCTTGGAGACCAAATTTTACATTTTTTGGAATTTTTTTACTATTTTTTAAGCCACTTTGAAAATTGCTGATCACATAGTCCAGAATTTGGTTGCACTGTTTTTACTGTTCACCCGGATCTGCCATTTTCAAAGTGGCTTAAAAAATAATAAAAAAATTCCAAAAAATGTAAAATTTGGTCTCCAAGCAGATTTTAATATAGATTGAACATCTAACGGTTTGAATCGACTATTTGAACTTTAAAATTGCAAAAACTAATTGGTAGCACCAAGGCCTTGGTCATACCACTTTGACCTTAGCCACTCTCTCTCTCTCTCTCTCTCTCTATATATATATATATATATATAGGGGCTGGCTACTATGCTTATATAAGCAAAAGCCCACTTATGCTTATAACTCATTTTTGCGTTTCCAATATTCAAATGGTCGATCCGACCGTTCATCTTGTTCTCCATATTAATATGTGCTTGGAGACTAAATTTTACATTTTTCTGAATTTTTTTACTATTTATTAAGCCACTTTGAAAATTGCTGATCTGGGTGAACAGTAAAAACAGTGTTTCCAAAATTCTGGACCATATGATCAGCAATTTTCAAAGTGGCTTAATAAATAGTAAAAAAATTCAGAAAAATGTAAAATTTAGTCTCCAAGCACGTATTAATATGGAGAACAAGATGAACGGTCGGATCGACCATTTGAATATTGGAAACGCAAAAATGCTCATTTAAGCATATGTGGGCTTTTGCTTATATAAGCATAATAGCCAAGCACTATATATATATATATATATATATATCCCTTCCCATTCCTTTTCCGTCAAATTTTTATTCATTAAAGTATATATAAATTTCAACATAATATTCTTTCTGTTTTCATATGCATTGTACGAACAAACAACCTTTGACTGTTAGTTTGCTACAACAAATATTGGAATAAACAGTTTTGACAATAACGAAACACACTGATGATGAACATGGTGGCAAAGATACAGCAGCGCAACACAGTAATCGGATTCGGATTCTTTTTTGTTAACGGGTTCGGGTTCTAAACAGGCTTGGGTTCAAAACACTTTCTAAATTACATATTACAAATTGGTACATATTCTAAATTACATATTCTTATTTTAATTTGTATTGCTCAAATGAGGCTAAAATGTACTCTATTATACCACTTTTGACGGATTATCTACAAAATTATTCTCAACTTAAATGATTTAGAATTTACGCTATTTATGAGCCAATAATAGATACATAAAAATTGTTTTCTAATTTAGAATTATTTTTTCTTGATTTGGAAAATAATACCGATTGCCTAATTATGACATCATTGTGCTAATTCAAATTCCTTGATCGCTATTGCATTATGGTACCAGAAACACAAATACCTCAACTTTATTTAAATTCTCTGTACATATTATGCATCTTATTTTTGTGGTCCATTTCACACATAGATCACTTGAAACTAGACTGCAACAAAAGATCCTTACTTCATAATTAACAAGAAAATTATATATTTTAAGCTTTTACAAGATAATAAATCTGTTACATAATTGTTTAGTAATTTATTATTTTTATGTCTGTTGGAAATTTTGATTGGCTCGCATGCTCTATTAATTAAAGAGAAAGTCTTAGAGGAATTACATTACCATAAAAACTAGAAACTAAAAAGCTGACAACTCCTTTTTAAAAAAAAACAAAAAATGCCCCTCATGTTGTCATGGCCATGATGAACTAAACTCCTCATCTCTAGAGTGAGGGTTTGTAATCAAATTATTTGTTATGTTTTAATATATATTTATGTTTGAGTGAGGCTACGGTGCTATGCATAGCACGGACCCAATTGGTGCTATGCATAGCACTGCAGCCTCACTCTTTATGTTTTGTGTATGTTGATTTGTGTTTGCTTTATTATTTAAATTCTTTTTTATTAAGTCCTTGCATACATAGTTCTGTCTACTATATGCCAGTGTCCTCCACATACCAATAGGTGTAAAGTCTGAGAATCCTAGTGCGAGTGGGACACCCTCGTAAGAACTTCAAACACTTCGGCTAACGAGGCTTAGCAGCGATTCAAAGACTAGGGTTAGAACCCAAGGGGCTCCTTTGGTAGGATAGCGTAGATTGGAAATTTAGGTTTTGTTAGTAGATACTTAGTTTAAGTAGGATCTTTGGGATAATCAATTGAGGGGTAGAATAGGATATGAACAGTTAGGTTTGTGTGAGAAAGTTAATTGCGTACTTACAATACTCCGAACTATTAGCCCAAAAGCCGATCGCAAGATCGGAAAACCTTTCAAATCATGTACACAAAAATGCAGCACGCCCTGCGGGGTAGTGACAGTGCCACGTGCGGGGTAGCTGTGGGACAATTCTATGCGGCATACGGGGTGACATGCCGCATGCGGGGTAGGAAGACGTCAGAAATATATATTTTGCATAATTTAGAAGGAGAAAACATGAACCCTAGAGAATCTCTATTTAATTGTTTAACTCAAACCTTAGCACAATTAGCGCCTCCGCCTATAACTTTAGGGTATTGAACCCAACAAACTATTTTCAAAACTATTATAAAATTATTTTCTAAACTATTTTCAACCAACCGGAGCACCTAAACTAGTGAAAAGTGTTTATAATCTAATACACTATCCCTGTGGATCGACACCCCAATTATACTACACGGTAGGATCATGCGCTTGTGATCTGAACGTAAGTAGACATTAGGGTTAAAAGGTATATTAATTTATACTAAAAGTAGTAGTTCAATTTGGACTCATCAGTATGCTGACATTCCAACATTCATACTTGGTGCCGGGATTTGTACTTGTTATGGCCTGAAGCAATGGTGCAAGCAAGTTGTATGAACCCTGTCAACTATTGAACATTCTACAAATCGCAAGTTCACGCCCTCTCGACAACCTATTGTATATTGGGGTTGCATGATTATAAATGAGTCTCACACTCCTAGCGACCTCCTTAATGTTTATCGATGGGTTATCCTTAATGCCCTTCTTAATTACATCTGCAATAAGTGATACCGTAAGTTATGCATGGTCTGTCCTTGATGACGCAGACTTGCATGTATGAGGTGGTTCACACTTCTTAATCATTCATGCCTCCCCTTTACCCACAGGGGTTGCAAAAAGATGAAACTCGCAACGCGGTGCATCTTTACATACCACAACTAACCTTGTTCGATCCCTGCACTCCCAGTTACCGTGAACATGAACCTCATTAATTTTCTTCACAAGTTCATCTATGTTGGTATAAACATATTGTGGGACAAGCTCTGAATTGTATATGATGTGCTTGCCAAAGTAACCAATGTCTGCTTCTTCAAAAGAGCTGGTATCGTTGAATATGGCGATCGGATATCTATTGTCCGACCTCTAATCAGAAATATGTCTTCCCGGGAGGGACATCTACATCACTATCGGATAAGTGATCAGAATCCCAACCCCTTTCCCAATTATCACTCATGTCTTTTTCTTTTCTGGTATGACATCGATCTCTTCACCATCAAATGTCAGTATCATTCTGGGTACCAGCGGATAACAGTCTAGGTATTGATGGTGGTACAGATGAAAATCTGGCTTAGATTACGGGTTCATGAAGAGGTAGTGGTGGTGGTAGCTCGGTGGCATAATCATTCATGTTACAATCAGTGGTATAATCAGGTATATAACTGTCATAAACGGGTGGTACGTACGGTTCATACGGCGGTACATAACCCGAGTTGTGGTATCCCGAGTTGTCATAACCCTAGTGGTGAGGCCCCGGTTGTCATAACCTGTATTTCCCTAGAAGTTCCAACCCCGGGTTGACGCGTAACTCTCCTGGAATATAAGTCCATTACCGGGTACCCCTTGACTTAAATTGATTGTAAACACCCCTCCATAACCCCTCATCTGTTATTGGATACCTAACAAAGTAAGGTCTATTACCCTTAATGTGTCAATCCGAGTAGCTAAGTCAATGTCATACTGGTTGGGGTTTACACCAGTTTTTTCGTATACCATTTGCTTAAGTTCCAGAAATGTGGTATTTTCATTAACCTCGAAACCATAGGCTGCATCTTTCGTGTAGTGTGCTCCCTCCGCACTCTGGACAAGCTTCTCGCTCACATACAGTGCAATCAACATTTTTTCCTTTGAAAACTACATTAGGCAATAAACATTTATCAGTTATATATTAATTAAAAATAAATTTACAAATTTATTAAATTAAAATAAAACAAATAAAGCACACAAAACAAATAAAATTAAAAAAATAAAAAAAACAAATAAAACAATTAAAATAAATAAATAAAATAAAATATATTAAAAAAAAATACCTTAACGTTGCTGCTGGAGGGAGACAGAGAGAGGAGAGAGATTGAAATGTTAGAATGAAGGGGTGAAAAACGGGAATTCACATCCTCCCTGGTACCGTAATAGGGAATCTTCTATAATTATTGGATCTGGACCATTCTTTTTAAATTGGCACGAATCTCAAAGCCTAATAATACTGCCCCCTACGTTAGCCCTAATCTTAAAGCAGCTGAGAGTTAATCTCAAACCATAAAGTGAAGATAACTTTTACAGTAATGGAGAGGATACTTGCTCTGAAAAACGGGAGGAGTACTCTTCATTATATAGGAATAGCAAACCGTTTCATTATGAGACGGTTTGGTATAGGTAGCTGACCGCCTCACTGTGAGGTGATCTTGTATAAACAGTGGACCGCCCCAGGGTGTTTTTAAAGAAAAAAAAATATCGAGGGCAGATTTGATATTTTTTTGTTTTTTGGAGGGTATTAATAAAAATCACGTTCCATAGTCTGGAATTCGCATCCTCTGAGATATCTCACTTTTGCGTGTTATTTTGGAAAATCGCAACCGTTCATATACATTCTGCACGAATGTCAAATCACACATAATACTGGTCCCCTACACTATCCCCGAATAGGCACCGGACACGTCGGTTAGTCCGAGTCCCGAAATTTCCAAGAGGATCTGCTGCTTTTCTTTTCAAAAAACAGGAACCTGTCTTTCTGAACAACCGTTCAAAATTTTTCATGCGCCAATCTTGACGAAAATTAACGGTTAGAATAGGAAAATCGGAACCTGCTTTTCCAAACGAAAAGCAGAAGATTTCATTCCCGGAACTAATTCTCTGTGGGCCCGGCCATTAATACGAAACAAGGATTCGTCTCCTCCCCGTCTCAAGTTAACAAACGAAAATGGAAGAATCATATCAAAAGCAAGGTCAAGATCAAGGAGCCAAAACCCTAATGCTAGACGAGAAAGTTGAGAACTGGAGCGAGCATGTTGAGAACCTACGCGACAGCGGCGACACGGATGGAGCCATCTCCTTCCTCGAGCTCTTCATATCCCGCCTTGACGGCGGCTCCTCCACTTCTACTGAAGACCTCCAGTTGGCTGCCGCGATGAGTGACCTAGCCGATCTCTATTCGTTGAAAGGTTATACCATCAAGTCCGACGAGTTGAGGTCGCGCGCTTTCTCAGTTCGCTCTAGAATAAATGAAGAATCGTCTACTCCAATCGTCTCTACTAATTCGAGGTTTGATATTGCACTTTTATATTTCTTCATTGAAATGTTTTTTTTTTAACGGACCTTGTATGCGATGATTAAAACAAGAACACGATTTTGCAGTGCATCTGTTTTTGGAGAAAAATAAGGGAACTTAGCTAGAAATAAGGAAGGATTCTCCTCTTTCACACTGGACAACGGTATCTAGTAACAATTCGTAATAAGTTCAAGTTCTAACCTTATTCTTAAAAATAGACCCACCACTGTCAACTTCCACTTTTTTTCTTTATAATATAAAAATGGAAACTGAGGAAGGAGGTCCAAATCATTATCTTTCAGAATGAGGAAGATCACAGACACCTGGTGATCGTTTTTATGGTTTTCCAGAAAATGTCTGAAGTTGTCTGTGCTCAAACTTAAATGATAGCAGACATTGTTTGCGAACCAAAAAGGAGAATCGCAGATGTCTGCGATTTTTGTAGTTTTGAAAATTTTCTGATTTCAGATTCAATTCCACCGCTTTAAGTTTCAATATTACTAAAAATAAAGCGTTGGAGACTGCTATTATCTCTGAATTTTCAATTCCACCGCAGATCGTCCTATTGGCCCTTTAAAAAATGACTAAATAAATGGAGAATCTTGCTTTGTTCTGTGCGAATTACTATTTACTGCAAAAAGAGTAGCATTCATTTTGTGTCCAAATGAAATTAGTAGCAAATTTACTTATCTTTAATTGTCTAATGTTAGCCTTACCAATCCACTAATTTTGCACTTCCACCTTCAATTGTCAACAAAAACTAAGCAGCTATATCTGTATCTACATCTGCTAGAATACTGAAAGAAGGAAAACAACTGAGCTCTTTTAGTTAATACCAAATATTAAACCAGACCTGCTCTCAGCATATTTTAAACCCCAAATAACAGCAGAAATCAACCTCACTTATCTATCAAAATCTTGCAACTAGCCTAAATTAAGCTTTACTGACTTTAGTGTAAGTTTAACCTCATTACTGGTATGAATACCACGGCCTTGGAAAAAAGGGGGGAATAGTAGTTAAAGGAAAGTTTGATAACTTTTACTATTCATCAAGTAATTTCTTTTTTTTATATAATCAGGGTTGCTCAGCCAACAACATCTGTAAAAGAGAAGGACGCAGAAGGATCAATACTTTTGACAACATCAAACAATGATGTTGAAGATAGTGAAGATGGTACTTTTTTTTAACAACTTTTGACCTCTTTTGGAAGGTCGAATTCACAATATTTTGTCCATTGGATTTAAAATTTTGTTTAATGATGCTATTAGTTCAGAGTTGAAGTTTGATTTACTCACCAAATCTAGCCATGAGGTGAACGTATGCAAAGGAGTATGATTGCAACAAAATTAGAAACAGGATAAAAAGTTATATTAATACGTTAGTTGCTGGTGGTGAATCTATTGTCACAGTATCATAAATTGGGGTTTTAATCATAGGCTTCCTATTATTATCTTAACCATAAGCATGGGATGTGCCATTTTCCCCTCCCTGAGTGGCAAGTTGACCCAACAGTTAATTAAGAACATGTATCCTCATTTTGATATTTTATTGTTTTATTGGTTATATTTTAGACTGGGAGGTACTTGCTGACAAAGCAGAAACCGAAATAAATCTTCTCTCTCTAAAACCAAAAGCTGAAACCTCACTAGCTGAGTCTGGCAATCTGGTGCATAAAGAAAAAGACAACAGTTCCCCTGCTCCAGATAAAAAGCCAAAAAGAAGAGGAAGGGGCTCTTTCCTCTACAACAATAGCACGTTATATAGCGAGATTCAAGAAGAGTACAAGGAGGCCAATGACCCCATATTAGATTCTTTGAGCAATACAGAAAGAGAAAATGAAGGTACTTATTATAGTAATCTTTGTTAAATTGATGTCTTGTTGCTATCGTGAATAATGATGGGCATATTTCTCTTACCTGTTTGGCCTAAAGTCTGTTCATTTTTGTTTTGTTGGAGAGGCTTGGCGTATAGTTAATCAATTAATGATTAATGGTAGATTTGGTCTGATTGGGGATAATCAACTTCATGGACGTTGCTGCGGTTCATGTAGACATTATTTAGTAGAGAATTATCATAGATGGGAAGTATTTTGGTGTCATAACTTTTTGGTGCACAAGTTATTTGTATTAATATTTTAATTGGAAACTCAATCAAGGAATACTAACTGGTAATATTAATATTCTTCATGAAGTGATGCATGTGCATGAAAAAAACTGTAAATTATGGATTTTAGATGGTAGAAATTTAATACGGCCAAAAATGAACAGATCACTTAATTGCTACAAATGATTTTAGTCTGTCATTTTATTGGCATCTTTATCTTACGCCAACCAAGCTTGAAAAATAATGAAGTTTTATATGCTTACATTGGTTTGAAGATCAAGATTAGTTTGAATTTCCGATTTTTAAATATTCATAACGAGAAAGAGGCTGTTGGCAGCAGTTGGACTAGAATCATCTCATCATGCCCTGCGTTTGGGAAAGTAAAAAAATGTCATGCTTCTCCCTAATCTGTTTTCTTCAAATGCCCAACTATTCTCATTCTTGACTTTCTTTGGTTGCCATAAATTAGGGAAAAGGGGGTGGAAAATTTGTATTTTTTTTTTTAAAGGAACAGAGAAACTGAGAAGGTTTATTTATGATGTTCCCATTTTATAGGGGTAAGATGGGATTTCAATTACACACTTCTTAGATCTTGTGGAAGCGTTCTTGGATCTCGGTAGTTCCCATTTATGTTCTGTTATCATTTCATGTCCATGATTGACCAATTAAGGGTAAAGTAATGCTAATAAGCTTTATTAGAAAATCATCCTCAATTGTGTCTAGTTTGCAAACTGAGCTGTGAGCTCTAGTTGGGTTATGTTGGTTGTAATCTCATTTTTTTGTTAAATTTTTTGCAAAGGATAAGTTTGAATAGCTTTTATTTTGGCCAATGTTTACCGAATGATTACTCCCAATAATAAGTTGTTTGTTTATGTTCAGCAAATTTTGGCACAAGACATGTCCTGGTGCTATATGACTTGCCAACAAGTACCCGCACCACTGAGCTAGAGAAGATATTTGAAGCATTTGATGATGCTAGTGTCGTCATTCGTTGGGTCAATGATACTTCTGCCCTTGCTGTTTTCTGTAACCCTTCTCTTGGTAACCCCTCTCTCGTTACCCTCTCTCTCTCTCACAGGACAGGTGCATGTGCGCTGCATGCATACATGTGTGCGTGCATATGCAGCTCACTCAACAAGAAATAACAAATTATTTTAATTTGTTGTTTTTTGTGGTCGATCAAGTAATAACTTATTGCATGATTTGTGATACACAAAATGCAGCTGATTCAGCGAAAAGTAGTATCCCAAGCCGGTACAAATTTCGGAGTCTGCACGATGATGATGAAGTATTGTCCCAACTGAAAACCGGAGGTCTCTTTTCTCTTTCTTTTCTCTTTACATTTTTGAAATCTTACCGTAAGAAATAATGACAGACAAGTAACTTATAGCTCCCTGATGAACCCCTACAAAGAGAAGTTTTAAATAGACATTCTGTTTTAAAAGATTGGGAGCAAAATGAAAGGCATTGCCGTTGATCTTTAACCTGGACCTAACCTAATTAGGCAACTAACCTCCATAGTTCTGCTTATCAGAGAGAATGAGTCGTATGATTTTTCAATGAATTAGAATGTTTAAAGTACATTAGCTTATAGCTTCTTAAGTTTGCCGGTAATTGGTTCCTATGAATTCTACATTAGCTTGTGTTGGTTTGAAGTAACAGTAAAGTGTATTAATATTTAAGGGAGGGACATCATTAATTTCAATTTTGACAAAGAGTCTTGTTGCTTGAATGTGTTCTAAAGAAAACAAAAAATTACTATATGTGCTACTGGACATGAACACGAAATTATTGAATATATAAAGAGCCTGATACTGCTCTAATGCTGCCTTCCTTGAAGACACCAGCCCCCCTCCCAAAGAAAAAATAATAAAGAATTGGAGAAAAGGTTAAAACTGTATATGATATTGAAAGGCATGGCATTAATCAGATAAAAAAAGTGTTTGTATGCTGCTAATTGTGGGAGAATCATTTCCAACTGTACAGCTTCATTAGATGTAATGAAGATCATTTATTATCAACTGTTTATTGTCCTCTGGCATTATGTCCTTATTGTTGCTGTTTTTTCATGACCAAAGATCTGAAGCCACCCTATCCAAGGCCCAAAACAAGTGCAAGGACAGCTCAGAGAATGATAGCTCAAAGCATGGGGCTACGCATCATCTCTCCTGGCAGTGGGGTCCGTGAGCACAAGCAACAAGAGCAGGAGAGGAAGGACCGAATTGTCACCCGACAGGCCTTGCGCGAGGATGCTTGGGGGACTGATTGAAATTGTATACAAGATGGGATGAATATATGGCTAATTCATAGTCTCAGGATACTGTGATTATCTCTGCAAAAGCTACCAAATTAACCATACTTTGACATGTAATTTGGTTCTCATAACTTATGCTGTTGTTAATATGGTAATTGCATGTTGGATGGCTTGACCATCCAACCTTCACTCAAAAAAAAAATAGCTTTCCTGAGTTTTGGAAGGTGGAATTTGTATGGAAGAATTTAAAATTACATTAAATTAAATTGTTTTTCAGATTTGAACCTAAATTTGAATTTGAATAAAATTTGTCCAAATTTTTTTTTTGACAAAACGTAGTGAATTCTCTAACCTCTGTAGTTTTTTTATTTTATTTTAAGGTGCGATGTTCTTACGGGGTCCATTTGACAAGAGCGAAATAGAGAAATAGAGTAGAAAACAACGACGGAAGAATGTGGAGTCAAAAGGGTGCTAAGCAGTGTTGCAAAAAATGGTCGTTTAAGCCGATTAATCGTTGGCGGCGACCAAACCGACACGGATTTTCTCGACTAATGGACTGATTATGGCCGATTATTCTCGATTAATCGCATTTGGCAGTACCCTGTACGTCCGACGAGTGCATACCGTTATTTACAATATTGGTGCTAAGCAACCCCTTTTAATTGGAATTTGTTAGTTTTACTCTATAAAAAATATATTTTTTAAAAAAGATTATATCATTAGCTTCTCTCATAAAATGAAATTACACAACACTTATTGATCTAGCCCCCCTTCACAATTTTCTAATTCCGCCTCTGATAGAAAAAAAGTTTTATTCCCGTCAAACAAAAAAAGAAGCGAGTTGAATTGGAAAATTGGGTTTGAGCTTTTGCAATCAGACCTTTGTTTTTTTACATTTTGATCCCTCCTTTGTTCCTCTATGAGTCAATTTCTTATTTCATGGAAAAAGTGAAATAGAAAAACTGACATTTTTCAAGAGAGAAATTGGTTCGTTTACCAATACTATTTCACTCTTCCACCATCAATCTAACACCATTAGAATAGTGAAGAATAAAGCACATTCTAAATTTCACTTTTCCTCTATTCCAATGATTTGCTAAGCGAACCCATGAAGATAGTTGATTTGTTCAAGGGTCACATTTTTGGCAGCAAATATACCGATCATAAAAAGATCAAGGCAGGTTCCGTGTACTTGTGATTATGCCTGCTAGACCAAATAAATATCTAATTGCGAAAGCTTCTACGTTGAAGAGAACTACAAGTTCAGGTTATAGAAATCTTATGTTGCATTTTTAAACTGAGGAAACGACCTACTATTACATACACTTGCCAAAATAATGCTAGGCTTCAATCCTGGTTGTCATTTATGTTTTGATAGCTGCATATTTGTTCTTGTCCACGGTCAGTTTACACTGTTCTCCGTTCACAAATTCTAAAGCCAATCTCCAAAATTCAGGTGCAAAGTATTTACGTTTAAACCAATAATTTGCTAACTAGCCAAGATTGTATCATTCAAGATCCTTAATCCATTAATGCATGATTTATTACGACCCAATAGATCAAAAATCATTGACCAACAAAATTAACAAATAATTTATATATAGTTTGTACAAAACTCTGTTTCAGTAATGAAGCTGGTGGCCAATTGCCACTTATCTCAAAAGGATATAGTTGCAGGATAAACTTTGCTTAGAAGAATCAAAATAAATAATAAGGTTTTAGTATTATATATTGGTAGCATTGTCAGATTTACATACCTAAGAAATAATAAAACCTAATCTACATTTCATTCTAGGAAAGAGAAAAGAAAAAAAAAAAAAGGAAAGGAAAGGAAAGGAAAACTGGACGAGATGCAACACAAATATTCTCTTCCTATTTTTTAACTTAGCAATCATCTAAATGACCCCAAATTGGGGGAATTAAAAAAAGATTTCATCAGGCCAAGCTAATATGGATCAAAACCGTTAGGTCACTTTTTATGAAAAAAAAATGAATATTAGTCGACAGCTCGGCCAGCAATGTTAAATGCGACATTAATTTAATGTCACACAAAATGATGGGTTGGGTACTCGTGCTCATGCCCGTTGTAGTCGTAATATAACCTCTCACCAGGAGAAATGTCACGGCATGCCACCAATAAGACACGGCACTCGCCATCCACATTATATCTCACACATTTGAGGTTTTGTTTTTTCCTACCATCCCTATAACAAAATGTTGTTATTTACCTAAAGTTAAAAGGATTCACAAAGATGAAATAATACGACTTTTTCATGTAATTCATGTAATAAAACTAGGATAAGCCAGAGTCCATGTGATGAGTATAGCAGTGTAGTGGATGATGCCTAGTCTTGATAACGGAGGATCCTTAGTCCAGATGAAGATGAATCCGGAACTTTGTATAATCGTCCTATGGCATATATCTAAACATGACCAACTGTGTAATTTCATTTTTTTTTAACCATTAAAAAATTGTACATTATAAACAGCACATCTTTTTAGAAAAAAACTAAAAAGGATAATCAACATGAGTTTAATTATAAGGTACACTAGATGAATTTGAAACAAACGAATATGTACTGTACGCAGCAGACAAATTATATCAATTAGGTGTATAACTACATACACGAATTTCAAAGAAAAATGTTGAACTAGGAAAACATTGTTTTTATAATATCCAATGTGAGAAGCCACCTCAAAGCTGAAAATTTCATTCTTACAAACAGAAGCAAATACTACTCTCATTTAAAATGCAAAAGCAGCATTCAATCTTTCTGTTTTTTCTTTACTTTCATTTTTAAGGATCTTTTTAGCAACAGAGTCTCTAGTACTCAAGATGGATATCACCTACAACTGTATTCTACATTATAATGTTTAATGACACAAGTCTATTTTTTACAAGCCACTAACCTTAAAAAAAGTCTATTTTACAACTTTGGTATGCAAAAGTATTACTCAACCCTCCCATTGAATTTTATTTTATTATTTTTAGGCAGTCCTTTTACACATCCCAAGCCACTAACAGCAAACCTCATGTAACCCATATATGGAATGCTAAACCAACTTAGTGATAGCATGTAAAAATGTTAGTGACTGGTGGAAGCTACATTGGAGGACTGAGTGTGCAACAAATTATTGTTTTTTGTCTTTTCTTCTTTATTCTGTGGGGTTAATGTCAAAATACAAATAATACTCTAAAACCCTTAAAATTTCTCAATCTATTCTGAACAGTTTGGTGTTAGTTCTTTAATTTTTATGTAAACAACTCAACATTAGAAACTTGAGTAGGTTTGAAGAATTCGGAAGTGAAGGGTCTCATCATGATGTTTCCCCATGTCTTATAGAGTCATATGATATTGTTTTCAGTTTGCCCAGATACAGTAGCTCATGGGCACATGCATGAAACTATGCCTGTGTAAAGTTTTTTCCGTGGCCCAACTATTAAGTGGATTACATAGTTGGACCCAAGTATTTGTTTCTTTATTTTCTTTTTTCCTCCCCTTTGTAAACACCAAAAAAAAAAAAAGACAGTGGCTGTATTTAGCAAAAGTTTAAAAATCTGAAAAATAAAGACTCACAAAGTATGGTTGTTGATGCCACTAATAAAGCGTGCGATATTTCCCCTTTTATCAGGGCAAATAACCAGACTGTCAGCAGGGTCCATCCCCAGGAGGAGTGTCATCATGCTGTCGCAATCATCAGTTTCACGGTTTTTCAGGTAATCCACATCCCCGGTATATTCTGTAATTAGTGTTAGGTCTTTTATGTGCCCATCAGCCTGTACCGTGAATCTGTCATTCAAAGAAAAGAAAAAACTACATATTTAGTTTATATTAGCATATGAGTGAGTGTATGATTTGTTGAGAGTTGACAAAATGATGCCTAGCATTCCTCTGATATAATGAAGTGCCAGCTTAACATAGGTACTGGCACTATTTCATGCGAACCACTAAAGAGTCCCTGCAAAAATATGGATGCTGATGCAGCTTAGGAGGTGAGCTCCTTGTCTCTCTATGTAAATTTGAGGAAAACATAAAAGGAACAATTATTTTAGGAGTTCGTTCTCAAAACAGTGGGTACGAACTTTCATATTATTTTTCAAATTCCTTCAAAGGAATGTGATATATTTCGCATTTGCAATGGGTACGAACTTTCATATTTGGAACCCTGTAGTGATATTTTGAGCTTTTCCAAGAGTTCAAATGGAAATTTGTAATTAAGCATTTGCATTTTTGTCATCATTGTATTATACTGAATTGATGGCTGAGAGAAAAGCCTGAGCTTTCAGGGGGATTAAGCAACAAAAAAAAAACTATTCATGCAAAGTGGATTTTTTAATTGTAATGCTGAGAAAAACCATCAATCTTTTGGCAGTGACGTAGCCAGGATTTGAGTCGGGGGTGGGCAAAAATATTAACAATTCAAATTTCATCGAAATATTAAATTACAAATTCGAAAACTACGAATTTCATCCAAAAAAAATAGGGGGCTGTGAAAAAATAGAAAATTAGACTTCACAAGGTAGGGCAAAAGAATTTCCAGGATAGGGCAACAACCCAATGTCATATGGGTTTATAAAAAAAAAATTCAAAATTTAGTGGCTCCGCCACTGTGCCTAGTACTTCTTGGGGATGGGAGTGATGTCTTTGTAGTTTGCCCAAAACGAGGTTGTTGAATTTTTGTTCAGAAATTTAAATCATCTAAATTTAAGTTAAAAAAATGAGAGAAAGAGAAGACATGTACCCCTCGCAAGAATCAAAAACAACCATAAGAGGGGGGCACTCTCCTCTTTTATACATGGCTTGGCAAAGCTCCAATGTTTCTTTGTCCTCCTTCGGTAAAACCTTGAAACAGAAAAGGAGGAAAAAGAATAACAAACATCGTATATATTGACAAAGTCTAACATCACTACCCTGTGTGCATGTATGAGGGTATGCAAGGGACACTTCAGCAAATGTCAAAGTAACAAGTAGGTAGCATTCAACCTTCAAAAAAAGAGTAGGTAGCATTCAAATATCATGTCCACCCATGCAAAAACATACAAGATTTCTCCGTGTGAAAGAAAGGAGGAATATTTTGTGACTTATTTGAGAAGTTCAGATAAAAGTGTAAGTGATAATCACCACTCTTCACACAATTATACAAGGCATGTCCTTTATTTTCAAAAAATACAAGACATGTTGTCAATTGAGTACGCATGAGCTTATATGTAATAAAATAGTTCATTAAAAAAACATTTGCACAATAAACCTGCTATAATTGATGTTGCTTACACATAAGCTCTCATTGATTATCATACTGGCAAAGAGATCCATTTACTAAAGGTAGCTTAATGAATTAAATATAAGCACATTGTCTTCCAATCCCATAGGATTTTAATCTTTCAAGTCCTTAACATTTTATTCACATATAATATCCCTTGACCAGCCTCCAAAAATTAATACTCTCTTTATAAAACCTAGGTGCTTTTCGGAAATATGATAGATAGTGGATGCTTTTGCACTAACAAAGTAGTTGACAAAAGTACCTGCATTCCTCCTTTCTCTAGACTAGCTCGGTTTTTGTACCGTGGGGCCATGCGGGGAACATACGTCAGTTCATTGCTGAACTCCAATTTCATGGAAGTCAATGCAGTAGCAAGAGAGGCCATTTGCTGGAGCCTCCTTTCAGGATCTTCTGTGGCTAAGTATGGCAAAAGCCGCCGCCTCCTTTTCTGCAGCACCAATGGTGCCCACCTTCTCTTTCGCTTCCTTCCATCTGGATTTATATATAAACATAAAGAAGGTGAGGGAACTTTTCATTTTTTTGAGAAAAAAAGCCTGAACTAGGTATTTTTCTCATTAGTTAATGAACAAAAAGAACATGAGATGATAGGTGTACTTGGGTATCTTCTAAAGAAAACTAGAAGCAAGGAATGTGGGAATATTTTCATGTTTAGTATGCAGCACAGATTTTCTAGAAATCAGGAACCATAATAAGTTTCACTCTGTTGCTGAGTGGTAATTTGAGTCAGGAAATTTTATATTGACAAGTTAACATAATAGAACCCTACTGTGGCCAATTCTTCTCATAGTGAGCTTTCATCAACAGTTCAAACTCTGAACTTCTGCATGCTACACCAACAATTTTTATTTGTGGAAGTGGAACTCCAGAATTCAAACTTTTTTTCTAGGTTCCATGAGGAAATATGAATAGTATTGTTTCTAGAATACAAGCATACATTTTTAAATTGAGTTTAGCTTAAACCTGAGGTATTTTAATAGCATTTTTTCCGATCTTTCCACAAATGCTGATTAGATATTTTTTTTATTCGTTTTGTGTAAATTTCATAAATGGTCCTTGAAGTGTTTCTCATTTCCTATTTTGGACCTTAAAATTTTTAATGCTTCATTTTGATCAGTAAAGTTTGCAATTTGTACCAAACTGATCCAATAATTAGCAATAGATAAAAATCCATGATATGATGATATTCATGGCAAAATGTATGTAAATATTATCTTATTAATTTGTGATGACAAGTCATTGTTAGTATCGATTTAATTGATACGAAACACAGAGGATCATAATATTAGTATTCGCATCACCTTTATTACTCGTGTCATTGTGTGGCAGCTTTGACTCTACTTGCAATGCTAAACATATCAGAAAAATTACCTTTTAGATGGATCTTAAAGGTAGAACCAATTTGGTATGAATTAGTAATTCATGAACCAAAATGATGCTTTTAGAACTTTAACCACCAAAATAGAAATGAGTGATACTTTCAGGACAATTTGTATAATTTACTCTTTAAGTTATACTACAAAATTAGGACAGTAAGAAAAGTAACTAGGTAGCTTAATTTGAGGTTACAAATTGGTAATATGAAAAAGAAATAAATTTTAGATCAGTAATTAGCTTAATTTGAGGTTACAAATTGGTAATATGAAAAAGAAAATACCTTCAGAGGGCTCGCATTTTATTGCGCTCGTTGAACTCTTTTGGATCCGGAAAAAATCAAGAATCTTCGGTTGAGTAAGGGGGAATCCTAAATTTTGAACAATTAGCAACCGCCAACATTAAAAAAGAAGAAGGTAAATGGTACTCTACTAAAACAACAGTTTTAAATTTCCATTGGTTTGTCTTATTTATGCACTAATGGAAGTTAAACAATAGGATTAATACTGAAATTTGAGGCAAAAACTACAAATTTTTCCAAAAGGCTTGAAAGTATTTTTTTTTTCTGAGCAAAACCATGATCTTTGCTCATGATCCAGTAGAAGGGATTCGCTACGTCAAAAATGAAAATTTCTTGACGAATAAAACCAGCACTGCTGCAAATTTCGAACAGATTCACTAGTTTAGTATAAGTGAGCAAATACTGAAAATGCATGACGTGCAACGAAACCAAGTGATAAAGAAAGTTATATCCTATCAATACAAACACCAAATGTATTGTTTTTCAATTTCACAATGCAAGACAAACAAATTGGCGGCATCTCTATTAGAGCTTTACGAATAATTTAAGGTGCCAAATAAATTATCACAGAATGGATGCAGACATTGCCAATTTACTAGACTGAAACTTTATCCTGCATGGAAGATTGAGGCCCTTCTTTTCCAAGACCGCTAAAATGCGATGTCAAATACAGAAATTTCACCATCTCTTACTTTTCAAGGGTTTGGAATCCTGGCATCCGGGGCAAAACCACGATCCCGTCGGAACCCTAACGACGATCGGTCGGAGACAGTATATGTGAAAGCCCTTGTCGCAACCATCGCACAACACCAGCTCGCTCTCGCTATCTCCTAACCTGCACTGCTCGCACCTCACCTCAGAGTAACCTTCGCTCGTTACCGGGTCAACCTGTTTCGAGTCCCTCATCACCTCCACCATGCTCCGAAACTTCCGCGCCGGAGGAGGTGGCGCCGCCGTGCGTTTTGTCCCGCGATCGCTCAGCACCGGGGGCAGCATTTCGGATTTTGCTTTTTTGGAGGTCGACAAGTTTTTTTTTTCTTTTTGTTCTTAAATTGGGAAATTTCTATATTTTGGGTATTTTCACGAGGAAATCTACAGCTGGAGCTACTGGTGTAGAGGGAATGTGGGAGGAAAGTGAGGGAGGTGTAGCGGGAACCGGTGAGGTGCGGAAAGAGAGAGAAGCTGAGAAGAGGTTGATGACGTGGCAAAACGGCGCCTCGAATGCTAACGACCTAACGTAGACTAGGGTTTTCTATTTGTCAGCGCGCAGCTGTGCCGGACGTGAAAACGGTACAGGGGTGAAAACGGTACGGTTAATATTCGAATTTTATTCAAAAAATTAGATATGGATATTCGATATTATATGATTTTATATTTTGATTATCTGTATTTAAATAATAGATATATATTATGAAAAAAATATTGTTATTCACTATTAAAATTAGATAAATATTATGAAATTTGATATTTTTTTAATAAATATCCGAACTGATTCGTATCCGTATTTGTGTCCAGCTATTACCTGATTCGTATCTGTATTCGAAAAATTAAAAATGAATATGAATATGATTTTACCACTATCTGCTCTGTATTCGCTCCGTTTTCACTCCTAGCAGGACATCTTTCATTTATTGTTTTCCGAAAATAAAAAGATTTTCCGTTGGACTACAATAAATTTGTGTGCTTTTTCACATATATCTCAATTATTAAATTCAAAATGTGTGCTCTAGAATGAGAAGTGTACTTGTTGGAATTTTGGGGCGAAGACTATGAATTGAAATATTTCTTGAGTTATTTTAGGATCATTTTACGTGGAATTGGAAGAATAGCGAGTTATCGTAGAAAACAAAATTTGAAACAAGGGATTTTTCTATTTTTGCAAGTAATGAACCCTTGCATGTGTCAATAGCATAGTCACACAACTCGCATTTAATTCGCGAATTATTTGCATTTTATTAGTTTTCTTTTTACATTTTCAAACCGAACACCGAATAAAACACAAAAAAACATATATTACGTACGAATAAAACGCGAATCACGAATTATTCACGAATAAAACGGGAAAAATTTTCTTTTAAATTTTTTAAATTTTCTTTTTTTTTGGGGGGAGGGGGTTTTTTGGTTTTTTTTTACTTCCTTGTGGTACTGAATTATTCCCGAATTATACCTGAGTTATTTTCGAATCACGAATTTTTGACCCCGCCGAACCAAATCCGGACTATTCATTTGTCACTATGGTCAATAGGAGCTTCGACTCACGATCTCTTTGTGGCGGAGTGGGAGGCGTCCGATGTTCAAATTGAAGTTATTTGATTCAAGTTAAAATCTATACATACTTGATCTGTATGAATTTTGAAATTATCTGTATAAATTTTGATGCGGATTAAACGACTCTAACTGACATCAAACATAATTTTATTTTATTTCTTTTGAGATTACTCGTCCATTTGATTTTTTTTTTTCTTAATTCGCTTGCTCTCTTTTCAAAATAAGTAGAACGTGTTTAGAGGATGTCCACATTCTATGAGAGAAGAGAGAGTAAGAAAACAGTATTTATGTTCATTCAATTTGAATACAACAATTTCACAAGAAATACTTGAAATCGTTGAATAAATCGTTGAATAAATCTGAGTTTTCTATAGTGTCATAATAAAGTGGAGTTCGGCTACTTTAACATCGGTAGCATTTCAATTTAAATATCACAAACTTCAGAATCTATCAAAATAATTTCAAACGACGAATCTGAATTTTTTAAATTGATATATTTCATGAGCCGTTTGTTTACATGCAAAATTTATATATTTTTTAATTTACTTAGTATCAAGTCAAACGGTCAAATATTAGTTTTTAAGTTAATTTCAATGCATTTATTTTTCATTGTATTTTGACTGCTTAAACTTGTAAGTAAAATAATTCGAAAATTTATAAATTTTGTAAGCAAACACATCGCTCATAAAGTAGACTGGTTTGAATTCGTCGTTTGAAGCATATCCAATAAGTTTTGAAATTAGTGTCAAATATCACCGATAAATTACGTGGTCGGACTCAATTAAGTGTCGATAATTGAGAATCAGAAACTTAGGATGGTCCATAATCTTTTGATTTTTGTATCTATTTTAAAAAAAATAGTAATATTTTCAAAACTAGAAAGTTTGGTTTTCAGACACATTTTAATAAGGAGATCTTGTTGAATATTTCAGATTGATTGTTTGAACCTTGAAAACAGACATAAGAATGTAGGACTAAAGAGATGAGTTCCATCAATAATTTCTTTGCTAAATAAAATATATTTTATATGATTATTTTGTTGATCTAAAAAAAATGAGAAAAAAGGTACTTACATAAGAAAATTCACAAGTTTATGTTATATGAACGACTTCATACTTCAATTCGAGTAGCATAATTTTATATTCCGTCAATTTGAATCGAGCTCTAATAACTTTGTACTTAAATTAAAGCTTGAAACTCTAATCCAACGACTACGAGTCAAGGTCAAGTTAAATTTGACTTTAACAGGAACGAATTACAACTGTGATCTAAAAATTGCAGCCATAGATGAGGATTTTTTTTTAAATTATAAATAAATAAAAAATTAACAAACTAACTTGATGGTTTCTGTTTTTACAAAAATCATAAGTATCGAGATGTCAAATTGGCCCGAATTTTTTGTTGTTGTATCAAGATGACATCTTAGGCCAGTGGTGTTTTCAAAAAAATTTCAACAATTAGCCACAGAAAATTCTAAATTATCTTTTTCTTGCTTGTGCCGAAATGATATTTCGGTCTCTAATTTTTTTTGCTTGTTGTTTCGAGATGGCATTTCGGCTCACTATTTTTTTTGCTTATGCAAACCGGCCCCAACAATTTCAAAATCAAATGCTCTATCTCTCTCCTAACAAATTATAAATTTATTTTTAACCAAAAAACATTGGCAGCCAGCTGAAATAAAAAATAAAAGAAAAAACTTCTGTGCCGAATTTCCTATTTGGCTCATAGGGTGAAAATTATGACAATCCAAAAAAAAATTATATATAATTGTTACAATCCATCGGGTCGAGTATCCATCTCGGCACAGCAAAAAAAAAAATCACCAACGATCATACGGTTTGATTGAAAAATTGTGAATACACTTATACACCCACCGGATCGAGTAGCCATCTCGGCACAGCCGAAAAAAAAATTTGTGCCGATTTGACATCTCTATACTTATAATTTTTGTAACTCTCAAATTGGTTTGTTAATTTTCTTTTTATTTATTTATGGTTTATAAAAAAATTCCATATATGAGGACCCATTGTTCTTTCATAAATAGACTGGTTTCAACTTTGTCTATAAAATTATTAATGAAAATGAATTTGCAATGACAATTTCTTCACTGTTCTCGTGAAAATCGAGAACAGTTTGATGGACTCGTTTGATGAATATCAAGATTCGTATAGATAGCTTTAAAATTAATGTAAATCAAATGTGCACAATTTTTGAAATCAATCAAATAGTCCCCAACGGACATCCAACCAGGGGCAGAACCAAGGCTTGGGCTCTGGCCCCCTCTTGGTCCATAAAACATATACAGAGCTGAGAGCCCTTTAATAAAAAAAAACTAGCACCTCTCTGTCTTTTTCTCCGCACCCCCTCTAGCATTCCCTCTTTAATAAAAAAAACTAGCACCCCCTCTGTCGGGCACTCTTGAATTTATCAACCGCCTGTTAAACCCTCATACCGATCATTCCTGATTCTGCCACTGCATCCAACCTGCCCCCTCGATTCGGTTCTCTTGAGATAGAAAGCATTAAAATTTAGAAGTGAGTTTGTATTCGGTGTCTATTTATATATAGGCAAATGCTTTTATGGACTAAGTTTTAATTAGGACTATTCATTTCTTATTGATCACACGTTTCAGATAGTTTCTTACCATGGACTGCAAATTTTGAGATTCGTATCAAGAATAAAATTCTTACCCCCGTATATTCGTATCAAGTTAAATATACGGGGGTTCGTTTGAGATTCGTATCAAGTTAAAATTGACGGCTCAAATCTAATTGTACTCGGGTGAGGTAATGCACTATGGATCTGAAATCATTAAAAGCTACGTCCTCTGTCTGTTCTGCCATCACCATTTGGACAACGGCTTTTAGTTGGGTGAGAATCTGTTGCGATCCGGGTACTGTGAACAGTACCCTGCGATTTCTGCTTTTTCAAATTTAGCTATCGAATTGTTTCGAGATACGTGCACAGAAAAACTAACAGTTTTGAAATGCGTGCATTAAAAAGTTGGACGGTTGAATTTAAAAAAGCAGGAATTGCAGAATTACTGTGCTCAATATTCGGATCGCAACAGATCTCAATCCCTTTTAGTTGGATATACGCGGCGAGGAAACGTGTCGTTCCAAACCACCGTGCCACATAAGCCTCGAAGCTCTTAGTCTAATTCGTCCGTCCGTACGTATTATCAAAGTGGACCATGACGTGATAATGATATCTTTTGTCCGAGTACGAAGATGTGAATTCTCATGTGAAATTTGAAATCCCCCCAATCTGCCAACTGTTGAGCAGATGTGTCATATTACTCCGTACCGTACGCATTATTATATCACACGGGACGCATTGTGATAGAATTCGGACCCCCCAGTAGCTGAGGTGTAATTAGAGTGAAAAAAAATGTGTTTCGTCGTGTTATAATTAATGTGTTGTAATTTTGATACAGTGATGTGTCGTGATTAAAATATTGAGAGATAGTTAAAGCTCACAAATAGTCACGTCACGTGAATCATGTCATATTCAAACGTGTCGTGTTAATATAAGTCACGTTTAATTATTATTTTTTCATAATTTAAGTTAGTTTATTTAAAATTCAGCAATTGATCAAGATCTAATAGTCTTATTACACGTGACTCGTGTGACAATGTGATGTGCCGTGGTTAAATCTTTGGCGTGACTTACCGAATCAAATATTTAAAAGATAATCACAACACTCGAATGGTTATGATACGAGACACGCAAGTCACAGCACATAACCAACCAGCGTGCCGTATCATAATTGTGTCATTTCGTGATGGTACTAGTTCCATCCTACCATTTTTTCCCATTATTATATAAATAAGTAAATCTGGAACGTTCTTTTAATTTGGCACGATCTCAAAGCGCACCCCTCTTATAGTTTCTACAAACACCAAATTAAATTTTTTAATCCGGTTGGAACTAATTTGAGCGGTTCGTTTATTTATTACACTCCTCCAGTATGGCAGTACCTGAGGGGGACACGCACATATGCGTGTTGTCTACGGACGTCGTTCTTACTGAATGGAACATAAATAAAAAAAATATTCAGACTTGGCGGAATATTTATATATTTTCGGATTTGACTATGTGCCCGGTATGAAGTTGAAATGTAAATAAAATAAAATAAAATCAGAACGTAAATATATGTGTATATTATTCAACACGCATATTACAGATAATTTAGAATAAAGATTTTGGTACCCGCAGTTGAGTACCCGCATTATACCCGCACTTGATTTCTTTCCCAACTAACTTTGTCAATCATTAAATCACCTTGAAAAACGTGTAAAAGATGAGTCCAGTTTTTTTCGGTAAATACTTGATATCTTAAGTATAAATACTTGATGAATTATATATCTTAAGTATAAATACTTGATATATTAGGTATGAATACTTTCTATTTTGTATGAATACTTTTCATATTTGAATATTTGATACTTTGAAAAACGTGTAAAAGTATGTCATCATGGATCTCATTTGAAAGAGAAAAAAAAAATAGAACACGTTCGTGGTTTTAGATTTGCAAAATTCCTCATAGATCGTCCCAAAAATTGGTTAGATTGAACGAAGAAAAAAAAAACCACCTTGAAAAACGTGTAAAAGATGAGTAGGTATTGTGTCCAGTTTTTTTTTAAATACTTGATATCTTAGGTATAAATACTTGATGAATTATATATGAATACTTGATAATTTAGGTATAAATACTTTCCATTTTGTATGTGAATACTTGAAAAACGTGTAAAAGATGAGTCCAGTTTTTTTTCTTTAAATACTTGATGTCTTAAGTATAAATACTTGATGAATTATATATGAATACTTGATAATTTAGGTATAAATACTTTCCATTTTGTATGTGAATACTTGAAAACCGTGTAAAAGATGAGTCCAGTTTTTTTCTTTAAATACTTGATATCTTAAGTATAAATACTTGATATATTAGGTATAAATACTTGATATATTAGGTATAAATACTTGATATATTAGGTATGAATACTTTCTATTTTGTATGAATACTTTTCATATTTGAATATTTGATACTTTGAAAAACGTGTAAAAGTATGTCATCATGGATCTCATTTGAAAGAGAAAAAAAAAATAGAACACGTTCGTGGTTTTAGATTTGCAAAATTCCTCATAAATCGTCCCAAAAATTGGTTAGATTGAACGGAGAAAAAAAAAACCACCTTGAAAAACGTGTAAAAGTAATGGTCTCCAGTTTTGACAGTGTAATGGTCCCCAATTCATATATCATATATGTAGTTCATTGTATAGATATAAATACTTGTTTTGTATAGGTATAAATACTTCACAATGTTACTATTAATACTTGTAAAATAAAATTACAGTTTTAACAGTTTAGGTCCCCAAAACAGTTATGACAGTTTAGGTGCGGTTCCCAAAAACAGTTATGATAGTTTATGTGCAGGTATAATGCGGGTACTCAACTGCGGGTACTCATATCAGCTTCCTAATTTACAACTAATTTTATCTAATTTAAATAATATTTGGTGATTCATTAAAATCCGTTAATTACATATCTTTCAAAATTTAAATTTACTTGGTAAAAGTTAAAACATACACGGAAATCTGATTCTTATTTTCGACATGATATGTGCTCATATGCATCATATTTATAATGTTGAATTTAAATTTAAGAATGATATTTTTGACGAGTGCCAATATAAATAACTGTTGAATGATGAACCTACCCGATATTCAATTTGATATTCGTAAACTGTTTCATGGATGTTGTAGAGAGCATTAGTTACAACGTCAACTTAATCCTCGATCGTTGATGTATATATTCAATGAGAACGGAGTAGGTCCGATGCCCATCGAACCTACTTTTAGGTTCAACGAGCATGATGACCGTCCGATCTAATTTAAGATTTGTGCGCACGAAAATTGAAACAGACATGCACGAATTTTAAAGCGTTCCGCACGAATCTTGAAGCAAATCAACGGTGATTAAACGCATCGAACCTACTCTCAAGTGATATTCAACATACTCTTAAATAGCCACTTCATGTTAAAAGTGAAATTTACCTCTCTGCATCAAGACTGAAGTTTTATGATAATAACAATCTTTTTATAGTAAAGACAAAAAGTAAAAAAAATGGGATAGTAGCACAGTTGACTAGAAGAAAATGCTTTAAGACTGTGCTTAGCTTTGAAAAAATGGAATAGTAGCACGTAGTTATTCTAAGATGAGAGTTTTGAGTTCCTCTTACAACTTCACATAAGCTTTAAATTTTTTTTTTTTTATAAATGTTGAATTAAAATTATCTGGATAGTATGAATAAGTCGGATAAGATAAGATGAAAAAGGATCCGTCTTGGGCTTCTCCTCTTTTGTCCTTAGCTTTGTTAATTGGGACATTAATTCACCCAGGCCTGGGCTAGCCGGCTAGGTGATCCAAAGCAGCAATGAAGTAATTATTTTAACATGATAAGGAATTGGAGTTAAGAAAATGTATACAGGAGATAGACTATGGTGAGTTGTGAAGTAAAACGTCACGTCATATTTTCATTTTGAAAATTCAAACAACTGATTTGAACCGCTCAACATGTTTTAAATATTGAAATGTGCTTGGAGACTAAATTATATATTTTTTGAAACTTTTTTACTATTTATTAAGCCACTTTGAAAATCGCTGATCCACTATGAACAGTAAAAAACAGTAAAATTTCTGGACCACCGGATCAGCAATTTTCAAAGTGGCTTAAAATGAAAATATTATGTATACAGTATACTTCATAAAGATATGTTAGATTTTCAGTTTTTTTACGTCTAGATAATAACTGTTTTTTTTTCTTATTTCTTTTAGTAAAAAGATTTACGTAATTTTGCTTCTATCTTTTCATTAAAAAGTATGCTTGTTATGCCTATGATATTATGTAACTTTTTAAAATGATACAACTCTTCTGTATTACTCTGCAGAGATTATTAGGTAACTAATTTTGTTGTTCTTCAATATATGATATTTTAATATAATTAGGGTTTAAATGCCTCTATTTTTATGCTTCCATCATGTCTCTATTTTTAAATATTAATAACTTAAAATTTAAAACGTAAATATCAAAATAAAACCGGTAAATTTGATCTATATCATTTTTCTCTATGCACATATAAAAAAATTATAACAATTCAGTTTTATTTTGATTGATATCAAGAGCTTACAAAAATACATTAATATGGATAAACTTTGTGTGTTGACTTTTCACTTATTGATTCATATAAAAATATAACCGAAAGTGATGAATCTTTTTTTGTCCGCGTAGAGAAAATATTGTATATCACATCTAACGGTTTTATTTTGACATATAAGTTTTAAAAATTTTGTTATTAGAAAATTAAAAATAAAGGCATAATGAAGATAAAAAAAGGAGGCATTTGAACCCTCCTCTTTTAATATTTAATTAACATAAATTTATTATCAAATTACTGCGTGTAAGTTTTTTTATATAATTATTTATTTTGGAAATAATTTCCAAAATATAGCTCTATCTTACTAAATAATAGCACGAAAATCTATGAAAAAAAAAGGATATTTTTTTAGTAAAGTTAGAATGTGAAGCCGCCAAACTATTTTAAATGTCCATAAAGGATCCACCGGGTTTCAAACCTGCGACCTCCTACATGGAGAGCATTACCGCCACTAGTAAAAATGGTATATTAGATAATTATGATTAAAATATGAATGCATTCATATTATAATTAAAGAGTATATTAAAGTTTTGACAAAATATTACCTGAAGTTTAAATGCTCCGATTAAATATCACCTCTCCAATTAATTTTTTTTTTATTATATACATCTTTTTGATGTTTTCCTATGTGTAGAAATTTAAATTTATTTAGACACGTATTTGTCAAATGTAGATGTCATGATTTCTCTATTTTTTCCGATAACTTTCCTAAACACTCTTAGTTGATTGTCAGATATTAAATTTTTCGATTGGTCATGATTTTTTTTTTCTTTTTTTATATATCATTACTAATTACGGATTAATCTCTTTAATTTTGAAAGTTGGGCAGATATTATCAACCCACGATATATTAAATCGATAATAAATTTACAAAATATTATAGTTTATGTTTTGTGAGTCAAAATTAATGAAAATTAGTCCTCACAGTTTGCCATTAATTAATATATAGAGTTGGGATTAGAACTCATGTAATAATAAATTAACTTGACAAGTTTAACAATTTTTGCTTATGTCAATTTTAAAAATAAACTTGACGTACAGAAAAAGTCATGTTAAAAAATGTTGTTACCCTTATATATTAATTATGTATTAAATTTTCTGTAATTCAAATATCATTTGATATTTTATTAAAAGTCCTTAAAAGTTACCATTATTAATTTTAATCATATGATTAATCATAAAATTTAAAATCGATGTTTTTTTAAGGGCTATTTTGCTTCTTCTTCCATTATCATGTGCAATACTTTCCTATTGTGTAATCCATACTCCACGGGTTCAAATTATTCATTAAAATAATTAAATTTGTTACCAACTCTAACATTAATATTTTTAATTCATGGCTCTTATTGTATTAAATTCATCATTAACTACATTCTTGTACAATTTTATCTAATTTGTCTTCAGTACAACACAAATAAATTATTAAAAACATTATCTAGTTAGATGTTCACATACAAATGTTATTATCCTGATTGATTGATAATTGATTAGTTATGCCATTACTTAATAGAATAATTGATTGATAATAAGGATAATGTTTTTAATAATTTATTTATTTTTTACATAATTTAAAAAATATTACTTGTCATTTAATAATCTCATTTAAGTAAACATGATTTTATTCTCTATATCATCATTGTGTATGATAATTCTTTTTTTGTTTTCTTATTATATATGTAGTCCCTAATGACACTTAAAGGGGGAATATGGAGTCTTAAAGACTCTTGCACGTTCTTTGGTTAAGCCATATAAACTAACAATTTAAAAATAACAAACAAGCGTGTACAAGTAAAAGTAAATAGAGTAGAGTTAGAGAAACTTGACACACAAGATGATAACGGAGTTCGGCATAAAATGCCTACGTCTCCGGGATAGAGCAGCCTCGTCGGTGCCTCTTTCCTATCGAAATTTTTAAAACTACCATTGTTTAAAAAAAATAAACAAAAAAACCATCGTTTTTGTGAAATTTGAAATCTAACACGGCCGCAGAATGATTCTGCGGCCCCAAGTGCTGGAGACCGCACAGGCGTTCTGCAGACCCAGCCAGGGGTCCGCAGAACCATTTTGCGGACCCATTTTTTTTTTCAAACTTTGAGATATCTCATAAAGGGGGCAAGCATTCCTAGAACAAAAAAATATAAAAAACCAAAAAACTTTGAGATATCTCATACAGATGCACGTGGTGCCTCTTTTAATTAGTTAAAACACCAAAAAAAAAATGGGTCCGCAGAACGCCTGTGCGGTCTCCAGCATTTGGGTCCGCATAATCATTCTGCGGCCGTGGTAGATTTCGAATTTCCCAAAAACGATGGTTTTTTGGTTTATTTTTTTAAAACTGTGCTAACTTTAAAAAATTCGGCCTTTCCTATAATCCAAAAATAAAGGATACAACTCGTGACACGTGAGTCCAACAAAGATGGGAAGTCACGGCCTAACTCGTGTACAAGGTGAGCCTAGAAGCTCGAGTTGGAAAGTCTCGACAAAGGGGATCGTCACACAACTAGAGATATATGGTGAGCGGAAGACGCTCGAGCCAGTGAGCCCCTTAATGCCCTACAAGCGGGGAAGTCACAAAAATATTCGAATTGGAGCAATAAGTAGATCTCCACACTATGGATGAAAAAGTTCTAGAACTAAATTCTAGACACTAAACTATATTTAAAAGAAGATAAGTCGAGTGGATTTGAGAGTATTGAGAGGATATTGAAGTTTAAGCTCACTCAACAATGGAAGCTTTTAAGAATGCAAAATAAATGTTTTTTGAACGTGGGAGACGGCTAGCGTGGTCAAATCTGAAGTGGGGTAACTCTTTTTATAGTGGGGGCTCCATATTTGCCAGATTCGTTCGGACATAAGTGATCCGTTCTGAACGAATAGTATGGATATTGAAATTAGGATTTTCGCATTATTAAATTAATATTAACCGTTCTGAATGTCTATGTCCGTTCAGGACAGTTAGTACAATTTATCCCACAATTTACTTGATAAGCGTTCCAACAGATCACAACTGTTCTGGACAGAACTAAACTGGAACTCTTTGTAATTTTATGATTTAATCCGTTCCATACGGTTTGTTCCATTTCGAACGGTTGCACCACATAAATCAACAATCTTAAATTTACTTTACTTCTCTATTTAATCATTACAAATCTATAGCTTCGTAAAGTCTTGTTGATTTCTTCGGTTATTCAATTTAGTCTTGCAATTAAGATATTTATGAACCTTTCTTTGGTTCTTCATATTAATCTTGCAATTAAGATCTTCATGAATCTTTTTTTGGTTCTTCATATTAATCTTGCAATTAAGATCTTAAACCTACAAACTCACTAAATCATAGAAACGGTTAAATTCAACTAATGTATGTTTTGCAAAATTATGTCAAACAAAATACTTAAAAGATTGCATACAACCAACAATATATCTCCGTTATAATGCACATAAACAATACTAGTAATATATTATATAATTAAATGTACAAATAAAAAAATAAACATATAATTTTATTTATCAATTCTAGAGTGGGAAAAACGTGCCGTGCCGTGACTAACACGCCGTGACTTTGGTCTCGTGCCGTGCCGTGCCGTGACCAAGTTAATTTTTCACGTGCCGTGCCGTGCCGTGACCAAAATGTCAATGGGTGGTCACGGCACGCGAATGGTCACGCCACGTGAGTCACGCCGTGCCTAAACGTGCCGTGACCATACGTGACTCGCGTGACTCACGTGACCATTTAATTATAATTTAGGTTAGTTTATTCAAGATTTATCATTAAATCAATATCTAATGGTCCTAATTACACGTGACTCGCGTGACTACGTGCCGTGCCGTGCCGTGCCGTGACTAAATTTTTCACGTGCCGTGCCGTGCCAAAGTTTCAAAAGATAGGCACGGCACGCGAATGGTCACGGCACGGGACACGCGAGTCACGGCACGCGAATGGTACGCGTGCCGTGCCGTTCCGTGCCGTAACCATGCCGTTCCGTGACGGAGCCGGCTCCGGCGTGCCATTTTTCCCACTCTAATCAATTCTATGAAGTAACAGATTAAAATAGATTTTATTCATATTCTTAATTGATAAGCTAATAGATATTTTATATCCGTATTTTTTGTGGCTAGCTAATCAAATAATTCTTACCTATATGGCTAAAATAATTCTTACTTAGCCATATATTCGAATTCCGATCCTTCCTAGTACCGGGCAAGGGATCCGGACCATTCTTTTAACTTTGTACGAATCTTTAAGGGGGACATCCTACGGTCAAAGAGATACCGGATTGAGATAAATCCGGCTGAAAATTAATCCGAGACAGAGAATACTTGTCCTATATATCCACATTCCAGCGAGTCCGAAACTGCTGCGATTCTGAGATGGATCTCAGGATTCTAAAATTTCGAAATCAACGGTTCAAACTATTTCATGTGCGGATCTCGGAAACGTTCTTGAAAAAGTAAAATTTTATGCACCCATCTCGAAAAAGACCAACAGTTCAGATTTATTTTCCATTCCACCACCTTAATACATGTAGAATAAACAATAAAAGGAGGCAAATTCTTCTATGCACATAAGGACCTATTTGTAAAATAAACATATTTTCATTTTCAAAGTTTAAACAGTCGATTCGACCGTTCAACATTATCTCCATATTAAAATGTACTTGGAGGTCAAATTTTACATTTTTTTGAATTTTTTGACTATTTATTAAGATGGGTACAAAATTCAATGGTCTGAATTTGACTAGTTTTGTAAAATACTTAATAAATAGTAAAAAAATTCAAAAAATGTAAAATTTGACCTCCAAGTACATTTTAATATGGAGATAATGTTGAACAGTCGGATCAACTGTTTGAACTTTAAAAATGAAACTATGTTCATTTTACAAATAGGTCCTTATGTGCATAGAAGCAATCCTCATAAAAGGATTTCATTAACACCCCTAATTATTTTATGGCAAATTCTTCTATGGGCATAAGGACCTATTTATAAAATGAGCATATTTTCATTTTCAAAGTTCAAACAGTCGATCCGACCGTTCAACATTTTCTCCATATTACAATGTACTTGGAGGTCAAATTTTACATTTTTTTGAATTTTTTTACTATTTATTAAGTATTTTACAACACTAGTCAAATTCAGACCATTGAATTTTGTACCCATCTTAATAAATAGTAAAAAAGTTCAAAAAAATGTAAAATTTGACCTCCAAGTACATTGTAATATGGAGAAAATGTTGAACGGTCGGATCGACTGTTTGAACTTTAAAAATGAAAATATGCTCATTTTATAAATAGGTCCTTATGCCCATAGAAGCATCCCTCTTATTTTAAACTGTCCGTTGGAGTATAATTACTACGAACCCAAGGGCCTGTTTACAAATATCCCCGCTCAGTGCAACCTGGGACGGACGGGATATTGCTCCGGGGTTCTAGACTAGCTATTCTTTTTAAAAGGTTTAAAGCCGCCAAGAGATATATTAATACATACAAAGAGAGAGGGAGAGAGAGAGAGAGAGAGATGGAAGGAGGCGAAGAGAGAGGGGCTGCTATCGTGAGCACTGCGCCGCCGGTGGTGAAGGTGGGGGACGCGAAGCGGAGATGGGAAGAGAATCCAGTGCCTCCAATTCGACTGGAGGATGTGGTGCCGCCGGAAGAACGCGCCCAGCCTCCGTCAGATTCGGTAGATGATACTTCCACTACTTCTCGCACCAATCTCTGGCAGGTGTGTGTCCCCTCTTTTTTCTTTTTCTGTATAATTACAAAGGAAATGAAACACTCGACCTTTGGAATTGCTTAAAATAATAATCCGATAGCTTAATGATAGTTCGTATTAGATGTTCAATTACTGTGAATTTGGTAAGGTTGGTTTACTTCCCTTCTTAATAAACGAAGTTGCCAATAATTTTGGCTGTACGTGTTATATTAATTATTAAAGGGGGCTTACAAATTGAGATTTTTTCTCAATTGCATAATATCCTTTTCCTTTCAGCTCCATGTATAATTTTATTTCCAGTTCTTTGGTTATGCATTTTACTAATAGAAGAACTGGATTCTATAGTAATGCAAAACTTAATGGCAACAGTATCATGTTTAGATTGTTCTTAATGGAGGCTTAACTGGGTCGAATTGGCACCTGATTGCAAAACTGAGGATTTATTAAGGGTTATTTGGGTTGAACAGGACCCTAATTGGATTTTGTTTAAAACATTTGAAAAGTTTGGCCATACGTGTATTTCCCCATATTGATTGTTTCTGAGAGCATTAGGTCCTACATATAGTTTTATCTCAATATCAGTATGTGTCAATACGTGCTATTATGTACCGTCATTATCCAACTCATACCACAATACTTGGTTATAGCCAAAACAAGATTGTGCCTAATTTATAGTATTGTTTATCAAACTAATTTCCAGTTGGCAAATGCCTACTTTGTTGTGTCTTATGAAACACAAAACAACTGGAACCAGCAAACTTTGGAAAAGAAAAGAAAATAGACAAAATATTATAATCCAAAATAGATGGTACCTTATCCACAGATGAAAGTTGAGCAATTTTCTTCTGGTGTTTGACTGATAACTAATAAGTTATTAACATCCAGACGAGGACAAAATGAATTGCAATTATAATTGCTGAAACCACAATGTAAGTGGCACCTTATGTGGAGGTTTTTCTTTCTAACTGAACTTTCAAAAGCATTATTTTCCTTACCTATTATGAATAGGTCTAATCGAGCCATTGATGCTTAATTGAGGTGTAATTAGCTCAAAATTGTGTTTTCCATCTATTGCTTGACTGAGGGTTTACCACAATAGTTGGTTTCAACTGAGGCTTAGTTGCTTACGGAACTAGTTGAGGTTTAGCTAGCTCTTGAATCAATTTAACATTTTGCAGAAGCCCAATACGTCATGAATTTTGTAGATAGCATTTGAACAATGATTATGACTGTTGAAGTAGACATTATTTGTTCCATTAAAAAGTTTTTAGTTTTGTATAAATTGATGATTTACAGGTATATGCACTTGGGATGTTCATGGTAGCAAGGTGGATTTGGGGAAGATGGAAAGAGAGGAAGGATAGGGGAAGCACTGGTGCATCTAATGAAGATGATTAGTTTTCAAGAAAGAAATCTGATTAGTGTATTGATGTTTTTTTTTAATTAGCAATGGGATGATGTAGAGTCGTAAGGGTGGTAGTTTGCTCACTTTTTTTAGCATTATGCTTATAATATCCTACTTTGCTATTTAAACTAAGCAGTACCTTGCTTCTTTATATTCTGAAAAACTTCTGCTATGTGCAACAGTTACTCCATTGCATGGAGCATTGAACTTGTGGTTGAACCATAGCAATGCATGCAAATCTGGCCTGTAGTTTGACCATATTGTTCTTATGTCCCCAACCTGTTTTCTGAAAAAACCTTGCAAATCAAGTGTCTTCGTAGATCTGCAGAACTGTGAAAATCTTTGCTTGTGCTTTGATCAATCGTTCCAACATTTGTCCAACCATGGTAACGGTTGGACTCTGGTTGGTTTGTGCTAAATTTGCCTGGAAATATATTTTTACAATTCAGAATTTGATTTTGGCCCTTACAACGGTTGACAACCGTTGGTAATGGTTGGACTCATGCATCACAAACTCAAATTTACTTTACCATATTTTCAAATATAAAATTTATAAATATCAAATGGTAAATTAAAATATCTTGCTCTTCATTATTCATCCAGTCCATATAACATTTGTTCACCATGAATAATGTCTTGATGTTTTTCTTGATTCATCATTTATATAACAATTATACCTGCAAACATCTCAAACAAAGAAAACCGTAAAATTCAATATTTATATGTTTTGTAAATTAGTCAAATATAGCATTAGATTGCTTACAACAATAATAATTTCCTGACAACCTGATTTGTGAATTTTGTTTTGACCAATCTGCTACATCAAACTTTGATTTCTTTACATGGAAATGTTCATCATGAGCCAATATATTTGCATGATTTATTTAGTGGTTTTTGGTATTTTTAGTACTGTCTGGTATGGGGTTTTGTACCATGAACCATATGCTGCAGCAGAAAATAAACAAAAAAATAAAAGAAAAGAAAACTGAAAGGGTGAGATTCAAAATTCTTAATAAATAGCAGAAAAATCCAATTAATGCAAAGTTTGGATCTAAGCTGCTTGGCAAGGAGTCCCCTATATGCCCATGAATTTGCATTTGACAGAATTAGAGTTTATGTCCTCTGATTTGTCAGTTCTTGACAGGAGGATATTTTTGGTTTTTTTGGAGCCACATAAGCATCAAATGGATTTTACACTGGTTACTGATGTTTCCTTTGTTTGTTTAATGTTCATACATTGTCTGAACACTGTCTTGACTATAAGCAATCATTAAAGCTGGTAGAAAACCCCTTTGAGTATTGTCTTCTCTTACAAGTAGAGGAATAAACATGCAAAAGTGACTTTAGTTGCATATTTTTGATGTTTTTGAATGTGCCTTTATGCAATGAATCCCTGGTTCTTATTTATTCAATTACTTGGCAGTACAGACCCCCCTTTTTATGTTTTTTTTATATAAAAAGATGTCTTTTATTGAACTTCCTTAGTTGCAAAACAGTTCCTTTAACTTATTTTATTTACAAAAATAGTGGCAAAATGCCTATGTTTAACAAAAAAATGCCCCCTCTATGGTGATTTAAGGCCCCATAAGAGGACCTTAGACTCTTGACTCATCACCTAAGGACATTCAAGTTATCCCTTCATAAGAAAGCACCAATTTCTTGTCCTTTCTCCTCAAGACTCAACCTAAAGAGGCACATAAGTTATCCCTCCATAAGAAGACACCACTCATATACTCTTTTTCTCCTATTTGTAACCATAAAATAAAAAGGAAAAGAAGAAGAGAGAAGGAGGAGCTATTACTTCTTTTTCAAGTAAGGTACTCTCCTATTCTGTGGTGACGAAGGAAGTGGAGCTATTTACTTCTTTTTCAAGTAAGGTACTCAACATTATAGACTTAGACTGGATTGATCTAAATTCTGATCAGACAGCTCGGATTGAAACTCAAGTGGTAATGCACCTCAGAGGATCCAAACTCATAAAAAGTCACAACTTACAAATTTAAAATTCGTATAAAAAATCTTTTATAAATAATAAACAGTTCGTGGCAGTGGGTTTGATTTACAACCTCTTCTAAATAAACAAAGCTTCCACTTTTACTGCGAGAGATTAATTAAATATGACATAAAAGTTATCACCCCACAATGATCCTCTGAGATAACTCAAATTTTGAGTTTAGATTGGAAAATGTGAGTCCCCTTTTTTTGGAAATTTATTGCCAATTTTTCTAAAATATGAATTTAAAAATTAATTTTGATTGAATAAAAAGATTCGATCGAACCGCCATTACAAAAAATAAAACATAATAAAAGAGTGAACCGTCGGCCGGGTTCAAGCTCACTATCTCCACCTAAGCTTTTTTCTCACATATAAACAAAATAGCTTTTGGCGAAACATTAAACAAGGGATTAATCATTCAATAAAACTAATAATAAGAAGAAAAAAACTGGGGGCCCTTGTTGCTTTCTCTGTTTCAAAAAGAGTACTTCGGGCATCTTAGGAGAAAAAGACATGGCTGAGCTAGATGACCAATTGTACCCATGTACATTAAACTATTATTTCCAAATAGGGGTCATGGTAATTCAGGAAATGAACAACAAAGAACAAAGAGAAATTGACAAAGAAGAACATTCTGGCTTGGTGTTTCTAGCAAATTTCTATCAAACAAATTTATTACCAACCAGAGCAAAATTTCCTACCAACATAGAGGCACTGGTAAGCACTTACCCAGCAGTTATCCGATGAGATATTGGTATGTTAAAACCAACCCAGCCACGAAACTTGTCTTTGTAGGTGTTTTCAGCAGATCCCATCAACTCTTCATATTCTATATTCCCAGATCCAAGCATCACCTATTGTAGTACGTAAAAGAAAAGCAAGTATCCAAAATAGGAAGCCACACAATTTAAACTAATCTAACTTCTTATAATGGTGGTATATTGTTCCAATGCGCAAATGTTAATAAGGTCCTTAATGCTGTAAGAACAATAAAGCCTTAGATATCTTACTTTCTAGCATAGTTTTGGAGATTGGACCATTCGAGTGGTTTAAAAAAAAAAAACTGTTCCTCAATCAAGGTAAATTTAACTGCAAGAACTCTAGCTGCTCTAATTATTGCTTTGATCAAGGTAAAAAACAAAACTGTTCTTTCAAGGGAATTTCAACAACCTCTCCATTGCTGCTTATTTTCAAAGGGGAAAAAAATAGTTCCTTCCAATTGAGTTAGCAAAAGTATAGATATTTGGATTCAATGAGGCTAAATAAGATGATCATGACAAACATATTCTGCTTTACTATTTCAGGTTAACTGACAATCAGGGAACGGGAAAATATTTCAATATCTGAGGCTAATCAGAAAACAGAAAATCATAAGAGTAAGAAAGCTTACGAATTGAACATTCATTTGCATAACCTCAGGCAGTGCTGAAAGAACCAGATCAGTGCCTTTATGATAATCCAACCTTCCTATAAATCCAATCTGCCAAAAAAAAAACAGATGCCTTAATTCATACGTCCATTATGAAATTCCACAATAAAATACAATATGTAGAGCAATAACTGCTGACCAGGAGGGTCTCCGGCTTCATGGGCAGACCCAACTCCCTTTGTAAATCAGCTTTACACAGGCCCTAAGAAAACAAATATACTGTACATTAGTGACAAAAATGAAGAAAAGTCGAAAACAACACAAAATAATTTCTACCTTCCCATAAATATCATCAATGGAATAGTGGAAAGGGATATGCTTGTCAGTTGTCGGGTCCCAGTCGGTGACATCAATACCATTTACAATTCCTACATTAATAACAAAAGAAGGTGCATTAGTCTCATTAAAAAATCTGAATAGAGATCAAAGACAAATAATCTTGAGAAAAAAAAATATAGGGCTTTTGAATGTAAAACTGAAAATTGTGCAATCTAATTCCAGAACTAAAAATGTTGTTTTTCTTCTTCTTTTTTTTTCTGAAAAATTCGAGTCTCAATGAATCATTTAATCGCACAAAGAAAAAACCTAGATACTAACGATCTGGTGGAATTGAAGGAGAAGTTCGTTTTCGGAAAGAGATTGTCTCTTCTCCTCTCTATCCCTTTTATCAAAGGTGATTTTAGCGGGTAATGATTTTAACAGAGCAGTTTTGGCTTCATGCAGATTGTTATCCGCATCTGTTCACTTTTGCATAAAGTTTACTCACCAAATATTACCCAAATTCATGCATGAAGGAGGTAAAAATATTCAATATAAGCAAAACTTCATACCATCTAATACACTCTTGCGAGAAGTCAGGAGCCCATCTAAACCATTTCCACCTTCTGGAGTTGTTATCTCCCAAGAGTAACCCTACAACCATATGAAAACTACCAATTGTTAAAAGCTAAGTACTATATGAAAAGAACTCACAGCTACTGATTACAAAAATAAAGAAATAAAAATTTCCAAGAACACAATAAAAAAGCTAGTAAGAGTGAAAGAAAGTATACTAGGTTAAAGAAGCTTTACTAGTATTTTCCAAAAAAACAGTGAGAACACTAGGCCCAAACAAATAGTGTATTAAAAAGGCTAGACCCAGCCTATAACAACAGTACACAAGCAGTGTATCTAAGTTGCCAAGAAACAATAATAATACCTGACTAACAGTTATAATCCTATCTGCTGTTACAATTGCCCCTTTTAGAATATTCACCGCCTCACCCTTGTCTAGGGCATGTTTTCTGGCCCAATGTGGGAAGACCCACTCCAAGGCTCCATACCAGTCGGGAGGCAACCCCAAATTTTCATATGTAGTAGCTGGCTCCACTCCCTGTATTGCATATATAATTCAGTTTAAACACGAAGCAACCAGCACACTCCTTTTTGCCATTTTCTGGCGATCATAATTATTTACCTGGCCTAAATGGAAAACCACTGATATGCTGAAGAATCCATGAGTGTTAATTCTCAAAATCAAGTGTAAATTGATACTAGACACACCAAATGTGGACTTAAATGAATTGTTATACTAATAGACCGGACTATGAATAGAGGAAAGTAGTTCAAAACAGTGATATTAAGTTATAGTGAATATTTTTAAGATCTTACTCTTAGCCCTCCAGTGCAATGGACAACAGGTACGGTCCCATACCACATTGCATACAACGGGTTCAGACCGCATGGCTCGAATCTTGAGGGCATTATAATTATATCACACCTGCACAGTTTTCAAATTTAGTGTACATATCTGTTAGAGAGAGAGATGGCTGAGCTAGATGACCAATTGTACCCATATACATTAAACCATTATTTCCAAATAGGGGTCATGGTAATTCAGGAAATGAACAACAAAGAACAAAGAGAAATTGACAAAGAAGAACATTCTGGCTTGGTGTTTCTAGCAAATTTCTATCAAACAAATTTATTACCAACTAGAGCAAAATTTCCTACCAACATAGAGGTACTGGTAAGCACTTACCCAGCAGTTATCCGATGAGATATTGGTACGTTAAAACCAACCCAGCCACGAAACTTGTCTTTGTAGGTGTTTTCAGCAGATCCCATCAACTCTTCATATGCTATATTCCCAGATCCAAGCATCACCTATTGTAGTACGTAAAAGAAAAGCAAGTATCCAAAATAGGAAGCCACACAATTTAACCTAATCTAACTTCTTATAATGGTGGTATATTGTTCCAATGCGCAAATGTTAATAAGGTCCTTAATGCTGTAAGAACAATAAAGCCTTAGATATCTTACTTTCTAGCATAGTTTTGGAGATTGAACCATTCGAGTGGTTTAAAAAAAAAAACTGTTCCTCAATCAAGGTAAATCTAACTGCAAGAACTCTAGCTGCTCTAATTATTGCTTTGATCAAGGTAAAAAACAAAACTGTTCTTTCAAGGGAACTTCAACAACCTCTCCATTGCTACTTATTTTCAAAGGGGAAAAAAATAGTTCCTTCCAATTGAGTTAGCAAAAGTATAGATATTTGGATTCAATGAGGCTAAATAAGATGATCATGACAAACATATTCTGCTTTACTATTTCAGGTTAATTGACAATCAGGGAACGGGAAAATATTTCAATATCTGAGGCTAATCAGAAAACAGAAAATCATAAGAGTAAGAAAGCTTACGAATTGAACATTCATTTGCATAACCTCAGGCAGTGCTGAAAGAACCAGATCAGTGCCTTTCTGATAATCCAACCTTCCTATAAATCCAATCTGCCAAAAAAAAAAACAGATGCCTTAATTCATACGTCCATTATGAAATTCCACAATAAAATACAATATGTAGAGCAATAACTGCTGACCAGGAGGGTCTCCGGCTTCATGGGCAGACCCAACTCCCTTTGTAAATCAGCTTTACACAGGCCCTAAGAAAACAAATATACTGTACATTAGTGACAAAAATGAAGAAAAGTCGAAAACAACACAAAATAATTTCTACCTTCCCATAAATATCATCAATGGAATAGTGGAAAGGGATATGCTTGTCAGTTGCCGGGTCCCAGTCGGTGACATCAATACCATTTACAATTCCTACATTAATAACAAAAGAAGGTGCATTAGTCTCATTAAAGAATCTGAATAGAGATCAAAGACAAATAATCTTGAGAAAAAAAAATATAGGGCTTTTGAATGTAAAACTGAAAATTGTGCAATCTAATTCCAGAACTAAAAATGTTGTTTTTCTTCTTCTTTTTTTCTTTTATCTGAAAAATTCGAGTCTCAATGAATCATTTAATCGCACAAAGAAAAAACCTAGATACTGACGATCTGGTGGAATTGAAGGAGAAGTTCGTTTTCGGAAAGAGAATGTCTCTTCTCGTCTCTATCCCTTTTATCAAAGGTGATTTTAGCGGGTAATGATTTTAATAGAGCAGTTTTGGCTTCATGTAGATTGTCAGTATCCACATCTGTTCACTTTTGCATAAAGTTTACTCACTAAATATTACCCAAATTCATGCATGCAGGAGGTAAAAATATTCAATATAAGCAAAACTTCATACCATCTAATACCGAAAATTAGGGAGCGGGAAAATCTTTCTGCATAAAGTTTACCCAAATTCATGCGTTGATTTCTACATAAAGTTTACTCCTCTTCCTGGCACCTCTCATCTTCCTTTGTCACCACAGAATAGCTCCACTGCTTCAGCGCACAGTACAGTATCTCCTCCGTGTCTTGCATCTCTCCTTCAATGTGACGAAGGTATTAATCCCCTCCAGTCTATTCAACATTGAAACATCATAGTATCTCTTTTATTTTTTTTAATTTGGGAAGAAAACTTAAGTTCTAACATCATAGTATCTCCCTCTCTCTGCACTACCTTTTCCAATTCCAGTCCAGAAATTGAATAAATTAGTAATCCGCTGAAGGTTTGCTTTCTCTTTTTTATTATTTCCTCAGTTTCTTTTGACCTTGGCCTTTTTCATCAGAAAATGGTAAATTGTCAACTTAGATTTTGTCCTTTTTTTTTTTTTGGGAAACTGACAGAACCTGTAAGATATATTGAAATTAAAAGGATTACAGCCCACATATGTACAATTGCCTTGCTATCATGTTTCTATCTAGGGCACCAATCATTTAGAATAACCTAACATAGGCTAATCACATACAAGAATCACAAAGCAAACTTGAAAGAAGAAAAAACCAGTAAAGCAACGTACCTTAATATGTTAACTGTCATAAACCTTTTTCTTTATGAAGGTTCAGATCAATTCATCAAGAGAGGGTTGTCTGTAGAAGCCTCATATCCTGCACTGTGAAACAATGGACGAATCGACAAATCTTTACACAATTTCTGTTACAGTTTCCGTGACCGCTTCATACTTTGAGATGCTAAATTATCTAATGTTAAAAGCTACCTTGTTATGGTTGGTGTTGATGACACATTGTCGTCAGATCTCGTGGGGTGGTCGTAATGCATTGAAGAGACACTTTATTCGATCTATAACTCTTCGTAGAATAATATTTGAAAGTCATTTGTTATGTGTTGAAAATACACACATGGATCGAAGAGCTTTTTATAGCCTGTGTGACTTGTTGTCAAGTGTGGGGAGGTTGAGATGTGATGGAAGTATATCAGTTGAAGATGCAGTAGCAATTTTTTTACATATTTTGGCGCATGATGAGAAAAATAGAGTAATAAAGAGACAATTTGTTAGATCCGGAGAATCAATAAGCAGGCAATTCCGTAATGTGCTTAATGCCGTTATTAGATGCCATAATGTTCTTAAGAAGCCAACACTAATATCAGAAGATTCAATTGATGAAAGATGGAAATAGTTTAAGGTACTTGTAAAATTCACCAATCATATAAAACAACAACTACATGGTAAATAAAATCAAATATAATTATTGTCTCTATTTAACAGAACTGTCTTGGCGCACTAGATGGTACATATATTCAAGTGAATGTATATGACATTGACAAAGCCAGATACCGTACCAGGAAAAAGGAGGTTGCCACAAATGTTTTAGGAGTTTGTTCTCCAGATATGCAGTTCATATATATTCTACCTGGATGGGAAGGATATGCGGCTGATTCAAGAGTACTACGTGATGCAATCGCTAGGAGAAATGGATTACAAGTACCTCATGGTAAGTCTAGACTTGATATGCATTTTGGTTTCTATTTTCCTTGAATTCAAGAGCCAGCAGCTAGCTCATTAAAGTTTTTTTTACCAACAACCCGTAGGATTCCATTAAATTGCGAGGCTGTGATTACAAGTACCAGTCTAAATTGTTCCTATAATTGCCCATTTAGGCATAAATCATGTAGCACAATCTAGCTACTTTGACCACTAATATTGTACTGTTCTGATTCGGTATTGTTCATGAATAGTGTTCCATCTTTAGATACTTCATATTATGAGCAGCTTGCTTGTAACAATCTTGGCTTGAATACATAAAGCATACCGGTAGCAAGACAGAAACTCTAGACAGAAGCGCTGATTTCACTCAGAAAAGAAGCTCATTAAAATTGAGTAATGAGTTATATATAAATAATGCTTTCAACTGTTTCATTTTCTCATTCTATTGGAACGTTAGATTTTATTTCTGAACATAATTTTTCTGTGTTCTCATCCAACAGAAGACCATTTTGTATTTTTGGCATTGATACTTTGTATTTTTTCTAACTACAGGTTACTACTATCTTTGTGATGCCGGTTATCCAAATGGAGAGGGTTTTCTTACTCCTTATAGAGGCCAAATATATCATTTAAGTGATTGGAGTGGTGGCAGATTACCACGAACAGCACGAGAGTTTTATAAGTACAAACATTCTTCAGCACGCAATGTCATAGAACGATGTTTTGATATTCTTAAAGGGAGATGGGCAATTCTTAGGGGAAAATCATTTTATCCGGTAAAGATTCAATGTCGAATAATTGCAGCATGTGCGCTCATTCATAATCATATTCGAAGGGAAATGCCTATTGATCCTTTGGATGTCGAAACGCAAGAGACCAACCAACTGCCAGAGGAGCTAGATAATGAGCTAATCAGACATATTGAATCAACCGATGAATGGACCAATTGGAGGGACACTTTAGCTCATGATATGTTTACCATGTGGAGAAGCTCAAGAAATAATCACTGAGTCAATTTCTTATTAGTTGAATGATATAGTCATTTTTCTATTTTGTCATTTAAAAAATTTTAATGGGTATGAAGTATATGGTTTATGTATTAACGAGTTTCTTGTTATTATGTGTATTTGTAGCACAGGAGTGAATCTTTGATCGTCTTGCGTTTCTGTCTGAATGATATTATGTTTTATCGGCTTTATGTTATATAATTAATAAATTAAATAACGTGAAAATGCTATTTTCACGTTGTTATTTGTTTTACATTAATTTGATTTCTGATTTACAATTTATCTTTAAATAATACATAAAAGTTTAGTAACATAACATTATTTAGTTAATAATTTAAAAATAGTGAAGACGTGTCTTTATAGTCATTGCAATAGCTATGCGCGAACCAAACATGGTAATAACACATTTTTTGGAATGATAAAGCAATAGCCATACACGAACCAAACATGGTAATGACACATTCTCTGGAATGACATTTCCTGGCATTACATCCCCTGAAATGCTTCTATTCCCTGGAATGATCTATAGCGCTAACCAAACGTCCCCTTAAGGTTTCTGCTGGCAGGGGATCACCCAATGAGGTTCATACATCCTGTGTAGAGCAATTCATGACCCTTGGATCGATTGTTGATGTGGTGCATTGCTTTTTGGCCTTTGATTTACTGGCATTGGAGGGAAAACTTAATTTGCGTGCTCCAAGTCTCCATGAAGGAATCTTTCTTTACTCGGCATCATCCTGGGGTGAGAGACGCGTTTCCTTAGGGACCATTGAGCTGGTGACAGCTATGGAAGACGAGGTGCATTGTTCCATTACCGATTAAGTCTTAAAATGGTTCCCTCTTGATTCTTGCACCTCAGTCGATGGGGGAAGGACAGAGAGCATTGCTTACTTCTTAACATGTGCCAAGGCACAGTTCATCATTTAGGCAGCGAATTAAGTGTCTTTCATCTAGAGCAAACCAGGGCTAAACCTATTCTCGCCTTACCCCTTTTCTACTTCTTCCTGGATCATCGTCTAGGCCTGGTTAACATTCCCTCCGAATCTCAGAGCCCAATTTTCCTTGGAGCTTGAGTTTGTGTTCTCAAACTCGTCTCCATTTCTTGTTTCAATTAGAGCTTGCGAGAGGTGAAAAAGGGTTCCCTTGTCCCTTCAGGTAGAGACGAGAAGAATGGTACCTTATCGATTCCAGGTAAGAGTTTGTGAAGAGGTTCTTCATTCCTTTCGAATTTTGAGCTTTAGAGCTAGTCAAGGGCACAAAGCGGAGGAGGAAGAGAGAATCAGAGAACTGATAGGGTGGGGACCTCTGTTAATCTCTCTGACTTTCAACGTTTAGTTCTTTTGAACTATTCGTCATCTTGGTTGAACCGAGCGCATGTAGACCATGTATAAGGTTTAAGCACAACGCACGAGTGCCTAGTGCATGTATAGAGGCCAACGTGCGTTGTCGCACTGATCTTTAAATTGGTTTGTGGTTTTGGTAGGCTAGGTTCTCGTAGACCATTTGACTGATTGCTTGATGCATATAGTTTAAATCAAGTGAAACATGTTCATCTATCTCTTAAACCCAACGAATTTTAGTTTGAGGGACTGACTTATGGGTCCTTGGTTGTCAGAGGGCGTCTGTGCACCCCACTTTGTGCACTGAACTGTTTGTGTTAAATGCTATGGGTACCCAGTGTTACTAATCAGAGCCTCCGATTTTATTTTAATCATAACATTTTAACCATTTTGAGTTAGGAAGGGTATTTTATGTCAAAATTCATGATTTTTTTATGTTGAATTTAATCATAAATCTTATTTTGTGGTATTCGCTTCATATCGTGGTCTTGTACCAAATTAAAACATGGTTGTCATTTTAATTGGTCAATTTTGTTAATTAAATGGTATTTTTATCTAATTTAATTAAATCCCAACATTTTAGGATACAACAGTGTTATTTTGCAAACTCTTGATACTAATTAAAACAAAATACAAAAGTCACAATCTTTTACATTTACGTTTTAAATTTATGTTATTTTAGTTCTAAAAATGAATTTAAACTCTCCTCTACTATATTTATAAGATACTTTCTGATAACGAAAGCTACATATATAGTTGCCCCTTCCTTTTTTTGCCGGGAAATATTTGCTGTGGATGAAAGACAAAAAGCATAACGGCAGGCCAAAGTTGAGGAAATAAAAATGCTGGCTATGGGGTTCGAACCCATGCGTACTTATGTACAGAAGATCTTAAGTCTTCCCCCTTAACCACTCGGGCAAACCAGCTTGGATGTCCAATTTCTCAAGTATTTTTGATTTAACAACTACATAAGTTCCTCAATTATATTTCTGTTATCAATTACTTCCAGTGTTATCATTGTTGCATTTTAATTTATTGCTTTACAAGTTTTTCCTTTTTTTCGTCCAGTTGGCACAAAAATATGTCATAGTTGAAGTAGGATATATACCAATTACTGGCTTTCATACCAAGCTAAGTTCTCTGTGGATCAGATAAATAACGGCATTCTGGATTTGTCTTGTTTTTTTTAATTCATTTGTCAGGTATATATATGCAGCCTGATGCATAGGTAATATTCTGCACGGGAAAGGGGGATGTGACTTGTGAGGCCTGAGTACCATAAGTTGTTACTGATTCAATGTATCTAAATTTCACATAAATATTGTAAGATATTATTATTATACTAATTAAAATAAAATCTTACTAATAGAAGAAGCAAAGCAACCAAAAATCACTAAATCATTTTCATTACTCTAGATTTACTAAATTTTCTTCTAATCCTTGATTTACTAAATTTTCTTTGAATAGTGACATGTGTTCCAAGGAAATAAAGATTTTTATCTAGACTAGGATAAATGATCCAACGTATAGATTCAGTGTATCTAAATTTCACGTAAATGTTGTAAGATATTATTTTAAACCAACTAAATTAAAATCTTACAAATAAAAGAAGCAAATCAACCATACATCTCTTCTATATTCTCTAAAAATTTACTAAATTCAATGTGCATCGATCAGAAGGAGTGTCTCTAAGTCTATTATCCAAATCTCATTTTTCTGTTCTTCTTTCCCACAATAGAAAATCTTTTGTTGTTAAATTATAAATTAATATATAATTATCTCAGATGTCACAAGTTTCTCTCATCCATGTTCTCCAATCCAAATTTAAAAAAATGTAGACCGCATCGTCAACATTCCGTTCAAAATCATCCTGTGAGAGTAAATCTTTTATTATTTTGTGTACATTTTACAAGAATAATAATTATCATTTCAAACTTTTTGTCTCAATAATTGTAAACCTTTAAGTACTAATAATTTTGACATGCATGGTTACATACTTACATGTGCATTGTTCTAGTTCTTTTAATATTTTAATTAACGGATGAACAAATTTTTCTGGAGATATGATACAATAAATTACAATCAAAGGAACCAAAACAATATAACTTAAATTTTATCATAACATTATAAAAGAGAACTGTACAGCGAATTTTGCACCAATATTGAGTAACAACTTAGAAATTACAAACATCCAAATTTGCCTATAAAGTTCTAAAAAATATGAGAAAGAAGGATCTGTTCATCTACATTTGCTGCCACAAGTGCTTCCATGGGGTCCATGCCACAGTTCACGAGGCGGTCTCGAAATTCTGGATACTGCATGTCAATTGCTCAACAATAAAAGACATGCACTACATACTCACCTCATATGGTTTAAGTTTTGGATCAGCAGTACCTAAACAGCATATTTCTCAAAGCATTAGTCAACTCACCAACACACTCTGCCCCTGTCATGAAAAATTCTCTAAAAATGCTGAGTTGGTACCAAGAGATTGCAAAATGGGGAAGGGTTTTTGTTCAGAGATGGTGTGTCCATACCGATGCATCACTACTCAAATGTGGATATATCCTGTACTAGATATAGCAAGTTTTCTTTGATCCAATCTGTCATAGGTTTTATAGTTTTATTACAACTTTGTTTTCATTATTGATTAGTGCTGTTATCCCTGCATTAATGCTTGAAAATCTTACAGGATTCTCGATCTGTAGTATTATAATTCATGTTTGATTAAGCAGGGGGCATGTTTGATTAGTCACCTGCCTCCTCAGTGAGTATGGTAACTGCATCTCCTTGCAAAGGTTTGCCGGCCCGTGCCTCATCTCGGACCTGGAATACATATGAAATGTGATACTCAAGTTTATAGTACACAATATGCAATGTAATATTCAAGTTAAAAGAATATTATATGACGTTAGTGCTTCACTAAATGATACTTAAATTAACACAAGGGTTCCACAAGAGGTTCATCAAATAGGTATTATATTCATGATAAATGTGATAGTGAATAGAGAAAAGAACGCGGCATTCCGCAATTGATGATTGCGATTATGCCGCTATTTTTTTTTTTTTAAGAAACAATCACCTAATTAATCATTCCAAAGTTTTTTTTTTTGGGTATTATATTATGGCAGAAAAACTGCTATGCTAAAGTATCACAAATCAATTTGCTGGAAAATAAGAATACTAAAGTACAAGAAAATATGTAACGATTACAAGAAACAATAATAGAAACTAAAGGTGGTTTTTTTTCTCTTACATACCTCGGCAGAGAAGATAATGAATTAGCCAAAACTTCCATCAAATTCATGAGACAAATATTAGTATAAAATAATCTCTCTAAATACGAAGCCCTAATGCCACTATCAGGATTTCAAAAAAAAAAAAATATGAAGCCCTGATGAAACTAACATATATATTTATCTCTCTCTCTCTCTCTCTCTGCTACTCCCAAGTCCCAACGATAAGTCGGCACTAGATTTTCAATATTAGGTCATGAGCATCTCAAGTATTAAATAAGAAACAAAATTGTATCCTAGCCGTTGGATGAAATCAAAAGATAAGTATCCAGGCCCACAAACTAATCACTTTCTACATTAATGATGATTTTGAAGCCCATGGTTTTAAAAAATAATTTAAGGAAACAGTAACTCCCGTTCCACGGTACATTCATGCATCTACCGTGCAGTAATGATAATGATAAGCTGGCATTTGTGAATTGATTCAATTAATCGAATATATAGTGTTTACTACAAGCTTCATTTTCAATTCAATTTCTACAAAATTTTAATATCATCGTAAATCTAAATTTGGATCTGATATAGATTGAAAATGGTTTTAAGTTGAAGCCAAAGCTGTATTTCATATATCTTGGTGCTTTCTGAAGCCCATGTTTTCATTAAAAATAGTCAATTTCGAATTTTGCACTTGATACGACGATATTCAATCCATAATACTGTCAATATCTTGACTTACACAAGATAATATCTGAGAATTTATAATTCATAAAATACAGCTGAATGCTACGATCTGGAAAGGGAGAGCGTGGTTTGGAAAGCAAAATGAATTCATATTATAGAAAATGAATTATTCTAGAAAGCAAAATTACACGATGGATTGATTCATATAAAATAGTCAATTTTCCCAAAAAAAACATCATAATATCCAATATCCTTACAAAAACTTAACAATTTATCTAATATCCTCTTTTCTTTATTGAATCTTTATTTAGTTATTTTACAGATTGAATTAACAACTATACCCTTTCATTTCATCTTCTTCATCCGTGAAGACAACTTCCCAAGCTGAGGTGCCCTTGTCAGATATATTTTTATTATCCAAACCAAACAGCTCCTCCATTTGGCATACAGCTCGTCGTATGTTGTGAACCTCATCAGGTCCACTGCTCTCCCTACCGCCATCCCTTCCATTATTACCTGTATAATAAATTTTATTCTTCTTTAGCGCATTACTCTCTGTTTACCCTTTTGATCAAACTAGCAAAAATGATTAAAAAATGATCAGAATATCAATCAATTTAAGGCATAAAAGTATTTTAAAGTACGAATTTCAACATAGAAATTCCATATGATGATTGAACTATTGGTGCAAAGATTTATGAAAATAATTACTATTTCAAGATAGTTTATTTTAGTAAATAAAAAAGCAATAATTGTGTTCCGCAATCGATGATTGCGATTATCACAAAACGAGTTTGTATATGCTATTCTTCTCCCTTGTTATTGTAGAGTCCTATTTTCTAATCCGATTGTTTGATCTAGAACAAATGTATCTTTATTGATCTGATAACATCATTCAATATGTATTATCTATAATGTTATCAGATTATGATACAAATATAAAAAAGAAAGATCTTATAATGTTTGTTGGGAATAATTAACAACTAAAACAAAAGCTCTTAGATTTATTCTAATGTTTTTATTGTCTTTTACAGTGTACTTCTTTGTAGCAATTCCACATATTACTTTCCAATAAATTATAGAGGGATTGCACCAATTTAATATTCAATTAAATAATTAATTTCTTTCATTACCCTGATGTTTAGTTAAAATTTGTAAATACATGTATAAAAGGCTAAATTACAATACTACAAACTATTTTTAAAAAGTGCCTAAAAGACCATTTCATTGTTGAGTTCATGGCCTTACGACAGAAAGCAAGGTTGATATATATGAAGAATTACCACAAAAACATTGTGGGAAGAAAAATTACCAACGCTTGATCCAAATAACATTGAATGGAAAAAAAGAAATCAAGAATTGCAACCAAAACATACAAATATTAAAGGTTGTTAAGGGATTGATTGCTTACCAGTAAGGAGATAACGAATAAGCCAAAATTTCCATTCACGCAAAACCTAATATTACTTGATCTTGGAGTTCCTCTAACCTAACAAGATTTAGAAAACAGCCATCTCTTAACATGGAATATAAATTGGATATCAACAATAAGGTTAGGTTAGAATGGTATACAAGTCAGAAAGACCAGTAAGGTATATATAGTTGATATAGTTTTAATCCTACTCGTTGGATCATAGTAATAGAAAAGTACAAAATATTCAAATCCATACATTAAGTTGATGGTTTTCAAATCCATAGTTTCAATTCAAAAACCGTGATTTACAAAACTATGGGATAAAAATCCAAGGTACAAATAGAAACATACCATAAGGAAACATACTTCTAAACCTAATTGTTGGAATATAGCAATTTAATGGTTTTCATGCCCATGGTTTCTATTTGACAGTCGCAGTTTTACAAAACTCAAGAATACATACCTGAATAACATACCATAAGGAAATAGAAATTATTAAAATATATTTAATTCTATGCGTTGTATCATAAGCAATAAATAAGTACAAAATATCTGAATCCAAAAAATAACTTCTTTGGTGGTATTCAAAACCCATACTTTTTTTTTTTTTTTTTTTTGAAACGCTTGGTATTGATTTTACAGAACTACAAAATAAAAACCCCTATTGTAACTTTGTTTATGGCAAGGTTTCTAGGTCTGATGACCCAGTGTGAGTGTACTGTTTGACTATTTTATTCAGTGCTCATACTGAACATTTGCATTTTGTGATGTACAAAGAGAAATGAGAGAAATGAGAGGTTTAATTTGTGCTTAAATTGTGAGTTTGACATGGTTGAGATTAATTAGAGGCAGATTCACCTGCTCATGGGTTTATGCCTCCTTTTCCTATGGAGAGATATGAAGCTGTTTATAATATAGAATTGGATTTCGAGATGTCATTGTACATGAGATAAAACCCGACATTTTTATTAATATCCAAAGTTTAATAGAAATTAATTAATATACCCAGATCTCATGAGTATTTATAAAAATACCCATACCGGTCATTTTCTAGCCGGTATCCAATTTAATCAACTACCGATCAGAAAATAGTCTGTACCTTGTTTAATCTATTACTGGCCAAAAAATGGCCGGTACTTTTTTTTTTTTGGCTGTTTTAGGGTTTATTATAGTATTTTCCGTTTAGATTTTATGTTCTAATATTTTTGTTGTTGTTGTAGTATTTTCTGTTTAACATAATCATGATAATTTATTTTATTTTAGTATAATTTAGAGTAACTTAGTTTAATTTAGCATATTCCTGATGATTTATTTTATTTTAGTACAATTCTCATTAGTTTAAATTAGTATAATCCTGATAATTTATTTTATTTTAGCATAATTTTGCATAAGTTAGTGACAAAAAAAGATCTAAAAAAATATAAAAATAGTACCATAAAAACACACATAAAAAAGAACCGAAATATAAGATAATCCAAACATAAAAACACCAAACATAGTATACCAAATATAAATAGTACAAAACAATCACCGCCATGGATTGGAGGACCATCGGTCAGCTGGTACTCCGACGTTCGCTCGAACTGGCCAGACTCTCTCTCTCGGTGTAACGACATCAGCCTCGGCCTCACTGCGTATCCGCTCGGTGGTATCCCAGACTGGGTCATACGTCGGCCTAGAGACTTGCAAATTTGGGAAGAGATGGAGAAATCTGGGAAAAAATTCAACCGAGAAGAGATAGTGTAAAATTTGATAAAATGAATGGTAAGAAATTCGGCCAACCCTCCACACATATATATAGCAAAGGCACCGACCATTTTCTGGCCGGTAATTGATTAAATTGGGTACCGTCCAAAAAATGGCTAGTAGGGGTATTTTTATAAATACTCAGGAGATCTGAGTATATTAATTAATTTCTATTTAACTTTGGATATTAATAAAAAATGTCAGGATAAAACACCGCATGTTATTTTGCCTTCAAAGAGATTTGAACCGATGTCATGTGAGGTAAGAATCTAAGCAACCAAGCTACAAACCACTGCACCACACTATCTTTTGTTACTACTTTATTTTGTTTTTATATTATATCAATGAAATGAATATCTCCCATCTTTTCAATATCAATATCTCCATCAATTTACAATTATTCATTTATTTTCATATTTAAATTTTATTAATTATTAATTATATCTTAAAGTTCATATAACTCAATATCCGACAATTATCCTTTTTATATTCATATTCGAATCCGTATTCATATATTATTCGCTCCGTATCCGTATCCATTTAAGACGAATTTGATTTTAAATTTTGATATCCGTTTACTATCCGTATCCGCTCATTGAAAGGCGGATACATATTTGGTATTAACATTATCCGCTCCGTTTACACCCCTATTACACCCCTAGATAAAACACGCATGTTATTTTATTGAATTACGATAATTTCCTCTTTCCAGTAAAAGAAGAGCTAAATAAATTGGCAAAGAAAATTGAATCGCTATAACTGAAGAAACGAAATAGAAAGAACACCAACAGAACATTCAGTACAAAACTCCAGTACTAATATTCTTTTTCTTGAATGAGGCAACTCTTTTCCTATGAGCTCTACCTTGCTTGTGCTGCTCCCACTCATGTGTCCCTCGCAATACCCGGTTTCCGCATGCCTATTCCATTTTGTTGTACAAAAAAAATGCAAACTTGAGAATTACTAAATTTAAGGATTTTTGCATAATGTTTTGCTTGCAACAAACAGAAAACTAACCTCACACATGAACTGGGTCCACAAGTCCCTCGAAACACCATTATGCGACTTTTCAGTGCATGGTGTGCAGCCAATTCTGATTGCACCATCCTTGGATAAAAAAGTAGAAATGACAGCAACAGATGGCTCTACTACACATCTTTTCCATACCTCTTCTTCTCTACCTAACCAATAATTAATTATACACAATCTCTTCTTAATTTCTCATCATATTCTTGAACTACTAATTCAATAGTATTAGTATGGTATATAAAAATATAGCCTCATATATCCCAAATCAGTCTCAGTTAACCTCCAAATCTGCAATTAACACCTAGTTTATCCCTAACAATTTAATATAAACCACAATTAAGTCTCATTTGTCTTGAGCAACTCTTTTGACATAATTTCAAATTTGCACAAGTCAATTAGTTTTTGAAGAGAGATCACATGACAATGGTACCTTGACAATCATAAAAAAAATAAAGTCATGCCTCCCAGTTACTCTTTGTAGAGCCATTCAGTCCCGTCTAGTGTAGTATTTCTGTTTAGTTTTGATTCAATTTATTTTGGAAGGCTCTCTTATGTTACGTAGTTGAGATTGGTATTTTACTTGACTGTGATTTACTATGGTTTATGGCAAGTCTTAGGTCAAAAGTCTATTTATATGCTAGAAAGGATCTAGTGTAACTCAGATTTTGTATTATAGACAATTGTGAAAAGCCTTGGAGGCACAACATCCCCTTCTTTCTTTGTTCCTATTTCACTCTCTTATAATTGATAGTGCTCTCCCCCCTCTTATAATTTTTTTAATTGCATCATCTCAACTGCACCATTTTAAACCTCAACGAGACCCATTCTACTTAATCCTAACTGTGCCACTGGACCTAGATCAACTTTAATTTGTCCAATTAACCTTGAGTTGCTTTTCTATCTCATTTAAACACAAATAAACCTAAATTATACAATTAGCCTCCACTTATGAGCAATTTTGCAGCTGTAGAGTCACTAAAAAGATAAAAGTAATTTACAAGGAACAAAAAAAGAAAGTATCAACTTAATTTGTGAAGTCCAGAAAGGAGAGACATACAAAGGAATGCTTCGGTAGCATTAATATGGTGCAAATTCCACCCAAAGTCTTCCCTTAAATGGGCTAGCCGTCTCCTCTAGAAAAAAGAAGACTTCAAGTATTAGTAATAAAATGACAATATCAATAAAATAGGAGATAAATAGCAAAACAACATTTTCAATATCTAACTGCTCAGTTACTAGCAAGACACAGGAGGAACTTTTTCTATCTTCTTCCCGTCAGTGGGGAAGTACAGCAAGATTAAATTTATTACTTGATTCTGGCAAAACCTAACAGAAGTTCACTGAGAAATGTGAATTAAATAAAAAATGTAGGGCCAGGTCAAAGATATTATTACCTGACGGCGAACAAGCCGACGTGTATTATTTTTGAACTTATCCACACATTCTTTCAACAAATCTTTGATCTCCTCGTCACCACTCCGCATTACAACATCCCAACTACTATTGATATTATTGTGATTTTCAAAAATATTCTCTCCATATTTCTTAAAGAACTCGTCAAATTCTCGAACACCAATTGCTTGAAGCAACCCCTTGGTATACACAGCATTTGCAGTTGAATTGTAAATATCAGCGACCTCATCTAACATACCTGAATGCATCATTACATCAACCCTTTCATTTATGTACTTATCTAGGACTTCTAATGAAGCATCTATCCAGAGAAAACAACACTGGTATCTGAAATTACCATCTCGCCCCCACCTCTGTCCTGCCACAATAATTTGTACCATCAGTTCAGTGAAGAGCCATGAAAAGCATGCTTCTCCAGCGAAGTACCTTAACAGATACGAATACTGTTAAGGTATTGGGGTTTTATAATGCATGCTCCATATTTTAACTTTGTGAGTTTACAGTTTTTTTATGACAATATATCCCACAAATTTATTCTCTTGTTACTAAAAAATGCAAATAAGCTCTCTTTCCCTAAAAATGATTCTACCTTTGAATACAAATAGCATGCAAAATTAAGTACAAAGTTATTTACAAACTCAACAGAGACTTCATAAAAAAACAAAGCTTTAGGTGGGTCTGTATGTAAATTGGTAATTTATTTGTGTAAATTGGAAGTTTGAAGTGGCCTTTATGTAAAACCGTAATACCCCAGAAAAAGAAAAAGAAAATCTAACCTGAGAAGTACCTCCTTGGAAAAGTTTACTGGGGAGCATTCCAGTGCTTGAATACAAGCTTAGGTATCGCCGTATCTATACAGAAATAAAATAAAGAAGTTATAAAATAATAGATACATAGATTGATCGATTGATCGAGAAAGAGATAGAGAGGTTACTTTTCTATGATCATTAGGGTGAATACGGTTCGCAGCAACTGGGTCAATTTCGCTGAGACAGTCATATCCTCCATCTGGCTCGACGTCCCCAAGATCTAGAGCAATGAAGACACAGAAACAGGTAATTTAACTAAAACAGGTGCCCATAATGATACAACCATATGCTCACACAGTAGGTTTGACACAGCTTTATTTGCATTTCTGAAAATGTTAACAATTATAGTTCAGTCAAGACTGATGTACCTCTTTCACCAGGAGTAGAAGTGTCTGAGAACTCTGACAAGGTTTCATGCATGTCATCGAATAGAAATGGGCTTAGTAGAGCCTAAGATATCATATACAAGTATAACTATACCCATGTTATAATGCACATAAACAATGAATTTGCAATTTGCAAATCAACCACTATTTCAAATCTTTAAAAATAACATAACAACCAATATTTTGGAAATTGTAAGATGATTCATATATTTAGCAAACAGCTGAACTTGCTCTGTAGTAGTAGTTGCAAAAAATATATTCATATTTTGGCACTTTACACCTGTTGTCTGAATCAGAGCATGAACTTGTGTTCAAGATTGACTGGACAAAGCGCAACTTGATTATTAGACCATTTCAAATGGTTTCATACAGCATCTATTTATTACTGTTGCAGTTGGCTGTACGAGGACAATCAAGGGTAAATTAATCATTTTCCAGTGCAGAGGAACTTCTTCCTTTTTGTTTTTCTTTCCAATAATAAAAGACCTCGGTTCTGCATTTATGATGAGGGCCACGAGAATATACTAACAGCAGTTGTGGGTATAAATTATAACCTGGATGTAGTAGTTTGTGCCTCCTACAATAACTGGAAGACTGTCCCGAGACAATATATCGTCTATTATCTGGCATATCATTTAAACGGAAGTTAGATAGAACATAATATATTAATAATATTGTACATATTACAGAACAGATGCTGGTAATATGAATTATAATCCCCAGATATTAGTACCGTTTGTCAGGTTGCACTTGCGTATTCCATTGGAAATATTGTGTTCTCATTTTCTTCTTTTATTTTTACTGATTAAGCAACTGGGGATAAACAGGGTTTATGGCAGTTAGGTCAGAAAATTTTCATAACTCGAGGCTAATGTGAGGCAAAATCAAGACAATTTGAAGTTTCATTGCAAAATTGATGCATCATAGAGTCTTGATTTCACAATTTATGGGTTCTTTGAGCCTTGACTGGGGTTAATTTAGCTCAAACTTTCACAATTGGGGTCATTCATAGCTTACCAAGCCGTTTATATTTCAGATGGTATGAAACTGTTTATGCCCGCCTAAGGTTACATGCACCTATAATGGTAGCCAGTACAGTAATAATATACAAATTTAAAGAGGATTATGGTTCAAGGTGCTAGAATTAGGCCCTACCGGAATGGCAAAATCACGGAAGTGCTTCGAAGTGAACTCCATGGATGCATCGACCGTTCCTAATAGATGATGCGGGATATCTGCAACAAACTTACTGAAAAATTACTAAACTACAGACAGACAAATAGACAGATGCCACACACACGGATGCACACACACGAACACAGAGAGAGAGAGGGACCTTTGCGTTCTGGGAGGGGTACTTTGTTCGTAAGCACATCGAGTCCACAATAAACCTACAGAGAATCAGTAAAAAGTTCAAAAATAGAAGGAACATTAAAAAAGTTGACATTTTTCATACACATAAAAAGGCCCTTTTCTTTTCAATTGATATCCTTTTTACTGAAGTAACAATTGGCTGATACATTTGTGTCAGACTTGTCTTTCCTTCAACCTTAATGTTATCTCTGTAAATAGGAGGGACGAACAAACCTGCATGGAATCAGCGTTAACGACCTCCACACCGGAGAAGTACGAGGCAAGGTCGATAGAAAGCTTCGACTTGCCCGCTCCAGTCGCTCCCATTATCACCACCACCTTCTTTTTCTTCTCATCCTTTCCATCCCCGTCAAAATTAGGGTTAAGGTTTAAGCAAATCTCTGCAGTAGATTGCGAGGCTGATGCAGAGCAGCCGTCGACCTGGGCATCGGCCATATTCCCGGCGGTGGCGCTGCCGTAAATTGCTTGTGGAGTGGGGACTATGAATTTATGCTCCGACCTGTTATGGATTTTGGAAATCTATACCGATACGCGCATATTGACGCAAATCGAACAGTTTAGAACGAATTTCGATAACACTTTGTCCAAAGTAAGAATTGGGCTGAAATTAAAGCATTGGGCTAAAGCTGCGAATTGTTCATCGCCTCTTTGCTGTTCGTCTTCCAATTTTTTTTCTTTTGTTTATATGCGTCTTCCGAATCTTTTTTTTGAAAGACATAGTTGGATTCAAGTCACACAACTTTTTTTTAATGAGATAGTTGGAAGGTAAAATGGGCTGAAAAATAATATAGTCAGTTTGTGCCGACATTTTTATTAATATCCAAAGTTTAATACAAATTATTAATTCTGTCCAGAACTCGACTCAATATCGAAAAATACCCAAACCGGCCAGAAAATGGCCGGCTTAGGTACCAGAGTAAACCGGCCATTTTCTGGCCGGCTTACTCCATTTTTTTTTTTTTTTTTTTTAGAGAGAGACACTATGAAGATCAAAATATTGAAATCTAACTCTGAAAATTTGAAATTTTTGTTTAAATTATTTGTTATGTTACTTCTTTGAGGAGGGATCAAGTTACAACAATCATTTTTTTTATTTTCAAAGTCCAAATCGTCGATCCAAACCGTTCAAATGATCTCCACAATAAACTGTGCTTTCAGATCAAATTTTACATTTTTTTGAATTTTTTTACTATTTATTAAGTATTTTACAAAAAATAGTCATATTCAGACCATTGAATTTTGTACCCATCTTAATAAATAGTAAAAAAGTTCAAAAAAAATGTAAAATTTGATCTGCAAGCACATTTTATTTAGATAATCATGTTGAACGGTTTGGATCGATGATTTGGACTTTGAAAATGAAAAAAATGGTTGTTGTAACTTTGTTGTAACTTAATCCCTCCTCTACTTCTTTTGATGTATAATTAGCATATTTATACTAAAATACGCTAGAATACTTGAAATTATATTGAATTACACTATATTACAATAAATTATGTTCAATTATACTAAATTACGTAAAATTACAATATCTTCGCTAATTATGCTGAAATACGGTAAATTACGCTAAACTACACAAAATTACGCTATAGTAGACTGATTTTGCTCATCTTTCATGAATCATAAAAAATAGTAAAAAAATTCCGAAAATAGTAAAAATTGGTATTCTACAAGTTCATTATGTAACTAATTTACTGAGCTATTTGGATTGAATAATAGAAATGAAAATCTTAATCGGAAACTTCAACTCAAGTTTTGAGGCTCTTCCCTTAGTTTTTTGGCGATTCTGAATTTCAGAATCTAGCATCGTGGGCACGGACGCATGCGTATTTTCGCAAGCTTTCCGAAAAGTGGTCATTTGCTGAAATCGGACACTCGAGCGCCGTTTTATGACCGTTTGAACGTTTTTCTCCTTTTCAGTGAAGATATCGTCCCTATTCATACCGTATTTTAGCGTAATTTACCATATTTTAACGTAATTTAACATAATTTAGTGTTATTCAACATAATTTCAATTAATCTATCGTATTTTAGTATAAATATGCTAATTATACATCAAAAGAAGTAATATAACAAATAATTTAAACAAATATTTCAAATTTTCAGAGTTAGATTTTAATATTTTGATCTTTATAGTGTCTCTCTAAAAAAAAAAAAAAAGAAAAAAAAAGAAGAAAAAATGGAGTAAGCCGACCAGAAAATGGGCGGTTTACTCTGGTACCTAAGCCGGCCATTTTCTGGCCTGCTTGGGTATTTTTCGATATTGAGTCGAGTTCTGGGCATAATTAATAATTTGTATTAAACTTTGGATATTAATAAAAATGTCGGCAGTTTGTGTGTGTGTGTGTGTTTTATTTTTTTCAACAAATCTTTTTAATTGATACAGTCAACTTTCTTTAGAAATGCTTTCCACTTTTTTCATTAAATTCAGAAGGCAATATGGGAAAGGATATGTCCTACGCCTCGTCTCCTCTCAAATTCTGCTACTAATCAAATCAAATTTGTAGAGAGAGAGAGGAGATAGCACAGTTAGTTAGGAAAAAAGTTTTAAAACAGTTGATTATTTAAAAATTGAGAGTTCGATTTCCTCACGACTTCGCAGCTTCTGCAAAGATTTAAAAAAGAAAATCAAATTTGTATCAATTTCAACTGCAACTAGTGCGATTAGTAAGGATAGAAAAACCACTACAATCTCTCCCTCTCCCTCTCTCTGAGTCTCTCTCTCTAAACAAAACCAAGATTAATATTCTCTCTGCGGTGCAAATAAGTCAATCGAAAAAACCATTAGGTAAAAATATCCACAGAAGTCACAGATGCATGTTCCGTTCAGTTTGATTAAAATCAAAATAAAATAGAAAAACTAAAATTTTATTTCGAATTTCAAAAACACAATCAAACTGATTGAAATAAACTAATTAACTGAATTAAAATTGAACCAAGATAAATAAAAGAAGAAATAGTTTTTATTAATTTTTTTATTTTCTTATAGACTCAAAGAATTATTTGTTCAATACACAAAATTGAACTAGAGTTAAGTGATTTTCATACTCAAAGAGAAAGAAAACGTTCATAATTATTTTTTTATTAGCTCACAAAAATTATATTTCTATTTTCAGTCAGTTCGGTCTAACTGGTTTTAAAAAATTCTAAACCGAACTGAATTGAACAATTAAATCTGTTTTATTAAAATGAACCAAACCAATCCATTTAACCGGAAAAACCAAACCATTTAATCAGAACACTCTCGATTCGGTTTAAAACCAATTAAACCAGATCCAATAAACATCCCTAGATATATAGAGCTATATATTTAACTTCACACGGTGCCCGACTAATTGAAAAAAAATGAAAAGTATATAATTGACGTACTGTATGAAGTCAAATCAGTTCTATCAATAATTCAATATCATTATCCGAACCATTTAGTTTATAGAGGAACAAATACTTCACTACATACGCTGCTTTCCATTTTTTTTTTTTTTGGCACCATCAATTGATCAAAAAGGGAAAGTGAACTTGAAACAAATTTGATTCTTTCTGGTTTCACCGACCGTTATTTGTAATTGTCCTCCCTTCTGCTTAACAGCTGAAAATAATGAAGAAAACAATATTATTAGTAATGCACGTAAACATATTGACAATGTTATTTTAGTTTCATACAATGTACAAATAATATAGTCAAAATATATAATTTGTACGCTGTAAGAAGTTTAAACAACACTGTCAATATCTTTACCCATGTATTGTAGTGAGTTGAGTGACATTACAATCTGCGCCTATCAAATTCTATAAGTAATTATGACTTAATTGCCGGTTTATGTTTTCTTTCGAGTATAGTTCTTATAACGGTACAAGTTGGCGGGACTATATTTCTAAAGAGTCCTTCAAATTTTGCTCTTTTGATCAACGAACTCTAGCTGCCTCACTCTCTCCTCCATTCCGCCCCTTCAACTCCTTTTAGGCGTCACCTCTGACACAACGATCTCCTCTCCTCTCTCTAGTCTCTACTTCCTTGAGCAGAGAGAAGAATGAGGGAGAGGGGAGGGAGTGGAGCCAATCAGAACCGAAAGCACAGTGTCGTCGGAGCTCGAAACATAAAGTCCACCCTCATCTCGATCAGAGCACGTCAACTATCAGACGAAAGTGGATCTGATCGTGGAAAGAAATGGAGAATGAGATAATAAGATGTTTAAGAGTGTAGATAAGTATAATTAAATAATTAGAGTAGTTAGCTTAGATCTAGAAATGAGTCTCATTGTAAATGTATTTTTTTATCAAATGAAATCTTTAATAAAAATTTTGAAGTCGAAATATTTTTAGTTACCATTCCAATATTTCAAAATTCCAATATTATCATAACTATTTTTTAAATTCAAAATTTACCACAAACGTCAAACTGAACTGCGCATCAAATATGGGTTGTGCATAAGGGAATTGCATTAACAAATATGAGACTGATATGCGCATCAAATATGGGTCGCGCACCAAATCGACATTTTTATTTAAGTTTAATAGAAATTAATTAATATACTCAGATCGGCTGGAAAGTTATAAAAATATTCATACCGGTAATTTTTTAACCGGTATCCAAATTTTTTTTTTTTTTTAATACAGTACCGGTCATTTTCTGGCCTGAGCATCATCATATAACAAAATATCCAGTAAATTTCATTAATGAAAGAATACAATGATTTGTTAGAAATTTTAGAATGGATATAGACCATAGAAGGAAAAATCGGTCGTTTCGGAGCGGGATCGAAGGTACCGATCCGATTTCAGGCCGAGTTACGCGGTTAGTATAGATTTCGTCAAATTTCGACCATTCCGGCCTGATTCCAATCAAATTCCGGCCATTCCGGTCTGATTCCAGGGTAGGTATCTAGTGAGTATCAAACAACCCTTTGAGAAAAAGATAGCTTCTGAATGGTACTAAAACAGTAAGCCTCTGGTACAGGCTGATATCACCTGTATGGCTGTATGATGTACTTAGTTAATGAATTGTATACTTTGGTTAAATCTGTATATTTATTTTTTGTTATTTTCAGGTGTTGGCTTAATTCAAATGGAGTGCATAGGTTGTGTGGCACGTAACTTTGTAGGTACCATTTTCTGTAGTTAGCATATCAGACCATTTTTTATTTTCTATATCTATGAATCTGAATCATCTATGACTTAATATATGTTTCTTTCTTTCTTTATAGGCACATGTCGTAAAATCTAGTTCGTTCTGTAAAGTACCATTTGATATGCTATTGGCATGCACTGAGCACCCTGATTTGACTGTTTATAGGTATGTTTTACCTCTGTACTTCAGAGTGAACCATCTGTCGTATCTGTACTTCTTATTTATACCATGCTGGTCGGATAAATTACTAGCATGATCCAGACTATGTCTAAAGGTTAGTGGAGGGACTATTTTGAGTTGCAAAATTATGATTAATTGTTTAAATCATTTGAAGTTTCATGCAACATTGAGGATTTAGTGATATAAAGATCGGTGAAATTGGGACTAATGACACAACTAGGCAGTAATAGAAAGCTGGGGCTTGGTCGACATTTAATTGTACAGAACCATTCAGTACCAGTATGGCAGTATGAAGACCTACTTTCTACCAATAAAAATTGCCGTCTGACTTTAAAGTTGAAATGCCTCTTTTGTTTCTTATCCTTTTTTATTACTTGCGAAAGTGAGAAGCAACTGTATGAAGCCCTTGTTGAATGGATTTCTGGGAGCACGGAATCTTCTAGTAATGTCAGCTTCACCCTGCTTAGAAAGGTGAGCCGTCTATATCATAGAAGGAAAAATCGGAATCGGAATCGGGATCGGCACCGTCCGATTCCGACCCGGATCGGAAAAATCGGTCTGGATAGGCCGAATCGGATCGGAAAATCGGATTTTTTTGTCAGAAGCTTGTTTTACACTAAAAAAATAGAAAAAAATTGATAAAAAAATTTAGAAAAATTATTACAATCAAATAATCCACTAATACAATATAATACAAGCATTACGACTAAAAACACACTCTTTCATAAATTCTCATGGACTAATGGACTGGTACAAATTGAAATTCTTATATATATAAAGAGGAGGGTTCCACTGCACTCTCTTTTGGTGCATCTAACGTGCACCCAAAACTCATATCTTCATTTTCAAAGTTCAAATAGTCGATTCGAACCTTCCAACGTGTTCTTCATATTAAAATGTGCTTGGAGACCAAATTTTACATTTTTTGGAAATTTTTTACTATTTTTTCAAAATTTTTGATTAAACTAAACAATAATTTGAAATTCAGCAAAGTGATGATTTTCAAAAATTCTGAAAAAATAGTAAAAAATTTCCAAAAAATGTAAAATTTGGTCTCCAAGCACATTTTAATATGAAGAACACGTTGAAAGGTTCGAATCGACTATTTGAACTTTGAAAATGAAGATATGAGTTTTGGGTGCACGTTAGGTGCACCAAAAGAGGGTGCATTGGAACCCTCCTCATATATAAATGGTATTTTTTAACAATAAAATTTGTATGGTGTGGTGGTAGTTGACTTTGGTTGTTTAACTACAGTGTTTGGGTTCGATTCAAGCAGAGAGCTCAAAAAAGTTTTGGAGTTTGTTTAATTCGCATTTCGGCCGTTTTGGTGGAATCGGTCTATTTCAGTCCGGAATGGAATCAGGCCTGGAATTAGGCCGGAATGGCCGAAATTTGAAATATTGAGAAAAGACCTTTCCTCACTTTTCTCAATATTGACCGTCGTAAAAGTCGAAATATTTTCTTACACAAGTTTTCCCTATGGGCCTTCAGGCCTTTTGAAATATGGGCTTAGTGGGTCGGGTTTCATTCTCAAAAGTTCTCACCCATGGGTGAATCGGGCCGGGCAGGGTTCGATTTGGGTCAGGAAAATTGATCCATTGAAGAGCTTATGAAGTAACACTTGCACCATAATCAACCACGGACGCAATACCATAAAAGATATACATTGAATACCGGCTGTTCTTGGTACCGGGCAACGGCACAATATCATATAAATATCAGATAAAAGATATTGAAAATGTTATTTTAACTTAATGCAGTACACAAATAATAGAATCAAAATGACAAAAACATGTAACTTATGCTACATGAAGGCAAAACAACCATAAGCAGCAGTTCCGCACTTCCTTGTACTGTTTTTATCATGATAAAAAATAATTAAAGAGATGGAATACAAAGATGAACCTAGAAGTCTAGAACTAGAAGAAACGTTAGCACTTCCTTTATTTTTATTTTAAGGAATAAGTATTAAATTTGAGGTCATATGCTGACAAAAAAATAAAGTGCCTATGCATTTGCACGGCATCGATCGTGACTGGTTTACTACGGGAGTACGGGAGTACGGGTCGTACGGGAGTACGGGTCAAATTTGCATAGAATCTTGTGCAAGACATATATAGCTAGAACGCCCCTAGAAAGAAGATTACACTGGCCAACTATTGTTTGGCAGAGTTGAATAAAGCGAATTTTTTATCAGAAAATAACAAAATTTATTTATAAACTGGGTCACGAAACTCGCGATGCCTCGATCAAAAGCCCAAACTGATAAAAGATGATTCAGGTTTGGCAAAATAATCTAGTTTTAAGGAGTGAGTTTATGATGATAATAATATGTTTAGTTTGAATAATTCTGAATTTACGAGAGAGATGCAGATGCCTATGTTAATTCCAGGCTCATATATAGGCTGAGAAATGCCACTCGACAGGTGAATGAATTAATCTGCATAGAGATTTTAATGGCCGAGAAATGCCATTCGACAGGCTCATATGGATATGATTTTACCACTATCCGCTCCGTATTTGCTCTGTTTTCACCCTAATTGGTAACCATATGGATGCACTCTGGATCAAGTAATTTGAGCAAAATTTGTGGCTCGCTAATTAAAAGTGATAATGTGAAAAATAATGATATAGCATAATAGCATTGTAATTATGTTAGTGTCTAACATATTAATAATATAAAATATTGAAAAATAATTGATAATTTATAAAAGTGTTAATCTCCCTAATGTCACATCATCTATATTTTTATCCTTCCGACTCAGCTACTTCTCCTCTCTTTATTTTTTGATTGGACGACTTTTGTATCATACTTTCTTCTTTTCTTTTAAAAAATGTGTTTGATGTGCCTAGCACCCGATAGGACTCTTAAAATAATACAATATTTTTTGTTCCTTTGTTGAAATTTGAGCTGTTAGTTGTGTTATTACCATTGGATTTGTCTTCAATTTTTCAAAAAAAAAAAATTTTGTCCAAAATTTTCTTAATGCAAAATATTTTTATAGAAATTATTTTACTTTAAAGTTAAATCTTTTTTCAACGTATATTTTTTCTTCGTCTGGAGAACAATACTAGTTGTCAAAAAGAAAAAATCATGGGTGAGTATGAAAAAGTTAAAATTATAATTAAGTTATAATTAGCTAGAAGTATTTTAGTTTTTTAAGTAAAAGTTGGAAGTCAAATCATCCAACTATTTAATATCTATAAATGAATATTTCTTTTGAATTTAAAGTGTATCTTAGTTACCATGCTACATCCACTGTTATTATTGTAGTTTACACATTCTTGCATGATTAGTCTTATTCTTAATTTTTTTTTAAATACCAGCTATTTAATAACACATGTAAAGTCAATTGCTTAACAAAATAGCGCTTTTTGGCTATATATCAACAGGGTATTAAAAAAAATGAGAAGATGGTCTTCAATTTCTACGAAAAACTTGTATATATCTAAAGAAAAGAAAACACACTTTGACCTGACAATTAACTTAACTACAAACTTCAAGTTGAAAAACATAGCTCCATGTTCTTTATATCAAGTTGATCTTGCTCAAACAAATTTTATGGCCCAGAAAAACAAATATCCCACTTGCATATATGTTGTTAGGTCGGTTTCAATAGCGGAATTTGAAAATTGAGATTACAAAGACCAAAATAATATGTGTTATGTAATTTCATTTTATGAAAGAGATTAAAACTAGAGGAGGGTTCAAATGCTTCAATTTTTCATACCTCCACCATGCCTCCATTTTTAAAAACTTTAATAACTCAAAATTTAAAACTTAAAAGTCAAAATAAAACCGTTGGATATGATCTACATCATTTTATCTATGCGCTCATAAAAAAATTATGACATTTTGATTTTGTTTTTAGTTGTCATCAAGAGCTTGTAAAAATCATACTAATGTGGATAATTTCTAGACGTTGATTTTTCAACTTATTGATTCACATAAAAACAAAATCAGAATGTGATTATTTTGTATGAGCAATGTAGATCATATCTAACGGTTTAATTTGGACTTTTAAGTTTTAAATTTTGAGTTATTAAAGTTTTAAAAATAGAGGCATGGTGGAGGCATGAAAAATGGAGGCATTGGAACCCTTCTCTTAAAACTAATAGCTTTTGTAACAATAAAAAAATTTAAAGGACAAAATGAAAATTTTCAAAATTTATAAGAGACTTACCTTCCTTTTCTAATACTTACTTACACCCTGGTCTGTCTTCCCTCTGCTCTCTTTCATTTAATTACCTGGCGTAACCCCCAGTCTAAAACTATAAGGAATAATTAAATATATTTGTAACTTGCACATGAGAACGAAATAAAGACGAGCTTAGCATGCACTCACCGTCTGGTTGACTCACAATTGCGCCTAATTCTCGCGTCAAATATTTACCATCTCTTCAGATTCAAGCTTCTCCAACTTGAAAGTAAGCGTTTGAGCATGTTTTGGAACTTTAATTAGTGTGAAATATAGTAATTAAACCCACAAATTTTATGGCCCAGAAAAACAAATATCCCACTTGCATATATGTTGTTAGGTCGGTTTCAATAGCGGAATTTGAAAATTGAGATTACAAAGACCAAAATAATATGTGTTATGTAATTTCATTTTATGAAAGAGATTAAAACTAATAGCTTTTGTAACAATAAAAAAATTTAAAGGACAAAATGAAAATTTTCAAAATTTATAAGAGACTTGCCTTCCTTTTCTAATACTTACACCCTGGTCTGTCTTCCCTCTGCTCTCTTTCATTTAATTACCTGGCGTAACCCCCAGTCTAAAACTATAAGGAATAATTAATTATATATGTAACTTACACATGAGAACGATCTAATGACGGTTTAGCATGCACTCACCGTCTGGTTGACTCACAATTGCGCCTAATTCTCGCGTCAAATATTTACCATCTCTTCAGATTCAAGCTTCTCCAACTTGAAAGTAAGCGTTTGAGCATGTTTTGGAACTTTAGTTTGTATAAAATACGAATTAAACATATTAATTTGACGCGTATATCTAGCCAAGTTGTCATGCATACATGTGCCAGTGCTTACACATGCATAATTTGCTCACCTTTGCCCTATCTCCAATTTACTCAATCCAACCTTACGTAAGCCTCTTAAGCCACAAAAATACAAAACCCTATTCTAATACTGGCTAATTAAGAAAAAAAATTATTTTTAATAATAGTACTAAATTGAACGACATTTATATCAAGAAAGCTATTCTTTAGGAAATCTTTCTCATTTAAATTATAAATTTAATGCAGAATATGTTTTATTTACTAAAAAAAAAAATTGTTATATTTAGCAACTTTACATTTAAATTATTAAATACATACTAATTAACATAAAAAACGCCCCTATATACAAACTCAAATGTTCGCTAGAAACATGACCTTATTTATTATTTTATTTTTTTCATTTTTGTGTTAAGTCGACCATTGATTCTCCGCCTACAAAAAGGCCGAGTTCCCTTGCTTGAGAGTATCTCGCTCCAAACCACACATATACTCTCTCGTACTCTTCTAATAAGTGTTTACTCTTTTGAACAAAAAAAGATTCAGCACCTAGTGAGTAATCAACGTAGGTTGATTACATTTCTTGCTATTCCATGGCTGCATTGTTTGCCCGTCCCTGGGCGATAGCGGCCGTGTTTCTCTCTGGCTGCCTTTTACTTGTTGCGGTTTCAGCCGCCAACAACGACACAGTGCCACTCCCCAAAAACGGACAAATATTCCGAGGCAGCTCGGGTGCTCGTCGTGATGTGTTAGTCACTTGCACTAATACTAAAAAGAGGGTAACTTGTACCGCAACCTGCCCCAGTCGTTGCCGCAACCAGTGTGTCGGAATGTGCCCCGGTTGCAAGACCTTGTGCCGTAAGTACATATACATGTATATACAGCATTCATAAAGCGTACATTTTTTTTTTTTAAAGTTCTTTTGATCACACTTGTTTTAGGAAGCAAATTCTGTATAACTTGCCAAAAAACAGAGGGGTGTGTGTGTGTGTGTGTGGTTACCTACTTGTTTTGGCCAAGATCTACTGATAGTAATGATCTCAATCGATCATATTAATGAAGTAGTGTCGAAATTCAAAAAACTTTGGCACTACTTTATTACACAATACATAGTTCATGCAGAAAGAAAGAAAAAACAGAGATTTGATGCATGTCAACATATGAATTTAATTAGAATGATACTTAAATTGTAAAAAATTTGATAGTACATTAATATGCCCCACAGCATACTTTGAATGAATATTATTTTTCTGGGTTTGATTTAAGAAATATTATCAAAGGAATTTCATTATCAATATATAATATTATACAACTAACTGGTTTGTTCTGTGCGGTATTGCAATTTGTGCAGTCTGCGACCTAGTACCAGGTACAGTCTGTGGAGACCCTCGCTTTACTGGTGCTGATGGGAATAACTTTTATTTCCATGGAAAAAAGGATCAAGATTTTTGCATAGTCTCTGACAATGATCTGCACATCAATGCCCACTTCATTGGTAAACACAACCCTAAGAAAAATCGCGACTTCACCTGGGTTCAGGCTCTAGGCATTGTTTTCGGCGACAACCACCAGCTGTACATCGGTGTACAAAAGACCATGACATGGGATGACAGCGTTGATCGTCTTGTCATTACCTTTGATGGTAAGCCTATTAATATACCTACTGAGATCCAAGCTAAGTGGGTCCCTACAACAGTTCCTTCGCTCTTCGTGACACGAACGTCAGCTATGAATGGAATTATGGTCGAGTTGAGGGGAATCTTTACAATAAGGGCAAATGCAGTCCCCATCACAAAGGAAGAATCCGAAACCCACAACTACGGGGTAACACCTGACGACAGCCTGGCCCACCTTGATATGTCCTTCAAGTTCTATTCGCTCAGCGATGATGTGCATGGAGTTCTAGGTCAAACATACCGGCCGGACTATGTAAACAAGATGGATATCAGAAAGAAAATGCCACTGATGACTGGTGCAGCAAATTACTCCTCTTCCTCTATCTTTGCCACTGATTGTGCTGTTGCCAAGTTCCACAGCAAGCCTGAAATAGCCATGGTAACTGAAAAAGCTGATAATTGATGTGTTTGCTGACAAATATATTTGCGCTAAGCTGTTATGAGTGATTGTTCAAGGTAGTATATATAAGTTTTAATTGAAACTGTTCCCTCAGAAAGGAGGAAGATGAATAAAGGAACTATGTAATTCTGTTTCTTACAAAAATTTTAATAGCTTTATATGTTTTATTATGCTTGTACCGCTTGCTGTCAGGATATTTTATTTCTTTCAATTCTAAACATCAAACAGACCTTGGCACACAGATTTATTTTCCTCTTTCCTTTTTTGTTTTCTTTACAACTATCTTCATTTTTACAGTCCTATATTTCACAGAGAAAATTTTGTTATCTAAACAAGAAAAAACTAACCATAAAAAAAAAATGAAAAAACTAAGTTGATCAAATTAAGCAAAACATAGTTTAGTCAAACAATTTTTATTTTTGACATAGCTTTGGTCCAGTATTTTTTGAAATAAGCTGTCTTGCATGAAAGATATCACGGATCAGTTTTTTTTATAATTCAACTTGTAATACTAGATTTGGGTAAGCCTGCAATACAGATTCAGCGGCTCAACTGTCACTGACATAAATCACAGTTTAAGCGACAGAAACAAGATCCATTTTGGAAAATGCTACCAACTTTATATTGCCCACCCTCTCTGTGCTTATAAAGATAAGTCCCAATGAAATTTATTATGTTCACATTGATTATAAATATACTGATTTATTTAAAATTAGGCAACCTAGTACCAAACTCTATTCTGAATGGAATGCATCATGAATACCATGATGCAATTATAAAGTAAATTAAGATATATAATCAGACTTATTCTGTAACTTGGGGGCTTTGTTCTTTGTTGTTATTAGGTTGCAAATTGTTTTGCTTGAAACTGTTAGGTTCTGATTAAACCAACCAAATCAGATCAGACCTGTCATGTACCTTTGGTATGAGCACAATACCAGTAGGTCCAATACCTTTTTAAGAAATAAAATACCCACAAGATTCTTAACCCAAATTTTGTCAGACACCTTGCGTGCACAACCAAAATAGCCAACAAAATGCAAGTAATATGGTCAGATTTTAATCACCATACAACCACATAAATACAGGATTATTATTTGAGTTGAACCTCTGGACTTGGACACAAAAAAACACTTCCACTAACATCAATTACTGGGTTTAACCACCAACTCTGTGGATTACACAAAAAGGAAATATATAAACTACAACGAGATTAACCGGGTAAATGGCACTATTATCCAAGCTTGACGAATTGAAAGACATTGCGCTCAATATCACCAGCTTAATTTCTCTCCTATCTTTTGTCCCTTTTTTAGTTCTTTCTCCCGACTGGAGTTAACAATATAGAGCTGGAGAGCTGACTCTCCGTCTCTCTGCTTATATATGAACCCCAGCTGGGGATTTATTATAAGAAAATGTAAACGGATTTTAGTTTGGTCCCTCGAGTTTTTGCATATTGCAACTGATGCTCTTTCTTTCTCTCCACTCAAATTATTGCCGACTTTTCTTAAGTTGCATTAAAAATAAACAATTAAATTCATAACACCGAAATTACCCTATGTACCAAATTAGTAGTCAACTGCATCTCCCTACCGTTAAAAAAATGAATAAAGATATTAAGTGAAGGAAAGGAGACGCTGTCTCAAGTTTGCACAATTAGTAATATTTTGTGTCTTTTATAACTCATTATATTTCATATTTAATATATTTGTTTTCAAAGTCTAAATTATTGATTTGAACCACTCAACATGATATTCATACTAAAATATGCTAGAGATGAAATTTTATAATTTTTGAAATATTTTTACTATTTTTTAAGATATGTACAAAATCACTGTTTTTGGACTGTTCAAAAATAGTGATTTTTATATCTATCTAAAAAATAGTAAAAAAATTTCAAAAATTATAAAATTTGGTCTCCAAACATATTTTAATATGAATATCATGTTGAGCGGTTCGGATCAACAATTTAGACTTTGAAAACAAAAATATAAAATATGAAGCATGATAAGGTATGAAAAACATAAGGTATTAGAACCCTCATCTTGTTATAATTACTGTTATTAAGACTGAACCGGCTGGTTAAACAAGAAAAAAAACGAATCCAGTATTAAATCCGGTTCGATCCAGACAAAAAATCAAAATGCATATAACTCGGAAATAAAATTAAATAGCTGGCCGATTTTTCTAAAAGAACCAGTAAACCATCCCTTCAAGAACCGATTTTGGATGATTTATTTTTTTGATAAAAAGGCTGCGAGGCCCGTTTCATTTCGAAACATATAAAGATTACATAGCTAAATATCCAAAAGAGAAAAAACAGAGAAAACATGGGCCAAGAGGACCCCGAAACGAAACAAAAACCAACAAACACACTTGTCAGTTCATCTAAGAAAACAGCACAAAAGAGTTTTGAAACACACAACGAGTGTATAATCAAAGTTTAGCATCTAGAGACTATGCTTTTTAGGCATCTGTACTTGCAGTATCAACTGATTTTGGATGATTTATACATGCTATAAATTTTATCCCTGATTTTATATTGTTTAATGTTGTTACAAAAATATTAAAATGGACATCTCATTAACGAAAAAGTAGTAGACAAGATATATCGACCATTAAATAAATTATTTAATTTGATAACGTGCCATGGATATGTAAATTCTCTAAAAAAAAATGTATTCTTATTATACATAAAGAATTAGAATAATTTGTAATTAGGATAAAAAATGATCTCTAATAAAAAAATGCAATAACATATCATGTTTCATATAGTTTTGATAATTTTCATTATAAATGTTGTAAGTTATATAGTTTTAAGTATCTCTAACATGTTCCTTAGGCTGGTTTGCTGGAGGACCAGGTGGACTGGTGGCGGGAATTATTCAGCTGCTGAATTATTCAGCGATCAAAATCGTTTCGACTGCTGAACTATTCAGTTCTGGTATAAATTAAAATTTTATGGATGGAATTTTTTTTTTTTGGTGTTATTAGATAAAAAAAAATCGGAGAAAAAGGCACATAGAAGCACATCATGGCCATTGGCACATGAAATGTTTGTACTTTGTATTCTAACAGACATTCAACTCCCGGTTCTCTTATCTCTAGATTTCAAAAGGCTGAATGGATTATACAAACAAATGTTAAATAAAAGCAGAGAGCGCGGCCCGATATAAATGTTACCTCAGGAGATTTAGTCAGCAGGAGCTTTTTTCTTTTTTTTGTTTGTTGGATGAAGATATTTACAGTAATGTTTAACTTTACGCAGCGTAAAAGTTATATATTTTTTATTTTAACTTTATTATTTGTGCCGATATTTTTATTAAAACCCCCAAAATAAAACAAATTATCAAATCTGCTCCCACTCCAAAGTTATAATTATTTCTACCCTAACCGCCCGTGGGCTGGGCGGTCCACTTTTCCCACCAGACCGCCCAGCGTCCGGGCGGTCCACTTTTCAAACCTGACCGCCCAGGGGCTGGGCGGTCCACTATGAATTTTTTTTTTTTATAGGCGGTCCGCTGGGAGCAGACCGCTCCCCATCTCTCTTTCGTCTCTGCCTCCTGTGTCGCCGCCCCGCCGCGTCGCCGGCCGAACCACCACCACAGCCGAAGTCTCTCTCTCTCTCTCCCTCTCTCCCTCTCTTCCTCTCTCTCTAGAGCTCTCTCTCTCTCCCTCTCTTCCTCTCTCTCTTCCTCTCTCTCTCTAGAGCTTCCTCTCTCTCTCTCTCTCTTCTGCCATTCTCTCTCTCTTCCTCCCTCTTCCTCTCCCTCTTCCTCTCTCTCTCTCTCTCTCACCCGAACCCTAATTTCGGCCATATCGACGACAGTCCGATTATTTTCGGGTAAGTTTCTAAATAATTTTTTTAATTTATATTTTGTATCTTGTATTGGCATTGGAACGATTGGTAGAATTGAATTGTTAATTATCGTGTCCGGGTTGTTGATTTTCCCGAAACGATTGAATTGTTCAAAATTAGGGTTTCCGGTATTAGAGTTTGTAGTTTAGGGATTTAGGGTTGACAAAACTGAAGTTTATAAATTAGGGTTGAATTGTTAATTATCGTGTGCGGGTTGTTGATTTTCCTGTCGCGATTTAATTGTTAAATTAGGGTTTATGATTGAATTGTTTAAATTAGGGTTGAATTGTTAAATTAGGATTTAGGGTTGAATTGTTTAAATTATGTTGAATTGTTAAATTAGGTTTGAATTGTTAAATTAGGGTTTAGGGTTGAATTGTTAATTTAGGGTTTAGGGGTTGAATTAGGATTTAGGGGTTAAATTAGGGTTTAGGGATCAAATTAGGGTTTAGGGTTGAATTGTTAGATTATTGTTGAATTGTTAAATTAGGGTTTAGGGTTAAAATTATGTTGAATTGTTAAATTAGGGTTGAATTGTTAAATTAGGGTTTAGGGTTGAATTGTTAATTTAGGGTTTACGGTTTAAGGTTGAATTGTTAGATTATGGTTGAATTCCTAAATTAGGGTTTAGGGTTGACAGAATTGGAGTTTATAAGTTAGGGTTTATAAATCAGGATTTATAAGATAAAATCTTCTGTTTATTGAAATGTAGTATGGTCAGAACTAGACGGGGACGTGCATGGGATGCCCCTCTGGAGACGGGGGAGAGTTCACATGATCACGATGCTGAGGCATCCGGTGCAGCGGCATCCGGTGCAGAGACGTCCGGTGCAGATGCTCCCTTTGGAGATCATCCCCCTCACCATCCTGACACATTTAGTCCTCTTCTGTGGACCCCACATGTCAGGCACCGTGTCTCACTTGCATCTATGGAGGTACGTTGGTTTTGTATTCCTAATTTAAATAGCATTATTTAATTAGACGTTTATATTGAAATAATTGTAAAATGCAGGACACGACGATGATGACAGTGAGACATCGCACCCCCGAGATACCATACGTCCGTCACCCGTTGATGGAGCAGTGCATCCTTCATCTCGGGTTGTATCAGTTGGCCACCATGCCTTACTGTGATATTGACCAGGGCCTCGTTTGCGGTCTAGTGGAGAGATGGCGACCGGAGACGCATACATTTCACCTTCCGGTTGGGGAGATGACAGTCACACTAGGTGACGTCAGCGCCTTGTGGGGTTTACGGATAGACGGCGACCCCATCGGTGGTGTCTCAGACCATCCAGACCTGATGCACATGATACCGGATCTGCTGGGGGCCGCTCCGTCGGACTTGCAAAAGAAGAAGAAGAAGAAGAAAGGAGAGGAGGAGGAGTACCGGTATTCACAGTACTGCATCAGTCTTGCAGCGCTCCGCAGTTACTTCCACCGGCGTAGGATCACCCGCGAGACACGTGACGAGCAGACCGCTCTGAGGTAAACACAAACAGTTACAAATTAAAATATGTTATGGATTCAACAAAAAATGTAGTTATTTATGACTCTAATTTATATTGCAGGTACGTGAGGGCGTTTGTCATGGATTTATGTGGCAGCGTCATGTTTGTCGATTCCAGCGGTGACGCAGTCCCGATTATGTTCCTCTCTCTGCTGAGGGACATTCAGCGACCGTCGAAGTGGAATTGGGGTGGAGCCGTGCTCGCCCACTTATACCGAGGCTTGTGTCATGCTTGTCTGGTAAGTTTGTACAAATATTTTAATTTTTTTATTATATATATTAGGGTTCCATATTTACCAGAAATGCATCGCATGTTCAAAATTTAGGCGACGAACAAGCAGATTGCCGGACCGCTTCTTCTACTCCAGCAGTGGTCCTGGTCACATATACCGGTGTGTCAGCCTGTTCCTCCAGCTCAGGCGGGGTTATGGAGCCCAGACAGCACGACGGCGAGGCTAGTGGGAGTGGGGCACAGACTGCAGATGGCTTTGCCGCTGCTATATTTGGCACATCGCCTCCGGCCACGTATCCTCCTACTTGGGAGGCCGATCCGTGGGTGTTGCGTACACATGCGGGGGTCCATGGAGAGCATGCATTACACATGGGGGGGGGGGACCCATGGGCGCACGAGGCCGTACACGATGACATGCAGGTGGATGAGGTTCACCAGGGACGTCCGCCGTCGCAGAGGGTGCGCCGTGCACCTAATAGGTTGGACCTCTCCGGACCGCGCCCTCGTCATCGCCGTTAGGGTTTTTTTTTTTTTTTTAGTTTGATAGGTTTCTAGTATTTTAGTTTGGATTATTATATTTCATGTTTGGACTGTTATGTTTCATGTTTAGACTTACCATTTAGATTACCTACTTTTATTGTTTAGACTTACTATTTAGATTACCATTTAGAACATTTAAACATTAACAAACTTAATATAAAACTAATCAATTATATTAAAACTACACAATTACATAACATATAAAAATAATCGTCAATTATAAAAATATAATCGTCAACAAATAATAAATATATATCATACAATTTAATATAAAACATTCAAACAAATCATTACAACAATTTAATATAAAACATTTAAACAAATCATTACAACAATTTAATATAAAACATTCAAAAATCATTACAACAATTTAATATAAAACATTCAAAAATCATTACAACAATTTAATATAAAAACATTCAAACAAATCATTACAACAATTTAATATAAAACATTCAAACAAATTAAAACATAAAACCTTATAAAAAAAAAAAATTCATAGTGGACCGCCCAGCCCCTGGGCGGTCAGGTTTGAAAAGTGGACCGCCCGGCTGCTGGGCGGTCTGGTGGGAAAAGTGGACCGCCCAGCCCACGGGCGGTTAGGGTAGAAATAATTATAACTTTGGAGTGGGAGCAGATTTGATAATTTGTTTTTTTTGGGGGTTTTAATAAAAATATCGGTTATTTGTGCATCGTGTGAAGCAAATTGAGCATTGTCAATATCTTTTATCCTTTTTTTTCCGAATATCCTTATAATTTTAATGAAGCTCGTATATTCAGATAATTGGAAAACGATTAAATTATTTTCCATGTACAGAACACAGGTTGAAATAGGAGTTATGTTTATCATTTTACAAATCAATTAATATTATTTGTTCCTTCAGCTAAGAACAAATTTTTATTTAAAAACAAGGACCGAGTATAGAATTATGCTTTAAATCAATAAAAGATTTCAGTTGTTATATGTTTAATTTGTACGTACAGTCGAGATTTTGTATTTTGTATTTTGTATTTTGTATGTACAATTGCACATGATGCGCGTGCCTAAGCCTAACAATATAACCTACCTCAATCTTTACCTTGACCTCAATTTACTTCAGTTAATTCTTTCCAATTACCCATCTCTTAAGTGACGTAACAAAACCTTAGTCAACCTGCCAACCTTCATGTTCTCTTATGAACTAATTCATTCATTCCTTCTATTTAGTTCAACCATTGACCCACTTTTTTCTCCTATAAAATGACAGGGTGTCCAAAGTCTCAGAACAGATTTAATTTGTACTCACTGTTACTCAAAGAATAAGATTTCTTGTTCTTCCATGGCTGCAATGCTTGCAATTAGCTGTTTGAAGTTTTGTCGTCGTTTTTCGTCTTCTCAGTGAAGATATCATCCATATTCATATGTAATTTATCGTAATTTACCTTATTTTAGTGTAATTTAATGTAATATAGTGTAATTCAACATAATTTTAAGTAATTTAGCGTATTTTAGTATAAATATGCTAATTATACATCAAAAGAAGTAATTTAACAAATAATTTAAACAAAAAATTTGAATTTTCAGTGTTAGATATTGATCAAAATGGACTCTCCAGGGTGTAAAAAAAATTGAGGAAACCGGTCAGATTCTGGCCGGCTTCTGGAGGAGAGGAATCTGGCCGGTTTCGGCATTTTTTGAATAATCAAGAAATTCTGTTTATATTTATTAATTTGTAATTAACTTTGGATATTAATAAAAATGTCGGAAGCTAGTGTGTGATGTATCCACTAATAAATAAATTTAGTAGCACAACTCTAAAAATATATCAGATTAATTTCAAATGACAAACTCAAACCATTGAAATTGATATATTTCATGAGTGATGCGTGCACATGCAAAATTCTGAAAATTTAAATTTATTTAGTACAAAGTCAATCTGTAAAAAAAATTATGAAAAGTAAATGCATTAAAATAACTTGTAAAACTTCATTTTTTTTATCACTTGATTTTGTACTAAATTAATTCGGAAATTTCATAATTTTGCATGTACAACTCGTAAAGTAGAATCAATTCAACTATTTGAATTTGTTATTTAAAACCAATACAATAGTTTTTAGCAATGTTTTAAATAGCGTTTATAGCGTCATAGCGGGAAGGCTACAAAAAAAGCTATAGCGGAAGCTATGCTACATAGCGTTGTTTTCTACAAAAATTATATTATATATTTGTACTAAATATCAACATTATCTTAAGTCTCATAGAACAATAAATAACACCAAATTAATTAAGAAATTATAATATTCATATTGAACTAGTACAAAGTCCAAATTGCGGTTCAAAATATCCATCGTAATATCATAATCTATCGACTTTTTCTATTCAAAATATCTTAAGCATCATGATTCATGACATAATCTATTTTTTTTCTATTCAAATTTCAAAATAACCTAGACAAGAGTTTCCTTCTCGGTTTGGGCAAATTAAAAAATCTGTAGCAACAAAGCTTTTAATTGATTTCGGTTTAGGCTTTTATTTAACTTTTTCGGATCTTTATTTAAAGCTCATATAAATTGCCTAAAAACCCCCATTATGCATAGCGCGCGCTATTTGCACTACACGCTATGCGCTATAGCGGCCGTAGCTCAATTAGCGCATTTTGATGTTATAGCTTAGCGTTTAGGGTACAAAAACGCTATAGCGCACTATTTAGAACACTGGTTTTTAGAGACTTAGTGAGCACATCACCATTTACACACTAGCTTTACTCAATAAAACAAATAAAGCTAGTGTGCACTATGCTCACCATACTTCAAGATCTATTGAATTTGCTTGACGAATCTAAACCGTTAAAACCAATCTACTTCACGAGTGATGCATGTACATGAAAAATTTTCAAATTCATTTAGCACAAAGTCAAACAGTCAAAAAATTATGAAAAAAATGAATAAATTAAAATAACTCATAACCTTCATTTTTTTTACCACATGAATTTGTACTAAATGAATTCGAAAAATTAAAATTTTACATGTACACGCATTACTCATAAAGTAGATCGGTTCAATAGTTTAAATTTGTATTGGGCGGTGCATAAATGCTACAATCTCCTTTTAATAATAAAATAGATTGTCCCTTTCATTTAATAATATTTTTTCAATTATATTGTATTTATTTGTGAAGGTCCTATATTATTCACCGAAATTATAAAATAAATCTTAAAAAAATTTAAAAATATATTAAAAAATTGTCAAATAATGAAATGAATCTTTAAAAAAATATTTGATATTAATTTAAAATATACTGATTTCTGCACCGCTTTATAATATTTATTCCTAGATTTATTATTACAATATAATCTCATAAGTCAAAATGTTAATTATAAGTTGTAGACTTCGTAACATTAATTGCTAAACATTTTATGCATTTAAAATATCTAATTTCACCCAATATTTTTATAAATTAAAAAGTAGTATATATCAAAATTAAAACTATCAAATATTTCATAATTGAACTTTCCTAATATAAATGTGCAAAGTTATGGACGAATAAATTTTCAGAACAATCGACAAAAAATTATCATATTTTATGATATATACAAATTATAAGCGGCTGCAGAAAAAAAAAATTACAATCAAATGGGAAAATGCTGATTTTTTTCATCGGTAGCATAAAAAAAATTCATCTATATCATTTTCTTCACCAAATTTTAATTTATATTATCATTGTTAAATAATTCACCGGTTGTTCGACAACTGAATTTTTCAGCGGTTGAAATCTAAGTTATTAGAGAGCTTATTTTATTTTTATTTTTTTTGAAATGATAATACAGATTTCAACTGCTGAATTATTCAGCGATCAAAATCGTTTCGACTGCTGAACTATTCAGTTCTGGTATAAATCAAAATTTGTTAAAAAGAAAGAATTTATGGATGGAATTTTTTTTTTGGTGTTATTAGATAAAAAAAAATCGGAGAAAAAGGCACATATATAGAAGCACACCATGGCCATTGGCACATGAAATGTTTGTCTTACCGACAGACATTCAACTCCCGGTTCTCTTATCTCTAGATTTCAAAAGAATGAATTGATTATATATGCTGATATACATAACTTCAAACTTGGCCGAAGGGAGGCGCACTTGCTCAGATATGCTTTAATCTCACGAAACCAAACAAATGTTAAATAAAAGTAGAGAGCGCGGCTCGATATAAATGTTACCTCAGGAGGTTTAGTCGGCAGGAGCTTTTTTTTGTCAGAAGTGTTGGATGAAGATATTTTACAGTAATGTTTTAACTTTACGCAGCGTAAAAGTTATATATTTTTTATTTTAACTTTATTATTTGTGCATCGTGTGAAGCAAATTGAGCATTGTCAATATCTTTTATCCTTTTTTCTGAATATCCTTATAATTTTAATGAAGCTCGTATATTCAGATAATTGGAAAACGATTAAATTATTTTCCATGTACAGAACACAGGTTGAAATAGGAGTTATGTTTATCATTTTACAAAGTAATATATTTGTTGCTCAACTAAGAACGAATTTTTATTTAAAAACAAGGACCGAGTATAGAATTATGCTTTAAATAAATAAAAGATTTCAGTTGTATATGTTTAATTTGTACGTACAGTCGAGATTTTGTATTTTGTATTTTGTATGTACAATTGCACATGATGCGCGTGCCTAAGCCTAACAATATAACCTACCCCAATCTTTACCTTGACCTCAATTTACTTCAGTTAATTCTTTCCAATTACCCATCTCTTAAGTGACGTAACAAAACCTTAGTCAACCTGCCGACCTTCATGTTCTCTTATTAACTAATTCATTCATTTATTTATTCCTTCTATGTTAGGTCAACCATTGACCCACTTTTTTCTCCTATAAAATGACAGGGTGTCCAAAGTCTCAGTCTCTGAGAACAGATTTAATTTGTACTCACTGTTATCCAAAGAATAAGATTTCTTGTTCTTCCATGGCTGCAATGCTTGCAATTAGCTCTTTGAAGTTTTGTTGTCGTTTTTCGTCTTCTCAGTGAAGATATCATCCATATTCATATGTAATTTATCGTAGTTTACCTTATTTTAGTGTAATTTAATGTAATATAGTGTAATTCAACATAATTTCAAGTAATTTAGCGTATTTTAGTATAAATATGCTAATTATACATCAAAAGAAGTAATTTAACAAATAATTTAAACAAAAAATTTGAATTTTCAGTGTTAGATATTGATCAAAATGGACTCTCCAGGGTGTAAAAAAAATTGAGGAAACCGGTCAGATTCTGGCCGGCTTCTGGAGGAGAGGAATCTGGCCGGTTTCGGCATTTTTTGAATAATCAAGAAATTCTGTTTATATTTATTAATTTGTAATTAACTTTGGATATTAATAAAAATGTCGGAAGCTAGTGTGTGATGTATCCACTAATAAATAAATTTAGTAGCACAACTCTAAAAATATATCAGATTAATTTCAAATGACAAACTCAAACCATTGAAATTGATATATTTCATGAGTGATGCATGTACATACAAACTTTTGAAAATTTAAATTTATTTAGTACAAAGTCAAGCGGTAAAAAAAATGATGAAAAATAAATGCATTAAAATAACTTGTAAAACTTCATTTTTTTTATCACTTGATTTTGTACTAAATTAATTCGGAAATTTCATAATTTTGCATGTACAACTCGTAAAGTAGAATCAATTCAACTATTTGAATTTGTTATTTAAAACCAATACAATAGTTTTTAGCAATGTTTTAAATAGCGTTTATAGCGTCATAGCGGGAAGGCTACAAAAAAAGCTATAGCGGAAGCTATGCTACATAGCGTTGTTTTCTACAAAAATTATATTATATATTTGCACTAAATATCAACATTATCTAAAGTCTCATAGAACAATAAATAACACCAAATTAATTAAGAAATTATAATATTCATATTGAACTAGTACAAAGTCCAAATTGCGGTTCAAAATATCCATGGTAATATCATAATCTATCGACTTTTTCTATTCAAAATATCTTAAGCATCATGATTCATGACATAATCTATTTTTTTCTATTCAAATTTCAAAATAACCTAGACAAGAGTTTCCTTCTCGGTTTGGGCAAATTAAAAAATCTGTAGCAACAAAGCTTTTAATTGATTTCGGTTTAGGCTTTTATTTAACTTTTTCGGATCTTTATTTAAAGCTCATATAAATTGCCTAAAAACCCCCATTATGCATAGCGCGCGCTATTTGCACTACACGCTATGCGCTATAGCGGTCGTAGCTCAATTAGCGCATTTTGATGCCATAACTTAGCGTTTAGGGTCCAAAAACGCTATAGCGCGCTATTTAGGACACTAGTTTTTAGAGACTTAGAGAGCACATCACCATTCACACACTAGCTTTTCTCGATAAAACAAATAAAGCTAGTGTGCACTATGCTCACCATACTTCGAAATCTATTGAATTTGCTTGACGAATCTAAACCGTTAAAACTAATCTACTTCACGAGTAATGCATGTGCATGAAATTTTTTCAAATTCATTTAGCACAAAGTCAAACAGTCAAAAAATGATGAAAAAAATGAATAAATTAAAATAACTCATAACCTTCATTTTTTTTACCACTTGAATTTGTACTAAATGAATTCGAAAAATTAAAATTTTACATGTACACGCATTACTCATAAAGTAGATCAGTTCAATAGTTTAAATTTGTATTGGGCGGTGCATAAATGCTACAATCTCCTTTTAATAATAAAATAGATTGTCCCTTTCATTTAATAATAATTTTTCAATTATATTGTATTTATTTGTGAAGGTCCTATATTATTCACCGAAATTATAAAATAAATCTTAAAAAAAATTTAAAAATATATTAAAAAATTGTCAAATTATGAAATGAATCTTTAAAAAAATATTTGATATTAATTTAAAATATACTGATTTCTGCACCGCTTTATAATATTTTTTTCTAGATTTATTATTACAATATAATCTCATAAGTCAAAATGTTAATTATAAGTTGTAGACTTTTTTTTGTCGTAACATTAATTGCTAAACATTTTATGCATTAAAAATATCTAATTTCACCCAATATTTTTATAAATTAAAAAGTAGTATATATCAAAATTAAAACTATCAAATATTTCATAATTGAACTTTCGTAATTAAAAAGTGCAAAGTTATGGACGAATAAATTTTCAGAACAATCGACAAAAATTATCATATTTTATAATATATACAAATTATAAGCGGCTGCAGAAAAAAAAATTACAATCAAATGGGAAGATGCTGATTTTTTTCATCGGTAGCATAAAAAAAAATTCATCTATATCATTTTCTTCACCAAATTTTAATTTATATTATCATTGTTAAATAATTCACCGGTTGTTCGACAACTGAAATTTTCAGCGGTTGAAATCTAAGTTATTAGAGAGCTTTTTTTTTTTTTTTTTGAAATGATAATACAGATTTCAACTGCTGAATTATTCAGCGATCAAAATCGTTTCGACTGCTGAACTATTCAGTTCTGGAATAAATCAAAATTTGTCGAAAAGAAAGAATTTATGGATGGAATTTTTTTTTTGGTGTTATTAGATAAAAAAAAAATCGGAGAAAAAGGCACATAGAAGCACACCATGGCCATTGGCACATGAAATGTTTGTACTACTAACAGACATTCAACTCCCGGTTCTCTTATCTCTAGATTTCAAAAGGCTGAATTGATTATATATACTGATATACATAACTTCAAACTTGGCCGAAGGGAGGCGCACTTGCTCAGATATGCTTTAATCTCACGAAACCAAACAAATGTTAAATAAAAGTAGAGAGCGCGGCTCGATATAAATGTTACCTCAGGAGGTTTAGTCGGCAGGAGCTTTTTTTTGTCAGAAGTGTTGGATGAAGATATTTTACAGTAATGTTTTAACTTACGCAGCGTAAAAGTTATATTTTTTATTTTAACTTTATTATTTGTGCATCGTGTGAAGCAAATTGAGCATTGCCAATATCTTTTATCCTTTTTTCTGAATATCCTTATAATTTTAATGAAGCTCGTATATTCAGATAATTGGAAAACGATTAAATTATTTTCCATGTACAGAACACAGGTTGAAATAGGAGTTATTTTTATCATTTTACAAAGTAATATATTTGTTGCTCAACTAAGAACGAATTTTTATTTAAAAACAAGGACCGAGTATAGAATTATGCTTTAAATAAATAAAAGATTTCAGTTGTATATGTTTAATTTGTACGTACAGTCGAGATTTTGTATTTTGTATTTTGTATGTACAATTGCACATGATGCGCGTGCCTAAGCCTAACAATATAACCTACCCCAATCTTTACCTTGACCTCAATTTACTTCAGTTAATTCTTCCCAATTACCCATCTCTTAAGTGACGTAACAAAACCTTAGTCAACCTGCCGACCTTCATGTTCTCTTATTAACTAATTCATTCATTTATTTATTCCTTCTATGTTAGGTCAACCATTGACCCACTTTTTTCTCCTATAAAATGGCAGCGTGTCCAAAGTCTCAGTCTCTGAGAACAGATTTAATTTGTACTCACTGTTATTCAAAGAATAAGATTTCTTGTTCTTCCATGGCTGCAATGCTTGCAATTAGTTGTTTGAAGTTTTGTCGTCGTTTTTCGTCTTCTCAGTGAAGATATCATCCATATTCATATGTAATTTATCGTAATTTATCTTATTTTAGTGTAATTTAATGTAATATAGTGTAATTCAACATAATTTTAAGTAATTTAGCTTATTTTAGTATAAATATGTTAATTATACATCAAAAGAAGTAATCTAACAAAAAATTTAAACAAAAAATTTGAATTTTCAGTGTTAGATATTGATCAAAATGGACTCTCGAGTGTGTAAAAAAAATTGAGGAAACCGGTCAGATTCTGGTGGCTTCTGGAGGAGAGGAAACCGGCCAGAATCTGGCAGGTTTCGGCATTTTTTGAATAATCAAGAAATTCTGTTTATATTTATTAATTTGTAATTAACTTTGGATATTAATAAAAATGTCGGAAGCTAGTGTGTGATGTATCCACTAATAAATACATTTAGTAGCACAACTCTAAAAATATATCAGATTAATTTCAAATGACAAACTCAAACCATTGAAATCGATATATTTCATGAGTGATGCATGTACATGCAAAATTTTGAAAATTTGAATTTATTTAGTACAAAGTCAAGCGGTAAAAAAAATGATGAAAAATAAATGCATTAAAATAACTTATAAAACTTCATTTTTTTTATCACTTGATTTTTACTAAATGAATTTGGAAATTTCATAATTTTGCATGTACACGCATCACTCGTAAAGTAGAACCAATTCAACTATTTGAATTTGTTATTTAAAACCAATACAATAGTTTTTAGCAATGTTTTAAATAGCGTTTATAGCGTCATAGCGGGAAGGCTACAAAAAAAACTATAGCAAATAGCGTAGCTATAGCGGAAGCTATGCTACATAGCGTTTTTTTCTACAAAAATTATATTATATATTTGTACTAAATATCAACATTATCTTAAGTCTCATAGAACAATAAATAACACCAAATTAATTAAGAAATTATAATATTCATATTGAACTAGTACAAAGTCCAAATTGCGGTTCAAAATATCCATCGTAATATCATAATCTATCGACTTTTTCTATTCAAAATATCTTAAGCATCATGATTCATGACATAATCTATTTTTTTTCTATTCAAATTTCAAAATAACCTAGACAAGAGTTTCCTTCTCGGTTTGGGCAAATTAAAAAATCTGTAGCAACAAAGCTTTTAATTGATTTCGGTTTAGGCTTTTATTTAACTTTTTCGGATCTTTATTTAAAGCTCATATAAATTGCCTAAAAACCCCCATTATGCATAGCGCGCGCTATTTGCGCTACACACTATGCGCTATAGCGGACCGCTATTACCGCTATAGCGGCCATAGCGCAATTAGGACATTTTGATGCATAGCTTAGCGTTTAGGGTACAAAAACGCTATAGCGCGCTATTTAGAACACTGGTTTTTAGAGACTTAGTGAGCACATCACCATTTACACACTAGCTTTACTCAATAAAACAAATAAAGCTAGTGTGCACTATGCTCACCATACTTCAAGATCTATTGAATTTGCTTGACGAATCTAAACCGTTAAAACCAATCTACTTCACGAGTGATGCATGTACATGAAAAATTTTCAAATTCATTTAGCACAAAGTCAAACAGTCAAAAAATTATGAAAAAAATGAATAAATTAAAATAACTCATAACCTTCATTTTTTTTACCACATGAATTTGTACTAAATGAATTCGAAAAATTAAAATTTTACATGTACACGCATTACTCATAAAGTAGATCGGTTCAATAGTTTAAATTTGTATTGGGCGGTGCATAAATGCTACGATCTCCTTTTAATAATAAAATAGATTGTCCCTTTCATTTAATAATATTTTTTCAATTATATTGTATTTATTTGTGAAGGTCCTATATTATTCACCGAAATTATAAAATAAATCTTAAAAAAATTTAAAAAATATATTAAAAAATTGTCAAATTATGAAATGAATCTTTAAAAAAATATTTGATATTAATTTAAAATATACTAATTTCTGCACCGCTTTATAATATTTTTTTCTAGATTTATTATTACAATATAATCTCATAAGTCAAAATGTTAATTATAAGTTGTAGACTTTTTTTCGTCGTAACATTAATTGCTAAACATTTTATGCATTAAAAATATCTAATTTCACCCAATATTTTTATAAATTACAAAGTAGTATATATCAAAATTAAAACTATCAAATATTTCATAATTGAACTTTCCTAATATAAAAGTGCAAAGTTATGGACGAATAAATTTTCAGAACAATCGACAAAAATTATCATATTTTATAATATATACAAATTATAAGCGGCTCCAGAAAAAAAATTACAATCAAATGGGAAAATGCTGATTTTTTTCATCGGTAGCATGAAAAAAAATTCATCTATATCATTTTCTTCACCAAATTTTAATTTATATTATCATTGTTAAATAATTCACCGGTTGTTCGACAACTGAATTTTTCAGCGGTTGAAATCTAAGTTATTAGAGAGCTTATTTTTTTTTTAAATGATAATACAGCGATCAAAATTGTTTCGACTGCTGAACTATTCAGTTCTGGTATAAATCAAAATTTGTCGAAAAAAAAGAATTTATGGATGGAATATTTTTTTTTTGGTGTTATTAGATAAAAAAAAAGTCGGAGAAAAAGGCACATATATAGAAGCACACCATGGCCATTGGCACATGAAATGTTTGTCCTACTAACAGACATTCAACTCCCGGTTCTCTTATCTCTAGATTTCAAAAGGTTGAATTGATTATATATACTGGTATACATAACTTCAAACTTGGCCGAAGGGAGGCGCACTTGCTCAGATATGCTTTAATCTCCCGAAACCAAACAAAATGTTAAATAAAAGCAGAGAGCGCGGCTCGATATAAATGTTACCTCAGGAGGTTTAGTCGGCAGGAGCTTTTTTTTTTTTTTTTTTGTTGGATGAAGATATTTACAGTAATGTTTTAACTTTATGCAGTGTAAAAGTTATATATATTTTTATTTTAACTTTATTATTTGTGCATCGTGTGAAGCAAATTGAACATCGTCAATATCTTTTATCCTTTTTTCCGAATATCCTTATAATTTTAATGAAGCTCGTATATTCAGATAATTGGAAAACGATTAAATTATTTTCCATGTACAGAACACAGGTTGAAATAAGAGTTATGTTTATCATTTTACAAATTAATATATTTGTTGCTCAACTAAGAACGAATTTTTATTTAAAAACAAGGACCGAGTATAGAATTATGCTTTAAATAAATAAAAGATTTCAGTTGTTATATGTTTAATTTGTACGTACAGTCGAGATTTTGTATTTTGCATTTTGTATGTACAATTGCACATGATGCGCGTGCCTAAGCCTAACAATATAACCTACCTCAATCTTTACCTGGACCTCAATTTACTTCAGTTAATTCTTTCCAATTACCCATCTCTTAAGTGACTGATCCAGAACCTTAATCAACCTGCCAACCTTCATGTTCTCTTATTAACTAATTCATTCGTTTATTTATTCCTTCTATCTCAGGTCAACCATTCACCCACTTTTTGCTGCTATAAAATGGCAGGGTGTCCAAAGTTTCAGGACAGATTTAATGTGTACTCATTGATCCTCAAATCTGTATCCAAACCAGTATTACAAGCAAGTTATAAGATTTTTCTTGTTCTTCCATGGCTGCATTACTTGCAATTGCTCGTCCATGGACGGTGCTGGTCTTGTTTGTGTTGGGCTGTCTCTTCATTGCATCAATCTCAGCTGCCAATGACACATCACCGAAACTCCCTCTGAACTATCGTGTGGTCACCCCTACTGGTCGACGTGACGTGTTGATCACTTGTGTGGACGGTAAACGCAGGCAGACATGCGGCGTTACATGCCCCCACCATTGCCGCAACAAGTGTGTGGGCCTTTGTCCCAGTTGCAAGACCTACTGCCGTAAGTATTTAAACACACAGACGCTACATATAGCATTCCATGTCAGCTGGTAAAAACTATGTATTCTTATGCCACAGGAAGGTTGTATCTTTTTAAAATAAATACGGTCATGTTGGTAATTGATAGATGTTTGGTAAAGCGGAAGCTATGCTATATGAACTACAATTTTTCTGTAACAAGATCCATCAGCAACGAATATGTCCTAATAATTTTGAAAAAGGTATCCAAAATTTAACATTTGTTGCCTTGTTGGCATGATCTACGTATTGTGTACATGTATCATGCATACATAGATAAAAAAAAAAAATAGGCGAGATTTGATGCATGTTCTACATTTTTCTGAACAGGTAGAAGTTTTTCAGGATATCAATTTAGTGGTCCGTGTAAATACTTTTATTATGAAAATCGTAAGATGGTTGCCATCTTACCCTAAAAAAAATCAATTTAATGGTCAATCCTTATTGCACTACCAAAAATATAGTCTGCCGCAATTTTCAAGTAGCTAACTGCTTATTTTTTGTGGTATTGGGATTCGTGTAGTCTGCGACCTTTTCCCAGGTACAGCCTGCGGCGACCCTCGCTTCACTGGCGCTGATGGGAACATCTTTTATTTCCATGGGAAAAAGGACCATGATTTTTGCATACTCTCCGACAATGATCTGCACATCAATGCCCACTTCATTGGTAAACTCAACCCTGAGAAGAGTCGCGACTTCACCTGGATTCAAGCACTAGGTATAATCTTTGGCGAGAACCACAAGCTCTACATCGGGGTGGAAAAGACCATGACTTGGGATGACAGCACCGATCGCATTGTCATTACCTTTGATGGGGAGCGTATTGATATACCGACTGAGACGAAAGCCCAATGGGTCCCTACAACAGTGCCTTCGCTCTTTATTACACGAACATCAGAAACAAACGGAATTATAGTTGAGTTGAGGGGAATCTTTACAATAATAGCAAACGCAGTCCCCATCACAAAGGAGGAATCCGAAATCCACAACTATGGGGTAATGCCCGATGACAGCCTGGCTCACCTTGACCTGTCGTTCAAATTCCACGCACTTAGTGATGGCGTGCATGGAGTTCTAGGTCAAACATACCGGCCAGACTATGTTAACAAGATGGATGTGAGCAAGAGCATGCCGCTGATGACTGGTGCGGCCAATTACTCCTCGTCCTCTATTTTTGCCACTGATTGCGCTGTTGCCAGGTTCCATGGCAAGCCTGAAATAGCCATGGTTACTGAAAAGTCTGATAATTAATGCATTTGCAAACAAATTTTTTGGCGCCAAACTGTTATAATTATTTTTCAAGATAGTATATATAAGATCTAATTGAAACTGGTCACTAAAAATGGAGCAAGAATGAATAAAGGACAGGGTGTAATAATGCTATTTATTAAGGAGTCTGCAATTGCTTTAAATGTTAATGATTATTATTCCATTGTATCAGGACATTGTAATTTTTGCAAATTTGAATTACTAAACACTTTACTTTTTTTAATTGGCATTAATTTGCTGCAAGGTTATTATTTCTACATCAACAAACCTTGCCACAGATATTATTCTAGCTTTTGCCTTTTCCGTACTTTTTTCTAAAATTGTCTACAGTTTTACAGCCTTATAAGTAGTTGGTTGCCATTATTTGCTAATTATATATAAAAAATAAGCTTCTCTAATTAAGCAAGTTATAATATCTAGTTAAGTTCTTTTCTTTGGGTCCAGATTTATTTTGCAGTAGGCTATATTGTCCATTGTTCTTGAAACAACTACATACAACATTTGTTCTATGAGGAAGGTTCAAATGCTTTCATTTTTTGTCTCCATCATGTCTTTATTTTTAAAAACTTCAATAATTCAAAATTTAAAACTTAAAAGTCAAAATAAAACCATTGGATATAATCTACATCATTTTATCTATGCGCATGTAAAAAATTGTGACATTTCAACTTTTTTTAGTTGTCATCAAGAGCATGTAAAAACATACTAATATGGATAATTTCTAGACGTTGATTTTTCAAATGATTGATTAACATAAAAACAAAATTGAAATGTGATATACTTTTTATGAGCACATAGAAACATAGAAAAAATAACATAGATTACATCTAACGGTTTTATTTTGATGTTTATAATTTAAATTTTAATATATTAACATTTTTAAAAATAGAGACATGATAGAGGCAAAAAAAATGAAGGCATTTGAACCCTCCTCTTGTTTTATAACATTATTTGAACTGAATAACAACAACAACAACAACAACAACAATAATAATAATAATAATAATAATAATAAGTTAATAACGGATTTAGATAGGTTCGTAATAAAAGATTCAGAGGCTCAACAGTCACCTCACAAAATCATTGTTTAAGCAGCAGAAACAGGATGCATTTTGGCAAATGCCCGCAGCTTTCTATTGGCGCACCCCTAATGCGCTCACAAATGCCATCCTCTTGATAAACAGAACAATTTGATATGTTGATATCGATTATTAAAATACTTATTTATTTAAGACTAGACACCTAAGTTTCACGCTGTATTCTGGATGGAATACATTAAATGATTTAAATCACAATGCAATTATAACAGTAATTTAAGATCAACATTGTATTCTGCGGCTCAACGGCTTGGTATTTTTTTTTTCTGATGTAGGTCCTAATTAAACCAATCGAAGCACACCAGATCCGTACCAGTTGGGTACAAGCACAAGACTAATAGGTTCAGTAACTTTTCTTTTTCTTTTTTTTTTAAAAGCAAAAAAGCCCATTCCATTGATAGGAAAGTATAATTACAAAAAACATTCAGTTATATTTACCACATACCTGGTAATCCAAACATCCATGCAAAACAACAAGTAAACATAAAAGTAGATTAAGCAGCCAAGCTTGAGCTACATCTAAACTCCAAAAATATTCTGAAGTCGTAATAACTAAGCTATACAACATGAGGCTAAGGTAATATGCTAGGTACAAAAATTGGCCTTTGTTAAGTTTCATGGTTGAGGTGGTGACTCTGGTGGCTGACAGGCCCGGCCCTGGCCCAAAAATCCAGGGGGCCAAAAAAAAAATTTACTTAGTATATGGATAAAAAGTTGGGCCATCGTTTCTTTCATTGGTGTTTTTTTATATGGGCCATTATTTTTTAATCTGGGCCATCGAATCAACAGCAAAAAATAAAGTTGCTTTCCATTGGAAGCTGATGCAAACTATCTCCGCGGAAACCCTTATGCGCTTCCAAAAAATAAAGTTGCCGATTTCCGTCTCCGCCTCCAGGCTTGATTCGCTTCCAAACAAAAAATTGCTGATTCCCGTCTCCGCCTCCAACAATTTTGTACAATTTATTTCAATACTGAAATTATTTTCCCATATTCACAGATGCAAATTGGATTTTGCGGCAGATTTGAGTAACTCATAGTTGGGTCAGATTTGATACTGAAATCATTTACTGCAGAGGTAATTTTAACTTAGATTTTGCGGCAGATTTGAGTAACTCATAGTTGGATCCTCTATGCCTCATTACCCAGGTTCTATACTTTGTTTTTTTTTTAATTTAAAACAATGTTTCCTAGAAAATATGCATCAGGTAGCGAAAAAAGAAATAGAAAAAGAGAGGGAGAAGAAAAACTAAAATCTCAAAAAAGTTCTATTCAAAAGCTTTGGAAGAAAATGAAACCGCAAAATGAGTCTTTGGAAAATCAAATTGAAAGTCAGGTGCACGAACAAACAACAAATGTGTCTGAAAATGAAAATAAGGTAAATGAAGAAATAACAAATGTGCTTGAAAATGAGACTAGTGAAAATATTGAAGAAATTAATCAGGTGTCTAAGTGCTTAGATTCTTCATTATCTATAAATATATATGATCCTAGAATGTGGGATGGTTTAGATTCAAAACTGAGAGATTTGCTTATTGAGAACGGTCCTATTAGATATTCTAATATTAATTTTCCTAAGGATAATTACAATAGGGGGTTCTCCACATATTATTTTGATCAAAAATTAAGAAATGGAGAACTTATTGATAGGAAATTGTTGGTTTACTCAAAAAATTTAAATAAAGTATTTTGTTTTTGTTGTAAAGTTGTAAGACATGTCCGTTCTAAAAGTCAAATAGCAACTATAGGTGTTGATGATTGGAAACATCTAAGTGAAAAAATGAAACTACATGAAGATAGTAGTGAACATTTTACCAATCTTAAAGCTTGGGCTGAACTAAGAGTTAGATTAGGAATAAATCAAACTATTGATAAAGAATTACAAGAACAAATCAAGAAAGATACAGAACATTGGAAACAAGTTATGATTAGAATAATTTCCGCTGTTAAGCGTCTTGCAATGAATAATCTGACATTTCGTGGAACAAATGAAAAAATTAATGAGGGTTCTAATGGGAATTTTTTAGGCTTTCTAGAATTAATTGCTGAGTTTGATCAAACAATGAAACATCATTTTCGACTCATTCAATATATGGATGATTTAACTTTGAAGTCTTTGTGTGTAATAAGATGGGAAAGTCGTATAGAAAGTGTAAAAACAATAAAATATCAAGCTCCCAAAATAAAAAAAGCTTTAATAAAATTAGCTGAAGTTTCTGATGATCCAAAAATAAGTTGGGATGCTGAAAAATTAGTATCAAGTGAATTGTCCAACTTTGAATTTATTTTGAGTTTGGTTATTTGGCATGAAATATTGTTCAAAATAAACTTGGTAAGCAAAAACTTACAATCTGAAAATATGCATCTTGATGTAGCTATTGAAAGTCTTAAAGGGTTAGTTTCTTTTTTTGAAAAATATAGAGAAAATGAGTTTACTTCTGCTATGATTGATGCTAAAGAGATTGCTGATGAAATAGAAATTGAACCAGTGTTTCAGGTAAAACGTAGGGCTATAAGAAAGAAACAATTTGATGAAAATCTTGATACAGATAGAGAGCAACAATCTACTCAAGAAAATTTTAGAACAGACTATTTTTTTTGTTTTAGTTGATATGGTAATTTCTCAATTGAAAATTAGATTTGAACAAATTGAACTTTTTGAATCTATATTTGGTTTCTTGTTTGATGCATCACTGTTAATTTCATTAGATGATGAAGAAATGAAAAATTATTGTTTGAAACTTGAAAATGCTTTGACACATGGTGAGAACTGTGATATTGATGCACAACGTTTATTTGCAGAATTACAAATATTGCAGGTAATGCTACCAAATGAAGCGTGTCAAGATGGAAATGCATGGAACTCCATTAAAATTATGGAGTTTGTAAAAAAGATGGACATGTTTCCAAATATTTTAGTTGCTTATAGAGTTTTACTAACTGCACATATTACTGTGGCATCTGCAGAAAAGAGTTTTTCAAAATTAAAGTTGATAAAATCTTATTTACGGACAACTATGACTCAAGATAGGTTGAATGGATTAACAATATTAAGTATTGAAAAAAATATGTTGAAAACTATTGATGTTGAATATATAATTGATGATTTTGCTTCTAAAAATGCAATGAGTCATTTCAGATGAGATGTGATTTAGATGTGTTTTTTGTGCAGGTACAACATGTGTTCAAAATTGGTTTATCAAGAAGCAAGCAAGAAGCATGGTGTGGGTATGTTCATCATTGTATATGTTTTATTTTGAGGGGTATTGGTTTTATGTCCCCCCTATTTTGTATGATATGACGTATTAATAAAAAAAATTATTTACATAAAGGGTTCAAAATTTTCTCCCGCCCCGCCTCAAAATTCTCAGAACCGGCCCTAGTGGTTGATATAACACCATCTCCAGGGGCATATAATGGTCCAGTGGGATAGCATCCTCCACCACTGGCATCCATTCTTCAATCTCCTCGTGCACTGCTGCCAAGTTCAGTACCTTTTAATAAAAAAAGGCCACAGGACTCTAAGCGGAATTTTGTCAGACACCTAGTGGGATCAGCCAAATCAGCCAAAAATATGCAGTAATATAATCAGATTTTATCACCACACAATCAGAAAAGATAATATTTTCATTGATACCAAAAATCACTTCAACTAGTATCAATTACTACTAAAACGCACCAACCCGGTAGATTACACAAAAAGGAAATACAAAATGCAAGATGATTAACCAGCAAGGAGCAACAAAGGAGAAGAATTTGAAGAGGATTTCACTGAATTGAAAGAAACCTGACTACACCGGGCAAATGGCATGATTGATCCCCCCAAGCTTCTCGCCCCTTTTCTCCTTTCTGGTCTCCCTTCCTCCTCCCTGCCGTGCAGTGGAAGTGGAAGCAAACAACAGCGAGCTGGAGCTGAATTCAGATCAACTCAAATTTTAATTTCGGCCAATCCGAACGTCCGACACAAATGTCAAAGAAATGGGTAAATTTCGCAGGTCACTAAACTTTAGAAGTAGATATATAGCCGTGAACTTTTAATTTATCAAAATCAAATTATCTCGTAACTTTTCCATTCAAAATGTTAATATTCTCATTTCATCTAAAATTGTAATGCCAAAATACTATATTTTACTAACTTTTTTAAATAAAAAAGTTATAGGATGACTTAATTGAAACAAATTAAAAGTTTAATAATTATAGAGTGACAAATTAGTGACAAAGGACAAAATTTAGCGACCTCCAACAAAATTTGCCTCAAAGAAATTTATCCTGCGAATTTATAAATAGATCCGATTTTTAACAAGTTGTCCAGTTATCAAACTAAAATTTTGAGTTACGGATACCGACTTGCTAGGATTCGTATCCAGTGCAATTACCTGACTAAGTACAATTATATCTGAGTCATTTGTTTTAACTTAGCACGATCAAAAGAGAGCCCTATGTTTAAATAGGCACCGACAGAGGTGGAGCTAGACTTTCAAACTATAGAGATCAAGCATGAATGATGGTCAATCATATAAAACATTTATGATACGAATAGAGATTAATTTACGTTGTCCATAACATTTTGCTCTAAATTACATAGAAAATTATATTTAAATACAAAAATTTGAAAAATAATGAAAATCAATTGACCCCATTCAACAATGCCTCGGAGAACTGAATTCCAATCGCTCGGCTGGAATTCAACGAGAGAGCTAATTTTACTCAGTCAGGTACCTGGGAGGACTCGCTGAAGCTACCTGGCTACAATCCGTACGTACGTCTTGACTCTTGAACTCTTTATTGATCATTTTTCGGCCCAAATAAACTCAACTCGATCCATTATTATTTCTGTATATCCTTCCCATTTATTGGACCCATCTAGGCCCAAATAAACTCATGCCAGTTGGACCCGCGTACATATAGTACGGATTACTGTCTGACCGAACACCTGAGGATCCACTTGGTAAGGCTACTGACTACTGAGTGATTGATTTTCAAGGTATTTGTCCTTGCTAGGCTGTTGATTTTCTCCCAAGCCGGGACAAGCAAATTTTAGCCCTTACAGTCCATTTGTCATCAACTTTTCTTTAATATGTGAACATTTTCAGGAAGTTTCTGAATTTGACATGATCTGTATAAGTTTTTTTCTTCTTCATATTTCCTCACCAATTTTGTTGTATCTTATCTTCATATTTTGTCATATGATTTATACTTTAATTAAAATTGAATTATACATTTACTTCTCTTTCTTAGATCTCGCAATTGTAACATCAAAATTATAAGATCTATAAAAAAAAGAGCAGTTACAATGGTAGAAGTACCTGGTGGTCAGAAGTATATATACGATGAAGTAATCTTCTCAAATTGTTGAATTTTTTTTTTTGAGTAAATGTTGGAAATCAAACCACCAAACTATTTAATACCCTTCTTATTACAACAAATGATTTCCCCATCCGGATTTTGAACCCATAACCTCCCACAAATTATTGAATATTTGTTGGTTTGTCTTAGCTGTTACTAATATATATATATGTTTTAATGATAATAACATTTTTACCTGATTACCTTTCTTTTAACATGCTAATATATACAAGGCAATTAAATGTCATAAATTATAAATACAGTCAAGATTTAATATTTTGTATATATGTACATGCACTTGTATACCTTGTATGAATCTAATCTAGATAGCCATCTGTACTTATAAGTGCCAGTGCATAACTTAATTAGTAACCTCAGCTTTGAGCCTTTGACCTAACCCCAATTAATTGACCTCACTTTAGTTCACTCTTGTCCCCCTCTTAAGACAACAAAACCTTACTCCACTCGACCTGCCCAACTGTTATCTCTAACTTAATTGAATCATTGCTTCTTTGGTTCAATCATTGACTCACTTTTTGGTGCTATAAAATGTCTAGAATCCTTGGTTAACTCCTCAAATCTTCATCCAGCTAGGGATAAACATTACTTATCTTTCCTTTTCCATCCATGGTTGCATTTCTCTCCGGTCCACGGGCCGTGCTTGTGTTGCTCCTGTCAGGCTGTCTCTTCCTTGTAGCAGTCTCAGCTGCCAATGACACATTGCCAAATGGCGGAAAGCTCCCTCCCAAATACCACATAGTCCATAACAAGTTAGGTCGACGCGATACAGTGGTCTCCTGTATGGATGGTAACAAGACACAAACTTGCACCGCCACATGTCCCAAGCGGTGCCGCAACACATGCATTGGAGTTTGCCCTACTTGCAAGACCTACTGCAGTAAGTATCTATTGACGTACACATACATGCACGTGCACATATAACATCCAAGAACATATAATGAGATTTCATATACACGTTTTCCTTTCATCCGACAGTTCAATGTTTCCATGGTACCAACTGATGTATCGCGAGTTATTAACCCTTAATAAATTATATCATCATACTCCGATTACATAAAAGTTGGTAATTAATTTGCTAGGCTAAATAGCCGGGTACATGCTATCAAGCATTTCCTTTTTTTTTAGACCTTTTATATTGATTTACGAATACTATAAAATTCTCAAAGCAATATTTAATTATTCAATTACTTAACTGTTATTCTTCTGCATGGTATTGGAATTCGTGCAGTGTGCGACCTTTTTCCAGGCACAGTCTGCGGTGATCCTCGCTTCACTGGTGCTGATGGGAACATCTTTTATTTCCATGGGAAAAAAGATGATGACTTTTGCATAGTCTCTGACAATGGTCTGCACATCAATGCCCACTTCATTGGTAAACACAACCCTGAGAAGAGTCGCGACTTCACCTGGATTCAGGCACTGGGTATAATCTTTGGCGACAACCACAAGCTCTACATCGGTGTAGAAAAGACCGTGCACTACTAGAATGGGATCTTTTTCCAAGGGCAGAAAATGGCTTCTTCCGAGGGCTGACGCACGGAACAAGCCCTGAAATTGGTTTTTTCCGTGCGCCACCGTCGGAAAAAGGCCGTCGCAAAAGCCTTCGATGGAAATACCCAGTATTTCCGAGGGGGCCGATGGAAATACTAATTTATGGCTTTTTCCATGTGCTTGCCCACGGAAAAACTACGCTCGGAAATACTTTTACATCCGACCCATGGACTTATTATTTCCAAGGGCAACGTCTGTGGGTCCCCCCATATTTATTCCAAGGCAAGCAAACATGGGCCCCACAGAGTATTTCCAAGGCTATCGAACGTGGGACCCATCGTAGTATTTCCAAGGGCCGCATATGTGGGACCCACAGTAGTATTTCCGAGGGCAGAGTATGTGGGACCCACCGTAGTATTTCCGACGGCAGCATGTGGGACCCACCGTAGTATTTCCGACGGGAGCATGTGGGACCCACCGTAGTATTTCCGACGGCAGCATGTGGGACCCACCGTAGTATTTCTGACGGCAGCGTGTGTGGAACCCGACGTTAGTATTTCCAAGGCCAGTTATCGTAGTACTTTTTCCAAGGATATACCCACGGAAATAACTTGAATGACATTGTAGTAGCATGCTCACATCTACAATCCTCCCCGTACCAATCAGTTACAATACTTACAGTACCAACCAGGTACTGTATCACCTTCCCAACTAAATCCCATTCAAACACATTCACATATAGAACAACACATCTTACAAATTAACACATCCTAAGTTAAATGGGAAGATCCTAAGTTAAAAAAATAAAATTAAAACATCCTAAGAAGTAAATTAACACATCCTAAGTTTACCCCACAAATTAGGAGAAACTTTTAATAAGCATTAACATGACGTAGTCTTCATACATTGTACCCAAATATGTGCAGGAAACATAACAACATCAGATCTATATTGCACTTACACTTCCAACTATATCAAAATATACCCACTACCACTACTAGTTAACCAAAATATACAATATTGGACCTATAACTATACCAAAATATACATACCAGTAGTTAACCTAAATTCACAAGATAACTTACCCCAAGTTTGTTCATTTGTTAGAACTGGTAAAACATATACGAAGAGCCAAAATATGCAATTTTCTGCACTAGAAGGGATGGTTCCCATTGTAGGCAGAATCCCCGCACCATTGGCCCATTGCAGCTTCATTTGTGGGTACGTCATCTATTCCAGCATTAGCTTGATTTAGGAGTGCTTCGAATCCCTGATTTGGCTGTATAGGAGAAGCATTACCCTATTTATATCACATGGAAAAGAAACAACATGTTATTGTTATGAATGTGTATTTTGCATAGTTTGTTTCGAGTCAGAAAAGGAGTCTAGTACCAACAACAGCCTCTACTAAGTAATATCATTATCAGGACCCCTAATTAACCATCTAACACAGAAGCAAATTCATGTAATGCAAGAAAGTCTACTCCAAATTAACATATCACCTATATCTGCATCCATGCCGAGGTAACCCAAACTAACATAGAAAGGATGTCAAAGAAAGGCTGTCAAAGGAAAAAAGTAAAATTGACCATTACACCCTCTCTTTATCTTTATCCCTTCGCTAGAAAGGCTGTCAAAGAAAAAATGGCTTTTGCCTTGTTCTTATGTAGTTTACGATGAGATAAGAAAGAAAAGACATTTAAAAGATTGGTGCAAATAAAGGAGCAAAATAACTTTGCACTATAATCACACTGAATAAATGGATTTATGTAAAACTGAGGTAGAACTTATTACCCAAAAATTGCCCGTCTGCATGTGTGAAACCTCTTCCTGAGTTGGTTGAGTGGGACCTTGACCCTAAGGATTGAATAAGCAAGCACAAGTGTTATAACTTGGAGATGACAAAATCAGATCTGATTTGTAACATTTAATGGATATACTTAAGTCAAAATTGGGACCTGAAAATTAGGTAAATTCCCAGTAGAACCTTGCTGAGTTCCTGAAATGTTTTCTTGAACCTAAGTTAAACAATGCCAAAGATCCAAATTTAGTATGACAATATATCTCAACAATAACGACAATAACAACAGTAGCAACTAAGTTGCACCCAAATATGTTTTGAATGCAATTTTCAGCACATGCTTTCAGTTGCGACAAACAAGTATATCAGTGAGCTACATGCAATCATAGTGAGATATAAAAGTCTCATCACATCAAATAAATTAAGGGAATTAATTTAGCAATCAAGTTGGTGTTAATTACCGATTGATTGGGCCCTTGTGCCCCAAACATCGAGAATAATTGGTTGATGCACATTTGATAAGATGCTAGTTCTCTTTTCATCTCGGCCCTATCCTCAACTTGACGGCGATTGCTGATGTCTAAGAGAGATTGTACTTCTGTGCGAGAGAAGCTTGCCTGCACTCCATTGGTTGTCACTCCAGAAACAGTAACTGAAGATGCTGTGTGCTTGGGCCTGGATCGATTGGTTGCTGTTTGCACCTTCCCATCAACCATGCTTCCAAATCCTAGCACCCTTCCATGGCTTGTGTTCGCTGGTTAGCGCAACGCAAGTTTTGGTACGCTTGAGGGCGTACCTTTTAAAACCACGTTTACACTTCAAGAGTAAGGGTTGCAAGTGCACAACCCCTATCGAGTAGTATAATCGGGTATCGATCCACAGGGACGGGCAATTACTAGGTTAGAATCTACCAAACTCAATTAAAAACTAGAAGTGAGAAAGATTTGGTTTGGTATTTAAGTTCCTAAGAAGGTCAATTCAAACAATTCAAACAATGCAAACAGATGTAATAAAATGCTAGAAGAAATGTAAACTTTGTTTTGATTATGGATAAAAGGCGTTTCCAGGGTTTCATACTTCATCTGTGATCTGTCTCTAGTGGTACGGCCCGTACCAAGTTGGTACGGCTAGGCCGTACTCCACTTGGTAAAGCAAGGCCGCACCACTCTGGTAAGACCCGTACTGGCTTGCCAGAACAGAGCTTACCAGTTCGAGTTGATGCATTCCTTGCTGGTACCTCGTGCTAAACTCTTTAGAAAGGTTCAATTGACCATACCTAAGGTTCCTAAGCCTCAACCGTCGTGTGTTGGATCAAGATCTAGGTTGGAATGCAATTGATTGCCTTTTAGGGATTTCTACACCTCAACTCTCGTGTGTTGGTACAGATCTACCCTAGCTGGTTGATTGGAGACCTAAGGCACCCTCTAATCTGTCGATTAGAGGAGAATTCAACCTCTCGGCTTCAATTCGAACTATTCTACCCTAAGCACTTGATTTGGATGAAAGATTGAGATGATCACATGACCTTGATAGGTTCGATCTAAACCTAGAGGTTCATCATACACAATCACAGCAAACAAAGCAAGAGATAGCAAAGAAATCACAATCAATCAATCAAAAGAGTTCATACAAGATACAAGTCAAAGAAAGTCAAAACAAATCAAGAATCCATCTCTAAACCCTAGAAACTAAAATAACTACTCACAGCACATGATCTGATCTAAAAATACAATAAAAGGGATAGAGATAGCCATGGATCGAAGGGATCGAGAGGAGGAAGCTTGATCCGTCGAGTTTCGCCTCTTCCTCTTCCTTCCTTCTTGCTCCTAGCTCCTTAGCTCCCTTTCTCTCTCTTACTGTGCTCTCAAATAGATCTGGAATGGAATGACTTTCGAAATTGGAGAGCTCCCCGCCTTAAATAGCCTCTGCCAAGATTTGAATCTGTCAGGCCGCCTTTATGTACGGCCCGTACCAAAGTGGTACGGCCTGGCCGTACCAGGCGTGATGAGCTGAAAACGGCTAAGTCTGGTGAGACCCGTACCAAGCCTGGTAAGGGTCGTACCTAATCATCTGAATCGCCGTTTCTTCGTGTGTTTTGCTCCAAACCTGCAGAAAACAAACAAACACTCAGCAGTACCAAATTCTAAAGATATATCGATGAAATGCACATGATTCTGGTGAATTATGGCATGAATCTGGTACTAAAGCAGGCCTAAAATAGACTAAATATGCGAGGTATCAAATTCCCCCAAGCTGAACCTTTGCTTGTCCTCAAGCAAAAAGTTTCAAACTCGGGTAAAAGTGCTGGACAACTAAATCTAAATGCAGATACAAGTCTAAATGTGAAAACCTACGTGAGTTTGCTATAGTCAAGAATTTCTAGAATCGATTCGGTTGTAATTCAAACATCCCTTTATAAACCTTGATTCACTCCACCAATTAGTCAATTGAACTTCTTATTTTGAGATGCTTCTAACAATGGAAAGACTAATTACCTAGGTTTGATCGAAACAATTTCATTCTTTTTCCGAGTCAGTGCTTTTATTCAAGGTGATTTTTCTTTTCATTTTCCCTCCCCCAAGCTTGAATCAAGCTTAAGGGTAAGAAAGTTGCGAACGAAGTGTGTTGGTATGAGCAAAATTTTCTTTCTTTATTTCTAATTGGGAGACGAGCTCAAAGGCGCCCATTCGAGGCTTATTGCCAGTACTCTTATGTTCTCCATCTTTTTCATTTTTTTTTTTTTCTTTCTTCTTTTTATTTTCTTTTCTTTTTGGTTTGCTCATACCATGAATACACACATCTATTGGTATTCATTCATACCAATGGATATTCCAAACTTTCTTAATTTGAAAATCCCAATTCCTAAAGGCATTGTTCAGTTTTTTCGAATAATCTCGTTCGATTCAATTCTAAGTTTGTTTCATCATTTCCATTATTAAAAACATCTCAACCTAAGTAGTTCAATAACCAATCATGGGTTAGTTCCAATTCACTCAGGTCTATCCTAATCACAACTAAATTGTTTCAAAGTTATTCTCAATTCTAGCAATTTCACGCAAATCTTCACCTAACAATGCACGAAAATACGAAAAAATGCAAGAAAAATAACGGTAAAGTAAACATGACCTAAATGCAAATGCAATCCCCCCAAGCCTAGCCTGAGCATTGTCCTCAATGCTTCAAGACTATGAGAAAAAAGAGATAAAAGAAGCTCGGGGAAAAGAGAGCGAACCTGATCAGTCCTCAGGGGGGTCATACCAGAGCCAGTCGCTAAACCGCTCCTCTATCCCAGTCACCCGCCGCGTGAGATCATGAAGTGTGGCGCATGCCTGACGGAAGGACCAGCTATGTCATGCCTTTCCCGGTCACTCTCTCCTTCACTGACCGGAGCACTTGGTTTTTCCGACGTCCGCCCCGCGTGCAGCCTGCCCCTGTAGCCCCACCTCCACCACCACCGCAGGGCGATGAGGACATGATCGATGCCGCCACCTCTCCAGTCCAGGCTCCGTTTGAGCCGCTGCATCCTCTCCCTCCTCATGTGCACCCATTCCCCGGCCAGGGGGGAGAAAAATCAACAATCCTCGTGTTGTTGATCGTTTTCTTCAGCAGCATATCGAAGTACTTGAACTGCCGACGGGTCGGCATGAAGAAGTACTCCTCGGTGTACGCATCGGCACGCTGGGTGGCGTCAGAGAGGGCCGCATCAGTGCCAAAGGAATCAGAGGCGTGGTCCGAGTCGTGGACGAAGGCGTGGTCAGAGCCCTGGTCCTGGTCAGAGGCCTCGTCAGAGCCCTGGTCCTGGTCTCCAGATGGATGGTAGGAGGGGCTCTCCTGTGGGCTCCGGTAGTCGGACTGATGCCCACTGGATGTGGTCTCTCCCTCATAGTAGATGGGATCGACGGCGTCTTGAAGGGAAGGACTCTGGCGGGACCCAGTCCTGGCTGCACTCTCCCGGGAGTGGCGAGATGCCGTGGGGGCATCAGCAGGAGGGACGTTGGCCATCGGGCCAGTGGCGGAAGGGATGGAGGCGTCAGAGGGTGTGGAGGAGCGAGAGGATTGCCGACGCATTTCTCTCAGACGCTCGTTTGGCTGGTTGAGGGTCCGACTGGGTAGGTACGGCCTGGTCTGACCTAGGTAGGTACGGCCTAGCCGCACAGGCTGGTACGGGCCGTACCTAACTTAGGGTTTTGGTGTTGGCTGGTAAGGGCCGCACCAACTGGTACCAGTGACAGAAATGGGAATTTTTGCAACCAATTAACTCCTAAACCAGACAAGGAGAGTACAAAACACAAAATTGGGCTGGTTAGGGTTAATTGGTACAAACTGGTACAAGTTTGGTGTCAGTTCAGAGAGGTCGGTACGGGCCGGACCTACTTGGTACGGGTGGGCCGTACCAAGCTAGGGTTTGACAGATCAAGGGTGGAACCGAGAGAAGAAGAGAGGGATGCACGAAAAATGGGAGAAAATAAAGAAAATCGAAGAAGATGCACTAACCGAGAGCAAGGAGGTGCGGGTCGGACCGGTGGAACGGTGCGGGTCGGACCGAAGAGGTGCTTGTGGTGCGCTGATCTCCGGTGCTCCTGTGCTCCTTGTGCTCGGTTAGGGTGGAAGGAGAGATAGAAGGAGTGGAGAGGGAGAGAAAATGGAGAGGGAGAGAAGAGAGAGAAGAGAGAGAGAGGTGCGGCTGGGAAGGAAGGGGAAAGGGAAGGGGTGCGGTTTCGGGGGTTTAAAAAGAAAAAGGCGGCAGTTAATGCGTCGGTTCGCGTCTCTGACCTAGGTACGGCCTGGCCGTACCAACCCTTCATTTTTCAGGCCGTACCAATGTGGTATGGCCTAGCCGTACCAACCTCAAAATTCTTTTGTTTCTCTTTCTCGTGACTTCTCAAGCCGCTCGTGATGCAATGCAGAAGAATGAATGCATGTCTATCTTTTCCTAAGATGCAAAACAGGTAAAAATGGCTTGGGCTGCCTCCCAAGGAGCGCTCGTTTTAGGTCTCGAGCTCGACCTTCTCTCTTCAGGCTTTGGTTGGAGATGGATCGGAGAGATCCAAGCTCACTCGCATTTCTTGGGGATGATCAGCAATGTAGTGCTTGAGACGCTGACCATTGACTTTGAAAGTCCGCCCCTCCTTGTTTTCCAATTCCACGGCGCCAAATGGGAACACTGCCCTCACCCGGAATGGACCGGACCACCTGGACTTCAGCTTCCCTGGAAAGAGCCTAAGTCGAGAATTGAACAAGAGGACTAGGTCTCCCTCATGGAACTCACGAGGCATGATGCGCTTGTCGTGAACCTGTTTGGTCCTTTCCTTGTAAATTCTCGCGTTCTCGTAGGCATTGAGACGCATCTCCTCTAACTCATGCAAGTCAAGGATGCGTTTCTCTCCAGCTGAGAGCAAGTCCATGTTGATGGCCCGTGTGGCCCAGTATGCCTTGTGCTCAATTTCCACGGGCAAGTGGCAGGACTTTCCGTACACCAATTTGAAAGGGCTCATCCCAATCGGAGTTTTGAAGGCTGTACGGTAGGCCCAAAGTGCGTCACTCAGCTTGAGCGACCAATCCTTTCTCGTTCGAGCAACGGTCTTCTCCAGGTTAGACTTGATCTCTCTGTTGGAAATCTCGGCTTGACCGTTGGCTTGAGGATGGTAGGATGTGGTCACCTTGTGAGTGACTCCATGGCGACTCAGGAGATTGTCGAACTGGCGGTTGATGAAGTGCTTGCCACCATCACTGATGACGGCTCTTGGAGCTCCAAAGCGAGGGAAGATGATGTCAGTGAACAGTCTTTTCACGGCATTGGAGTCCGCATTCTTGCACGCTACTGCCTCCACCCACTTGGAGACGTAGTCAACAGCCACCAGGATGTACTCATTCCCACAAGAGGGTGGAAACGGTCCCATGAAGTCAATGCCCCAGACATCAAAGATGTCTACCTCTAGAATAGAGTGGAGAGGCATTTCATTCCTCTTGGAGATGTTCCCGGTGCGCTGACACTTGTCACAAGCTGCAACGAAGGTCCTAGCATCTCTGAAAAGTGAAGGCCAGAAGAAGCCGGATTGCAGGACCTTTGAAGCAGTCTTGGAGGATGAAGCGTGTCCTCCGTAGGCTGAGGAGTGGCAGTGCTCAAGAATGGAGCGCGTCTCATCGTATGGCACACATCGTCGGTAGATGCCATCAACGCCAGTCTTGAAGAGGTAGGGGTCGTCCCAGAAGTAGAACTTGGCGTCCGATCGCAGCTTCTTCTTCTGCTGGTATGACATGGTAGGAGGAAGTACTCCTGAGGCGAGAAAGTTCGCAATGTCTGCATACCAGGGCGCTGACTTGGTGTTCACTCGGTCAGTTGCATGGAACGTCCGATCTTGCACCGCATGAGTCGCGTGCATCGGTGTACAAACCGAGTGGATCTCCTCCATGGCAGAAATCGAATGGAATTGGTCATCAGGGAACGAGTCATCAATTGGCAGGCTACCAGAGCCCTCATCTTCCCAGCGAAGCCGGGACAGATGGTCAGCCACGGTGTTTTCGACTCCTTTTTTGTCCCTGATTTCGATGTCAAACTCCTGCAGGAGGAGAATCCACCTAATCAAGCGAGGTTTGGCATCCTGCTTGCTCAACAGATACTTGAGTGCGGCGTGGTCAGTGTAGATCACTATCTTGGAACCAACCAGATAGGATCTAAACTTGTCGAGAGCGAACACAACAGCCAAAAGCTCCTTTTCGGTTGTTGTGTAGTTCATCTGGGCAGGGTCTAGCACCTTGCTAGCGTAGTAGATAGCACATGGCTTGTTCTCCTTCCGCTGCCCAAGAACCGCTCCCACAGCGTAATCACTCGCATCGCACATCAATTCGAATGGCAAGGTCCAGTCTGGAGGCTGCAGGATGGGTGCTGAGACAAGGGCTTCTTTCAATCGGCAAAACGAATCGACACACTCCTGTGTGAAGATGAAATCAGAGTCCTTGATGAGCAGGTTGGTCAATGGTTTTGCGATTTTCGAGAAGTCCTTGATGAATCGGCGGTAGAAGCCAGCGTGTCCCAGAAAGCTTCGCACAGCTTTGACATTTGTTGGGATCTCCAGCTTCTCGATCACCTCCACCTTGGCTTTGTCAACCTCAATTCCTTTGGAGGTCACCACATGCCCAAGGACAACTCCCTCTTGGACCATGAAGTGACATTTCTCCCAGTTCAGGATCAGGTTGACCTCTTCACACTTCTCCAGGATTTTGCAGAGGTTGGCTAGACATGAGTCAAAGCTGGTCCCATGGACAGAGAAGTCGTCCATGAAGACCTCAACCTCTTTCTCGATGAAATATGAGAAGATAGCCATCATGGCTCTTTGGAAGATGGCAGGTGCATTGCACAGACCGAATGGCATCCTACGGTATGCGAATGTACCGTAGGGACATGTGAAGGTGGTCTTGTCTTGGTCGTTCGGGTGAATGGGGATCTGAAAGAATCCTGAGTACCCGTCAAGGTAGCAAAAATGAGAATGAGTCGCAAGCCTTTCAAGGAGTTGGTCGACAAACGGCAGTGGGAAGTGATCCTTGCGCGTGGCAGCGTTGAGCTTCCTGTAGTCAATACACATGCGGTACCCAGATACCACACGAGTAGGGACTAGCTCGTCCTTTTCATTTCTCACCACTGTCGTGCCTCCCTTCTTGGGCACCACGTGAACGGGACTCACCCACTTGCTGTCAGAGATGGGATAGATGATGCATGCATCCAGGAGTTTGAGAATTTCCTTTTTCACCACCTCCTTCAGGTTGGGGTTGAGTCGCCGCTGGTGCTCCACAGACGGCTTGTGATCATCCTCGAGAAGAATCCGGTGTGAGCAGATGGCTGGGTTGATCCCTTTCAAGTCCTTGATCGAGTACCCAATCGCGCCCTTGTGAAATCTCAGCTTCTCCAGAAGTTTGGCGGTTTGATCGGGGTTTAGACTCGCATTGACGATCACAGGACATGATTTTTCTGGATCGAGGAACTCGTATCTGAGATTGGTTGGAAGAGGTTTGAGTTCGGGAGTCGGACTCTCATGCTGATCGTTGTCACGAGTCGCGTCTGGGTGATCTGACTCGTGTGCTGTCGAGACGTCGGCCTTGGCAGGCTCCGCTCCACTCCTCGTCTCAGAGTGTGATGTACGATCCTCCAGATCCTCAGGAATCGCATCTGCTGCACAAATTGACTCGCTCGCCTCGCTTGGCAACTTGGAGAGGAATTCAGCGTCTTGGCGCAGCGAGTCGTTGACTTGTTCAAGAAAGTAGTCCTTGGCCAGATCAGCCAAGCACTCCTCTATCCCGTCAACTCGGAAACATGTCTCAGATCGTGACGGATATCTCATGGCGCGATCGATTTGGAATTTCACCTTCTCTCCTCCAAAGTTCAGAGTCAGGATGCCCTGCTTCACGTCAATTATCGCGCCAGCTGTACTCAGAAAAGGTCGCCCCAAGATGATTGGGACTTCCTTATCTTCTTCCATCTCCATGACGACGAAATCGACGGGCACGAAGAACTTCCCAACTTGAACTGGCAGATCCTCCACCACACCAAGTGGAAGTCGGACTGAAGAATCCGCCAACTGCAGTGTCATCCTTGTGGGCTTGAGCTCCCCCACTCCTATGCGATCATAGATGGTGCGTGGCATGAGACTCACGCTCGCTCCTAGATCACACAGGGCTTTCTTGATTGTAGCCTTCCCAATGGTGCATGGAATGGAAAACTTTCCAGGATCGTCCAATTTGGGGGGTAGCTCGCTTTTCAAAATTGCGCTGCACTGCTCCGTCAGCTTGACTGTCGCGTGCCCCTCTAAGCTTCTCTTGTTGGAAAGGATGTCCTTCAGAAACTTGGCATAGGTGGGCATTTGGGTCAAAGCGTCGGTGAAAGGGATGGTGATCTGCAGCTGCTTGATGACGTTTGCGAAGTTGGCGAATTGCTCGTTCAGTCTCGTCTCAGCTAATCTCTGGGGGAATGGAACAGGTGGCCGGTATGGAAGTGGTTTCTCGGCACCTTTCTTCTTCTGACTACCTGACGCTTCGGATGGAGGTTGTGCAGGTCTTGCCGAGCTGGTGCAGTCTGCACTCGCTTGAGGTTGGATGACCTCAGCTCGTTCTGGATTAACCTCCTTCAGTGGAATTGACACAGGGGTCGGGGTCGCGTCAGGTGTCGCGTCAAGGATCGGATCAACTGTGCCCTCACTTGGCATTGGTGGCTCGTCGTATTGGGTCCCACTTCTCAGAGTGATCGCCTTAGCCTCTTCTCTTGGATTTGGTTCGGGCTGAGCTGGAAGCTTCCCGGGTCGAGAGTGGCTTGAGGTGACCATCTGGCTCAGCTGCTCCAGCAACTTGCTTTGGGCAGCCATTTGAGTGGTCATGCTCTGCATCTGCTCCCACATCATCTGATTCATCTTGCCCTGCTCGTGAGTGAAGTCGTTCACATCGGCAGGCGCATTCGACTTTGAGGGGCCAGATGGAGCTGCTCGGTTGCCTTGATTGGGAAAGGAAGCGTTCTGATAGAAGTTCCTGTTGCCATTGTTGTTGCTGTTGCTGTTGCTGCTGCTCGAAGCTTGGGCTCTCCAATCGTTGTTGTTCGGAGGGGGGTAATTTCCAGTGTTGTTCGCCCGATTGTTCCAGTTGTTGTTGTTGTACTGCGGCCTCTGGAAGTTGTTGTTGTTGAAGGGCGGTCTGAACGAAGAGTTGTTGAAAGGCGCAGGGTTGTTCTGGTTCGACCTCCAGTGCTGCTGCTCAATCGGATCCTTGGAGTAGGACCGGCTGAAGGGAGGTCTTGGGAAGAAGGAAGGCTCGTTGTTGAGAGAGTTGACCTGCTCACTCTCCTCGTCTTGTTGCACCAGCGGGCATTGCTCGTATGCATGCCTCTCGTCTCCGCACATGACGCAGACTTGAGGTTGCTGTTCGACTGCCTTGACACTGAGCTTGTCCATCGCCCGCTGCATGGCGTCCATCTTGGCGGTGAGAGCCGTGATGTGATCGAGCTCGTACTTGCCACCTCCTTGGCTACCTCCTTGGCCTCCTCGCTGGCGTGACGTGTCGCGGCCGGACCACTGCTGGTTCTGCGCCATGCTGTCGATCAAGTTCATAGCCTCTAAAGGCTCCCTTGACATCAGCGCGCCTCCCGCAACAGCGTCCACGTAAGCACGTGTGCTCTCGTTCAGGCCGTCGTAAAACGTTTGAATTAAAAGCCAGTCGGGTATACCATGGTGTGGACAAGAGTACTGCATTTCTCTAAACCTTTCCCAAGCCTCGTTCAAGGGTTCATCAAAAATCTGCCTAAAGCTGGTCAGGTCATGTCTTACCTTGGCTGTCCTCTTGTGAGGGAAAAATCTGGTCAGAAACAATTTGGACAAGTCCTTCCAAGTTCTAACCGAGTCCCTAGGCAAAGATCCTAACCATTTCTTGGCCTTATCCCTAAGAGTGAAAGGAAATAAAGCAAGCTTGGTGTAATCAGCATTCTCACCGTTGGTTTTGATGGTCGTGATGCACTCGAGGAAGGTCTGGAGGTGAGCGTGCGGGTCCTCGTGGTCGAGTCCGTGGAAGGTGTTCTGCTGCACCATGTTGACAACCCCCGGATTGAAGTTCGGTTGCTGTCCTGGAATGTGTGGCAGCCGGATTGCACCTCGCACGTCTCCAGCTCTCGGCACGTTGAACTCCCGCAGGGTCCGAGGCATGAAAACATCCTCATCATCGTCCGTCAGACGGCCTTCTTCTTCTCGCCTTTCTCTTTCTCTTTCCCTGGCCTCTGCCTCCATTCTGAGTCGGGCTTCGTCTTCTGCCCCAGCCATCTCTTCAGGTTCAGGTGCCTTGGTACGGGTCGGACCAGATTGGTGCGGCCTGTCCGTGCCTGAATCGGTACGGGTCGGACTAGATTGGTGCGGCCTGGCCGTACCAGAGGGTGGCTGAGCAGTCTCGGCTGAGTCTGGAGGAGTTTGATCGAACAGTGGGCCCTTGCTTCTCAGATTATACTTCAACCTGTATTTGCCTGCAGGGGGGGGGTTCAAAAGCCAGTTTTTAGTGATTTTGATTAAGAAAAAGCAAGAAAGATACAAGATAAAATCTAGATTAACTAAGTAAGGTAAAATCTAACTAGGCAATTGGTTACCGTCCCCGGCAACGGCGCCAAAAACTTGTTCGCTGGTTAGCGCAACGCAAGTTTCGGTACGCTTGAGGGCGTACCTTTTAAAACCGCGTTTACACTTCAAGAGTAAGGGTTGCAAGTGCACAACCCCTATCGAGTAGTATAATCGGGTATCGATCCACAGGGACGGGCAATTACTAGGTTAGAATCTACCAAACTCAATTAAAAACTAGAAGTGAGAAAGATTTGATTTGGTATTTAAGTTCCTAAGAAGGTCAATTCAAACAATTCAAACAATGCAAACAGTGTAATAAAATACTAGAAGAAATGTAAACTTTGTTTTGATTATGGATAAAAGGCGTTTCCAGGGTTTCAGACTTCATCTGTGATCTGCCTCTAGTGGTACGGCCCGTACCAAGTTGGTACGGCTAGGCCGTACTCCACTTGGTAAGGCAAGGCCGCACCACTCTGGTAAGACCCGTACTGGCTTGCCAGAACAGAGCTTACCAGTTCGAGTTGATGCATTCCTTGCTGGTACCTCGTACTAAACTCTTTAGAAAGGTTCAATTGACCATACCTAAGGTTCCTAAGCCTCAACCGTCGTATGTTGGATCAAGATCTAGGTTGGAATGCAATTGATTGCCTTTTAGGGATTTCTACACCTCAACTCTCGTGTGTTGGTACAGATCTACCCTAGCTGGTTGATTGGAGACCTAAGGCACCCTCTAATCTGTCGATTAGAGGAGAATTCAACCTCTCGGCTTCAATTCGAACTATTCTACCCTAAGCACTTGATTTGGATGAAAGATTGAGATGATCACATGACCTTGATAGGTTCGATCTAAACCTAGAGGTTCATCATACACAATCACAGCAAACAAAGCAAGAGATAGCAAAGAAATCACAATCAATCAATCAAAAGAGTTCATACAAGATACAAGTCAAAGAAAGTCAAAACAAATCAAGAATCCATCTCTAAACCCTAGAAACTAAAATAACTACTCACAGCACATGATCTGATCTAAAAATACAATAAAAGGGATAGAGATAGCCATGGATCGAAGGGATCGAGAGGAGGAAGCTTGATCCGTCGAGTTTCGCCTCTTTCCTCTTCCTTCTTTCTTGCTCCTAGCTCCTTAGCTCCCTTTCTCTCTCTTACTGTGCTCTCAAATAGATCTGGAATGGAATGAATCTCGAAATTGGAGAGTTCCCCGCTTTAAATAGCCTCTGCCAAAATTTGAATCTGTCAGGCCGCCTTTATGTACGGCCCGTACCAAAGTGGTACGGCCTGGCCGTACCAGGCGTGATGAGCTGAAAACGGCTAAGTCTGGTGAGACCCGTACCAAGCCTGGTAAGGGTCGTACCTCATCATCTGAATCGCCGTTTCTTCGTGTGTTTTGCTCCAAACCTGCAGAAAACAAACAAACACTCAGCAGTACCAAATTCTAAAGATATATCGATGAAATGCACATGATTCTGGTGAATTATGGCACGAATCTGGTACTAAAGCAGGCCTAAAATAGACTAAATATGCGAGGTATCAGCTTGCTCCGCCAGCAGCTGACATGAACATGGTGGTCTCGTCCATGTCAGCATGGGCCTCCTCAGCCATCATGTCATTCACCTTTTCCTATGAGTTGCACCATACGAGCAGTACAAATATTTGACCTTGTTATGTAATGAATAAATTTATAGTAGTGAGATCTAATTTATCACATACCGTTAAACAGTAGGCAACAAAATCAGTAAAAATTGATATGCATCAGGACTGGTTCAGTTTGTATTTTTGTGAGACTCAATTCTAGTACCAGCATGTTGCACAGTTTGCAGCTTTGCCCTTCTAGTAGTGAGACCTAATCTATCACCTACCCGCAAACAGTAGGCAACAAAAAAAATGTTAATTTCTCACATATCCTCAAAGAGTTCTCTAATTTTTTATTTACCCCTCAACACCTAGATATATCTAATTTATCCCCTAACTCTTAATTTTAATTCAGCAAATTGATGTAAATTAAGCACATTAATGTAAATTAAGCAAATTATCAGCACAAGAATGTAATTCATCAAATTATGAAATGTACCTAGTGCAAATTCATCAAATTCAGCAAACTCAACAACATTTGTACTTAGGTATTCAGATTCAGCAAATTAATGTACATAGTGCAACTTACGTAAACTGCTTTGATTCTTGTGTTGGGAAATTGCAGGGAGTTGACATCCAACTCTTCAATTACACGGGGAATCTCCTCTGTATTTGGGTCCATTACCCCATTGTCATCAGTAATCTCCGCTGGTACAGACCGAACCGGCGTGGCAGCTTCCAGTTGGGTCTCAATGGGTGATTTGCCATTGTCTCGACGACAATGAAGATGGATGTACAGTTCCCTCATTGTTGGATCTTCTCCATTTTTTAAGTTTTTCTCCACATGAAAATGAATAAACAAGTCAGATGATGCTGTAAATTACAAATTAAGTTTCATTTTGAATTAATGTTCATCGAAACTCACCAGTTTACCAAAATGCTGGTGTGCACTTGCACATCCAGCATAGTGAGAGACCGTCAGTCCAGATGTAGTGCGGTTATCATGATTTTGTTTACTCACTTCTTGCCATTCATCTGTGGCAAAGATGTCGCACAAACCGTGCCAGTATGCGTGGGTTAGGCACCAATGTGGAACAGACTTCTTCCATGCCATTATGTTTCTACCGAATTTTTGTATGCAATTGTTCCTTGCATCGTGTAGCTCCCCGCTATACCTCTTTGTCGCTATTGCCTCCAGAACTTCCCGACAACGCTGGACATCTTCCCCATCATGATATCTAAATTTCTCCTTTAAAAAAAACACGTATTCCATTAGCAGGGGTACATGTTATTAAATTCAGATAACTGCGATATGTAAAATTTAAATTTTTTACAGTAACAGTTCTGAAATGAAACTATAACAGTTCTGAAATGAAATGAAACGGGCGTGGAAACTATAACAGTTCTATAACAGTTCTGAAACTATAACAGTTCTGACATACAAGTCATTTTCTTTTGAGGCTATAACAGTTTTGAAATGAAACGGACCTTGCAGGAATTTATCACTAAAAAAAAAATACTGCTAATGGAAAATAATAAGAAAATATACTACCAGAAATGCAAACTCGATGTTATTTTTCGTGGTATCATCGAAGGCGTGGAAACTTCTCAATGGTCCAGGCATATGGTTTAGGGCAAGCCTTGTGATAGAAAAGTTGTGGTTTCAGAAAATGACTTAGGGGATAAAATGGTTGTATTTGTTTGTAAAAATTAAAAATAATGATACCTAGTTATTGCTGCCGTTATTTCCTTTGGTTTTTCTACACAAGTAAACTCACAAGAGGAAATTGGCCAGATTATTGGTCTGTCTTCCACTACATTTGTCGATTTTCTGATGATCCCCGGGCCTCGTCCCCTTTTCTTTACGGGTTCGGTTGGTGTAATTTCACCATCTGGCTAGCATTTGAACCCTCACCGAGCTCAAGTAGTGCCTGTGATTTACGCTTTCTCCCTAATTTTTTTTTTTGTTGATGTTGCTCTTGATATAGCAGATTTCCTTGGGGCCATCTGTGTTTGAATGAAAAGGAAAAGAAAAATGGATGGGAATTAAGATAAAATTATTAGTGTATACTTGCAAAAATAGGAATGTATTTTTTTTTGGTCGGTACATGGTTCACACACAACACAGAGGTAAAACAAGCCAAGCTAGTGCCAAACAAGCAACAGAACGGGAACCAGCAAAGACAGAGACCAGAGAAGGGACCCAATCAGCACACGTATCAGTACCAGTACTGGTACAGGACTGTTAAGGGGACCAGTACTTGTAAGGTCAACAGATAACAGAACAAGCAAGTCACAGAAACCAGTGAACCCGCATAGAAACAAGGCAAGAAATCGGGGTACCCAGTACCAGTCACCAAGGAAAAAAAAAACCAGCGCATCCAGCAAGCGCACAGAGCAAGGCAGAAAGGAGAAGGGGAAAAGCAACAAGGCAGCACCCCCAAATCAAGAAATACAAATTACCCTGCAAGCCCCAAATTCATCCCTTAATCAGGTCGGGAAAATCAACAACCCGAACCCAATCGATCAAAATCCCAATTCAACCCAAAATCCCACAATCATTCACATCTCAAGCAACATTAATCAAGAAAATCAACTTTTTTATATATCTTTTTTCATGGCAGTGAGGGGGTACAAAAACATGGCATTTGATTTATCTTCTTTAATTCCTATTTTTGGTTTGCAAACCAAAAACAAGAATGTAGTTTGCAATTACTTTGCAAACCAGCATCTATACTTGCAAAAATAGGAATGGATTATATCTCCTTTAAATGATGATTAAGGTTAGGTCTCCTTTAAAAATATAAGTAAATATTAGAGGACGAAAGAACGTATAAAACTTGATTTCAATGAGAGTATTTACTCTTCAATTTTACAAGTTGAGTCCAAAGAAGTTGAGCCAAAATTTGCTTGGTTTTACAATTTGACTTGAATTAACCTGGCTCAAGTTAAACCAAGTAAATTTTTGTTCAACTTGCACATTTTGGCACAGGGCTTCAAATTAAACCAAGTAATGTGTGGCTCAACCTGTAAAATTTTACACATTTTGACTTCAAGTCAAATTGTAAAATTCAAGTTACATCAGGTTACAGTTTGAGCCAAAATTCAAGTTGAGCCAAAATGTGCAGTTTACAACTTCAAGATAAACGAAGTAAATTTTACTAGTTGAGTCAAAAGAAATCTTTATGTGCACCGGACTTCAAGCACAATTTTGGCTCAATCTGAAAGGAAAGACAGTTTGTTCATTGACTCTCAATATTTAGATCATACCAAATACAAGACTTTTTCGCAATTGACTATCAAATTTGACTCATTCAGTGTTTTGTGTAAAAAAACAGTTTGTTCAACTCAAATTAGATGTGCTCTGACTATTCTAGAAATTTGGTAAATTTAATGCGAAATAAGTAAACAAAAATTACCAAGCCCGAAAACCATTGAGATAAGTAAACAAAAAGTAAACCTAAAGAGAAGAACAATTAAACCCTAGAAGTGAAATAAGTGTTCTAAAATTACCAGCCCAACTATTGGATGGCCGTCGACTCTGAGAATACAAGCGGGAAGATAAGTGATCAAAAGTGGGAGAAATGAGTGGAAGATTAGCAAGCGTGAAGTCTGATTTCTCGGTGTCCTCTCAGAAGGGGGGAAATGAGTGGGAGAGGAGGGAAGGAGCGAAGTCTGGTTTCTCGGTTTCCTCTCAGAAGGCGGGGAAATGAGTGGGAGAGGATGGAAGGAGGCGGGCAAATTGGGAGGTAACCTAATAAGAGGAGTTTTTGGGGGGAATGAAAACGTATCAAGTATCCTCTCAGTTACTGTAAAAAGATTTCCTTAAATTGACGGGTTGAGATTAACTTTCAGAACCTTTGAGGTGCGTTATAGCGTAGGGAGCACTATTATTAGGCTTTGAGATTCGTTGTAAGTTTTAAAGAACGGTCCAGATTCAGTGTTTGTTTCCTCATCGGTATTACGGTACCGGAGGATGTGAATTCAGTGAAAGTAATCTGGCGCCGAATGAGTGAAGCCAAAATTTCGGAGAAGAACGGATCAGTTTTTGCTCCGTGCAGCATAGTAAACATAACAGCAGCCTTCAATTGATATAATGTGTTGCGCTATTTAGAGTCTAAATACTCTGTCCGGATTATCTATCAATATTCTGCCTGTTTTTTGAAAAATGAAGGCGCCAAGTTAAATTTCACTGCATGAGGGGTAAATAACTGGAGTTGAATTGATTTGAGACTTGAAGGTGGTTAAAAATTAGAAAGTTGCTAGATATTAAATAATTATGTTTATAATTTTAAGTTTATGAATTATATGTAATTAGTATGTTATCGTGTTGATTGGTATAAGTTATATTATATATATTATAGGATTCAATTAAAATATGTTTGGAAAATCTTTATGTTACTATAGGGTTCAATTAAAATTTATTTGGAAAATTGGTAATATATGAAGCTGATAATATTAATAAAGGTTGATGTGATAATAAAATTAATGCATTAGTATAAAATAGTGCATTATGCATCAATTAATTTTTATGCTTGAACATTGATAATGCATTAGTACAATTAATTTTTAGCCTTTTGAAATTGTAAAAATAGTGCATTATGCATCAATCACTTGTGCCATACTCCAATGTACATAGGACTTAAACCCATGTTGTATGGATCAATGAAGGAACGAAGACGAAGTTGCATTCGTTGACGATCGGAACCGTTCAAATGAAAGAGTGTTGTATTAAGATGATTGTATTAAAATTTGATATAAATCGAGATCCATTTACTAATCCATCCAAGCGACACAATATAGCAACATCGCACGGCTATAAATAGTTTACTTTGGATCGAGGCTTTCTAGTATCCGGCTTATTTAACTTTTATGTTCTTAAGGTTTCATGTTCTTTCTTGATCATTTCAAAAAAAACTAGATGTCATTTTTCAGCAAATCGACCGTTCAATGATCATACGGAAATTAACGGTCCACATTATTTTGAACAATTTGAATGAGTAAAAAATAATTAAATTGTACAAAATTGACATTTGTAGATTTGATTTGGACATAAAATCTCAAAAAAATCACTTTCTCATTTTTCACATTTTTTTTAAAATTAATTTATGTACATGCATTGCCAAACAGAAAGATAGTTAAATTTTAGCCTTTTGATCGGTGATGTAGCGTCCTGATCTTCACTGGAGCCATCCGTTTTTTTTTAAAATTGGGTTGGCAAAGTTAGTAAATGCGATACAGAGGAATTAACAAAGGGCTACTAATGTATTGCGGTGCACTGCGTTACACGTAGAACAGTTGTGTTACAATGACGGGATCCAAACCGTTCTTTCAACATTGCACAAATCATTAAGCCGAACTAATACCGACCCCTCCGCAAGTGCGAATCTCAAAGCGTATGATAGCATAAATCAAACTGTTCAGGGGAGAGAGTAGCGGGCACATATTGGAGAGGATACCCCTCTGAGCCAGATCTGGATGGTGTGAAGGTAGCCCGGACTTAAGTGTTTTTTTCAAAAAAATCACTCGAACACTCCCCTTCTCCACTCTCCCAAAAACCGATCAGTTCTCCCTTCCTGATCTCTTCCAAATCGGTGCCTCTCCCCATCGTTCCGCCAGTCACCGTAGCTTTGAGAAGGAAGACGACGCTGCCCCTCGCTCTTTTGTGTACCGCAACCAAAACTTTCAAACCCTAGTGCCGACCTCGCTCCATCGGGTAAGTATTCAAGTCCCATTTTGGATTTATTAGTATACTCGATGATTGCTTGTTGAAACGGGGGATAGAGCGTAGAAATTAAATTTCGGTGCCGAATGTCGAGATGTTGATTTTCTCGCTTCGGACAATGACTGGATTGGGATTTTGATCGATTGGGTTCGGGTTGTTGATTTTCCCGACCCGATTAGGGGATGAATTTGGGGCTTCCGGGGTAATGTGTATTTCTTGATTTGGGGGTGCTGCCTTGTTGCTTTTCCCCTTCCACCCCTTTCTGCCTTGTTCTGTGAGTTTGGGTAATTAATAATATATATCAGCATTCAAATTAATAATATATATTCGACTTGTTCATTTTTATTTTATTTTCTATTAAATTAATGCTAAGCTTTCAAATTATTGACTCATAATGTGAAAATTAATAATATATATCAGCATTCCAATTCCTATAAGAACCAGTGGAGCTATATATAGCTATTTTTCAATTTCGACCAATCGATGGGTTCCCCAATTAATTAAACTAAATGGGTACCTAACTATAAAGATATATAGGAATAAAATATTTTGTTGTAAAATTTATCTTCTTTTTGATATTTTTTTTATACTAACTCTTTATTTTTCAATTTCCACCCCTTTCTGCCTTGTTCTGTGACGTAGCATAGTGCATATTGATTTGGGGTGCTGCATTGTTGCTTTTCCCCTTCCACCCCTTTTAAACTGTTTGAGGAAATTAACACTTGTTTGCAAAGTAGATATTATCTTCTTCTTTTGTACCTGTGTACATTTGATGAATCTGCACTGATATGTTTGCAAATTAGTCAGTCTGGTATATCTTCTTGTTTGCAAATTAGCACTGACTAATCTGGTACATCTGGAACATCTGGTATATGTTTGTAAATTCAGCCAGACACATCAGTACTGAAAGCCAAACATCTTGTTTCTCACACAATAAAAGGGAATCAGATGTTTGGTGTACCAGGTGTTAATCAGCATATCTGAGTAAAAAGCTGAGTAAAAAGCTGATTCTAAAAAGCTGAGTAAAAAGCTGATTCTAAATCAGATGTTTGGTGTACCACATCCTGGCTAGCCTGAAATTCTAAATCTCACATTATTTTTTGGTCTTTAATTAAATTTTGTATTAATTGTGACAAAATTCATTGTGATAGATAAAGAAAGAGACTATAGGGCTCTTCTTGGTATTTAGAGAGAAAATTTTCTTTGAGATCTCAAAATTACAATTAATGCGCTCAATATAGCACCTCCCTTAATTATTTAGCCTATTTAGCCTGTTTAGCCCATATGTAGTTATGTTGCATTATTTTTTCAGTTAGTTGGCCTTTTCAGGGAATTTTCAGTTATGTTCAATTGTTGGGCATAATGCATTAATGCATTAAAGTGGCTTATATGAAATCTCAATTCACTGTATAATCTGTTTCAGGTTCAGAATGGCTAGGGGCGATGATAACTCCAAGTACGAGCTAGTACATCGCCGGAAATCCCCGAGACTCAACCAGCGGCAAGAGCCGCCACAAGCTGACCCGCTGTCGCCAGAGACACCGGTTGGCACCCTCCCGCCGTCACCGCCTCAAGGAAATGAGGTCCCCGTTCATACACCAGCTGCCGATCTATCTCCAGATCCACCGGGTTCCACCCACCCAGTGTCACTGCCTCCCGCTGTCAGTGGGGACACTGTTCAAACAACACCTGAAATTCAGCTTCATCACTGTGAACCCCCCGTAAGAAGAAACCCCGGGGTAGAATGAAGGAAGAGATCCGGAGGTCTGTGAGGCTGAACCCCACTTTTCGAGTATTGCACCCCCCCGTTCAAAGGAAAGAGCCCCTTGCTACTGTGCATGAGGTTGATGATACTCCCCAGTCCCCCCCTGTCGAGCCAGACGAGGCTGCTCCCCAGCTGTCGCCTCGGCCCATGGAAGCAGACCCACTGCCATCGCTAACAGCCCAGACAGCCGCTGAAAAGGCACCCCCTGCCGAGCCAGATCTAGCTGCTCCCCAGTCACACCCTATCGAGCCATCACCAATTGCCCAGTCAGATCCTGAAAATTCGCCCCTTACCGAGCCATATCAGGCTGCTCCCCAGCCACCACCAGAGGCTGATAACCAGGCACCGCTGCGGTCAGCCACTGGCTCCTCGAAGTGCCGAACCTTTACAGGCCGCAATCCTCGAAGGGCAGGGCTTAGAAGTGATCAAAGTCGTTCAACCGGGAACAGTGCTGACCCGCCACCTTCAACTCTAGATGCAGGTTCTTCCCGGGCACCTACTGAAGTAGCAACTGATTGGGATGCGTGGGAATCTAATGACCGGTCCCCGATCAGGCATCCTAGCCACTCGCCGACTCGGTTCGAGTCACCAGCTGCCCAGGCACCGCCTGAACCCTCGCTGTCCGACCAGCGGGCAAGAACTGTGCAAGAAGAGGATGCATCTGGAGAGCAATACACCGAAGATGAGTCCAGCCCACATCCCGCAATACTGGATGATGATGGCAGTAGGAGGTGCTTACGCCGTCGTCCCCTAACCGGGATTCCTGAAGCTCTTGATGCATGCGGGCTAGAGCTCGATGAGTCGGCTGCTCAAGCGTCAGCTGTCGAGAGGAAAAGAAAAAGAAGTAAGAGAAAAGGCAATGAGAGGTGTGGGCGGGGTCTTGCAATGCCTCGTGACCCTGTGCCACCCGAGGACAGACCAGAATTGGCGGTAGTCGGTGATGCTGAGTTCACGTCATCACCCAAGTGCACAAAGATAATCACCACGCTTAGGCTTCTTACACTGTGGAACTTGCCCGGACCTTACCGGAGCTGGAACATGTTTCCCTCGACGACAAGACTGTTTATTCTAAAACAGTTCCTCCAGAGGTATTCATGGGGGGCTGAGCAAGACACCGTGAGGTGTATTGAGGTATTTGAGAGAGTAGCGGCTGAGACATATATGCGGGAACTCGCGGAAACGAGAAGGTGGCTCACGAGGAAATTTGGAGATGAAAAAGAGGTATGGATAGACTACCCTCCCAAATGGTGCAAGAACCTGGAGTATTGGAAGGGTTTGGTTCTCATTTGGTCGAAGGACAAATTTGTCACTGCATCAGCCACCAACCGTACAAACCGAATTAAAGGAGGTAAAGAAGTGGTGCATCATGTGGGTGGATCCAGGAGCAGTTATCGCCACAAGGAAGTTTTGGTAATGAAAATTACATTAAATTTACTTTAGTGATTTAACTTAGGTTATGCTTTATTAACATCCTCTACATACATTTATGTATTGGTTTCAGATTTCCGAGAAGGGAGCACCAGTTGGGCCGAAGGAGGTCTTTGATCGAACTCACATGCGGGAGACACCGCAGGGAAAGAAATACGTCAACGAGAACGCGGAAAAGGCAGCTGTAAGTATTAACTATACAGTTTTGATTTTGTATAGGTACATTGCATTTCACTGTGGAACTTGCATAATTCTTATGTAAGTATTTAATATAGGGTTGATTTTCTATTTACCCTTCAAAACTTGTTTAATGTTCTATTTACCCTTGTACTCTTTATTATATCTAATATACCCCTTATCTTTGTTTAACCTTTTCTATTTACCCTTAGAATTAATTAAGAACCATTAAATATTATTAACAATTCATGTTTCCCATTATACCCTTCCTCTTTCTCTTGATTTTTTTCAATTCCGATGAACAAATTGCATTTTATTTAGAGTTTGTATTATCTCTACAAAATGTACTGACATCAAAGTTTGAGAAGTTTGCAAAATTCAAAGCATGGTTATTTGGTTTACAGATTTGAGCCTGTACTGATATTATGTCCAAAATAGAAGCATCTCAGGGAAACGTCGGTTAACTTTTTTCTGTCAAGTAATACTATAAAACATTTTTAGATCTTGATATCTCTTCCTAAATCAAATCATTTCAGGGAAATAGAAGTAGAAAGGAAAAACCAGAAAGGGTAAATAGAAAAAAAATTAGAAGAGTTGAGGGGTAAATATAATATATTGAAGTCTTGAGGGATAAATAAGAAATTTAGTAAGAGTTAAGAGGGCACACAAGTAATTAACCCTTTAATATACAGCTTTGATTACCAAAACTTCACTGTATATTTGCATCAATCACTGTATTCACTTTCTATTTGCTGATCCACTTTGTTCTAATGATGGCAGAAAGAATACCTGGAACTTAAGGCTTTCTACGGGGGTACGATGAACGATGAGGACATTTGGGAGCTCGCTGTGAACGGGGAGGACAAGCGAGGGAGGCTATTCGGCTTTGGATTCAAGGGCAGGACCAGCAAAGTCACCAGAGTCTTGGAGACAGTGGAGGGTGCCCCATCAGAGCCTACAAAGAGCACAGCTACTTCCGCGGAAGGTTCGAAAAGGAAATACACAAAAGAGGAGGTGGCAGAGTTACTTAGAGCTGAACGTACTTCCTTTGTTGCTGAGCTAGCTGCACAAGAGCAGCGCCACAGAGCAGATATGGAAGAGATTAAAAAGAATAGCCAGTTCACGAGGGACTGTTTTGCGCAACTCTTCCGAAATCAAGGAATAGAGCCTCCAAAATTTCCGGTAAGCACTTTTCTGTTGCCAAGTTAAGAAATGACAGAATCTCTAATTTTTGAATTTAAGCTTGTGTTAACTACCGTTTACTGTGCTCTATAGGAGGGGTCATCGGAGGGCAATGCCGGTGGGGGAGAGAACCCTCAACCATCCAAGGGCAATTCTGGTGTGGAAGAGGATCATCTTCCATAAACTGTGTTAAAAGAAATGCAAAGAACTCTAGAACTTGTAATAATAAAAAACATTTACGTTAACTTGTATCGGTTGTCTGGTATATGTTGGATGTTTAACTTAGGATGTGTTAAATTAATTAGGATGTCAACTAATTTAGGATGTTGCATAATTACTCCAGTACTTGTTAATTTTCTTTTTTATCTACTTGGGAATTTCTCATTTAACTTGGGATGTTTAACTTGGGTGATGTGTGTATTATCTTTTTTTGGGTAATCCCACACCCAATTTTGGATGCGTACAATCTGGGTACGCAACAAAAACATAACTGTATTTAGATAATATACACCAGTATTTCTGACGGTAAACCGATGGAAATACACCACTACCTTTCTATCCAAACCGCTTGAACGCATCCCAGTCTAATTCCCAGTTGAAACGCTCTGCCCAGTCGCCCCATTTAAACTCCTGCCCAACTGAGCTCGGAGGTCTCGGATCTCTCAACCCTCTTCCTGTTTAAGTCCAGGAGCTGTAAATCCAGGATCTCTCCACCCAGGCCGCAACTGAGCTCTTCCTCTTCATCTCCTTGGAGCTCTAAGTCCAGGGGCTCTTCCTCCTCCTCTTTTTGATGTAGCTCCAAGTCAAGAGGCTCATGCTGTTCATCTGATTTGAGCTCTAATTCCAGGCGCTATTCCTCTTCTGTACAAAAGTAAGCTCTTGTTCCCTGTTAAGAATGAACATTGCATTATTGATTAATCAGCCCCTTTTCAGTTTTATCTCAGCTTGTGTTTGCTTGATTATTCAGCCACTGTGAAATTAAATGAACCAAAAAAATGAAAACACTGTGCTTGATTATCTCAGCTTGTGTTTGCTTGGAGATAGTCATTCAAATGAAAACACAGCCACTGTCTCGAGAACCAAAAAAAGTAAACACTGTGCTTGATTAATCAGCCACTGACTCGAGAACCAAAAAATGAAAACGAAGCCACTGTGCTTGATTAATCAGCCACTTACTCGAGAACCAAAAAATGAAAACACAGCCACTGTGCTTGATTAATCAGCCACTGACTCGAGAACCAAAAAACGAAAACATAGCCGTCTTGTGAAATTGTGTTTGAGGGATCATATAATTAACTCATACCCTATTTTATACAGATAGTCATTCAAATGGCCACTGATCGGGAATGGATGTACAAGTATAGTAGGAAAAGTATGGGTGGAATTCTTCACCCTACATTTGTGAATGGTGTGACCGAATTTATTGCACGAGCATTATCCATACCCTTCGTTGTGAGTGTCGACGATAGAGGTGTGCAATGTATGCCGTGTCCGTGTGAAAGATGTGACAACCTCTATAACAAAGATGTGCAAACCGTAGAATTGCATCTTTTTCGCCATGGCTTTTGCAACCTATATGAAGTGTGGCACAAACACGGGGAGCCGCATCCAAATTCATTGAACAATTCGCCGCCTGTGAACGCAGCCACTGATCCAATGGTTGACATGGTAAGGGATGCTGCTGGTCAAGAATTCGATTGGAATGAAGAGACACCTATGGGAGCGGCTAAAAAATTCTTCGACATGATGGATGCTAACAACAAACCGGTTTGGAAAATTAACTCGACGGGTGAAATGGAATGCGAAAAACAAACCGTCTTGTCCGCGGTGACACAAGCCTTTGCTTTGAAAGTGAAACACCAAATGAGCCAAGCATGTTTCGATGGGATGATGGATCTACTTAAAAGCACGCTTCCTCCTAGTAAAGAACTACCTAAAAATTTCTACCAAGCGAAACGTTTGGTCGAGGGATTGGGCATGGACCATAAGAAAATAGATGTATGTCCTAACTTCTGTATGCTATATTATAGTGATGCGAACAAGAAGAAGACCCGCTGTGATGTATATGGCGAGCCAAGGTATAAGCCTCTTGGACCCAATAAGAAGGCAAAGCTCGTTCCACAAAAGCAACTTCGTTATCTCCCTATCACCCCACGATTGCAAAGGATGTACATGACCGCAACATCTGCGAAGAATATGAGATGGCACAAGGAAGGTGTGCGTCAGAAAGCCCCGATAATGGTGCACCCGGCGGATGGTGAGGCTTGGAAGCATTTCGCTCGGAAACATCCCACCTTTGCAGAAGAGCTAAGAAATGTGTGGTTGGGGCTAACAACGGATGGGTTCATGCCATTTAACTCGAGTGCAGCTCCATATTCGTATTGGCCGGTATTTGTTTTTCCATATAACCTACCACCTGGGATGATAATGAAAGAAGATAGCATGTTCCTCGCGCTAGTCATCCCGGGCCCAAAGCATCCGGGTCGGGACATTGACATACTCCTTGAACCTTTGATCGATGAATTGAAACATTTGTGGTTAAATGGAGAAATGACATGGGATGGGTATAAAAGAGAGAACTTCGAGATGCATGCACAACTTCTTTGGACGGTTAGTGATTACCCGGCCTATGAGATGCTGTGTGGGTGGGGTACAAAAGGCAAATTAGCGTGTTATTATTGTATGGAGAAGACAAAGGCCTTTCAACTCGCGCATGGTGGAAAAGCAAGTTGGTTCGACTGTACAAGGTGCTTCCTTCCTCCTGATCACGCATTCCGTCGAGATAGGAAGAATTTCAAAAAAGGTAGAGTTGAGAATGACCCCCCCACCCTCGAGATTGACAGGAGAGCAGCTGCTCGATATTGTGAGTTTGATCACAGATATTAAATGGGGTAAAGAGGGAGGATTACAACAAATTGAGGGTTATGGTACAACCCATCATTGGCAGAAAAAAAGTATTTTTTTGAGTTTACCCTATTGGAAAGACAATTTGTTGCAACACAATTTGGATATGATGCATTTGGAGAAGAATTTCACAGAAAATTTGCTATACACGCTGTTAAACATAGGTGGCAGAACCAAGGATAATGAAAAAGCAAGGAAAGATTTGGCTCTTTATTGTGATCGCCCCTCCCAATAACTCCCTCGGATGGTAACCCGGGAAAGCTAAAAAAACCAAATGCACCCTTCGCACTCTCTCCAAATGATAAGAGGATTGTTTTAACATGGCTCAAGGAGGTAGTAAGGTTCCCTGATGGCTACGCATCCAATTGGTCAAGGATGGTTAACCTAACCACGAGCAGCTTCACCGGGCTTAAAAGTCATGATTTACACGTGTTCATGGAGCGCCTCCTCCCCGTCGTATTCCGAGACTTTATCCCGGATCCTGTATGGGATGTTCTATGTGAGATTTCAGCATTTTTTAGAGAGATTTGTGCCAAGGAACTTGATCCAGTGAGGGTCGTGAAATTAGAGAAAGATATTGTCGTCACAATGTGCAAGATGGAAATAATATTTCCCCCCGGTTTCTTTGATTCAATGGAGCATCTTGTGCTGCATGTAGCATACGAGGCTAGAATGGGCGGGCCAGTAGGGTTCCGATGGATGTATCCATGTGAGAGGTGTGTTGTGCTTTGGATTTTTGTTTTAAATTTTACTTAAGGCACACTAAGCTTACAACTAACACTAAACCGTTGTTGCAATTACAGGCGTAACAAAGAACAAAGGATGAGAGTCACGAACAAAGCACGTGTTGAGGGTTCAATCGTGGAGGCTACAATTGCCAAAGAAATTGGTACATTTTCCGCACACTACTTTGCAGAGAAAGACAAGAGTAGCCAAGAAGGAGTTGGAACAAGTAACCGTTCGGCGGGACTACTTTCTATATTCGACAATGCGGGCCGTTCCATTGGCAGGGAAAGACGAAAGCCTCTCGATGACAAGGATTGGGATGCGGCACACACTTATGTCATCCTCAACTGTCCTGAGATCTGTGAGAAGTACATGGGGTACAATCTTACAAATATCCTTTTGATGTTTTCAAATTAAAGTATCTACTCTAAAACATATCAAAATCTCATGTTTGGACATATTCTAATGTGCAGAGAGTTTGATACATGCATGCTCAACAATGGGGTGGCCACAAGCCCACAAGACTTGCCAAAAGTCCGTCAAGATGGTTTTGCACCTTGGTTACGCAAAAAGGTAATAAATTCTCGTGATGAAGATGATTACTACATACGAATGGCAGGAGTCAGGCCAAGCAAACAAGCGTACTTCTACGATGGGTACGAAGTCAACGGGTATCGATTTCACACAGAATCATCTGGAGAAAACAAGGTAACTCAAAGTAGCGGTGTATGCATAAAAGGAGAGTGGGATGCAAATGGCGAACAAATCGACTACTATGGAGTTCTCCAAGACGTCATTGAGCTAGAGTATGATGCCCACAAGGTAGTTCTCTTTAGGTGTGATTGGTTTGACATAATAAACGGTGTAAAAGTGGACCGTAAACATGGCATTGTTGAGGCAAGCATATTTCTCGCCTTGCAAATTACGAGCCTTTTGTATTAGCGGCTCAAGCAACCCAAGTGTGCTACCTACCTTATGCCTCACAAAAGGCCGAAAGACGCCCATGGTGGGTGGCAATCAAAACAAGCCCAAAGTCGAGGTTTCGTGTCGAGGGCGACGATGCAAATCTCGAATTTTACTAAGAGGAAAGACCGGATAATCCAATTGAGCCAACTATTGGACAAGACTTTGATTGGGATGGTATGCTCCAACGAGAAGACGAGTTCGAGCTAGTGAACGAAACGACAAACCTTCCACCGACAACATCAAATGAACCGCCAAGTTTGGCAAGGGATTAAAACAACATAGAGGAGGGTGAGGAAGAGCATGACATGGAGCAAGATGATGAAGACATGGATGATTCCGATGAAGAGTATTAATTGGTAAGTGTTTTGACATATGTGTTACTTTTTGCATTTCAAATTACTTTACATTTTACTATCCAGTAATGCATTTTGGTCAAATACCTTTTCGAACATTTTCCTCTTTTTTTTTGTAACAGGTTTTTACACAAGATTCATTCAAAGGGTTATCTTAGTTATTGCTTCCATCCGTGAATATGTTTTGTAGTTTGTACCCAAATTAAATAGATTGGCTTAGTCCAAAGAGTAAAATTTATGTTTTCAATTAACTGTTTCGTTTTAACTATCTCTATTAAATACTGCTTGCTGCTGTTATTTAGTTTTGGCCAACATTCAAAGGGAGATCTCAAATAACAGAAATGGTCCTGTCTCCAGAAACAAAACATTTCCGACGGTAGACTCATGGAAATACTACGTCTAATCAAAAATTAATATTAACTGGATCAGTAAAACATTTCCATGGGCATAGTGGTCCAGTATTTCCATGAGCCTTCACTATAAAATTATATAAACAGAATAACCAAAACATTTCCAATGGTAGCTCATGGAAATAATATGTCTTTCTACTTCTAACTTATTTCCAAGGGCAAGGGGTGAGCTATTTCCATGGGCTATCAATAAAATATCATATTTGGTCTGTTTGGCGGGTCATGGGTCATGCAAAAGTATTTCCAAGGGCTAATAGTTAACATTTCCATGGGCCGACAGCTGGGATTTCCATGCGCGACTAGTTCCGTCGGCCTGCCGTCGGAAATTATTAAGTGTGTCAGAGAAGGCGATTTTATTTCCGTAGGCCACTCCTACCTTCGGAAATAACATAGGCTGCCCTTGGAAAATCCGGAAATTCTAGTAGTGGTGACATGGGATGACAGTGTTGATCGCCTCGTCATTACCTTTGATGGGGAGCGCATTGATATCCCGATCGAGATGAAAGAAAAATGGATCCCTAAAACAATGCCTTCCCTCTTCCTTACACGGACATCAGAAACAAATGAAATTCTAGTCGAGTTGAGGGGAGTCTTTACAATAGTTGGAAAGGCAATCCCGATCACGAAGAAGGAATCTGATATCCACAACTACGAGGTAATGACTGAAGACAGCCTTGCGCACTTTGACCTCTCATTTAAGTTCCATGCACTTAGCGATGACGTGCATGGAGTTCTTGGTCAAACATACCGGCCGGACTATGTTAACAAGTTGGATGTGAGGAAGAACATGCCTGTGATGACTGGTGCGGCTAGCTACTCCTCTTCTACTATTTTTACCACTGATTGTGCTGTAGCCAGGTTCCACGGCAAGCCTGAAATAGCCATGGTTAGCGAGAAAGCTGATAATTAGCGTTATATATCTCAACTGTTATAAGTGTGATATTTTTAAAGTCCTCTTCCAGAAGGAGAATCAAAGAATAAAGGACAAATAAGTTATTATTCCATAGTGAATTTTAATTACTGTTTTTATACAAATATCAATTATAAATTTGTAATTTTTATTTGTCCACTGTACCATCACATAAATTGTAATTTTTGAATTGTCATCACATATCAATTAAACCAATCGAAGCACACCACTGTACCATCACATATCAATTATGAATTGTCATCGACTGTTTATAACAATTGTTGACAAAAAAAAGAAGAGGAGAACAATACCACAATTTCTATTAATTATGAAGAAGAGATGAAAGCTTCTTTTTAATTAGAATGTCATCGACCTGTGCATGGACAAAACTATATTGAGTTTGAAACTGCAAAAGAACATGTAAGTATTAGTAGATGAAGAATTACTGACATGTTAATTAGCATCACATTTTTTAAATATTGGCAGATGATGCCAAGTAGGATTTGTAATATAGTTTAAAAAGAAAAGATATTCAAATAACATCAAAACACAGTTTAGAACCTCTGGCGGCAAGTAGCAGTAAAAGTTAACATAAATGAGAAAGCACTGGATTTTCTGCACGATTGCCAATGCAGGGAAAAAGTTGACTGTAAGATACAGATTCAGTGAATATGAGTTTCAATCCAATACAAAGTGTTTTTTTTTTGAATGTTGGCGGTAAAGATTGCCACCAACGATATATAGATTAAAAAAAGTGTTATTTACAAATTGAGGAAGCATCCTCAGCACTTAAAACACCGACCAATTATCTAGCTAGCATCTAACGCCTTTAGTAATGTACAAAAGTGAAAAATGAAAGTGGATCTAAACGCTATTCGACCACAGGAATATCTCAAAGGCAGTATCATTTATCAATAGTGGCACCGGTCGCCTCTTGTTGGAGAATAGTCTCCTATTCCGCTCTCTCCATAGGGCCCAAACACCAGCCGCCCACAGCTGTCCCCTTCGCAATTGTTCCAATTTGGTGAGACCACCATTTGCCTCCGACCAGGACCTCAGAAGGTTGGCCCCTCCCGCGGCCGGTATGTTATAATGGGCGCAGATTCCCCTCCAAAATCTAACCGAATATGGGCAGTCCCACATGATGTGATCCCATGTTTCAGTCGACTGCGAAGGGCAGAGGTGGCAGCCCCGCCGCATGTCGCAACCTCGGTATATGAGCACCTCCTGGGTTAGGATCCTGTCTGCTATCATTAACCAAGTGAAAATTTTGACTTTCATCGGGACTTTCAATTTCCAAGTCATCGGAAACACCTCTATCACTCCCCTGTGCTGCATTGCTCTATATGCTGAGGCGCAGGAAAAAATCCTGGAAGGTGTCCATCGCCATTGGATACCATTGTCGTTAACTGACGATGCCAAGAAGAATGGTATCAACAGGGCCAGGTCCTTGAAGATGAACGACGAGTCTGAGGCAAGTTGTATATCCGCCGCGGAGGATATGTTCCACAGTCTCCTGACCGTTGATGCCCATAATCCACCTGGGTCTGTTTCGATACGCCAGAGCCACTTGGTTAGTAGCGACTTGTTTTGGCAACTCAGGTCGATCACTCCCAGGCCTCCGTTCAACACAAAGTGTTTTATGGCCATACGATGCTTCAATTTTTGGTTAACTAGATGGATAGGTAAATAAAAACAAATTTTGATCAAACTTGAATGCAAGACAATAGATGCAGTGCTATTTAATTTAAACGGTTCTGATCGACCCACGGACGACATATTCCCGTGCGTCTTCATTAACTTACCAAACAAGAGTTTATGTTTCTTGTTCATGCATAGAAGATGTGAGTCATATATGCAACATGCATGTAATGTTATATACTTTAATGTGTCAAAATCATTTAATTAATCAATAAACATGTTATAACATTAATTATTGCATAAATATTACTAATATAATTTTCATTACAAAATATTTTTCTAAACTAAAGTCAAAATTTAATGTTAATTGCCTAAATTTCACTAATCACGTAAATTATTAATCATACTTATTAAATAGAATATGTTCATTCTAATATACAAGCATTGCAATTTTATTCTCAAATAGTTATAAATTTTTATTCCCGTGTGTCTTCATTAACTCATGAAACAAGAGTTTATGTTTGAAGTTCATACATAGAAGATATGAGTCATATAACAACATGCATGTAATGCTATATAATTTAATGTGTTAAAATCATTTAATTAAGCAATAAACATGCTATAAAATTAAACATTGCATAAATATCACTAGTAAAATTTTCATTACAATTTGGTTGCTGAAATGCGAAAAATGAAAAAAAAAACAAACAGATTAATAGCTGGAGTTGGGTACTTTCACTGACGGTTCAATTGAAAAACAGTCAGTGTAGAGTACCTACACTGACGGTTTTAAAAAACAGTCAGTGAAGAGTACCTACACTGACGGTTTTAAAAACCCGTCAGTGTAGGTACTCTTCACTGACGGTTTTTTGAAACCGTCAGTGCAGGTAGCCAACACTGACGGTTTTGAAAATCGTCAGTGTAGTTACTCAATACTGACGGTTTTGACAATCGTCAGTGTAGGTATGCTACACTGACAATTTTAAAAAACCGTCAGTGTTGAGTAACTACACTGACGGTTCGAATAAAACCGTCAGTGTAGTAACTCTACACTGACTGTTATTTAATTGAACCGTCAGTGAAGGATATGAGCAACACTGATGCTTCCGCTAATAAAACGTCAGTGTTGGTAAGCTGCTCAACACCGACTGTTTAGATAACAGAACCATCGGTGATTGAGGGTCAGTGAAGAACTTTTTTGTACTAGTGTGATTGTTCGAGGTATTTGTCCTTGCTAATTAAACTGTTGATTTTCTCACAAGCCTGAAAGTTTCTGATCAATTTTGTCCATATTTAATTCATCATTTTTTCCGTTATATGTTATGTGAACCTTTTTTCTGGAAGTTTCTGATCAATTTGATCGACATGATCTGTATAAAAAAAAAAATTTCACGTCTTCATATTTCACCACCAATTTCTGTTGTATATTATCTTCACATTTTGTCATATGATTTATACTTTAATTAAAATTAACTTCTAATTCATTTCTCTTTCTTAGATTTTCGCATTGTAACATAGAAATTATAAGTTCTACAAATAGTACAAAAATATAACAGTTACAATGGTAAGTACCTGGTTGTCAGGAGTATATCAAACAAGGCATCTTCTCAAATTGTTGAAGAATTTGTTGATATGTCTTAATTAGCTGATATATATCCATGGTTTAATTATGGGAAGTGCTATTCTGAGAGCTTGTTTTCAAATATTCAGGGCACAATCTAATTTTTTTATTCTTATATCGCCTTTGCCCCTAATTAATGTTTTTCTGGTTTTTTATATCTAAACTTAATTAATTGTTTCCAAAAAAAACTATCTAATTAATAAGATAGCTGTCTAGCGGTTATCCTATTTATTATGGAAATAAGTAAACTGTGTTTTTTTTTTTCAAATTTAATTTTCTATTGCTTACTTTCATATGGTGTTATTTTGTTAACTATAATCTATGGTGTATATTGTTGGAAGTGCAAATAATTTTTTTATTGTTGTTATGCTCGATAGACATGTACGAAAAATAATTTTAAATCAAGAATGATAAAAATTAGAAAGAGCAAAATACGAGAGGCTTACATGTAATAATTTGCAATCTCATGCATCCAATTTTTTTTATTTTTTTCAAAACAATTCAATATTCGACATAATTAATCGATCAAAGTAAATCGTTGGTATTGAAAGTAGTATCTTTATTTTCTTCTAAAATTTCATTCTTTTTTTTGCAAAGATAATATTAATATACCATTATCAAATAAATCATAATTCTCCATAGCAACCAAATTGTTATGGTACAACAAAATTATTTTTTAATATATTGGAGTAATTATGGCGTACATTCATTTGATATTTTGAAATAATGAAAATGTTTAAATTAAAAAAATTAAAATCATTTTGATATTTGAGTCAGTTTGAAATTCAATTTAGTTAGATGGAGTGGTAATCATCATTCAAATTGGTTATAATACGATACATGTGATATTTACGAAATGAAAAATACATTTACAAATTTAGTTTTCTAATTTGACTAATGTCTGATATTTTTCACAATATCAAATAGATATACTTTTCAAAGTATTTCATACTACGCAAGTGCAGGATGATTTGATTTTTATGAAGTTTTTTGAATTATTTGATACTATTATATTAGTTTTCATGATAGATTATAGTTAACACAATAACACCATATGAATGTAAGCCATAGAAAATTAAATTTGAAAAAAAAAAACAATTTACTTATTTCCATAAAAAAGGAGCTAAACCGCTGGGCAGCTATCCTATTAATTAGATAGTTTTTTTGGAAACAATTAATTAAGTTTAGAACAAAAAAAAAATCAGGAAAGCATTAATTAGGGGCAAAAGTGGTATAACAGTAAAAAAATTGGATTATGCCCTGAATATTTGAATATAAGCCCTGAGAATAGCGCTTTCCTTTAATTATAATAACATTTTTACCTGATTACCTTATTTTCCCATGCCAAATATATATACTCGGGATTCGTTTCTAATTATATGGAATAAAGTCAAGATTGAATATTTAGTAACCTCAGCTTTGAGCCTTTGACCTAACCCCAATTAATTGACTTCACTTTAGTTCACTCTTGTCCCCCTCTTAAGACAACAAAACCTTACTCCACTCGACCTGCCCAACTGTTATCTCTAACTTAATTGAATCATTGCTTCTTTGGTTCAATCATTGACTCACTTTTTTGTGCTATAAAATGTCTAGAATCCTTGGTTAACTCCTCAAATCTTCATCCAGCTAGGGATAAACATTACTCATCTTTTCTTTTCCATCCATGGCTGCATTTCTCTCCGGTCCACGGGCCGTGCTTGTGTTGCTCCTGTCAGGCTGTCTCTTCCTTGTAGCAGTCTCAGCTGCCAATGACACATTGCCAAATGGCAGAAAGCTCCCTCCGAAATTCCACGTAGTCGATAACAAGTTCGGTCAACGCGATACAGTGGTCTCCTGTGAGGATGGTAACAAGACGCAAACTTGCACCGCCACATGTCCCAAGCGGTGCCGCAACACATGCATTGGAGCTTGCCCCACTTGCAAGACCTACTGCAGTAAGTATCTATTGACGTACACATACATGCACGTGCGCATATAACATCCAAGAACATATAATGAGATTTCATATACACGTTTTCCTTTCATCCGACAGTTCAATGTTTCCATGGTACCAACAGAGTTATTAACCCTTAATAAATTATATCATCATACTCCGATTACATAAAAGTTGATAATTAATTAGCTAGGCTAAATAGCCTGGTACATGCTATCAAGCATTTCCTTTTTTTTTTTTAAGATCTTTTATATTGATTTACGAATATTATAGAATTCTCAAAGCAATTATTAATTATTCAATTACTTAACTGTTATTCTTCTGCATGGTATTGGAATTCTTGCAGTGTGCGACCTTTTTCCAGGCACAGTCTGCGGTGACCCTCGCTTCACTGGTGGTGATGGGAACATCTTTTATTTCCATGGGAAAAAAGATGATGACTTTTGCATAGTCTCTGACAATGGTCTGCACATCAATGCGCACTTCATTGGTAAACACAACCCCGAAAAAGGCCGCGACTTCACCTGGATTCAGGCACTGGGTATAATCTTTGGCGACAACCACAAGCTCTACATCGGTGTAGAAAAGACCGTGACATGGGATGACAGCATAGATCGCCTCGTTATTACCTTTGATGGGGAGCGTATTGATATCCCGACCGAGATGCAAGCCAAGTGGATCCCTAAAACAGTGCCTTCGCTCTTCATTACACGAACAGCAGAAACAAACGGAATTATAGTCGAGTTGAGGGGAGTCTTTACAATAATTGGAAAGGCAGTACCAATCACGAAGAAGGAATCTGATATCCACAACTACGGGGTAACACCTGAAGACAGCCTTGCGCATTTTGACCTGTCGTTTAGGTTCCATGCACTTAGCGATGACGTGCATGGAGTTCTTGGTCAAACATACCGGCCGGACTATGTTAACAAGTTGGATGTGAGAAAGAACATGCCGGTGATGACCGGGGCGGGCAATTACTCCTCTTCCACTATTTTTGCCACTGATTGTGCTGTTGCCAGGTTCCATGGCAAGCCTGAAATAGCCATGGTTACTGAGAAATCTGATAATTAGTGCGTTATATATGTACTGTTCTGAGTGAGTTATTTTAAAATCCTCTTCCAGAAGGAGGATTTCAAAGAATAAAGGACAAATAAGTTATTCTATTCCATAGTGAATTTTAATTACTGTGTATGTACAAGTATTAATTATAAATTTGTAATTTCGATTTGTCCATTGTACCATCGCATAAATTGTAATGTTTTTAACTTAATTAATTTTCATAAACTTCTTCTTCATGTTGCTATCGTTATCTGGTAGTGTGCTTTGAAGTTTGGTCATCGATCAAGCTAATTATCTACAGCAATAATTTGGTTTTTCTTATTTAATTTTGACACTCTTTTTAATAGAGGCCACCACCAAGATTTTTTCAATTATACACAGCAACAAGCTTCTCTAATCAAGCAAAACATCATTAGACAAATAACTTCTTCTTGTTATTTTGAAAAAAAAATAACTTCTTCTTGTTCAATAATTTTGAAAAAAATATGCAGGAGACTTAATTAATATTCATTTGTAATTGATTGAATTAAAGAGTGCAACTGCAAGATCTTTAAGGAAGCAGTGAAAAGACCGGAGAATCTGGCAGGGACACCGGACACATAGGCATGGATGCTTTAGGGCCTGTTCGGCACCAGGAGGGAAACGGGGATGGGCTTGCGAACATAAATTTTTTGAACTGAATTTTACTGTGCGCGTGCGGAAAAAAAAATTCGGTCTGAGTGAATTTTTTTTTCCCACGCGCACAGTAGAATGGCGAAGGCATGCATTAGGAGATAGGAGATGATTATATAGTATTTGACTGGAACTAGGGTCAAATTAGATTGCTATATATCTTCCCTAGCTATGTATTATGTTGGTTATTTCTATCTTTTTGATGTTACTCACCAATTGTTTATATCTTGTAAATTATTTTAACATTTCTAATCTAAATGAAATTTAGTTGGCAATTTGCCTACTCCCCAAATAAATTATTATATATTTACACAGCCGTGCAATAAATAACCGGGAAATTCAATTATACCATCATGCAGTTTGAACTTCTCCCAGTCTCTCTTGGAAATTGCTTAGACTGTAACAATTGTAACTTTATTTCTTTTTCCGTTTTGAAAATCTAAATTGAAAAATTCTCAGTCGTTGTTACTGATGTAGACAGCTTCAGGCGTACATCAACGTAGCAGCTTGTATAGAACTTGCTGTACTGTCACTAGGATATTAGTTTCATATGATATAAAAGATATCTATGAGAGTAGAACTAGGGTGTTCTTAAGCTCACCAAGTCTCTTTGTGAGTTTAACTAAAAAATCTAGTGGATTGGCTTCAAGCGACGTATCCAAACCGTTGAAACCGATCTACTTTACGAGTGATGAGTTTACATGTCAAATTTATAAATTTTCAAACTAATTTAATACAAAATCAAGCGGTTAAAAAATGATGAAAAATGAACACATTAAAATTAACTTTTTTTTTTTTTTGATAAAAGGCATACCAGATGCCCATTTCATTTCCATGAAATAAGAGTTAAATTACAATTATTAAAATTAACTTATAAATCATTTTTTTTACCACTTGACTTTATATTAAATTAGTTTGAAAATTTATAAATTTGACATGTAAACGCATCACTAGTGAAGTAGATCAGTTTCAACTGTTTGAATTCGTCGTTTGAAGCCAATCCAATAGGTTTTTGAGTTAAGCTCACAAAGAGATCGACTTGGTGAGCTTAAGAACACCCTAGTTCTACTCGTTATCAAAATATATAATAGTGTAGAGGAAATTAATTCTTTAGAATGTCCTCTCCGTCTCTCATTTCTTTCATTTTTAAGAGTACAATCTTAGTCATCGATAACAAGTTATAGATATGTTTCTCTCAGTTTTAATTTATTTTTCTTTTTTATTTGCAACATAGTCTGTGGTCCAAATTCATAATGTGATACAGCAAATTTAACAGCTGATAAAATAAACTACAACATTCATGATTTTTGGAAATTCTACCAATTTAATCGACAAATCCTCCTTAAATAAGTGCAATTGGCCTTTTATATTGGAACCCCTGCCATATCAAGCATATATGCAATTGTGGGATATTTGTTTTTTCTGGGCCATAAAATTTGTTTGAGCAAGATCAACTTGATATAAAGAACATGGAGCTATGTTTTTCAACTTGAAGTTTGTAGTTAAGTTAATTGTCAGGTCAAAGTGTGTTTTCTTTTCTTTAGATATATACAAGTTTTTTGTAGAAATTGTAGTTAAGTTAATTCTCATTTTTTTTAATACCCTATTGATATATAGCCAAAAAGCGCTATTTTGTTAAGCAATTGACTTTACATGTGTTATTAAATAGCTGGTATTTAAAAAAAAAATTAAGAATAAGACTGATCATGCAAGCATGTGTAAACTACAATAATAACAGTGGATGCAGCGTGGTAACTAAGATACAGTTGAAATCCAAAAAAAATAATCATTTATAGATATTAAATAGTTGGGTGGCTTCACCTCCAACTTTTACTTAAAAAACCTAAGATACACTTCTAGCTAATTATAACTTAATTATAATTTTAACTTTTTCATACTCACCCTTGATTTTTTCTTTTTGACAACTAGTATTGTTCTCCAGACGAACAGAAAAAATATACGTTGAAAAAAGATTTAACTTTAAAGTAAAATAATTTCTATAAAAATATTTTGCATTAAGAAAATTTTGGACATAATTTTTTTTTTTTGAAAAATTGAAGACAAATCCAATGGTAATAACACAATTAACAGCTCAAATTTCAACAAAGGAACAAAAAATATTGTATTATTTTAAGAGTCCTATCGCCGATATTTTTATTAAAACCCCCAAAAAAAACAAATTATCAAATCTGCTCCCACCCCAACTTTATTTTTATTTCTACCCCAACCGCCCGTGGGCTGGGCGGTCCACTTTCCGGACCTGACCGCCCAGCAGGCGGGCGGTCCACTACCCTTATCAGACCGCCCAGCAGCTGGGCGGTCTGCTATAAAACCCTATAAAAGGGCCTTTTCTCTCTCCTGAGCAACACAGTGTTCATTCCAATCCCAGAAATTTTCCAGAACCGAAAGAGAGATCTGTCAGGCGATTTTGAGGCGATTTTGAGGTATGGACAGTAACAAACGAGGTAAGAAAGCGAGCAACCGAGATCGTGGCGTAGCGAGAGAAGGGTCAATTAGTGATCGAGGTAAAAATGAGGAAAAAAAATACAAGTGTCAAATATGTCGTGATTTTTTTAATTGTGAGACATGTAAGCTGGAGGAATGGAAGAAACGACATGTTCAGTATGAAATTTCAGACGATGACTTTGTGGAAAACCCCTACGGCTTTGGTTTGAAAAAGAAGAAAGTTGATCCAGAGCCTCCAGCATCGGACGATAAGTTTGTTCCGTGTACTGGTAAGGCTACCACTTCGTCTGCTGTGACTGATCCAGATCAGGCAAACTCTGATGATGACTTTGTTCCATGCACTTTCAAGGCTCGTTGTAAGAAGTAGATTTTTTTAGGAATTTATGTTGTAGAATTTTTAGAAATTTATGTCGCAGACTTTATTTCATTAGTTTTGTGTTTGTTTATATTTTATGTTGTTAGTTTTTGTATACGTAATTAAGTAATAAAAATAACAAAAATGAAGCATATAAAATAATCGAGGCAAATAAAAAATTGCATAGTTCACAAACTACCAATTAGAATAGTTCACAATATACATCTAAAATAGTTCATAACATAATTTAACAAAACTTGGTAATCAGCGACGACGGCCGAACAAACTCAAAATACGACGTCTGGGTCTGGGTGTAGCTGGTTCTGTGGCACTACCGGATGTCTCTCCATGGCTACTACCGGTTCCTGGGCTTTCATGAGTGCGGCGGCTACTACCGGTTCCTGAGCTTTCACCCCTGCGGTGGATACTACCGGTAGCCTCAGCAACAACTCTAGCATTTTCTCTTTCGTTGGCTTCGTTAATGGCATCTGCATTGCATTCCAGTTGAAATAAAATCAAAACAAAATATAAGTAAACAAATAAAATATAAGTAAATAAAAAAAATATAAGTAAATAAAAGGAATCAACCGTACCTGCTCGCTGCCTGTCAGTTGTTAAACGGCGGGCCTGATGTCCTATTCGCCTACCTTCGATCTCGTCCATGGTCATTACTTGACGCTTGTGGGGTCTTCTTCCTTTTCTGATCCACCCGCTTGCGGGACAGACTTTATCACCAACATAGGGCGGCCACTGATACTGGTTGGGATAAGGATGGAAAGATGCACCCCAAGTACTCGCAAGGTACTCGGTACGGTACATGTCTGCGACATAATCATCCTCAGAGAAGTTTCTCTCCCGGCACACCGCCATAACATGAGAACAAGGTATGTGGGCCAACTGGATTCCTTGGCAAGTGCATGTTACAGTATTGTCAGGTGCAAAAATAACAACATACTTGAACATCCTTTTCACAAACTCCATAGTCCCATCCGGTCTACGGCCGGTTGGAGCAAACTCATCTGGACAGTGCACTTCGAATTCCAATTGGTTATCCCCGTACGGGACAACTCTCATAACTGCACCTTTCTCCCTATGTTTCCTTAGTTTCCCCTCCACCCTTGTTGAAAACGTTTGATTCCTGGACAGTAATTCAGAAAATATAAGTCAACAAATAAAAATATGCATACCTTGGCAAAATCTCTGAATAAAAATATACATACCTGGACAGTAATTCGAGGGCTTTAACACGCCGTGCAACAAACCATGCATTTAACTTGTAGAAGGTGTCCTCCACAATTGCTGCCACGGGCAACTGCCGGCTCTGCTTGAAAACAACATTCAAGGACTCAGACCCATTTGTGGTCATAATTCTCCATCGGAAACCTCCATCACGAGCTTGCAATATCTTCTCATATCGAGGTGGCTCAGCTAGATCGGCGGGATTATTTTTTCCCACCTTGATTAAGTACAAATTTGCCTCGCGACAGTACTGCAAAAAAAAATTCAGATGAGAAAACGTTTGATTAAATAATTCAGAAAATATAAGTCTGTGAAAATATACATAACTTGGCAAAATCTTTGAACATCTCTTCCACCCTTCTCGGCTTCTTCTTCTTGGCACCAATTCTGAATGTATCTGCAACCCATTTTCCAGATCCGCAGTTCTTGTGTAGGTTGTCTGTAACATGTTGCATACACAGCCTGTGCACACATTCGCCGTTCGCTGTCGACCACCCGAAATCTAGGCGATCAAAAACATATTAGATTCCTTTGTGCTGGTCTGATATGACACAAAAGAACCGGCGCCAACCACTTGTCTTCTTACGAACCTCATGAAAAATCCCCAGTTTTCCCCGTCCTCCTTCTCAACAATTGCAAAGGCCAAAGGCAACAACTGGTTTTCAGCATCATATGCACATGCGATCAGCAGTCTCCCGTCGTAACGGCCAGACAGGAAGCATGCATCCACACTGATGACCGGTCTAATGTATGGCACAGCTTGAATACATGGACCGAACGCCCATGCTATGGCCTTGAATTGCACCGCGTTGTCGACATCCCGTACGCCTATATTCCAACATTCAAAGACAGTGCCGGGATTTGTACTTACTATGGCCTGCAGCAATGGTGCAAGCAGGTTGTATGAACCATGCCAGCTACCGAACATTCGGCAAATCGCAAGTTCACGCCCTCTCCACAACCTGTTGTATTTTGGGACGACATGCTTGTAAACGCGTCTGACATGTCTAGCGACCTCCTTAAGGCTCATCGATGGGTCATCCTTAACGTCATTCTCAATTACATCGGCAATAAGTGAAGCTGTAAGATTTGCATGGTCTTTCCTTGATGACGCAGCCTTGCATGTGTGAGGTGGTTCACACTTCTTAATAATCCATGCCTCGCCCTTACCCACAGGGGTTGCATAGAGACGGAAGTGGCAATGCTCTTCGTCTTTACAAACAATTACTAACCTTCTTCGGTCCCTTTTTTCAGTTATGCACTCCCAGTTGCCGTGAACATGGACCTCATGTATTTTCTTCACAAGTTCATCTATGTTGGTGTAAACCTGCTGCGGAGCAAGCTCTTGACTGTACCTGACACGCGGCCCAAAAAATGAGATGTCTGCCTCTTCAAAAGCAGTGGTATCGTTGAATGTGGGGCACGGATGCCTATCTGTCCGACCTCTAATCGGAAATCTGTCTTCCTTAGGTAAATAATCTCCATCACCTTCTGACAGGTGATCAGAATCCCAATCCCCTTCCCATTCGTCACCTGTTTCCAAATTTCCTTGTGGTACGGCATCGACCTCAGCATCAAGGTCAAGGTCTCTCCGGGTAGCAACGGGTGACACTATAGGTATTGATGGTGGTACAGATGGAAATCTGGGTTGGATTGGGGTTTCAGGAGGAGGTGGTGGTGGTGGTGGTAGATCGGTGGTAAAATCAGGTACATAATTCTCATAAACGGGTGATACGGGCAGTTCATAACTCGAGTGGCGGGGGTTGTCATACCTCGAGGGGTGGGGGTTGTCATAACTAGAGTGGCGGGGGTTGTCATACCCCGAGTGCTCACGACCCGAGTTGTCATAACCCGAGTGATCATAACTCGAGCTGTCATAACTCGAGTGACGCGGGTTGTCATAACCCGAGTGATCATAACCTCTATTTTCTCTAGATGTTCCAACCCCGGGTTCACGCTGAACTCTCCTGGAATATAAGTCCATTACCATTACCCCCTGTGTCTGAAAAGTGTTGTAAACACTCCTCCATACCGACTCATCAGTTATTGGATACCTGGTATAGTAAGGTCTACCACCACTTACTGTGTTAATCCGGGTAGCTAAATCTATATCACACCGGTTGGGGTTCACACCAATTTTTTCATACACTATTCCCTTCAGTTCAACAAATGAGGTATTTTCATTTACCTCAAAGCCGTAGGCTGCTTCCTTGGTGTACTGTGCTCCCTCCGCACCCCGGGTAAACTTCCCGCCCACATACAGTGCAACCAACATATTTCCGTGCTGGAATTACTGTTCTGGAAATACTGTGCTGAAAATACTGTTCTGGAAATACTGTGCTGGAAATACTGTGCTGGAATTACTGTGCTGGGATTACTGTGCTGGGATTACTGTGCACAATCGCCTGAAAATCGCCTCTGACGGCTCTCTCATCTCTCATTCGATCGGTTCTGGAAAATTTCTGGGATTGGAATGAACACTGTGTTGCTCAGGAGAGAGAAAATGCTCTTTTATAAGGTTTTATAGCAGACCGCCCAGCTGCTGGGCGGTCTGATAAGGGTAGTGGACCGCCCCGCCTACTGGGCGATCAGGTCCGGAAAGTGAACCGCCCAGCCCACGGGCGGTTGGGGTAGAAATAAAAATAAAGTTGGGGTGGGAGCAGATTTGATAATTTGTTTTTTTTTTGGAGTTTTAATAAAAATATCGGGTCCTATCGGGTGCTAGGCACATCAAACACATTTTTAAAAAAGAAAAGAAAAAATAAAGAGAGAAGTAGCTGAGTCGGAAGGATAAAAATATAGATGATGTGACATAATTTAAACGCTCGGGAGATTAACACTTTTGTAAATTATCAATTATCTTTCAATATTTTATATTATTAATATGTTAGACATTAACATAATTACAATGCTATTATGCTATATCATTATTTTTCACATTATCACTTTTAATTAGCTAGCCACAAATTTTGCTCAAATCACCTGATCCAGAGTGCATCCATATGGTTACCAATTAGGGTAAAATACGAAGCGGATAGTGGTAAAACCATATCCATATGAGCCTATCGAGTGGCATTTCTCAGCCATTAAAATCTCTCTGCACATTAATTCATTTGCCTGTCGAGTGGCATTTCTCGGCCTATATATGAGCCTGGAATTAACATAGGCGCGTTTGCATCTCTCTCGTAAATTCAGAATTATTCAAACTAAACATATTATTATCATCATAAACTCACTCCTTAAAACTAGATTATTTTGTCAACCTGAGTCATCTTTTATCAGTTTGGCTTTTGATCGATGCATCGCGAGTTTCGTGACCCTGTTTATAAATAAATTTTGTTATTTTCTGATAAAAAAATCGCTCTATTCAACTCTGCCAAACAATAGTTGACCAGTGTAATCTTCTTTCTAGGGGGGTTCTAGCTATGTCATGCACAAGATTCTATGCAAATTTGACCCGTAGTAAACCAGTCACGATGCCGTGCAAATGCATAGGCACTTTATTTTTTTTGTCAGCCTATGACCTCAAATTTAATACTTATTCCTTAAAATAAAAATAAAGGAAGTGCTAACGTTTCTTCTAGTTCTAGGTTCATCTTTGTATTCCATCTCTTTAATTATTTTTTATCATGATAAAAACAGTACAAGGAAGTGCGGAACTGCTGCTTATGGTTGTTTTGGCTTCATGTAGCATAATTTACATGTTTTTTCATTTTGATTCTATTATTTGTGTACTGCATTAAGTTAAATAACATTTTCAATATCTTTTATCTGATATTTATATGATATTGTGCCGTTGCCCGGTACCAAGAACAGCCGGTATTCAATGTATATCTTTTATGGTATTGCGTCCGTGGTTGATTATGGTGCAAGTGTTACTTCATAAGCTCTTCAATGGATCAATTTTCCTGACCCAAATCGAACCCTGACCGGCCCAATTCACCCATGGGTGAGAACTTTTGAGAATGAAACCCGACCCACTAAGCCCAGATTTCAAAAGGCTTGAAGGCCCATAGGGAAAACTTGTGTAAGAAAATATTTCAACTTTTACGAAGGTAATATTGAGAAAAGTGAGAAGTCTTTTCTCTGGGACTGTGAGTTCTGATTTCTCTAGTGGCCATGGCCAATAATGAAGAAAAAATAGACGAAGAAGAGGATGGGACCGTGGTAATTGAGGTCACAACTCCGATTCCACGTGCGCAAGAGTTACAGGAGGAGAACTGCAGTTGTGTTTCCACCTTCGACATCCAATCATGGGATCTCCCTCTTCTCCTCCAGTCCTCTTCTCTCATTATCACAGCTCAACGATCCAGGCACCTATCACTTATTTCTATTACTGTTGTTAGTTAGTTTCTGTTCTCTTGCGTAAGTACCCTGGGATTTTTAATTGGAAGGGAAGTACCATTGTATGAAGTTTCCTTGCTTTTGTTGATGCTCTTATGATATGCACTGAATTGCTGTTTTGTCTATATTAAAGCTTTAGAAGGGTATAAAGGAGGAAACCTAAACTTCAACAAACTATGTATAACTTTGGACTTTTGATTTATATTTAATATTTATGTCATTGTAAAAGATATATATGTTTTTTTGTAGGCTTGTACAACAATCTAAGTACTTCTGTGCTCTTCTTGATGGAAGCTTTAGGTAACACTATGAATTCAAACTCGACAAATGTGTTAATATTTGATTTGTAAGGAAATGTTTGTATGTTTATATGTATTTATAATTGTATCTAGTGAGTCAAGCCTTGAGAAGATTTCTGTCCAGTGGGATCCACAGATCTTTCTCCAAATATTACAGTCCATTTTTGGCTGTTCTGTCCATATTGAGCCTGATAATTTTCTCCTTCTAATTGAGGTTTGATTTTGTTTCTTCCTGTTCTAATAATTTAATTACTGGTTCTGTCTGTTGATTTATGCTTATGATTTTTACTGATTTGAGTACTGTACCAAGCAGCATAAAAAAGTTGCCAGTTTTTTGCAGTTTTTAATTTCTGTTTTGCTTCTTCATTTCTTCATTGGTCAGATCTTTATAAGCTTTCTTGCACAATCGAAATGTAACTTGAGGCTTAAATGTATACTCAACCAGTACCCTGGTTATATTAATTAGAAGAGCTTCATATGGTATGTCAGCTAAAGTTACTTGGTATATATTAGAAAAATACTGCATTTAAAGGGATGTGGTATACAAAACCATTTTTAGGTTAACAGGCTGGTAGGAGATATATATGATTGACCTTTTGGATATCATTTACTAAAATAATTTGTTATATTAAGCAGGGAGCATTGTTCTTTGGAGTTGATGCTCTCTTAAGTGCATGTGAAGATTGGTTCAGACGAGTTTGTTCTGAGACGCGTCTCTTTTCCCATCTTCTCTCTTTGGAATATTTACTCGGTACCTGGAATTACAGCAAAGAGAAATGTATATCTTTAAATAAAACTTTTTTTACTTTATATTTTATTAATTATTAGTACAAGTAGGTATCTAGTGAGTATCAAACAACCCTTTGAGAAAAAGATAGCTTCTGAATGGTACTAAAACAGTAAGCCTCTGGTACAGGCTGATATCACCTGTATGGCTGTATGATGTACTTAGTTAATGAATTGTATACTTTGGTTAAATCTGTATATTTATTTTTTGTTATTTTCAGGTGTTGACTTTATTCAAATGGAGTGCATAGGTTGTGTGGCACGTAACTTTGTAGGTACCATTTTCTGTAGTTAGCATATCAGACCATTTTTTATTTTCTATATCTATGAATCTGAATCATCTATGACTTTATATATGTTTCTTTCTTTCTTTATAGGCACATGTCGTAAAATCTAGTTCGTTCTGTAAAGTACCATTTGATATGCTATTGGCATGCACTGAGCACCCTGATTTGACTGTTTATAGGTATGTTTTACCTCTGTACTTTAGAGTGAACCATCTGTCGTATCTGTACTTCTTATTTATACCATGCTGGTCGGATAAATTACTAGCATGCACCAGACTATGTCTAAAGGTTAGTGGAGGGACTATTTTGAGTTGCAAAATTATGATTAAATTGTTTAAATCATTTGAAGTTTCATGCAAAATTGAGGATTTAGTGATATAAAGATCGGTGAAATTGGGACTAATGACACAACTAGGCAGTAATAGAAAGCTGGGGCTTGGTCGACATTTAATTGTACAGAACCATTCAGTACCAGTATGGCAGTATGAAGACCTACTTTCTACCAATAAAAATTGCCGTCTGACTTTAAAGTTGAAATGCCTCTTTTGTTTCTTATCCTTTTTTATTACTTGCGAAAGTGAGAAGCAACTGTGTGAAGCCCTTATTGAATGGATTTCTGGGAACACGGAATCTTCTAGTAATGTCAGCTTCACCCTGCTTAGAAAGGTGAGCCTTCTATATCCATTCTAAAATTTCTAACCAATCATTGTATTCTTTCATTAATGAAATTTACTGGATGTTTTGTTATATGATGATGCTCAGGTCAGAAGCAGTCTGTTACCTTTGAGTTTTGCATCAGGTACACTTGTTTCAACCAATGATTGCAATATCCACTGGTATATACTGGTATTGAACCATTCCACCAAGTGGCCAAATGAGCTCTTACAAATGTTTTGCAACTTAGACTCATGATGGCCCCAGTCTGCCCCAATGAACCCTCAATTTTTATCAATTTAATCCAATGTTTGCTTGGCCCTAAGTAGACCATAATTTACCCTAAGCAGACCACAACCATCCCTCAGTTGTGCAGATGACCCTCTGTTATCCTATTAGACCTAAGGCAACCCTCAATTGAACAACTAATTCCAAATGAACTGAATTTTTCCTCTGTAATTGCTTCATTTGTTATATTAAGTATGGATTCAACCTAATTAAGCAGTCATATCATATATGGTGGGGTTCAAGTTCAGTTATTGCTCATTTATTATTCTGTTATGCTTCAAAAAAACAACCAACCAAATTAAACTGATTAACCACAAAATATTCCATTTGAAGTCCAGGATTAAGGGTAGCCATCGGTGAGGTTACTTCTGGTTGCATATTTGAGATAGTCTGTTCTACTAATCGAATTGGTGTATAGGCCTCAGGAGATTCTACTCTGAAATTGGAAATGAAGCTGTAGATGCAATTCTTAATACTGCTTCAAAGCTGAAAGATTCAACTTCACTCAACCAATTTAAAATTCGTATAACAAACTATTCAAAGGTAATTTTCGTTCTATTCCGGTCAATAAATATATTGCTCGCTACCATAACCCAATCAAGTCTTCCATATTGGCCTTTGTCTGGTACTGGAACCGACTTGTATGGTGCTGTACCAATTCCAAGCGGTAACTTCAGGGGTAAACTATACTCAGTACAAGAGAGTTCCGAATATACTCCACTAACAGCTGGTGCTTACTTGAACTTGCTGCAGCTAGCAATGATCAGTCCTTGTTTCGCCATTGTCTTTACGTGAATCTAATTGTCTGATGCTCCTTTTGCTTTTTCAGAAGTTATTGCTGTCGGGCTGTCCGCAGATGTCAGAGAACCTGTTACTCATCTCACTGCTTAAACCCAACACAAGTCTCTCATTAATCAAACAGATTTTGAACTTTTCCTCTTCCTTCATGCCCAATTCTTTCAAAAGCCTAGATAACAAATTCGTCTCGTTTCCAAATATGCTTGAAATAGATATCTCAGGGTGTCATCAGCTGGATGCACATCGCACTATCTCATTTTTAAGTCGCGCATTTCCTTCGTTGGCAATCTTGAGAGCCTCCCATTGCTCTCAGTTTAGGCTTCAAGATTTGAATTTTCTGATAAATTCTTGTCCTACTTTACATGAAGTTGATTTTTCCCTTGGTTTTGATGCTGGAGATTTCCTGTGGTCTGGTCATGATAGCGAGGATTTACTTATGATAGCAGCTGGTGTGGTGGATAACCGATGTGTTGTACGGCTGTCAAAACTGACACTGGAAGGTCATAACGACCTAAATGGTGTGCGTCTCTTATGATTTATTCTTTTATTTCATTTTTTTGCAGATTAGGTTAGGGACCTTTATATTTTGTACTGGCTCCAACTGGTATAGATTGGCCTTCTTTTAAACATATAATTTTACTATGTATAAAGGCTTAGCAGTAAACCAGTACAGGTCATGAAAGGTATGGTACTAACTAGTCACAAAAAATCCTTCGTTACACACATGTACAGAGTCACCTGTAAAAAGGAACTCAAATCTTACATATTTATTTTAATAATTGTAGTTATTTTATGACTTTTTGCTATTGCAGACAGACACTTCTCAGAAATCTCAAACCTGACTGAGATGCTATCATACTTAAACATAACAAGTTGCAGTGGCTTATCAGACATGGCTATTGCAGCTTTTCTCAGAAAATGTTTGTCAATCCATTCATTGCTTCTCTGTTACACATCCTTTGGCAAGGAATCGGTCAAAGTCCTTTGTTCTGATGACTGTCAGAACCCAATAAGTTGTCCAACTATAGCGTCCAGGTTGCAGTGTCTCCATTTGGATGGTTGTAAAGGTAAGATTGTGTGTCACTTAACTTAATATTTCATATCTCTGAACAAACACACCTTTGGAAACTTGAACACTTTTTCATGTGTCCTTGTTTGTTGGTGTTGTGTAAATTACAGATAATATTGAACTATTTTTGAAAATTTTGCTTAAGCCTGTAATAAACATTGATCTGTTAAAACCAGGGTTTGTCAAACAAGAGATGCCTAGATTGTTGTTTAGTTTTTCATATTTTCATCTGAAAGTGTTCTTACCTTATCAACACGACTCCACTTTACTTTATTTTGTAAAATATAGGATTATGAAAAGAGGACTTCTTGTGGTAAGAGGGCAAATTTTAATGTAGGTATTTGACGTGAATGCACTGCGATATTAGTCCTAATTAGAAAATATTCTTATTAAGTGTAAGAAATATTCCCAGGTGTTGATGAGTTTGTTATGTCACATCTTTTGAGCCACATGACTATGATAAAAGAAGTGAGCTTGAGAGGTACCTCTCTGACAGACGAGGCTATTTCTAACTTCACCGTCTCATATTTGGAGAGACTTGATGTTTCTGACACCAAGGTAATTTCCTTTTTTACTTATCTTTTTTAGATTAATCTTCATTAACTCTTTTAAGTTATTGATCCTGGTTAACTCTTTATGTTATCCACAATTGTCAATTACACTCACTTGAAAGTCAAATTACCCACAGTCAGTTGACAAAAATTGCAATTTACCTAGTTAGTCTAGCTTCATTATTTCTTCATTTGACCCAGTTACCCTCAATTGTTCAATCTAACCCAATTTAGTTCAGATTCCAATATAATTTGAAAGTTATACCTCAATTGAGCTTTGATCATGCATAATTCAAGTTAATCTCTCTTTTACTTACAGGCCCAAATAGGCAAAAGTTCTCACTAGCATATTTTTGAGGTATATTTTAGGTGTCCATGGTGGGACTGAGGCCTCTTATAAGAAGAAACCATAATTTGAGGTGCCTTAAAGCAACCGGTTGCACTAACCTCCATCAAGAGCTCACCACCAACTCTTCATTCTCTCCTCTATTGTGTGAACTAATTGACAATTGTACCCATTTAGAAGAGGTGGCCTTTGGATGGGGATTCTCTCTCTTCTCTGTATTAATTGAAGAAATGCTGGTGTTTAGTACAGTGAGAGAGCTTACATTGGGTCTTGGTGCATCTCCAGGCCTTCAATTTTTGCATTGTCTCCCAATTTTGTGCCCTTTAATAGAGTCCTTGGTGCTCCGGTTCCAGGTTAATTTTTTAGCTTTAGCAATACACCTGAGAATTGGACTCCTGCTCGTATATATGAATATACCAGACCGAATGGTTAACTCAAGATTTTGAATTATATAGTGAACTTCTGAACAGTATGTGCTGGTACCCAGTGCATTGGGTACCAGAATTGTATTATATTAAAATGTTCTCCTTTTGTGAAGTCCTCTAATAAACTGCTAGGTCATTAAATAAAAAAAAATCTGGTTTGTACTAGTCTCAAGTTCTCTATCAGACCAAAGATTCGTGCTCCTCTTTTTTCAATTTGTTGTTAATGTAGGGGCTTTTTATAAACTGAAATAGGGGCACTATAATAGTTTGTTGAAAATTTTCAGTTTGTTTTATTAGGTTACATCAGATGATGTAATAAGAAACTTACTAGCATCCCTAAAGCATCTACAAGTGTTGGAGCTGCGATGCTGTCTGGGCGATTTGACGATTCATTGCTTTGAGATCCCTCAAAATTTGATGTTAACCGCATTGAGATTGGAGTGGGTGTGCAGGTGGATGACAAATGACCATCTTGCTCTCCTGACGAGCACTTTCAGTAGCTTGACTAAGCTCTCTTTGTCAGGGTGCCAGCTTCTCGACTCATGTTGAGTGTTATTTTTTTTTCATAAATTTATAAAAACCCGTTATTAGGAATTGCAATTTTACTCCTTTGGATATATAGCTAATATTGATGCACTAGTTAAGGTAAACAACTGAGAGTTATAGAAAGGTAGGGCTTCTTTTCATATTTGCATAATTTGAGGATTGACATTTCAATCCTTTGCATTGTTTTTGTAGATTCACAAGATATTATTTCATCTGGTTGGCCTGGACTAACAGTCCTACATTTAGAGGTCTGCATTCCCTCATTCCTTGCCCATCTCTCTATCTCCGAACTCTAAACCCTAAATGAATGATTAAAAACAAAGAGTAGATAAGATGACCCAGGAGAAAGGGGAGGTAGCACAGTTGGCTAGGAAAAAGTCCTAGGTCTGTTGGTTACCCAAAGATCGAGAGTTTGATTCCTCCTCACGACTTCGCAGCCTCTGCGAAGGTTTTTTTTTAAAAAAAATAAGATGACCCAAGAATGTTTATTGCACAAAAGAAAGTTGGTTGGATTGAAAACTTGGGCTTGTAATCACAATCGCTGGTACTTTGCAATTTGGTCAAAATCGTGCATTTGAAGTTTTATCTTAATTATTTAGTATTTAATCTCATTATGCGCCAATTATCCTTAAAATTTACATTGCAGTGGTGATCGACAAGCTAGTTCATTTTACCTCAAATGTGCAATTAGACACAAAGCAAGCAAAATGAAAAAGCTAAAAACGGACAACTTTGTTTAAGAGAGTCATTCTCTAAGGTCGCAACCAGCATCAAGTTATTTATCAAGAGGAGTGCTAACTATCGTCCGGGTAGCGATCGCCTAATGCTCGCCTGGCACTAGCACGGAAATTGTGAATTTCGGCACACGAATTTTGATGTGCTGGAAAGGGTCAGATGCATAAAAAAAATTGTATAGGGTTCACACTTATCTTGACCCAGAGAAATCGCTAAAGATCTCCAATGTACTTTTTTATCCCGCTTCTGATGCATCGGAGAAGGTTTAACCCTATACAAGTTTTTAATGCGCCAGAAAGGGTGAACCATGTAAAAAATTATATATATATATTTTGTAGAGGGTTCATGTTTTCCGGCGCATTAAAAATCAGTGCATGTGAATTCTCAATTTTCCATGCAATTTCCTGGGCGAGCCTTAGGCAATCGCTCCCGTGCGACTTAGATCTTTTCCCATTTATCAAATAGTGAGAAACCAAATATATAAAGGAAGTCAAAATAGTTTATCTTATTGTTGTGACATTCTAAATTCATTAAAGTCATTGATATTTAATATTCTATTTGTATTTTATTTTTTAAACGTTTAGGAATGTGGAATCTTATCGAAAAGTGGGGTCTCCTCTCTTTTAAGTTGCAAAGGTCTAGAAGATCTTCTCCTTCGCCATAATGTGAGTTTGCATAACTATATCTGGGTTTATTGCATGTTTCCTATGGGGGTTGTTGGTATCTCCACTTTATTTCAGAATAGAGCGGGAGGATATGCATTCCAGAAGAAACTATCAAACACCATTACCAAATTAATATATAGTGCCTATCTATTTATTTATTTTCATGCTTGCTAATACAAGTATATTGAAGTTGACTTCCAACTTCCAAGTTGAGAAACACCTAACTGATGCCATATGCCTCCAAGTTGAGAAACACCTAACTGATGCCATATGCCTGGATAGAGTAAAGCGAGTAAGCTTGCCAAGAGTATTGTGAGATTAACCTCCTAATAATGGATCGATTTCAAATGATGAATTCAACCCATTGATCTTGATGACTTGTTTTACTTGACGAGCCATGTGTTCACGTTCCAAAATCAATTCGAACACTTTATTTTTCGAATGTTTGGTACAGTATAATAACTCAAAACGAACTTGAAAATAACTCAAAATTTGGACACATGGCTTCTCAAGTTGAATGGTTTAAATTGGTTGTTAGAAGCGATTTTGAATGCTTCAGAGGTTAAGCTCATGGTTCATATTCATTTAATCATATGGCCATGCTATGTTATTGAAGGTTCCTAAGAATAAATGACATGGATATGAAAGTAATTTTTTTATAGTCAAAATTAATTGCAAAATTCTTTCATAATTTATAGTATAATTGTGAATAAATCTTTCAATATTTATCATATAACTATGTTAGAAAATCTCCCCTAATCTTTTCCATTATTTCATTTACATATATTATCTGTACATGCTCAATTGTAATTTTGTGGTAACTGCTTTTCCTGTAAACCTAAATTGCAGGGAGGTGGTATCCCAAAGACTTTTATTAGAGATGCTGCTTCAGAGGTACAGATTTGCCTTTCCATGTTACTCTTTTTCTTTTCTTTTTTGAAACCTTGGCAGCCCCTGCCAAGGCATCTTTCCATGTTACTCTCTCTCTCTCTCTTAATATTTGTTGTTGTCTTAAAGCTGCTGCAATTGAGAATATTGGCATTGGATTTGTGTGATGCTTGTGATGGAGGCTTTGACAGCCCAAGTGTAAGTTTCCTTTTCAGAATTTATCAATTCCCTGTTGGAATGATATTTTATCGTAACCCCCTCTTTATGTCCCTCCGTTGTGCAGCATACATTTCTGCGAACTGTGAAAATGAGTCGGTGTAGGAAACAAAAGCTCAGTTTTGGGCTGAAAGCTGAAATTGTAAAACCGGTACACAAAGAGACGATTATTCTCCAGTGGAATGGTAACACGGAACTTCGAACAACCATAGTAAAAGAAAGGATATAGTATTAAACCAGAAGTTCAAAAATAAAATGTCTAAACTATAGATATATATATTCAAAAAAGAACGTAGATTTTGTTATCTTAGGAAATGAGTGACATTGTTCATAAATTTATTACAAAAAAGGCGGATAACTTCTGATGTTGGAAAATAAGAACTTACTTTTTGCTGAAATTAAAATTCTCTGTAAAAAAAAATGAGATTGATGTATTTCTTTATGTAGCTTTAACAAAATGAAAATTAAATTTGTGGTATTGAAATATTAATATTCATCAACAAAGTACATATGTTGCAGACTATCACATCACAGATGCTGTAGATCGTAATAATGGAACTGCTGTAGTTTAAAGCGGCTCTTTTCCGTGAAACAAAAATCGCCCATATTAGGATTTTTCATCTGAAAGAAAAATCAAATTTATACAATATCTCAAGTCCCTTCCCGTGAACCAATATTTGGATATTTCAAAGTCTCTTTTATTATTAGAAATTATGATTATTTCTTTGCCTAACTTACCGACAACCTTATTATTAATAAAAATTCAATTATTAGTAATTAAAAAATTAATTTATTGTGTCGCAATATTTACTATTATTTAATAATGCTGAGATTTCAGATGCATCATTTTAATAGATTGGGTCAATATTAATCCGTTGACACAGTTAAAAAAAAATTACTCGGCCCTACACGAAACGTTAACCCATTTACATAAAAGAATATTTTATACTATAATGATAAACGTTTAATTTATTATGTTATTATATTAAAATATTTATAAATATTATACTTATTCATCGAAGACCCTGCATTATTCACATAAAATCCTGTATATATTATTACAGTATCATTTAATAAATTTTATCAAATAGTAATTTAACTAAAATATCAAAATGTTACTTACAAAACGTAATATTTTATACAACATAAATTATTAATTATTTTATACATAAAAATATCTAATTTCGCCATCTAATTTTATAAATAAAAATAGTTACAACAAAACTAAACAATTGAATTCTCAAATATTTGATATTTGTAATAATAACATTATAACTTCTCAAAATCTCCGATAAAAATAACCATATTTTATAATAATAAATTATCATGAAATTCGCAGAGTACAAACAGAAATCTAGTACTTACCACCCATTTACGGAAAGGAAATACTGTAGACTACAACGGTCCTGTTATTTTGATGATTATAAAAATTTCAATGCGCGCGATAGGTTTAAATATTTTTTAGAAAGAAAAAAATCAGCGAGATTCATTACTTTGTGCGCTAGATTTTGCAATTCCAATTCCAGATGGATGACAATTATAATTTGCAACTTAATTCAGCACATAAAAATGTTATTCAACTTAAAATTGGCGAAAGTAGAATGTTATATTGCTCAGAAGTAATGATTATGTTTGTTTTTTAGGGTTCTTTCCTTTTAGATTGGTGTAATTGACCAGAGCAGACCCCCAAAAAGGCATCGTCTTGCTCAAAAAGTGTCAAGAATAATAACATCAAGCCAAGCGTTGACCAGGTCGATCGATCCATACTGATCTGGCTGTAGAGAATTCAAAAATTCCCAAAGTATAATCAACTGTTAATCTTAGATGTTACACAAAGTAACATAAAGCCTTCGGGTATTGCATGATCGCATGTGCCACCATGGGCACTTGATGAGGCTATCTCAATCGCACTCAACCTGAGCTAGCATTTCTTCTATATATGAACCAACAAGGAAATGATTAATTTTCATTGTCAAAACAAACAAACTTGTTTAATTTATAAATATAATTAACAGGTTTCCACCATGGCTACAGTTTCATGGACGCTCTTGTTTCTCCTCTTTCTTGCAGCTGCCAAGTTATCGGAGGCGCAGGGACAGCCAAAGACTCAAATAATACGTCCTACTCGGGACAGACGTATCACTATCTCATGTGAAGACAACAAAGGCAATTTCTCGACATGCGTAGCGACCTGTCCTAGCAAGTGTCGCGACAAGTGCATTGTGTCCTGCCCAGGCTGCAGAACCACATGCTGTAAGTAGTCTTATATCAATGCAAATTTCATCTTCATCCTGTCATGAAAACCGATCGATCACGGAATTAAGAAACTAAATAACTAATTATATTGATCCGCCTCCTACTGTAAAAAGTGTATAAACATAAACACAAACTATATATATACACTTGAAAAAAGTACTCAAAAAATCGAATTACTTAAAAGCACATTAAGATAGAATTAGCATTACTTGTGTGTTCATAAATAGTTGAGTCATGATTAATTTCTTTTGACTAACCGTTGCTTGGTGGGATGCAGTATGTGACGAGCTTCCGGGCACCGTATGTGGTGACCCGCGCTTCACTGGAGGCGACGGAAACATCTTCTACTTCCACGGGCACAAGGACGGTGATTTCTGCCTCCTTTCTGAACCCAACCTACACATCAACGCACACTTCATCGGGAAACACAACCCCGGCCTCAACCGTGACTTCACCTGGGTCCAGGCCCTCGGTATACTATTTGGAGTCAATCACCGCCTTTACATTGGTGTAGAGAAGACAGTGACATGGAGCGACGAGTCAGACCGCCTCAGAATTATCTTTAACGATGAGCCTGTTTACATTCCTGCAGAGGTGAACGCCAGGTGGGTGTCCAGCTCAGCGCCTGGTTTGTCAGTCGTGCGAACCGCCAGTACCAATGGAGTCATACTAGAACTAGATGGAGTTTTCACCATCATGGCCAATGCGGTTCCTATCACGGAAGAAGAGTCGAGGATACACAACTACGGGGTGGGGCCTGACGACAGCCTAGCCCACCTCGACCTGTCGTTCAAGTTCCACTCACTCGCTGACAACGTCGATGGTGTGCTGGGCCAGACATACCGGCCAGACTATGTTAATAAGATGGATGTCACAAAGAAGATGCCGGTGATGGGCGGTGGCCCGCGATTCGTGTCTGCTGGTATATTCTCCACTGACTGTAAGGCTGCCCAATTTGGGAGCACAGGCAACCCAGAGATTGCCATGGTTACTGGATCAGCTTAATTAACCTTGAGCTAAAAATGATTATAAATTAATAATAAGTATCTTACATTAATAGAGACAAACTGGATGTAAGCGTTTGGAACCATGTAATATCCATTATTTAATAAAGAACTTCAACATACTTAGATCATGAATTAATCGAATAAATTTTCTTGCCTAGTTTTCTGAAATCTTTTGCAGCCTAGAAATCTGAAATTTGTGGACGCCGTATCAAAATCTGTCAAAATCTTTCAGTTTGGGATACAAATGAGGTTGCATAATATGTTTCTGAAAGTTGTGAGCTCCATGACAGATTTTGCAAGCATATTGATAGTTTGTAAGTATTGACGAGGTGGGTCCCACATGGAGGTGTAGAGCAGTAGAGATGAACACACTGCGTAATTTGTATTGAAGAGGTGAAGATGTCAGGCAATTGGAGAATTTTAATCAGAATTAATTTTTTCAGTTCAAATTTTGAATCGAAAAAAAATAACTCTGATCCAATTATCTGTATTTTTCAAGAGTCAAACCTAGGTACAAATTGCGAAGGTTTCCATAAATGATCGGTGAACCCCTTTTGATTCCATACTTGCAAAAATACCAATATTGCTGCTTTTAACAGACGCAAAAGAAAGGAATCTTTTGAACAATGCACCAGCCGTCTGTTTTTCTATTACTCAGCTTCTATAAGACCTAGTTTCTAAGGTTTGTAAATTCTGATAGATCATGTGACAGCTAGTTAGATCAGAGCTGCCGATTTCAGTAGTAATAAAAGAAAATGAGAAATGTTTTGTGTGTCCTACATATAAATTGAAACATTCCCACAAAGTCCAAGTTATTATTTCCAACTTTTTTATTTTTTTTAAATTGAAAAATCAAATTATCGGTATTTTTCTTCTCATAAATGAATGGAACAGAACTAATGATTTAGTCCCACTGATTTTTACAATTTACCTCACCAACGGCCACATAGTGTGAAAAAATCAATGGGAACGAACTAATTGGCATCTCTTCAATGGAGACCGGATGAAAAGAGAAAAGGAAGAAGAAGAGAGGGCCTATGGATTTCATAGTCCCTATTGAGACCAAATAAATAGTCCAGTTCCAGTAGTTTTTCGGATTTTTTGTGGCGAAAATATATTGCAACATACATAAACTACTGATGTCGAATTATTAATTTGGTCACAGTATATACTCCAATGAGACTGAATCATTGGTCGATCTTATCTATGGTATAAAAAAAATATCTGACTTATTTTTGATAATTTGATTTTTCTAATTTCTAAAAATAAAAAAATGCATTATTTCCGTTCAATAGAAAGAACCCAGTTAAAGCTTTAGCTGGTAGTCCAAGTTTTTTTTTTTGCCATTGGGCTTTTTTTCTTTCCTAGCATTACTTGGATGGACCAATTAGATCCACCAAAGATTCAAAATCCATCACAGACTTGGCTCTAATTAATTGGCAGACAAATCAAGGCTCTAATTATTCGACAAGTGTCATTGTACCATTAATTCATCTTTATTATGATATACACAACTAGGCACAAAATAGACTACTAAATAATTAATTATCCAGTGGAGCTCTGTGTCCCACATGCACACGAGAACAAATGCATATATAAAATATAACTAGAGATCGCCGTACCAATCTCAAAATCATTGGTCAATTTAAATAAAAAATAATAAGCAAGTTCTTGGACTGATTAATTAAAGCTAATTAGTAAAATATAATTTGAACTTTTGCAATCATGCATATTTTGAACACGGCATTAACACGCTTTGAAATCCCCAAAACCCAGCTTGCGAGATGGAAACAAATATTTCAAATTAGCTGAGTTGTATGGTTTTGAAGTCCATCGGACCTACTTAGCTTTAGTATATCAAACCAATATTCATTTGAGAATCCAACAATAGGTAATTTATTTTTCAAGTAAAATGAGATGTAGTTTGGAATCTCAAAAAATTTCATCTCTGACTTTTTTTGTGGGTTTCAATGAGGACACCAATGATAGGGTTATATTCCCCTTTAATGAGGACACCAAAATTCAATATATTGTTATTATCATGAAGACATGTTTATGTGATTATTAACTGAGAACCATGCATTCAATCCTTAATTTGACTTTATAATTGAATGGATAATATTGTGAATCAACATATTTTCATTTGATACAGATTTCTGCCAATTAATAATATATCAAGCAAATTAATTAAAACTGTTGTAAGTTAATCACTAGAACTATATGTGAAAATCTTTTGCTGCATTTGTATTCTTCCAAAATTGATTCTCTAATTATATTTACAATTGATGTCTCTATTGACATATATATACATTGGAAGGAACAAAAACACCTAAAATTCCCAAATAAATAGTTCGGTTTCAGTAGTTTTCAGATTTTTTGTGACGAAAATATGTTGCAACATACATGAACTACTAATATCGAATTATTAATTTGGTCACAGGATATACTCCAATGAGACTAAATCACTGGTCGATCTTATCTACGGTGTAAAAAAAATATTTGTCTTATTTTTGATAATTTGATTTTTCTAATTTCTAAAAATAAAAAAATGCATTATTTCCGTTGAATAGAAAGAACCCAATTAAAGTTTTAGCTGGTAGTCCATGTTATTTTTTCTATTGGGCTCTCTTTGTTTTCTTGTATTACTCGATTGGACCAATTAGATCCACCAAAGATTCAAAACCCATCACAGACTTGGCTCTAATTAATTGTCAGACAAATCAAGGCTCTATATAATCCACCTACCCCATGTAGCAACTGTTTGACAAGTGGCTTCTTACCATTAATTAATCCTTATTATAAAATACACAACTAGGCGAAATAGATTACTAAATAATTAAGCATGCAATGGAGCTCTCTGTCCCACATGCACACGAGAACAAATGCATATATAAAATCGAACTAGAGATCACTAAACCAATCTCAAATTTATTGGTCAATTTTATATAAAAAATTATAAGCAAGTTGTTGGACTAAAATTATAAGATAATTTAGTAATAAAATAATTTGAACTTTTGCTATCATATTTTTAAACACGGCATTAACACGCTTTGAAATCCCCAAACCCAGCTTGCGAGATGGAAACAAATATTTCAAATTAGCTGAGTTGAAAAATAAATTACCTATTATTGGATTCTCAAAAAATTTCATCTCTGACTTTTTTTGTGGGTTTCAATGAGGACACCAATGATAGGGTTATTTTCCCCTTTAATGAGGACACCAAAATTCAATATATTGTTATTATAATGAAGACGTGATTATGTGATTATTTAACTGAGAACCATTCAATCCTTGACTTTATAATTGAATTAATAATAGTGTGAATCAACATATTTTCATTTGATACAGATTTCTGCCAATTAATAATATATCAAGCAAATTAATTAAAACTGTTGTAAGTTAATCACTAGAACTATATGTGAAAATCTTTTGCTGCATTTGTATTCTTCCAAAATTGATTCTCTAATTATATTTACAACTGATGTCTCTATTGACATATATATACATTGGAAGGAATAAAAACACCTAAAATTCCCAATATTATCTTCGGCTGATACTAACTGGTATACCGCCTTTGAAAGATGTTGTTAGCCCAGGAGCAAACCGAGGCAAATCTCCATCCTTCAAAACCACCTCTACATCGAATTCGCGTAGAACCGATACAATCACGTTTTTCATTTCCATCAATGCTAGCTCCCTTCCGAGGCAGACCCGCAACCCCGCTTGAAACACCGGGTACTTAAACGGGCTCTCGGGCTTGAAAACACCGTCCTTGCCAAGCCACCTCTCGGGCCTGAACTCCTTGCAGTCGGGTCCCCAGACACTCTTCATCCGTGCCATGGCGTATGAATGGCATGTAACTCTAGTGCCTTTCGCTATTTCCGTCCCATCAGGCAGTGTGTCATCTCCAGCTGCAAACTTGGAGTCGAACGGCACCGGTGGGATGAGCCGCATGCTCTCGTGCAAAGCCGCGTGCATGTAGTGCATTGATTTGATGTCGTCGTGGCTCATTTCATAGTCAGTTTTCCCTTTCGTGACATGGGAGATCTCTTCTCTTATGGTACATAGTGCGGATGGGTTTTTCGAGAGCAAGAGAAAGAAAGCTGCTAGACCAGATGCCACGGTATCTCTTCCCGCTAATAGGAAGCTTACAACCACATCGCGGAGGTATAAATCATCCATTGCCTCTCCATCAGTGGTTTGCATGACACGAGAGAGGAAGTCGTGGTTGTTTTTCGAATCCAATTTTCGGCGAGTGACTATGACCGCGGTTGCGAGCTCATTGACCATTTTGATAGCGTGTTTGAGCTCCTTTTCGGAACCAATGTTGAGAAATCGCTTCAGCTTCCACACAAAAGGAATTGCTACGGTGGCCCGCAATGCAGAGAGCCTCGAAGCACTGTCAAATGCAGCGATATACTCTGACAAGGGAAGCGGTAGCTCCATTTCTTCAGGATCGAGCCCGAAGGAAATCTTGCATATTGTACTGAAAGCAAACCTGCTGAAAACCTCTTGCAAATCGACCGAGCCTTGCACCGAAGACAATAGCGGTACGAGTTGGGTTTTGACCTCATTGGTGACTACATCAAAAGCGTGTTTTCTAACAGATGCTCCACCAAGTGCCAAGCTGGCGGCCTTTCGCTGGCTATGCCAAGCCCGGCCGTCAGCTGTGAAAATGCCGTTGCCAAGTAAATCCCCAAGTATGACCGAAAATCGCTTTCCTTTCGGGTAATTGTGGAAGTTCGTCTTCAGCATATGCTCAGCATTTGCCGGGTTTGCAGTGACTACATTGTTCAACACATGAATATGGATCGTGCCGGTCGGGGAGTTGCAGAGAAGGTGCGCGTACCAGTCGGCTAGATTGGGGAACTGGGTCATCCAGGATCCAGTCAAATAATCTCTGCATACTTCACAGTCGCAGTACCGGCGGCACGAGAGAGACAATACTTTTATGAGTAGAGCAGAAAGTAGGAAGAGGAAGGTAAAGGAGAAGAAAAGAATAGAAAAGATTGATTGTAGTGTTTGCATCTCCATAGTTTTTTTCTCTTCTTGAACTGAGAATAATTAAGGATATCAGATCCCTGAGAGAACTCGAACAAGTAAACTGAATTGTGGATAATAATAAAGGGAGGGGATGAATGAGTCGCATATATATAAAGCACAGATTTGAGAGGTACACATGACATGGAAACAGCTAGTTTATAGAGATATGAAAGTGAACAGCAGGCATGTGGGCATTGTTTTTAGGCAATAAAAACAACTGGTCGCTGCTGTCCTATTCAAATCAAAAGTTCAAATAAAAGGTGCCGACTTGGCCAATACCAAGCCGGACCCATTGAGAGGAGACTATTATTTCTCTCACGGGTACCTCGTGCGCAAAATGATCTTTGGGATCTTCTGTGGCATTAAGAAGAACAATTTTGTGTGTGGCTGTCATATGAGCAACAGGGATTCAGGCCTTCAGGGAATGCAAGCATGATTTTATTTATGGGTTGCACGGAATCGACAGACCTAATGTTTATAATAAATGAACTCATATGTTTCTGTTGCTCTAACAATATTTGTACTTGTTGTATGGGAAAAGTATGTGAGCAGTTATATTATTGTACTTAAAATCATGTGAACAAATTTAGTTTATTTTGGATAAAGTTTTGTTTTGAGAATTTCTATGAGCTTATCAAACTAAATAATTTTTTTAAATGACTAATCAAATTATATGTTAACACAATAGAATGTAACTTTATCCACTCATAACCAAAATCATACAAATTTAAGTGTCGTGACTCTAGTATTTGTTTTAACCAAATATGATAATTTCACAGGTGATATGAAAAATTGGGTACTTGCTTTTTTTGAAATATATAATATTAATGTTGAAAAAGGTACTGATAAAGCAAATGTTCTTAATTAGGATGGTACTAAAATGATTTTTAATTAAAGAAAAAAAATCTCTATAGGCTTGCAAAAAAAATCAGAGAGAAGAGCATCTCTATAGGCTTGCAAATTGAATTGCAAAATTCTAATTGGCACTTTCAAAATTTCTGTTGGCGCTTTTATTCTCACTTTCATTGATGCAGTACAAATGCAAATTTTGATAGATTTTACTAAATGAAATCTTTCACTCTTTCACAGTCAATCAAATTCGTTGCCCAGACATTAAAAGCAATTGTTAATCAATTGTATGGATGTAGGAGTTGTGAAATTAAGTTTGAAATTAATTTCTCTTTACTTTTTTATCGTTATTTGAAATTGTTAATCAATTTCATAAATAGAGATGCTCACTTATTAATGCAACAACGGATCACGTTCCGTTTAGTATCTTATAATATATAATTGCAATATTTAAATCAATGTTGTAACAAATGTCCACTTAGGCCGATTAGTCGTTGGCAATGACCAAACCATCACGGATTTTTCCAAACCGGTTATTTCCGATTGTGATCAGTTATTCCCAATTATTCCTGATTAACCGCTTGACGGCACCATGTACAACACTGATATAAATATACTATAGGTATTACCGTGAAACAGAATTCTGAGCTATGCAAAAAAAAAAAAAATTCTGCTCCTATAGCGTAGCCCATAGAGTTGCCATAGAAAATCAAATTAATTTTCCTTGATTGGTTATCGACTTATCCTCCAAGAGACCAAGACTGCTTCTAGGCTGTAGTGGCCTAATTAAATTAAATTAAATTACACCAGCTGATGAGTGTGAGTGGTCATCTATTTTTGTAGTTAATACAATGCATACAGGCCATTATGATTCGTGGTCGGCTTGTCAAATCAAGCTAAGCTACTGCTGTACTACATTGAGCGCGTGTTAGGTTGGTTTATAAATATTTTTTTGTGGAAGTTTTGTGGAAATTTTAATGAAATGAAATTTATATTCCGAAGAGTTTCGGTGAATTTTTTATAATGGAAAAGTTGTCCAAAAAAAATATATGGGAAATGTACAGAAAAAAAAATAGGTTGAATTTATTTTTTCTTCTCACATGTCATCTCTTGCTCGTTCTCCATTTGCATATTATCAATTTTGTTTTTTTATTTTCATGATAAGTGAATTTTATTTTATTTATAATTTGATTTAATTATAAATTATTTTATTTACTAACACTTTTACAATTCTTTACCATTATTTTTTTTATTTTTTCATGAAAACTTTTACTTTAGATTATTTTAAAATTTTCCTAAATATTATGATATTTTAATTATTAAACTTTAGATTGTTGGAATTGACCATAAACTTATCAATAATTATTAACCGAAAAAATATTTTCAATAATAAGTCTTTAAAAAAGAAAAAATGCATATATAATTTTTCATGAGTATTTTTCTCCAATTAAGATTTTCTACGACTATTTCTACATTTTAACCGAACCTTCATTTTAGCATCCTTTCATAGTCATTTTTGGACATACTAAAAAAATATGAATTCTCAAAAATTAATTTGTGAGTTACTCTATTTCAAAAATCTTACATGACAACTGAATAAGCCATATTATCAACTTATTTAGAAAAAGTCCCCTTCAACCAGAAAAGTACTAACAATTAGGAATTCACATCACCTCAGGTTATCTGACTCAAGCAAATTACGATCGGACGGCCCATTTAATATGACACGAATCTCAAAACAGCCCCCTACAGTCTCAATAGGCACCGGATTTGAGTTTGGCCCATATAGAATTAATCTGAGCCGGCCGTTGTAATTTGCTTGAGTCAGGTACCTGAGAGGATATCGGTCCAACAATTAGAAGCACTATTGTGACGTAATTACAATAAGATGTACATAAATAAATAGACTATCTTAATTTCAATATATTTAGAAATATCGAGACCAATGGTCCCGATTCAAATCTTTGGATCGGACTCAACAGTCTCGATTTACTATTTTTTTTTTGGACTCTATACAAGCACAGTTAAAAAAAATTAAAGAATCAAAACCATTGAATCCGATTTTTCAAAATATGTTACTTTCTATTTCCGTGCATCTTATTTTAATAAAAATTCCCATTACAATTTGGATGAAATTTGTCCATTACTTCATTTTTTAACAGCATCAAGCGATAATACCTAGGTGGTATGTCCTGGGCGGCTGGGCCCCTTAATTAACTCTATTAATTATACCTAGGTCGGCGGGGTCTCACTAGGGGTGCAAACGGATCGGATAAAATCCGACCGTATCCGAATCCGTATCCGAAAATTAGATACGGATATCCGATATCCGAATATCCGTGCGGATACGGATACGGATATGGTTTTGAATATTAATTATCCATATCCGAATAGTAGATATATACTATATAGTTTAATATATATTATGAACATCTTTATGTATATATCCACGGATATCCGATATCCGATTCGTATCCGTACGTATCCGTCTAATATCCGATCCGTATCCGAAAAATAAAAACGGATACGGATATGGTTTTACCACTATCCGATCCGTATCCTATTCGTATCCGATCCGTTTGCACCCATAGGTCTCGCTGTTAGCCGAAATTTTTATTTATACCATATTTCAAAAAAAATAAACCAAAAAACGTGAGGAATTCCAAAAATACCAGGGCTGCCAAGCCAATCTGCGGCCCCTCAAGAATGGAACCGCAAATTGGCTTGACGGCCCCCCCAAAAACTCAAATAACCACTGTAATATTAAATATATTTAGATTTTTTAAGGGGCCTCCAAACCAATCTGCGGCTCTCCAAGAATTGGTTTGGAGGCTCTGGTAATTTTGGAATTTCCCACAATTTGGAGTGTTTTTTTTTTTGAAAGGGTATAAATAAAAATTTCGGCACTGTTAGTCTTAATCTTGGCAATATCTATCGCCGCATCGCCCCTCCGATATTGTTTAAATTAAGAGAAATGTTCTGGTCCCCCGAGCCATCAACCCGAGCGCGCCCCCCAATTAGTTTAACAGAAAAAACCTTCCAATTTTTCCTAACTTCCATTTTCAGCATTCTTATTCAAACTTTTAAAGTTATATTTGTAACATTTTACAATGCAAACATTTAAACGATCTACAAATATTTAAATTCTAAATTTGTATAATTTTAACTCGTAACTACTTTTGTCTTCAAGCCAAAAAAAGAAAGATTTTTTTACCTTTTTTTATTTTTCTCTGATCATTCTCATTCATTTTTCCAACGATCCGTGATGAATTTTATGAATCTAAAAGTACGAACGTTTTCTACTTGATTATCTCTTTCAAATGAGATCCATGAAAAAATATTTTTGAGTTATTTTGAAATTGTGTTTTTTTTAAAGTAAAGCCCATAAGCACTTTAAATTTTCAAACTTTTAAACCTCAGTCTACAACCATTTAAACATATTATGTCACCATTTAAACTACTATGTTCGAGCGTTTAAACCTCTGATGTCGATCATATATTATCACGCATTTAAACCTCTGTATACAATCGTTTAAAGTAGTTGTGTCAAACATTTAAATAGTTTTCATGTCAGGTTTAAAAGGTCGTAGACTGAGATTAAAAGCTTGAGAATTTAAAGTACTCATGGGCTTTACTTTAAAAAAAAATACGACTTCAAAATAACTCAAAAATATTTTTTTTTCTTGGATCTCATTTAAAAGAGAAAAAATAGTAGAAAACGTTCGTATTTTTAGATTCGTAAAATTCATCACGGATTGTCAGAAAAATGAACGAGAATGATCAAAGAAAAATAAAAAAAAAGTGAGTAAAAATAATTTTTCCTTTTTTGACTTGAAAACAAAAGTAGTTAGGAGTTAAATTACACAGATTTATAATTTAAATGCTTGCAGATAGAAGTTTAAATGCTTGTGAGTAGCATTGTAAAATGTTATAAACATAACTTTAAAAACTTAAATATGAGCGCTGAAAATAAAAATTAAATACTTATAAGGCACGCTCGGAGATTTATTTGAAAGACAATTATCAGCTCCTTAAATTAATACATGGGTTTTTTTATGAACACAAGTTTCTATGATTTGATTATTTTCTTCTAGACAAGCGACAACCGACAAACGATGTCATATTTCTAGATTAAATTTTTTCAACATTGTCTTGTTTCAGTATGTCAAAGATCCTTAAACTCGTGAACTTGTAACGTGTTGATCATGTATAAAGTGAGCTTAGGAAATTATAAACTTCAACCGTAAATGCTACGCTCAAATTAGATTAAAAATTGAACCGTAGATCTAACATATATAGACAGTGATATTTCATCTCTTTTTGAAGTTATTTATATTCAATTTCCTTTGGAGATTGTCTTAAAAAGAACGTCAGAGTTTCTTTTATTTAAAAAAAAATAGATCAAAATATATGAATAAGAAAAACAACAGATTTGAGGTTGAATTTACAAACAATTTTGTTAAAATTTTTTTGAGAAAGAACAAGGTTTAGTTCTTGTTTATATTAAACCACAATTAGTTACATAGATGATAACACTTAAAAATTAAAATAAAGCCCTTGGAAAATGAAAAAAAAAGAGAGCCTAATATACTCAAAAGGATTAATTGACTTATCAGAAAGTTAAAAAAAAAGAGAAATTAGGAGGAAAAATAAGAAAATGAAGGAAAACAAAAAAAAAACGACCAGAAAAACAAAAAGAACAAACTGGTTATCAAATTTTGTTTAAATTTGAAAGTTATCTTGGTTTTATCACTTCTAATTAATTACATAATATTATGTAGCACTTTACTCCCTCCTAAAAATGACGGGTGCAAACGGATCGGATACGGATCAGAGACAGTAATAAAATCATTTTCATATTTATTTTTATTTTTCGAATATAAATACATATCAGATATTAGACGGATACAATTTAAATATCCGTAGATAAATATATAAAAATTCTTTCAATATATTAAATTATATGATATATATCTACTATTCAAATACATATAATTAAAATTTATAACCATATCCGTATCCATATCTGCACGGATATTCGAATATCTATATCTAATTTTTAGATACAGTTCTGAATTCGGATGTGGACGGATAATATCCGATCCATTTACACCCCTAGATTAAAGTATTATTTTTAAGCTGGAACTGGATGATTTGTGGAACAAAATATTAGTTAGTGTATATTTTTCATTAAAAATGGCACTTTGTTAAAACAAAAGAAATGATACTTTATTGGAACCGAATCTCTTGCTGACATGTGGTAGGAAAATCATGTCCACAGTTTTCATTTGTTCATTCATTTTATGTCTGCTCCAAGCCTCCAATCTAAATGATAAATATTAAAGAATGGTGAGTGTGTTTCAGAACTCAAATACTTTTCATATTTTAATTATTACCGTCTAGATTGGAGTAGACATAAAATTGATAGATGAATGAACCTGTGGGCAGAAAATTTGGTTCCCATACGTCTCATTTCCTATACATACTTCCTCAAATTTAAAGTCATGTTTGGTTGTGGAATAAAATTAATAAGGATTAAATAGCTTATTCTATCTTTCTTCACATATTTGATATCTTATTTCTTTTATTTGAGTAAAGTGTTGGCAAACGGGCCTATTAATTTATTAATTGATCATTTCTTTTTATTTTCCTCCTTGGAAAGTTGTAACAAATTAGAAGATAAAATAACCTTGAGTGCATTTCACCGGAAAGAAAAATTAGAAGATGAAATGCATTAATTTAGATCGCACGTGAAAGTAGTGAATTAGAAACCAATTAAATTGTATGATTTAAAATAATCAACAACACACTTCTTAAAAAAATAATTAATAGCACCGTGACATTAATTGGATTATCCATTGATAAAAGAATAACATGATAATCTGTACAATTTTAATTGATTTTTCACTATAAGATATCAGAAAGAATATATTTTGTGGGGTGTGGTATGGTCATTTTAATTCATCAGGAATTTGCTATCCTCACTCCATTATTTCAAATTAAAGTTGTTTACTGAACTGTCTCGGAAATAAATATCATTTGAAGAAAACGTAATTTTTAAAAAAATAACATTTTCTATATAAAAAAAAAAATTCAAACAGTCAAAACAGATATAATGGTAAAAATTTATATTTTTTTAAAGTTATATTGTACTTTAAATAAATTTAAAGGAACGGCAAAGTTTCATAGGGTCTTTCTGTCTAGAGATAATCCGCATCTTCATAGACATGTCCATTTCACCGAGCCTCTCTTCAAGGAGAACGGAGTAGGTCCGATACCCATCGGACCTACTTTTAGGTTCAACGAGCATGATGACCGTCCGATCTAATTTAAGATTTGTGCGCACGAAAATTGAAACAGACATGCACGAATCTTAAAGCAAATCGATGGTGATTAAACCCATCGAACCAAAGTAGGTCCAATACCCATCGGACCTACTCTCAAGTACTCTTCAAGACAGTGCCCAGATCGTCACACATTTCTATACAAATTCTTTAAATAAATAAATTAAGAGAACTTTGATACAAAAATCATTCAATTAAAAAAGACGAATAAAAATAATTAGGATACTGCATAATTCAAAATTTTAAAACGAAATTATAAAACTGAAAAACGAGTTTCTATTTTTATTTTTATTTCTCTCATTTACAAATCTACATTTTAGAGTATAATATTAATACACGATCATGTCTAATGGCCCACTAATTTTTTTTGTTTGGTTTTGATTGACGAGCGAAGTCCCACATGTTTTTTCCCTAAAAGTATAAAAAATCAAATCTGACCTTATCAAATCTTTTTTGTGATCATTCGCAAATTGGAACAAGTCAGACAAATAAGCTACAAATAATTGACGGTTTGGATTTACTTCATGCGCATGCCGCTAAAAAAAAAAAAAAAAAGCACCATAAAATTATTACGACAGCGACTTACTTAAAAAAACTGTGCTAAAAATATGATTCGTAACTACCTTTTAACTTTTGTGATATATTTTTCTTTTGAAATATTATTTATTAATAAAAAAGAGTGAGGCTATATGTACCACGCATATCATAGTGCATATTGATTTATACTATGGATCAATATATTTATTTTTAAATCTAGACAATTGCTATGAAACGTTCAACATAATCTCCGTATGAAAATGTCTATCTGTGGATTTTGAAAATCGGGTATATGTCCATGTAACTGCCTACCTCTGGATTTTGTAAATCGAGTATAAGTCTATGTGTAATCAAGTTGTTGCCTGTCCCCGTAGAAAATTTTGTCTACCCATAGATTGATTAATTTTCACAGCCCAAATTTGTTAATTCACAGTATTCGCAATCCGTTAGTCGTTACTATAAACCCATCCAGTGTAAAATCGGAAAAGAAAATTTGCTAAAACTTAAAGGAGAGGAAAAGAACAACGAGAGCAAGAGTTGAGACAAAGGCAGAGGCGGGCTGGTGCCGCTCAAGCAATGATGCAGTGCACGCTAAAAGAGGTTGTTAGACTCTAGCAATGTAGCCGTTTGTGCTCAGGCGGAGACAGGGGCGGAGCCAAGAATTCATGGAATGGGGGTCAATTTTTTAATAAGAATGGCGAGTGAGAGAGATAATATAAAATAAGAAGCGTTACATGTGAACTTTTGATTTTTTTTTATTTAAAAATTCTAAAATGCTAGAAATCTCTCAAATTATACACAAATTATTTTTTTAAGAATGGGGTCAATAGAATAAAATTTCACAAAAAAACATGGGAGTTAATTTCTTGTACCTCTAGCATTTTACTATAATTTATATAAGAGACGTATATTTTTAGTACTAGTTTTTGAAAAAAAAAAAAATTGGTGATCAATTGACATCTATTCTTGTATAGTAGGTCCACCTCTGAACAGAGACGGACAACTTTGGCAGAGGAGACTAGAAGAGGTGGCTCAGACAGCAAAGGAGTAAACTTTTTTGTGAAAACCCCTAAATTATGATATGTTTAAACATGAATTTTTTTAAATAAGAAAAAAAAACAATACATAAATCATCCAATCGAAAAATGAGAAAAAATAAACTGAATTGGATAGATAGAAATATTAATGCTACATATTTTAATAAATTTAGAGATTCAAATTATAAAACTGAAAAACGAGTTTCATATATATATATATATATATATATATATATTTTCTGTGATTCCCTCATGGAGAGAAAAAAAGAAGAAGAAGCTATAATAGAGGACAGTGTCTAAAGTCTAAACTCTAGAAGGGTAAGTTCTTTGTGTTTTTGTTTTTTACTAGCAAATTCACATGGTATCTTTTTTCCTGATAGTACAAAAGTCCAATCTCGTGGTGACTTGGACCTTTCCAAATCATTTTTTTTGTGATCATTCGCTAATTGGAATCAGTCAGACTCAGACACCTTGTTTCCTCCGGCGTGTGTTCGGATAATTCAAATTTTCTGACGCGACAAGTTCGGCTAATGGCCTCCAAATAATTGCCCGTTGAATCCTTCCAGTTCTTCATGCGCACGCCGCCAAAAAATAGAAAACACCATAACATTCTCGTGACAGTGAAAATTGTGCTAAAAATATCAAACTGCAATTATTGCGTAACGATAGCTAGTTATTTAAAACTCTGATAAAAAAAAACGGCCGACAGCGTTATAGTTTTTAAAATCTGAAAAAATTATATTGCAACTATTACGCAGCTAGAGCTAATTATTTAGAATCCTGAAAAATATGATTAGTAATTGTATTTAATTTTATTATACATTTAATTAATATCTTTAAAAAAATATTTAAATTGATAAAAATATTTGTCGTTATATTAAATTTGGATTAAATGGAAAATAATTTAAATATTTTAACGTATGAGATATGGATGATCAATCAATCTCTAATTTACTTGTAATAATTCATTGTTGCATCTGAATGATGAAGAATATAGGCACCAACTTTAATTTTGACCGTTATTATTTGATGAGTTGGGTTAAAATATTTCATTGTTTTTGTATCTCGGCTACTTATGCTCCATATTTTTATGTGTATTTTCAAAAGTTCAAATACTCCATATAAAAATCAGTTTGGAGATCAAATTTTATATTTTTTAGAAACTTTTTACTATTTTTAGATAGGTACAAAATGAGAAGATTTTGGACCATTCAAAAACAATGATTTTGTATCTATTTAAAAAAGTAAAAATGTTCTAAAAATATATAAAATTTTGTCTCTAGGCATATTTTGATATGGAGATTATATTAAACAGTTCGGATTGACTATATAGATCTTAAAAATCGAAATAAGGATATTGAGTACAATTGAGGCACAAAAACAATAGGGCATTTTATTTAACCTAATCTTATTTGATATATAAAATAAAGTTTGCCAAAAAAAATTAGATGTATTATTATATAATTATCTCTAAAATATTATATAAAAGATACGATACAAACTCATTTTCAAATGCTCCATATAATGCTCCAATACAAACTCATTTTTCAAGTCAACCAACTATTTAATATCCACAAAAAATTAACTCTTTTAGATTTTGAACCGTATTCACATCCTCCAAGTACCTGACGAGAGAATCTTTTACAATTAGTGAATCCGGATCGTTCTTTTTAACTTTGCATGAATTTCAAAGCCCAATAATACTGTCACATGCGCTTGCCTGAATTTCAAACCAGCTGAGAATTAATTTCAAACCGTAAAGTGAGAAAAATCTTCTACAATACCTGAGAGGATACATGTTCGAAATTTGTCACTAGATTAAATACTGACTCTCATTTCCTCAAAGTTTTTAAAGTGTTTAAATAAAATAATGTCTAAAGGTGTGTAAAGGACGAGTAAGGTGAGCAGATCAAATTAAATTGAACTTTTTTTTTTCCGAAACCTGTTTGAAATATAAGAATATGTTTAAATTAAAATTCGTACAAACTTAAGTTAAATGTCTGGATATAATATTAATTCAGTTGTCCTAGAATTGGACTTTTAATTGTTAAATTAATTAAGACAAACGATTTTCTTCACTAGATTTTCTTTTCATCGATCTGACTTCGGTTAGTAACAAAAACTTTTTAAGTTGTAACTTTTAAATTAAGGTATAAATTTTAATAAAGGAGGTGAGCTTAATGTCGTTTTTACATTTTAAAATGTTAGGTATTAAGACATGAAGAACTTATTTCTTTCACTAGCATAAAAGTTGGAATATGTTAGTATTAAGACTTTGATTAATTGTTAGGTGTTAAGACTCATCATGATGAGTTTGCTTTATTCACTGACATAAAGACTCAGATTTTTGTTGATATTAATGTTATCTTTAATTTGTTATACATTAAGGTCATGTTTAGTTGTGGAGTAAGTAGGGGTACAAACGGATCGGATAATATCCGACCATATTCGGATCTGTATCTGAAAATTTGATACGGATATCCGATCCGAATATCCGTGCAGATACGGATAGTAGATACTAGATATATACCATATAGTTTAATATATATTATAAAAGTATTTATGTATATATCTACGGATATCCGATATCCGATATCCGATCCATATCCGTACGTATCCGTCTAATATCCGTATCCGAAAAATAAAAACGGATACGGATATGGCTTTACCATTATCCGATACGTATCCGATCCGTTTGCACCCCTAAGAGTAAGAGGTGGAGTAAACTCCTTGCTCCATACGTAAGCAGTCAAATAAGAAGTAAAATAGAAGTAAGATAGAGTAAGAGGTGACTTAATCCGGAGTAATTTATTTCATCTATTTAGGTCGATTAACTTACTTCACTTGTGTGACCCACTATCATAAAAGGAGACACATTTTCCAACATATTACTCTACCAAATAGATTAATTTAAGTCATGACTTCAACTACCAAACAAAGATGTAAAATATGAGAAATAACATGAAGTAAACAATTTAATCCTCATTATTTTACTCCAGAACCAAACATGACCTAAGACTTTTGGATAATAACATGACGAATTGTTTTTTTTTTCATCAATGTAAAGACTTTTTGAGTTTGACAATTTTAAACTTGGATTGTTTGCTATTAAGCCTTCTAAATAACAATATAAGGAACTTGCTTCTTTTTACTAGTATACAGATTAGAGTTATATTAATATTAAGACTTAAATTGTTATATATTAAGACTATATATGTTTGACATATTAAGACATGCTCTAATAAGACTAAACATTTTAGTTCAATAATATGTAAGGTCCCACATTTGAAAGAAAATGGACTATATCCGCATGTTTATTGTGAAAATTGTTTCTTTTATAATTATTCAGACTTGTACATTCTACATATATAAAGACTTTTAGTTGAGAAATGAACAAGTATTCCTACTTAATTTTTTTTGAATTAAAATTTTGAATTTAAATAGTTCAATTCCAAAATATGGACTGCGTCCACATTCTAAATTGTTGACATAATAATGTGGACTAAATCACTATCTAAAACGCAATCCTTAGTCAAACTATGGCCAGGACTCAATCTTCCTTTTTTTTTTAAATATTAATTATTCATCAGCTTCATTTGAATTTTGAAACTACCGATTCAAGAGTGATATCACACTCCGTTATTAATAGAAAACTAGTACATTATCCTACTTAAAATTGTTTAACCACCAATATTACAGAAACCTTCGAAAATAGACTCATATATATACAAAGTTCTCAAACATATCACTAGTATTAAACTCATGAGCGGAGGCAAACTTTGAAGCTACATGGGTTAAATCATATAAAATTTTCATGATAAGTAGATATTCAATTTTGTAATACTCATGACATTTTATTCTAAATTATATTATAAAATTGAAAAATTGAAAATAAATGGATCCTTACTGGATCTGTCATTGATAAAGCATAACAAAATTATCTTGTTTAGAATTGGATACTAAATAATAAAAAAAATAAAGTTAATTGAAAATTATTTTTTTAGTCACGTGTAACCTCTGATTGTTTATATTTTGTTCCCAAATTAAGATGAAAATAAGATCAATTGATCAAGTAAGATAATGAAAACATATTCTTCATACTCTTTGTTCTTCGTTTCGTTCATCTTTAAGTTCGTCCATTTGAATTTTTTATGTATAATTGTTAGAATAAATTCTAAATTAAGTGGCCTAGACAATTAAGGTCACCAAATAAATTTTGAAACTCCGGAGGTGTTTGGATGAAGCAAGAATAGAGCTAACTTTGAATTAGCTCCACTGTTCTCAACATATGGTGAACTAAACAAAAATTAGAAATTTGAGTTAGCTCAAAAATAACTCTGTTCTATTAACCCATAGAAATGGTGAGTTAGCAATAATAGAGCTAGTGATGTTAGTGATTTAATAATAAAATAATTTGTACATCATTTTTATTTCTCTCAATTGGAGTTAGTTTAAATATTAAATTAGTATTCAATAAAATATTAGTTTAATTATTAAATATTATATTAGTATTAAATAAATATAATATCAAATTAGATTAATATTAAATAAAATGTTAGATTAAATATAATAGATTAGATTAATATTAAATAAAATACTAGTTTAAATATTAAATTAGTATTAAATAAATATAACATCAGATTAGATTCGATTAGTATTAAATAAAATATTAAATTAGTATTAAAAATATTAGTTTAAATATCAGATTAATTTAATTATTATTTTATTCGTTTCCTCCATCACTATTTCAAATATACATTCCAAACAACAATTTTGCTAACTCGAATAGTCATGGATTAGCACTATTTTCATACCACTTGGGTTAGCACTATTCTCAACCACTAATCCAAAAATCACTATTCTTGCATTAATCCTTGCACGATCCAAACGTACTCTAGTGTCATCAATTGAGAGTTTCAATTCTTTTGGTTTTCCAATATTAATAGCACACTAAATCTAATCCGTTCATTTGGTATTTGATGGACGTACCAGATTAAAGATAAACGACTATAAATAGATCACGTCCCTGCCCATTAGAGGTTACGGAAAGACCATTCTATCTCAAAATTTTGTAACATTAAGAGAACGAGGGTCAAGGGAGATAAACCGTTTATACACCATTCTATCATGGCTGTATCTTCCGTATCATATACTTTTATGTTTGTGAGAATTATATTGTTCAAGATTCTAAAGATGTATAATTACACTTCAATATGTATAATTACACTTAATATAAAATTGATATTGCAAATGATGTTATCTTTGGTGGACGACAGAAGCAAGAAACAACTGCGGCAGTTATTATCATCCCTTTTTAACATAAATCTTTGTCGATATAATTAATTAAGGAAGGATGAACCTAGATTGCAATGAATTCATTGAAAACGTGCCTCGAATTTAAATGAGCATGTGTTAAATATGATTCATCATCAAATCGTGTTTATTTCCTTAATTGCCCCCATGATGTCATGCCTTACGAGGTAATTATTAAGACAAATTGAAATAGCATGCGTCATCAAAAAATCAAAAGTAGGTCATTGATTAATGAGTACAGTGCAGGTCCTGCCGAATTGTACTTTGGAAGTTAATAGATTACAAGCTATCGCTTTCTTTCATATTATTATTCACAATGCAAGTTGCACACTTGCTCCCTATTAGCCGTAAATGGAACATTAAAATAATATATACCTTTTATCCCTTAATTATGTTCTTAAATTTAATTAAATTAATAATTATGAGTTGATTAAAAAAGGAAGATATGGAGACATTTTCTAGGGCATGGGGTAAAGATATTGACAGGCCAGTTTTTGCTTCATGCACTGTGCAAATGATATGCAGTGTTGTTTTGATTATATTGTTCGTGCGCTGCATGAAGTAAAAATTGTCCTGTCAGTATCTTTACCCGAAAATGGGGACTGATATACAGAAACCGTCATTGCTAGTTGCTACATACCATTCATATGATTAATCTTAATAGCATTATGATTTAGTTTAACGGCTTAATGATTTAGTTCATTCTAATAGATCTTGATCAAGTGTTGAACCGAAAAAAATTAATAGTGAAGCTTTAAATCTTAGGAAATTTAATTGTGAAGGGCCTTGAACTCGTTCTGACCAAACAAAAAAAAAGACACATATGACTTTATGAATTAGTTTGTAACATTTCGATTCAGTTTAATAGTTGAAGGATATAGTTTATTTGAATAATTTATCATTTGAAATGTTCGGTTCAATGTCAATATAATGATAGTAATGAAGATAGCATATATCTAAAATATGCTTCATGATCAGTTATTATGTATTTAAATTAGAATAAAATTTCAATTAATCTAATGGTCGGATTAGTATGGTAATCTTTTCAAATATTAAAGTTCACAAAGTGCGAATGAGTTTTAATGTGATTTTAAATTTATAAAATACCCATTTTAATTATTTGACATCAAACTTGGCAGGGTAGGTAGTTGTCTTCGAGGTGTTGTCTCGGGTGACAAGCATGGAGATATATAGCTGGGTATTTGTGTTTGAGTTAAGAGGATCTATGTTTTGGTTTGGTTAAAGGGATAATGGGTATTTGTGAAGAGGTCAATTTGGGTCCGATGCCCATCGGAACTTTGAGTTCGATGGGTTCGATGACCGTCCGATCTGCTTTAGATTTGTGCCCGCAACTTTCGAGTCTGCTTTAAAATTCGTGCGCACGAATCTTAAAACAGATGAGAGTTTAAGCATATTTATGATTGTACTGTGCATATTTAGTGCTTGGGGCTATCAACAGATGAGAGTTTAAGCATTATGTTATGGAGCCAGCATTTATTCAGGACCTCATACCATTGAAATATAGCAAAACAGAGAACGGAGTAGGTCCGATGCCCATCGGACTTACTTTTAGGTTCAACGAGCATGGTGACCGTCCGATCTAATTTAAGATTTGTGCGCACGAAATTGAAACAGACATGCACGAAGTTTAAAGCGTTTCACACGAATCTTAAAGAAAATCGACGGTGATTAAACCCATCGAACCAAAGTAGGTCCGATGCCCATTGGACCTACTCTCAAGTGAGCAAAACAAGGTCAACAATGGACGCATCCTTGTAAGTGTATGGTTGATTATTTAAGGTAAAGATAATAATGAGTTCATGTGGCCTCTGTAAAAAGCTACTTTTGCAAATGTTAACTGCGAAACTGGTTCCAAATATTTAAGTCGGTACTGAAGTTACCAGACATGGCACAGCATTATTTTTTGTACTTCTCAAGCATTTTTTTGTCAGGGTATTGATACTTGATCGTCATAACCATTTAAATGACAAAACAAATAATAAAACAAACATAACTCAATTGGGGACAAAACTTTTGGATTTCTTCATGCCTCCTATGGTATTAATACACTAAATGATCCTAACAGGTACTCATTGAAACCAACAGCTATTATGTCATTGTACATCATGCAACTTGTCAAATGGCAAATTGGCAATAGCACATTATACTGTTTTAAGTCTCCGTCTATGGTAAGGACCATACCACACCTTCCATAGAAGTTTAAATCAAGGATTGTAGTTTTGGCTGTACCTGAATATATTTGTACCACAATGTTACCACTCCATTTTTCTTTGGCATTTAGCCTTGCACTCGCTACTTTGACTCCTCTTTTGCTTCATTCAAAGGGAATAAATAACTAAACAAAACAAAAATATCAACTTAGGTCAGACACGTTCTGTCACCTGTTGGGACCGCTCAAGATGGTGTTGATTATCACCAGTCCAAGCCTTCACAAATGGAATCGGTGTAGGTCCGATGCCCATCGGACCTAGTTTAGTTCCGATGAACAACATCCACCGTAGATTCAATCAAGAGATAATCAACAACATAATATAGTGTAATTCAACATAATTTTAAGTAACTTACTATATTTTAGTATAAATATGCTAATTATAAATAAAAAAAAGTAATCTAACAAATAATTTTTAAAAAAAATTTTAATTTTCAGTGTTATATTTCATTATTTTGCTCTTCATAATGTCTCTAAAATAAAATAAAAAAAAGGAGTAAGCCAGTTATAAAATGACCGGTTTACTGGGAGAGTAAGCCGGCCATTTTATGGCCGGTTTGGACATTTTTGGCAAAAGCCAGAAATTCTGGGCATATATAATAATTTCTAATTAACTTTGGATATTAATAAAAATCTCGGGCCCCATCCGGTATCCGTATACAACACTAAAATCGCTACTGTACGTAACTTAGATAAAGCAGAATAGAAGAGAAGATATAATTTGAAATTCATTGTTTCATTTGTATTGTTCTCATCTGATTTACATTCCTCTGTCTATCACACTTTTGTCTCTTAGTGATTCTAAACAAACAAAGCTAATATGAGCAGACCAGACAGAGAGCATATTCTTCTGTTGAAGATCGTTTATGAGACTTGTCCATTCGATGTAACAATGGACTACTTCAGTTCTATTCTATCAAACACGTATCGTTGCTGTATTGATAAGACAAAGGCCCATAATTTGTAGCAGCTTGGGTCTGATGCCCATCGGACTCAAATTTGGGTCCGATGGGTTCTGTGACCGTCCGATCTGCTTTAAATTCGTGCGCACGAATTTTAAAGCATAAACGAAAGTTACGGGCACGAATTTTAAAACAGATTGGACGGTCATCGAACCCATCGAACTCACCTTGAGTCCGATGGGCATCGGCCAAATTGACCTCCATAATTTATCATATTCGTGATTCAAAGCTTCTGGAAATTTGAAAAATTGATGCAAAAGGAGACGGAAGCAAACCTGACAGCTAAGAAATGGAAGCAAGCTGTGCTAGTACCGGTGAAGAAAGAAGAGAAAAACCTAGTTCTCCTTATTATGGATATATATATATTTTTATTTTTTTAATAAAGAATAAAATAAGTATTTTATAAATAAAAAAAGTTTTTTGAAAAGACATTTGTGAGTTTTCAAAATTGAATAGAATAAATATGATTTTATGAATTTTAGAGGGGGAATACGTAATTTCAAAGTTTTTGAGGGGTATACATGAAATCCCCCAATAAAATAAGTGAGTTTAGACTTCAGATTAAAAAAAATATGTTTTGGAAATTTTAATAACGAAATATCTAAATTAAAAAAAATATGATGGACATATATCTAAAATTTTCTTATTTAAAAAAAAAACTGTCATTGAGCTAATACCAAAATAAATAAAAGAAAATGAAAACTGCCAATGAACTCGTAACACCACCCGTGACGGAGTAGAACAGTTGTTCCCGTATTTGCAAAAGAAGTCGGACATCAAGTTGCTAGGGTTTATCTCGCCTCTGGTCCCGTTCTCTCCTTCTCTCTTACCTACGCAGTTTTCCAACAATGCAAGAACCAGTGCAAAGACCTGAAAACCCTAAAACTAACGGAAAGAGCAAAAAGGCCAAGAACGGAACTAAGGAACAACAACTAACACACACGCTCATCACGTGCACGAAGTCCGGTGATGTGTCCGGCGCTCTCGCGGTCCTGTCCGACGCCTTATCCGCCGGCATCCGCCCCTCCGCCAACAACTTTAACTCCCTTCTCCACCTCCTCTCCTCGCAAGCCTCCCTTGACCCAGCCCTTGTCGACTCTGCCTTCAACCTGTTCGATCAAATGCTTTCATATAATATATCCCCTTCTGAATCGACGATCACGTCAATGGCGCGGATTGCGTGTCACAAGTCAGATGGTGGAGATTTGTCCTTTGACCTGGTCAAGAATATGAATGACAAATTTGGTATTAAGCCTCGGTTGAGAACTTACACTCCTTGCTTGAGTTTTTTCTGTGAGAGGCTGCAAGCTGAGAAGGCATATGAAGTGGAAGCGCACATGGATACAATGGGAATTTCACCTGAAGAGAGTGAGATCTCAAAGCTCCTAGAAGTCAGTTCAAAGACCGGGAATGGAGATAAGGTGTACACATACATGCACATGTTGAGGAGTCATGTGTCAACAGTTGGGAGTGCCACGTCAGAGGCCATAGAGGGGTGGTTTACCAGTGAGAAGGCGAGAACAGTATGTTGCGTGAATTGGGAAGAAGAGAGTGCGAGGGAGGAAATTTTGAAAAATGGTGGGGGCTATTTTGGGCAAGGGTGGCTTGGGACAGGTGAATGGGAGGTGAAGAGGGCCAAAATTGGAATTGATGGTGTTTGTGAAGGGTGCGGGGAGAAATTGAGGGGAGTGGATTTGGGTGAAGCAGAGAGGCAGGGGTTCATGGAGAAAGTGGCTGATTTTGCAATTGAGAGAGAGACCAAGGCTAATTTCTCAAATTTTCAGGTTTGTTAGTACATTGTTTGGTCAATGTGCTTCTTATGTTAATCTTTTTCCTGTTATTAACTGTACGAGGCACTCTAGGCTGTTCGGCAAGGGTCACAAGCTTAAAATTTAAGCTGCACTAAGGAGAGCCCGTTCGGTAATAAAGTTGAAGAGTCACTTTCTTAAGAAGACCTTAAGCTTGGAAAAATGCTTAAGCCATGAAGAATCAAGGCTTAAAATCTTGGGCAAGCTTAAGAAAAGTGGGCAAAAGGAGGACTAAGAAAGTGGTTTTAAGCTTTGTAAATGAGCACTTGTTCGGCAAGCTTAAGACTCCTTAGGGTGCTAAGGAGCTCTAAGGAAGCTTAATCTGCCCCTGCCGAACACCCACCATTAAATTTCTACGAATTGATCAGCTTTTTATTTATTTATTTCTAAGCATACCTATTCTGTATCCCATTTCAGAGTGATGAATTGTTTGACAACTGTGGCAAACCAACAAAATGGTTATCAAAATTAGAAAAGTCAATTTGTAGATATGTTCTCTTAGTTTAGGTAGGTGTAAAGAGATAAATTGGAGAAGAAAATCGTTATTTCATTCTTTGTTGATTGTTTTACAAGAGGAGATTACATCTCTATATAAAGGCCAACAGCTAATTGCATATATGCCACTAACTAATCTAACTGATTTATGCTACTTATTACATCAGTGCCATTGCACAACTGTGCCTATACTCTTGATTCTACTTATGCTCTATTAGTAGGTCATGCATCAAATTTAGGCAATTTGAGAATTGTTTGGTCACTGTGAAGTGTTGATCCTAAATTTGTAACTTTCCAAATTGCTAGCTGGATGACCAGTAGGTTTTCAAATTTCACCAAGTTGGATACATAACCTATTTAAACTATAGAGAACATATCTATAATTTTACTTGATTTTGATAACCGTATTGTCAGTTGTTTGTCACAACTGTTAAATGAGTAAGGTTAGATGATGAACTGCCAACCTACCCCTAAATTGTTTACAAGTTTATTATATCAACTTATTGTGGCTTTGAAATGATTTTGGAATCGTAGAAATGGATGGAAACACACTCTGACTATGAAGCCATAATAGATGCAGCAAATGTTGGCCTTTACCAACAAAATTTTTCTGACGGGGGTTTCAGCATATCTCAGGTTATTCTCTTAGAACTTGTACCATGTATTTTTGTTGTTTCTGTATCATTATGTGTACATAATTATTTCAGATTTACCCTTGCAAAACTCTGAATATTTCAAATATTATTGCCAACAAAACCACAAAAAAAATACCCTCAATGGGAAAAAGGCTGGGGGTGGTATTAAAAAATACAAGAAGACTATAGAGATAGCACCATGTGGGGCATTTCTTGCTTTTCTCTAGGGTTCTACTAGAGAGTTTGTGGTCCTATAGGATTAGACAGGAAAGTTACTGGTTTATTTACTTCTATACATGGTTGTAAATTTTATCTATCATTGACTGAGAGAGCAGCTAGATGCAGTTGTGAGAGAGGTGAAGAAGAGATGCAATGACAAATGGCCGCTTGTGGTACTACACAACCGTCGCATGGCGGCTCTTTCAGAGAATCCTTCAAACCGTGAGCTACTGGAGTCTTGGAAGAGTGTAGGTGCTCTGTACACTACTCCGAGTGGCTCCAATGATGACTGGTGGGTCTTAATGGCTTTTTAGTGCCTCTCTTTTTATTATGTGCAAATTTGTACGAAAGGCTTCTATGTTTGAGTGTTTCCAGTTGCTATCTGTATTGTTAGATAGATTCAAAAACGCTAGTTGGTCTTCAAGAAAGGGCGGTTGTACCTTTTTTCTTCACTAGTCCAGTATGCTTGTACTATTGAACATATAATTTTGCATATGGGCTGTAATTCAATTCTACTTGGCTCTAGCTTTTTCTCAAATAGTGTAATTCTCAATAAAATTAGCCGAGGACAAACCAAAACTTAACCATGATGGTTTCAAAGGTGGTTAAGAAGAGCTCCAATTCTAATGCTGAAAAAGCTTTGACTAAAAAAAAAAACAGTTTTGTACCTTGTATTGAGCTTAACTGAACCCCATCTTGCATTAGTTAGTTTTAGCTCTGTAATTAGGCTGCAATGGTTGAAGATCTATAATACTAATTGTTATGTAGCTTAAAACAGGTACTGGATATATGCAACGATTAGGCAGAAAGGGTTGCTAGTAACAAATGATGAGATGAGAGATCACATTTTTGAACTCTTGGGCAATAGCTCCTTTTTCCCTACATGGAAAGAACGCCATCAAGTACTCTCTCTCTCCCTCTCCCTCTCCCCCTTGTGATATTGTATTAGATTCACAAAGCATGAACTCTTTTCCTGATTATGGTAACTTGGATTTTTAGATTTGAGCTCTCAAATGATCAGGGGCGGAACTAGAAAATCTTGATAGGGGGGGGGGCTGAAATTAAAAATACACAATATGTGGTAGGTGGGATTTGAACCCAAATCCTCACACCAACAAAATAGAGCTCTAACCACTAGACTACAAAGTAAAAATTTGATATTTTATGAGGGGGGCTAGACTATACAAAGTGTTTTTAAAAAAATAATTAAATTTCAATATACATAATTAAAATTTTGAAATCACAGGGGTGGCTAAGCCACCTCTGGCTAACCTTTAGATCTGCCCCTGGCCTGCAAATGATTCCAGGGGTTGTGTGAGGTTTCTGGTTTGGGTCCCCTGTATCAAGAAGTATGGGTTGGGTGAAAAGTTAGGAATTCTGATGAAATTCTGGGATTTCTTTTTGTAATATCAAATATTACTCTACTGTGTTTGCAACTAGCCACTTTTTTTTGCCAATTAAGATTCTCTATAATTGATACTCAACACCAGTTGGAGTTATTTTGCAACCTGTACACAAATATCTTGACCATGGATTGCAAATGTGACAAGATTGCCCCCAATATTACTCATTCAACCAAATGTGTCAACTGCATGTTGTAATAGTCAGCACTTATCAATAAATTCTTACTGAAGTTTTTTTTTTTTTGAAAATTCTTACTGAAGTTAGGGTGAAATTATCAATAGTAAACAGAATATACAAATACTGTCACAGTAAGCTAATGGTTGGGTGCCAGTTGCAAATATTCAAATAACTTTGGCTGCTGCAGGCGTTATTTGGCATTATGAGAAACACCAGTCATGTTGTGCAAGTACATATAAAAAAAATAGTTGCCCTTTACAAAAGGGCAAATTGTTTTGGGCTTGTGGATGAGTGCTTTTACCTCCTATCTGGTTTTGTCAGCTTATGGTCATGTATGACATCTATCTGTTTGTTCAGTTTTGGCTCAGACATAGTCATCTGGTGCTGGTCATGTCTGTCGGATGAATTATCAAGTGCAGAGTTTGTTCGCACTTCTTGGATAGCTGACATTTACGATAGCAAATAAGCACCATTTTGGTATCTCATGCAATTCTTTTATAATAATTTAATCTCGTGCTTCCATACAGGCACAATTTAAGAGTTAACTAAAGATTTAATTTTTTTTGTTAATATTACAATGGCATTGACTAAGTCTTTGCTTCTACGTTTTTTCCAGGTGAAGTACACCTTTAGCAAAGGAAGATCGGTGCTTGTGATGCCGCCAACTTATTCTTCAGTTATTCAGGTTTTTGTTCCTCATCTCTCTTTTATCTTATGCTTTTTTACTAACTTTTAAGTAGATTACATGAATAGTCCCAGAAGTTTTGTGCAAAATTCTCGTTTTGTTTTTCGATTTTGGATGCTATGAAATGTGTTAATTTGCTTAAATAAATAAAAATAAAAGAGCTGAGATGAAAGCGTTATAAGTTCGCATAAAAATAACTGGCTATTTTGGACTATTTTGTTAATTTGACGAAACAGCCAAAATAGTGCAAATGATTAACGACCAAAAATGAAAGCGTAACAGCTAGGTAGTGAGGAGACATTGATAGAGGTGGTCATGAGGCAGAGGCACATGGCTGGATCACACAGAAAAGGGAGAAAAGAGAGAAGAAAGTAGAGAGAGAGAGAGAGAGAGATTTAATTCTGTCTGTTAGTTTGGATTGAAACAGTAAAAGTGACGAAATTGAACAAATAACAAAGTTCAGCGATTAATCAGGTAAATGATGTTCAGTGACAAAAAATGGATTTGGAATGAAATTCGGTGACTTCAGAAAAAAATTATGCATTTTCATTCTTCTTTTGTTTGAGAAACTATCTTCTGAAAAAGCTGGATTTTTGGTTTTGTTTCCTTAATTTCTTTTTATCATTTCGTTAGGAATCAGAAAAAGGATCATGGCACGTTCCAATTGGGGACAAGTGTGAAGATGAGAGAGAGAGAACTTGGCTTTGTATCAGTAGATGGGCTTCAACCAAAGCTTCTGATAGAACCAATGCAGTTGAAGGTACTGATGAAGAGATAAACAGAGAACAAAATGGGACATCTGTAGTTGGTAAAAGAAAACGATCATAGTTTTCCCAAGTATTAGTAGCTTGAGTTGTCAGCATTTCTTTCTGGAGGGCAGAGTTCCTGTTGAGGGCTAGCCTTACATTTGAGTTAATGGGCGGGTATGTTGTACTGTAACGCTTTGTCATGCAGTTCGTGTTTATTTTTTTTGTTTGTACTAATAGAAGGTTTTGCAGGTTAGTAGAAGATAGAACTTTAGCTTTTGTTAGTTGTTACCATGTTTTTGGTTACATGAAAAATCATACTTTCTGCATATGCTGTGATCTTTATTGAAGTATATTAAAAAAAAAAAAAACTGAATTCCTATAGTAACAAATGAAACTTCGCTTAGTAACTACAGTAGATATTTCGATTTAGTATCTTGAAGGAAAATTCTGTTACAAGGACTCTATCCATCATCTGGTAAATCCGAACAAAACAATGGGATATTTGTCCTCCCTGTTATTTTTCTTTATAAAATTTATACTGCTCCGATCTTCATGGTCCATGGTCCATGGAACAGGTCATAGCAAATATAATGACCTGTTACTTTGTTCCTACACATGAATGAGTTGTATGTTACCTATATTTTGTTCTCATCGGTAAATTTGTGCTGAACAGCTCTTTTAGATTTACACCACAAATACCAATATTTCACCTTTTCACTTTGTAAAATGAAAATCGCATCTGTGGAAAAAATATTCTGTCATATATTTTACTCTTTTTTTTTTTTTTTGAAAGACTTGGTTATATTTTTCTTTTTTCAATGGTGATAACAGATTTTTATGACAACTTAAAAAACTATATAGGTATATCTTCAGGTAGTTGGCGTTAGATGGATTCTGGCTGTTGGCACCTTTGATATGTCGTTGTTTTGTTTAGCTGAGGGATTTTGTTTGACTAATGTATTTTTTATTTTTTTTTTGTTTCTCTGTATCATCTCTCATAAGCTGATGATTTGTATAAATGGTTGCTTTCAAATTAAGAAAGTGAAAGCTTGGGTCACTTCTCTACAAAAAATAATAAATAAATAAAAACACGTGCACAAGAGCCCAGTATGGTGATGCAAAATTTTTACTTGCGTAATAGAATTTGATCATCTTAACAGTTATTAATTATCACATAATTTACTTTTTAATCTTTGCGTTTATTATGTGCTTTCAAATAAAGGGACTGCTAAAAATTGACAGCGAGCTTTTCTTTTTGTGCTTTAAAATAAAAGTACAATTAAAAATCAACACTGAGCTTCTTATCGATCTCAGAGAAGTTGTCAAAGAAGGAAGAGAAGATCCTGTAAGCATTGTCTATATCTTCTTTCCCACAAATCTCTCTCACACTGTATCATATGAAAGTATACTCGTGAGAATCACATAGAAGCATCAGATCTTAAAACGTCAATAAATTTGGTCTGGTTCTGTGGACCCAACCTGACAGCTTGACCTGATCTGACTATTGGGTTCGCCTAAATGGGTCCATGGGCCCGGATAAGTTCAGTCTTACTGACAGATGAAATCTGAGCCAACACCTTTTGTTTTCAGAAAGAAAATAAGAGTGCCCATGGAACCAGACCTGACTCAATTGTGTCCCACAAGCTAATTACATAAATCATCAGATTCAGAGTGTATAACGGAGCCTCCTGTTTTGGCTTCTGAACTGTTTGTAATATCTGCATTCCCTCAAATATGAGCAGCATTTTAAAACTCAAGGATCAAGATGGGAACTTGTTGTATTAATTAAATGCTTTTAAAATATGCACTGAGAAATGCATAAAGAAAATCACCTGTGCATAGAGAGCTGAGGTATTCCACAATCTACAGTACGTATACCTACACCTGAGGCCAGTATAGGCCCTATGGTAGATCCACATCCCATGTCATTCCTTACGACAAATTCCTGCATAAAATATTGCAAGATTATTTATATCTAAATTTTAATGACACCAGGCTCATGCAAAATGAAAAAGTATGTATCACACGAAACATCATAATCATTAAAATGGTTGGAAATACCCTGTCCTTCCCCACCCTTTTACGAAAAGATATCAACTCATGCTAACTCTCAAACACAATAGTGTGAGCTAGGGCATTTATGTATCAGGGACAGCAAGAAATTTTGACTTTTCTATGGCCAAAGAAAAATATTTCAAAAAACTGAAAAAGAATTGACCTGAACAGGAAGGTCATGAATTTGGGCAACTTGCTTGAAGAGAAAAGCAGTTACAGCACTGGTAGCATATCTCTGGTTTGCATTATGCTTTATTACTAGTCCCTTCTGTAAACCTGGTCTATGGTGTTCCTCATGCTTGTCTGAGAAGTTCGGATGTACCCCATGCGCCATGTCAGCAGACACTAAATGTGACATAAAATAAAACAAAAGGTGAGAGGAAGTTCTATTTTTCAAAATAAGTTCAATTAGTAATTGAATAATAAAATAAGTGTACATCAACCAGACATTAAAATATCATGCACCCCACCATAAAAAACGAGGCAAATGACAACCTAATAATTGTACCTACAGTCTTCCTCATTTTTGCATATAAAAAAAATTCAAATGAAATTGGGTAGTTTTAGTATCTTCTTTCAGGGATCATATACATGATATTTCTTTCTTAGGATAGGTCGAATTTAAGTAGGGGTACACATAAATATATCCTGCCAATTTAGATCAAATTGGGTTCATATAAATTTAGTGGGGTTGTTGGTTGGCCAGTTGGATTGTCTTTCGAATGTCCAAATTATGCAGTCAGGTTCATTTCAGATCATTTCAGCTGTCACGGGCTATTTGGATTACGCCAGAGTTTGACGGCACCTGTAGTCAAGACTTGAGAGTGCTACCAAAAGCATAATTTTGCACCAAGGTCATCAGCTGGTACAAGGGACTTGAGCCATGAATATGAGCTTCTCAGGATAAGTAAAATGGGTTGTTCAGAACTGTACCAAGAAACGAGGAGCGAATAGCTCGTTCAAAAGCAGCTTCTCCCATGGATTGGTGCACCAGGTTATCAACGATGCGCCGCATTGCTTGAAACATGGTTGGCGCACCTGCCCCTTGCATCGAATTTGAACCCACCTAATAAATTTCGAAATAATTAAAAGGAGATCAAAAGCGATAATTAACCATCTTATAAAAAAATACAGGAGAAAGATATAAATTTGTCTTGACATGTTTTAGAGCCAATGTACAGAATTTGGGCAGGGGTTATAAAGTATTTTAAATTTTCATAGGGGTATGAACAAAATTATTTTCAAAAACAAGGGGCAAAATCAGTAGAGAACAACTTTCAAAAATACCCTTCATAAACAAAAGAAAGTACAATTTGTAGAATACAAAGAGGAAAAGCATAGGTAAGGTACCTCTTCATTATCGAAAAGTGCAACCATTCTGACGGCTGTCTCATCTGACAACCCGTCAGATGAATCAATAAGAGATCTCAATGCGCAGTAACAAGAGGCAAGATTATCGAGTCTTCCAGAAAAAATAAATTCGTTTTTCACCCCACCGAGACAGCTCGGCTGGGTGTCACATACATTCAACTCCATCTCCATTATTTCTTCACACTTGCACCCAATTTCCTCTGATAAAGCCTAACAGAACTTGTAAGAATCAGTTGGACAATTTCTTTACTGTCTATACTCTTAAATTGACTTGAAGACTCAATTTAAATTTCCCTTAAAAAAAGTGGGTAGGACTTGAAGCCTGCCTAACCTTTTCAATAAGAAAGGGTGATTTATTTATTAATTAATGTCATAGTTTCATTTTGTTTATTTGCATTCACAGATGAGAGAAAAAGAGAACTCTTATATCTTGTATAAAATAAGGACATCAAAACCCTCCTCTTCCAATCTATTCAGGGAGTTAGCAATGTCACATACTTCATTTCCATCTTCCATATTGTAATCATTTGCTTTCAAAAATAATTACAATAGCAGACCCTTATTCATTTTTTTTCTGCTTTAATTTGTTTTATTTGTGCAACACAGTGCTAGCAAAGGGCTTTTGTGTATAATAAAAAAAAGACACATTTTGCCCCAGAAAAACAGAAGATGACACAAATTCAGATGTAGAATGGAGAAACTTTTTATGACCCCTATAAAATACAGATTAATCTACCATACTGCTCCCCTTATTTCTTCAAAAAAAAAAAGGCCAAACTTACTTCTCATAGTTTCCTCAGAAAAGGAAAGGGAATATATGATGTTATGTAGGAGCATGGTGGATAAATACAGGAAAAGAGAAGAGGCCTATATCAAAAATCTAAACTCCTCTATCACGATTTATTTATTCAAAGAACATGGGGGAGTAGTACCAGAGGATATAGTTTTCAAGTTCTGTAGCATCGAGCACAATATGTCTTCTATCATTTATCTCAGTTTATGAAGGAATTTTTCAAAAAGATAAGGGAAAGAAAGAGTACATTCAAGAGCAGGGAATGGTGCTGGGGACTCTTATTTGAATTTGTTTTCTCTTGAGATTTGGTTTGGCTCTCTTCGTTTTTTGTGGCAAGCAGTGGTACCAGGTGTGTCTCTAGGTTCGGTTTGAACCCATCCGAATTCACTGTCCTGTCAAAAGGGGCATCGAAACCTTTTTCATATTAAAATTTCAGCCAGTACAAATTGCTAACAGCCAGTGACACCCAATATTTCTCGATATTTTCAACTAACCCAATCATGCTTTGAAACTGTTGCAGAATATATCCAACCATTATCGGGATGATAAAAAAAGGAATAGTCAGTTAAATGTTGAAAACTTCATTCCCACCCAACCCATATTGAATTGATGATGGCTAATAAGTCTAGTTATGAAAAATTCAATGTAGGTTGGTCATGCTTTCTTCTATCTCAAATTCTCAATCTGGTTAGAAAAGACTGTTATTTGCTTGAACCAAAATCTGGTCAGTCTAATTTACAAAAGAATCCAAGAATTTACAAACCGATCTAGATGTATGGCAAGTGTGGGTACACGAAGAAGAGGCCTTTTCACTCTCACGAGGCGGTGCAGGAATGACCCATTACCATCTCTCAAAATAACCCGACCTGCTAAGCTGAGGTCACGGTCAAACCATGTGTGCCACAGACCGCCACCATAAGTCTGCACATTTACGGTCAGATAGCCTGATTTACTGGATGCTGATCTAGGTTTTAGTTTCAGACAAGGACTATCTGTATGTGCGGCTATGATGTGAAACCCATTACCCACCTTGTACCTATTCAAGATGAGTTATTAATTAACAATTGATAGTGAAGAAATTGGTGGCAATTCCAAAGGCCACTTTCTTTTAAAAAAAAAAAATTGATAACAAAACAAACATCTAGCAGTTAAGTGAAAAGCATCTTATAATTTCTGGAGCCATACTGGTACCTCCTTTAATTACTTTTAGTTTCTTTGTTAAGTAATATATGTAATTGTTTACATACTTGCTGACTTGTTTATTTACAGGTCCCTTTGTTCTCTGGTATGTATCTATATTAGTACAAAGGATTTCTGTAACTGGTTTTGATATGGTACCAACATACATTGGTTATCATTTTTTGTAAGAAATCAGTAAATTGCAGATGTTGATTTGTATTTTGCTGTTTGCAGTTTTCTTTTCTTATACTTCCTCACCATAACACTAAGTACGGTAAGTCCATGTACTAACTAGCATATATGTCATCAAAGGAATTAACTTTTCTGTGTCAAAATGTGTACTTAATTTAGCTACAAAGGATGATGGTGTGGCATGCATATTTGATGACAGAATTCAGAAAGGCAGAATTACAACTTACTTCTGACCAATGGAAAAGGCAATCAAACAAGACATGTTGCGGGTGAAGAAGTAGCGCCCCCCTGGCTGGAGATCCCAATCATCATTCTCATTCAACAGCTCAAATCCAGCCGCAAGCAGTTGCCTCTTTGCCTCAGCTGTCAATATAAAATGAAAATATGAAAATGATTGAAAAATGGTGTGAGACATATAAACTACCTCGTATCTTTCATGAATCATTCTTAATTAATGAAAAGATCACACATAATTAAGGAGAAAATAATTTAAAAACATATATATTCTGATATTCGATAGATTTGACACAAGCACCCTCTGAAATCTCGTATTGCATTAACAATCAAAATTCAATTTCAATCTAATACAAGTGGAAAAATTGAAAAGATTAATTACCAGTAGCATGAAATTGAGTCCATGATTCATTTAAGTAATCCAATAAATCTCCAACAATTGATTTTTGTGAGCATTGTTTTACTCCCTCATGCGTGACCTGCTACAATTTAAAAAAAAATGACTTACCAAATCAAATTCAATTTAAAAAACTTGCAAATAAGAAAAAATTGAATTATTTTGCAGCTACCGTTGATTGGGGTTGATCGGAGGTAGAGCATAGAAGACGAAAGGAGGGAGATGAGCCATTAAGACGGCGCCATGCGGCATCCGAGATAGACACGATTGGAGAACTGATAGGAGCATAATTTCTATGTAGGGAAGGATGTAGTGGTCGGAGTACCTGGAGACATCTGAGCGCCATTGTTAGGCTTTCCAATAAAAATAGAAGAAGGGAGTACGTGGAAGTGCGTATAGATTGGATTGCTCTCTCTAAAATCTCAAGTTGTCAGCTCCAGACTCCAGTGGACCCGGTGGGACCCAGATTCAGAAGAAGATGGTCTACATTTTTCTACTCATCTCCGGTTTTAACAAAGCATATGAAAACCGTTAGATTTGATCGGACCGTTCCTAGTAATATAGGGTATCTTCTTTACTAATTGAACTGGAGAGATTTTGGATCTCTCCGTAACAAAAGAGGACGAGAATATTTGAATTCAGATCCCCTAAAGTAATTCACATTTTGGGTTTTGATCTGGATCGTTCGATCTATTTTGGTACGATGAAGGGAACATGGCATTTCACCTCGGGTCGGATTGGCCCGAATTCTGATCAAACGGACGGAATCTAAAATAAAAATTTGAGTTACTTCAGATGATCCGCCTCAATTTTATTAGACAAGGAAAAGGAAATTTTCTCAAAACAAAACAAATAAAAACTAGAGCGCATAAGAACTCTCAGTTAAAAACTTGATCCGCCATCAGTGCCTCACTGGCGAGGATATTTGTGAGAAGAACGAAAATGGAACCTGAAAATGCCCCTTGATTTGCCTTAAATTTATCGAATTTGCTACTCACCTCCTACCCTTTCCACTTATGTCAACCATAGATACCTCCGTTTCTAAAGGCGTAGCCGTGTCAGCATGCGGGGTCATGGCCGTATTCTACGTGGCAGTGCTGTACGCGCCAACTGGGCTGCTACGGATGAGCGCGCCAGTGTCGCGTGAGCAGTTCTTTCTTCGTCGGTTTGTCTGTGCCGCCGTCTCTACAGCCGTCTCTGTGGCGGCTACTTTTTACCTGCTCAGGGTAATAATTCTCTTCTGATACATCCATCTGCTATGCTCCAACCTTTTTCCTGTAATTGTATACTGTATAATTTTAATTTCAGGGTTTGAGATTTTGATTTAATACTTGTAGATTTGCAGCTTTTGTATAAGCTGTATGCAGGGGCAGATCCAGGATTTCTGTCAGGGTAGGGTACTAATCGGGTTCAAACCATTAACTAATCGGGTACGCTAACTGATTCCTTTCTGCAAGAGATAGAAATGGAAGATCGCTGGATGGGCGCTTCTTCACCACTGAGTAGATGCTTTAATCAACCCAATCCAATTTTAAATCACCTTAGGCTAAACAAAAATAGGGGTTATTTCTAAGCTGTTTTTAATTTTACAGTTTAATTTCTTTTCTGTTGCAGTAAAACAGTGGCAGACAAGGAACTGGTACACTGTTGCCCTGTTACCTTTCTTGTAGTGAAATTTTGATTTATGAATGAAATTATTCCTACGGACTTTGATTAAAAAAAAAACTCAAATGACCAATCAGCCCACTTAGTTCTCCTATCTGTCAACGAGCTCATCACAAAAGGGCAATGGATTTTCTACATGACATGATTTCTAAAGGGCATCAGCCTGATATCGTGAATAACACCCTTATATGAGGGCGGTGAAAGAAAGGTGAAATTGAGAACACCCTTATATAAGGGCGTGAGTCTAAGGTCGTGACTTAGAATACTATTATAAATGGATTACGCAAGATAGTCAATTCAACCAGAAATTCAATTCAAGCATCAAACCTAAGGCTGGCATGATCTCCTCTGAATTCTGATTCTGTCTGACTCTGGGACTGCAATCTCCTCTCTGTCACGAACTCACGATCTCTGGTGCGATTCTAAGCAAGATCGCCTCAGAGACTCTGGCGCGAATTCTTTCTCTCTGAGGCAAAGGAGTTTGTCTCCAGCGAAGTATCTTTTTTGCATTTCAGCGGATGCGGAGGCAGGAGCCAGGAGCGTGCTGAATAGACTGGGCCAAACTTTAAATTACTTATCTTGACTGGGCCGTGTTATTTCTGGGCCAGGGGTAGGTACCAGACTGGATCAGAGGTAGGCACATGTGCACAATTGTACTGGGCTTAAAAAAATTTCAAATCCAGGGGTAGGCAAGTGCCTACCCCTGGGCCTTTATGGATCCGCCCCTGGCTGTATGATTGCTATTATGGTTTCTTATAATAAGTCAAGGAGGGGAAGAGATGTGAAGGAACATTCTTATCTTTGCTATTAAGTCTGTGTTTGAAGATGTGAATGGTGGAAAATGGGAGTAACAGTGTAATACATTTTTCTGAACTTTGTTTTGATCTCTTATATGTGGTGGGGGGTAAACAATCTATCAGACTCCAAATGCTCTGTTGTCTCCCTTCTATTTCCCTCCAAACCAATTATAAATAGTCTTCACAAATGTAGTTTCGGGGTGCTAATCTCTAAACTAGCAGGTTGGAGGGGCATGTAAGCAAAGTCCCCTCCATAATTTCGGCACTATGAATCTGTAGTAGGCTAGAGAATGGATAAAGAAAACAAATTGAAGGGCATGAATGTGATTGGAATATTTGAAGCATTTTAAATTTTCACAATCTGAAAAAAAAAAGGAAATTCAAATTTGGGGTTTGAGTTGTTGAGTTTCAGTTTTTAACTTGTTTCTTTACAATTGTAATAGCTGGGAGAATTGGAGGGTTTATCAGCAATGTTGCGCGTCTTTGGCCTCCGAAGTGACCATTTGGTATCTTCATCTTTTGATCTTTAATTCTGTATTATTGCCTATGTTTTCTTAATTTTTGAATAAAAATATTGTAAATGTCCCTTGAGAGCATAATTTCAGATATACTCAGTCCTAAAATTGCAGGAAAGTTATTACTTAGTAGTTAGCACTTGAAAATTTGACTAGCTTGGAGTTACAACTTGTTGACTGTAACTTATGCTGTACATACTGAGCAGACTTCACCCATGGTGACCGATGTGAAATTTTAGCACTTCTTTACATGCAGTGGCAAGCAGTCATGATTCCTGTATCATTGACTTCCCTAGTGTACATGAGCTCCTTTCTGTGCAAATTACAAGCGCATAGCAATAGTGACAGATTTGGATGGATTTCTTGTCTAAAGGACCTTCCTGAAGGAATAGCACGCTGTGCTGGCAATGTGATGTCATGGCGTAATTATGTCGTGGTTAGAGATTTTTTTCTCAATAAGAACAATTGCATTAAACCTTTTGAATTTAGCAGTTTTTTTTACTGTTGACAAGTGCCTGAATTATAATACTAAAAAAAAATACAGAAATAGACAATATAACTTCCTTGTACAGTGCTGGTGCCAGAACTAACTCTTGATTTGTTGTTGGAAATTTTTTCATTATTTTTGTATTCACCAGGCACCCATAACAGAGGAGGTTGTATTTAGAGCATGCATGATACCCCTTCTTCTTTGTGCCGGTTTCAGGACTAGTTTCATTATCTTTCTCTGCCCCATGTTCTTCAGCTTAGGTACTTTCACTTGCTTTTCAAGAATAGGCATGTGGGCTGTGGCACCGTAGATCTCAACCTTTTTCTTTGCATCACATACTTTTTCACCTTATGTTATATTTATTATTTATTTGTATACTTTTCAGCACATTTAAATCACTTCATTGAGCTATATTGCCAGGGTGGACACAGCTTCTCTAGAGCACTCTTTGTTGTAGGTACAATTGACCTGCATTTCATTTTATATCAAATCCATGGCAAAAATGTACAAACAATTACTATTGTCTTGATTTTTTATATTTTTTTTCTGAATGCAGGATTCCAGCTAGGTTATACTGTAGTGTTTGGTTGGTATGCTGCTTTTCTATTTATCCGCACAGGTCTGTACCTTGCACCAAATTACCACTCCAGTTGCTCTAGTACAAATGCTCACTTCTTATATTTAGCTATATCAGTACTAGTTCAGTTGGCCAATCCTTACCAGACTTAACAAAATTGTAAGGAAACATCATGGAAAGATGTCATGCAGCATTTCCCTGATCCATGATACTTTCTGGTTCGCACAGTTCAGTCATAATCATTTTTGGAGGTTCAAAATACATTGTTAGCAGGAATCTACAAAAAAAGGAAACACAAGCAATTGAAAGATATATAAGAAATATGAAAAAGGCACTTGTACTGAGTACAGACTACTGCAGCTTTATCATGTGATTTTTTTCTTATTTTCCTTGCTCTTCTTAACTACTAAACCACAATGATACAGGAACTTTGGTAGCACCTATCTTAGCTCATATCTTTTGCAATTATATGGGATTGCCCACATTTCATGCTCACCACTTTCGAGGTACATATTGTGACTCCAGGTTGTTGTACTGTTTGTCCTATTTTGGTTGGGTACATTTGAGTGCACTTACAGCAGCAATGTACCTTCTACCAAATGAGTACTAGGTTTTCAAGTTTTCTTGTTTTTTTTTTATTATTCATGTTGTTGCTTAGTCGCATTATTAAGGATGCATTTTTGAGGAAAATTGGGCAACGTTTAAATTGAGTCTTAATGTCATTGCACAATTGAGGCTTAACAATTTACCATTACTCCATGAATCTTGCAGGGTTGGAGATCGTAGCATTCTTTGCTGGTGGTGTGGGCTTTTTCATGCTTTTATTTCCTGCTACCAGACCAAACTTGTACAATCATAGGATCACTGAATGCAACTGTTGGCAAGCCTATTGTATCTTAGACCAATGAATTTTGTTTATTTATCTTGGTGCATCTGGAGGTTCCATTAGTTAGGTCAAAATTTGTGCAATACTGTATACTCATTAGGTGTTAGATGGGGTTGGAGACTAAACCGCATTGGAGATATTAGAGAGGTCTCTGTCAAGTTACGAAAACACATATCTATGGGTGATTAAACAACACCAATTTATCAAGTTTCTTCCCTGAAATATTACCTAATTTTTAGTTTGGTTCCAAAATTGGTAGGAGCTAGTTCTTTATATTAAAGGTCAATAGGATTGGTAGAAACTACAATTGTATCAGTTAGTCCTGGCATGGCTAATTACGAGAACGGAGTAGGTCCGATGCCCATCGGACCTACTTTTAGGTTCAACGAGCAGATGACCGTCCAATTTAATTTAGGATTTGTGTGCACGAAAATTGAAACAGACACGCACGAATGTTAAAGCATTCCACACGAATCTTAAAGCAAATCAACGGTGATTAAACCCATCGAACCAGAGTAGGTCCGATGCCCATCGGACCTACTCTGACTTTGCTAATTACAACTATATGATTCGGGTTTTGGTTCACTAGTTTGATTAAAGAATGAGAATTGGTCCAAAATTGTAATGATAAGAATTCTTAAAATTTAGGGACTATTTATGTTGTTTAAGCTAATGTTCTTCAGGGAATCGAAGAAGCTCATTTCGTTGGAAATTTGCTGCAAATTATATGCACTTAATTGTATATACGGAGTTACATTTGCAGTTGGTCACACCCAAGTTAGTCACTAAAATATGCTCATATAATTAAAAAGATTGAGACATTTAAGCTAAGCAATCCATTGTTTTGTTCGGCGAAAGGTTTAATTATAGGAGAATGGTTTCGTTTAGAATCATTGATCGTCAAATTACTTGCTTCATACTACTTCGTTTTAGTAGAAAAGGTTTATTTGCATGAAGCTGTTCGTTTCTACTGTTTGTTCTCGCATTTTTCTATCGCTATCAATTAAATTTGAAGATATAGTAGAAATTTAATAACCATCTCGTTAATCTCAAATACAAAAATAAAATCCAAATTGAATTAAAAATAATATAATTTACTTAAATTCTAATAGTTCCGATTTGACACACTTATGGACACTTATCATCTGAAAACGGCATGATGTCAGTATTTCAGTATCGAAAAGTTGGTATTCATTTAACATTTTGTTTTCTATAGTATGATCAATACTGAGCTTGTTTTCATAATTAAACAATTTAAGAACTAAAATATTAAGACCAATTAATTGTCTCTCTGTTATGAAGTATTCAGCAGATTGATATATCCTCCAACTATGATTGCAACAAGATGAAAAAGCTCCAAGCTCGCTTCATGCATATTATACATAAGACGAACTACATAAAAGAAAGACGACACATTGTACGCAATAAAGTAAGATGAACTAAATGAGCAATGCCGTATATGTTGTGTTAATAGCACAATGACGACACATTGCTCACCATCCTAATGCAGTAAACTTGAACACCAACACAACACGTCATTGTGCTAAATAGTAACATCACTGCTAAGTTCAGAAAATTTTCGAACATATACAATTGATTGTTATTGTATTTCATTTCTGATAATCGCCACCCTTTCTGATTTTACAGTCATTTTCCATTGACAACGGCACAACGCTAACTCCTTTAATATAAAATGACCAAACTACCATTAACTCTTTGCATAATTTGGCAAAGTAAAATCAAGTTTCTACGAGCCCCTCTCACGACTTTGCAGCCTCTACGAAGATTTATAAAAAAAAAAATCAAGTTTCTATTTCATCACAAGACATGAAGTTACCCTACAAAAAGAAGTTGATTGTTACACTTTATTTTTACAAGACAATAGTCTAATCAAGAAAATGATTCCTAGTTAAGCTACTAAATTAAACAACTGAGTTGGTATTTCTCAATTCATCAAAAAACCTAAATAGTAACAAACAAAATTTTAAATAATTCCAATAAGAAAACTTTAACCACAAAAAATAATGGCAAGAGTAGGAAATTTAAACATGAACCACACAAGACCTAATTGACTTATTCTTCACTGCAATAGAAAAAAAAAACAAAGAAGAAAAACAAAATTCACTTCTGTTGTCTAGATTGAGGCAATTTATTTCATTTGGGAAGTCCAGTTATAGGGTCCAGCAATGCCAAGGTTTCATCAGTCAGCACTTTTGGTCCACTTCCAACCCTGGTGCAAATGAAGTAGCTCACATCTCCCGTGAATCTCTGGTACGGCACCTTATCTTTACATTCAGTAGGCGGTTCTAGGGTTTCTATATCTTTCATGGATGTCACACCCGCATCTTGCAATATCGATTTGTCACCCACAACAAAGCTACAAAGGTGCCAATACGAAATTACAAAAGAGTTTTATATGAACAAGAAACAAAATTAGCCACTAGAGAAGTGATGTCACATAATACTGCCCTTGTAGCCTAAACTATACAGTATACACCCTTTCTGGAGACGTATATCTGACCGGAGTTCTGTACAACTTTCTGCATGTCAACTTTACCGAGGATTGAGCAATGCTAACTATACATGAGCAATGCCGTATTCTAATTTTCATATTGGTCATTTAACCAAGGACTGACATGCTGAATTGGTATATAGTGCAATTCAGGTCAGGTACCATCATTAGTAATTTCAATATAATGCTTCGACTACAGAAACCTACGTCTTCCCAAAGTTCGTAAAATACCAGCATTATATTGTGCATGTATGATTATACATACCTAGACAAATCGGTGTCTTGATTAGGAGGGAAATGAAAAAGGAGCCTCTGAAGCAGAAGAGCTGCAGTCTTACGGTTTGGTGAAATTAGCACTGCATTGGGCCCCGCATCAAATGTGTATGCTACCTGCATTTATTTAGGTTTTACTGTCACTACTTAAAGAGATAAAAAGAAATTAAAAATTAGTTATGGCAAAGCAAATCCAAAAAAACTAATTAGATGTAATTTCAAGATACACATGCATAAAGTAATAGCAGGAAACGCATTCACAAGAATGGTACAAGCTACATATGTTAGATACATATTATTGACCTATTTGGTTGTTTATTTGCTCATATTTTTGTTACTTTGTTCATTAATTTTGGTTGGCTCAGACTAGTTATGGGGGAAACTTTGCTAAATAGAGCAATAGTACTAGTATTTAGGTCAGAGAAGAAGATGCACCAGATGCAATTGCAGTAAAGCTTTCACAGAGAGAGGTCTACCTGTGGAGTTTCTTCAGAGTGGTTCCATTTCTCTACAAGATTAATTATCCTAAAATTTAATGCAAAAGCATTTTATTATGTGATTTATTATGTGACATGTTTAATTCAAAACAAGAAATGAACCAGGGAAACTTTAAACAAAAAAATGAACCCGGACAGAAATTTTGCCTCAATTTTATAATCAACTACAAACATAAGCCCAATTAAACCTTGAATTTTGCTAAATTATCCAATTATGACACAATCATTAATCTGAATTGTCACCCAGAAGATTAAGTATGAACCACACAAAACAAATGTCCATATAAAGCACTTCAAAAATGAGAAATATTTCAAACACACGAGAGCCACATATACCCAGTCCTTTCTAAATTTCTTAAGCAAATATTCACTTTGATTTTTTTACTCCAAGTATGGGTTAGCAATTGGGAAGGAGAGAACTGTTTGGGTCACTGAAGATATGAACAGCACCTAAAATATTTATAATATTGTAGGGGTACATATGTTTTTTTTTTCTTGCCTGGTAAAGGTATCAATGGCATTTCTCATTTTTCTGAGGTTGCATGATGCTTTGACATTGACGCTTGCACATAATTGCTTCAAAGAATTAAATATGGAAGCATGCATGTGTGTACCGGTGAGAGGTGTCATTCATGTAGAAAATTGGGGGGCTAGTATCCAAGCATACTGCATGGAACTGATTGCTATCTGCACAAGCCAATTTAGCAAATGATGCGAAATCACGATTTTGTATTGCTTCTTCCATTTTTGATACTCGGACGGGGACCACCGTCTGACATCATTACATCAAACAGAAATTCATCATAATAAATAATAGACATTTCCAGTTTAACCATTGTTGGAGATCCTCAATAAACTCAACTAGCAGGAGTAACCTCAGTTAATTAGTTTACTAAGCTAAAATTAACAATCAATTGTACGATAAAGCATCAAGTTCAGCCAATTCTATAAGTTAGAAACCTCTTACTATGCTATTAATTGGCCACACTTTACTATGCAATTACCTGCTTATCAGACAGTTTTGCCACATTTTACTATAAAATCTGCAAGTCATAATTAACAGACCTGGAACTGACATATATGATATCTTATACTATATGATTTGTTATGTCTAGACCTACCAGAAGGTATCTGTGGTACTATAAAACACTTTGGAAAAGGAAAAGGTGTAAGTTTTTTCATATTTATTAATTCATCTTGAATAATAAAAGCAAAGTTTGTCTAGTAGGCTATTGGATTATCAAAGAAAGGTAAGGTACCTTAACTAATATTATAAGTACAAAAAAATCAACAAAAAAGAAAGATATACCTCTGCACGGTGTTTTATAAGAGCACTGGTTTGAACAGTTTCTCGCATGCCACTGGTACTGCTTGTCTCCTTCTGCTTTGAACTTACCTAAAATTTCAAAAACATTCCTTGTATTCAGTATTTCTATTCAAAAATGCAATCTGCATATTAGGGAAAAGATCTCCCAGAGCTTATGATCTCGTGTCTTCAAAAAAATATACAAATATAATCACTCATTCTTTCTTTGGACATAAGGCAGCATTTATGAATAATCTGGGAACATCAGACTATACATCCAATTGCAAATCTTGGAAAGTTAAGTCCAACATAATACAAACCATCAGGTCTCATCTCTTTTTAAATAATAGCAACAAATTGGCAAACTAACTTTACATACCACAGCAATGATCACGACTAGGTCAGTCCAGTGCGTCTCGTCAGCCAGCTGAATTGCAAGGCTGTCACTTCCATCAGCATTCTGAAAACCCAATATCAAATTAAATAAAATCTGATATGATCTAGTTAGATCATATTATCTTAGAATAGGTGAATTATTAGATAGATGCATTCATGTCTTGTATGCCTGACAGTATTCTACAATGATCATGTGGAGACATGTTCACTGACAGCAATATGAAAAGCCAACACTTATTTATGGTTTGACACCACATGACTAGCACAGATTTTATGGGCAACAGATGCATCTCTATATAGAATGTTTAGAAAGACGTAAAAGACAGTAATAAAGACAATATGCAGGTGCCACTAAACATTTTCAAAAAAAGAAAAGGAAAGCATTATCCTTACATTTCCCATGGCCCATTTCACAAAGCCTCCATACAAGCTACGGCAAGCGCTCCCAGAACCTTGCCTATTATAAGAATTCCCATTTGAAAGAATAAGCAAGTGGGTAAACAAGCAAACATAAAAATGTTGGATAAATATATGAACATTTATACGCACATGTTTTGGTCAAAGAATCATGCACATTTATTCAATAAAACCCATCTAAGCTCTCAATTCTGTATTAACCTATAACTTGACACAATTTAGCCTTATTTCTCAAAACACACACACACACACACAATTTAGCCTTAGAAAATATGCAACTGACCATTAATTTAAATCATTTTATCTTTAGTTGACCATTAATCAGTCAATTGTGGAATTAAGCTTCAGTTAAGTACCTGGCAATTGATGAGATTTGTCCCAAATCCTCCTTCACATTCATCAATTTTGCAAGGGTATAAACTAAGGGGAAGTAAAAGAAAGCGAAGTCAGCTAAACAAAAGACAATACCTAATCACTCATGAGCATAATATAGAATATTAGAGTTTTCACAATCCTCAAACTTAATACCACTCTTATCGGATCCAACAACTGTTCACCCCAGTCATTATGTCATACCAATCCAATGTCATTTTTTGCCAACAGAAAAGTTTATTATATTTCCCCATCAAGATACCATATACATTTAAGACATGAAAAATGCTAAAAGAAAGCTTACGTCAAATAACACATGACTAAAGGGTCCCTGACTTTCGCATGACATCACTTCACAACCAATTTATGCAAAGCTGAAAACCAACATTTAAGCTTGACTAATTTGACTTTAATCAAGAAATATGCTGCTCACTTGAAATAAATCCCATGAGGCACATGCATCAATAATAACATGCACCATTTCCATCAGACTAACCTAACAGCTCGGTCCAGTTGCAAATTAAATCAACTTGCAGAACTTTAATTCTACATTGTTCGATATTGGGAATGATTTGATACTAGAGGGGGAAAGAACAAATTTGTACCGAGGCACGCAAAACCAGCAGCAGAAGAGGCAAGGCCGGCAGCAGTTGGGAAATTATTGTAAGATGAGATGTGCACATGCAACCTCTCCCAATCTTCTTTTTTTATTTTTATTCCCTGTTTCTCATCTGAGACTTCATTTGCACGCTTCCTTATTTCCCTTAAGCACTTTTGGTACCTCTCACCTGACAGAGGTATCTCCTGATAAAATTCATCACATTAAAGCATATATCAGAATCAACGCCTCATTAAGAAATAAAGGCAATTTACATTATCATTTTCATCATCAGAAAAAAAAAATTTCAAGTGATTAAACCACGGATCATTGAATCAGCTTGAGCCACCAGCTCTAAGCAATTTGCAACATTTCAAGGGACATATGCGAAAAGAGCCTGGTGGCTAAAAACTTGGGTGATAAAACACAGCACGACTACTAAGTACTAACTACTAACAAACTTTTAAAATAAGCAAACCTTGCCATTGAGCCACATGCGGTCGCGAGAGAAGCTAGGGCTGACGGCGACAGTGGTGGTGGCGGAGAGGTGGAGAGGATCGAGTGTGAGACTAATGCTGTCGTTGATTGGCAGTATCAGACCCTCGTCCCGCTTCCCCCAGTACTTTATCACCGCTATGTTCGTCGGAGACCTCCCCGTCACCATTACCACCCACTTGGATCCTTCCTCCGCCATTTGATCCAGACTGAACTGCTCAGATGAGATCGAGGAGAGGAAGGCAAGTTACGCACGCACGGTCGGAAACGGACAGAGGCAAAGAAGAGAGAGAATTGAATAAGAGGCAGCGCAGCAGAACAGTTGCTCTTGATGCGAAATACTATTACTAAATTAATAAAGTTGTTAAGAGCGAATATGAAATTTGATAAAAATATATGTTTTGCTGAGTGCTGAGTGCTGTCATTTGGTAGGGGTGAAAACGGATCGGATACGGATCGGATAGTGGTAAAAATTATATCCGTATTTGTATTTATTTTTCGGATACGAATACGGATACGGATAGAATATTAGATGGATATGCATATGAATTGGATATCACTAAATATATATTAAATCATATGATATATGAAGAGAGATCTAGTTATATTCTTTTTTTGTGACACCGAATTACATCTTATATTTTCAAAGTCTAAACAGTCGATTCAAATTGTTCAACATAATGGATATATTAAAATGTGTTTGCAGATCAAATTTTATATTTTTTTGAATTTTTTTTACTATTTATTAAGATGGGTACAAAAATTCAATGGACTGAAATAACGATTTTGTAAAATACTTAATAAATAGTAAACAAATTAAAAAAAATGTAAAATTTGATCTACAAGCACATTTTAATATATCCATCATGTTGAACGGTTTGGATCGACTGTTTAGACTTTTAAATTTTTGAAAATATAGTGTGTAATCTGGTATCACCAAAAAAGAGTGTAAGTGGATCCCTCGTGATATATATCTACTATTGAATTTGGATATTAAAATTTAAAACTATATATGTATCCATATTTATACGGATATTCGGATATCAGATATCCGTATTTAATTTTTGGATACAGATACAGTCGAATAATATTCGATTCTTTTGCACTCCTAATTTTGCGGGTATATTAAGGAATTCATATCACCTAAGGTAACAAAATATTTCTATTTAGAGCTGGACCATTCGATCAGAATAAGCACGAATATTAAAGGATCCGTGCATTTCACATTAGTCCTCTGATCGGACGGTCCTGATCTAACCAGAAATATTCCGTTTCCTCAGAGGATATGATGGACTCGTATCGTGTCATGCTTGCTCAGAAAGAGCAATTATCACTCCTAACCTTAACAAACACACGAATTCGCCCAAACCTACAGAATAAGCAAAAGTTCTGTGCTCAAACTCCCGTTCATTCATTTTTGGTTGCATAACCGTGCAGTCTAATATTTATGGTATGTTTAGCTTTTAAAGAAATAGACATGCTTGATGTCTTGCACAAGTGCATTATATGAAATTAATTCAGAGATTTGGGGAATTTTTTTTATTTTATGGCTGCGAATGGATAAGCAACATCCGTGACAACTTTTTAGAATCAATTTCAGTTAGATACTTACTATAAATTAGAAAAAGAAAAAATAATTGTTTGAGCAAGTCCGGATTTCATGTTACATGTGTATCTGCCGTTCTCTATAGCGAGTCACTGCCATTGAATCATGTGTATAAGAAATTCAAAAATTTACTTGCTATCATATTCACAGTTTTTTTTCAAAAAAAATCATACTCACAGTTATGTTAGTGACAGAGCCACGTAGAGTCAAGAGAATGACTAGTGCCTCCGCTCAATTTTTTTTGTAAATATGTTTTAATTTTTATGTTTTTTCAGAAAAAATAATAAAAGTATATTTAACATTTAACTATAAAATTATGTTTCATTCTAATTTTTTTTTTTCAAAATATATTTCTATTTTTATGTTTTTCTCTGAAAAAACACTATAATTATAAAAAATTTCTTTATTCTAAATTGTATTCCATCTTAATTACTAAAAATATTGGCTCCGCGTTTGAGTCGTGCCAACGCCATGCATAGTGCTTGTACATCTGAATTAAATGTATTTTTATAATCACCACCTAATACTTTGGTCATGTTTTGGATCTACTTCATTAATTATTATCACCACCTAATATCAGAACAACTATTCAAGATGATCGGAATCTATCCATGATTTAGTTATGGCCACTGAAGACTTGAAAGTGACAAAACGACATAATTCAACGAGAGAGAGCAAATTCCTTCAGATTAATCAGTCTTGGCAGTACAGAGCACGTTGCCCACATGGGGGCGTTATAACTGTGTTATGTTGTCCATATTTATTACTAACACAAGTTGAAAGATAAGATAACTATTAAGTTGCCGTCAAGTACTTTAGATATCTAGTATGATCGAGCAGAGCATGAGCTCCCTTTAATGAAAAAACCAGCGTCTTTTGATCTATCATGTTCGTTCATTATCACCACTTGTGTATATAAATTTTAGTTAGAATGTGCTCCCCAAATAACTGCGTGATGAAAAGAGACGGAAAGAAAATGAAAGAAAAACACAAGATAGTTCACCTCCTCTGCACCTAATTTAAATTAGAAGTGAACAAAAAATGTTAAGTTTACATGCAGTTTATATTTGCTTCTCCTCAAATATAAAATTTTAATTTTGAAGCAAGTAATCGATATCAGTCAGGTACGATCAGACTCTCGTTTTCCCAAAATACCCAATTTTTTTTACTATATAAAAGTATTAGTGGCTTATTTTGCGAGAATCCTAAAGGCTCTTAATTTATTTGTGGCTTCTAATTTCATTTATTCAGAAGATGAAAATATTGTAATGACATGAGATGAAAATTGAACAAAAAATACATCACAAAGTATTTAAAATAAAAATACGAGCACTCTTTGTATAACGTTACTCTTGCGAGAATGTTAAAAGGCTCTGAAGTTATTAGTGGCTCCTACTTTAATTTTCTGAAGATGATAAAAATGCAAATTAAAATAACATAAGATGGGTAAGTAAGATAGGGAAAAAAAATACAAGATAATATCTTGAAAAACTAGGAAAGGGCCCAACCGGGTTCGAACCGGTGACCTCTTGATCTGCAGTCAAATGCTCTACCACTGAGCTATGGACCCTTTGTTAATTATTCCGACCTTAATTTAATTTATCCCTATAAAATATGGAGCGCATTAGTTCTCCCACGGGAGAACAGAGGCAGGATTGGAGTACGGGGTGTTGTGTGTGCGTGTGCTTACGGGCTGTTCTCAAAAAAAAAAAAAAATGGAGCGCACAAAAGCAGTTTTGCAGAGTTAACTTTCAACCAAAAAGTATCTGAGAAAGAATCAAATTTTATATAAGATTAAATGAGTTTCAAATTAGTACATTTTAAGCAATGCGTGCCATTCTGAGATAATAAAAAATTATTGCCCAGGATTCCTTATTGCTCGTAGTATTTGAAATTATAAATTTGGAGTCACTTATTATTCACGAATATTTTAGTTCATTGAATAAATTAACTAATTTCTGTTAACATTTAATAATAATTTGCTAATAATTAGACTAATTAACTCTTGTAAAGAGTGAGGCTATAGTACTTTGCAAAATGCAGATCAGTCTGGGCTATGGATCCATATTTCCATTTTAAAATTCAAACAGCTGATATAAACCAATCAATATGATCTCCATATGAAATGTACTGGGAGATTAAATTTTATATTTTTGTGAATTTTTTTACTATTTTTAAGATAGGTAAAAATCACTATTTTTGGATGATCTAGAATCTTTAGATAAAATAACTTTCTATAGTAAAAAAAAGTAAGCTTTTACTTGTTTTAAAAAAATATGAAATTTGATCTACGAATACATTTTCGTATAGAAATCATGTCAAGTTTGAATTGGAATTTAAAAATAAAGATTCATAGTATGGACCAACATGTAATTTACCAAGTACCGTAGCCTCACTCCTATTGTAAAACAGACAGAGCCCAAATTTGAACAGTCTAAGAATTACAAATTAAGTCTTTTCCATCTTAAAACTGCTCAAAAGTACAAAAATCTTTTTGCACATCAAACATTTCAAAATGCAAATCCCTTCTTGATAAATCACTATAACACAACTTAACGCAGGGATTATATAATTATGCAGTGATAAGATACATGACTTTTCTTAAATGAGAAAATTAGTTATTTTCTATGAAGAAAACAACGGAACTCATTTTTCAATTAATTAATTACATGGTACAAAAATTAATATTATGCCCAAATTATGTTGTCCGGGAACTACACTCATGTTTTGAGAGAGTGGGTTAATTTAATCAGTAAACTTTTATTTTATTTTTTGTTTGGACGGAACTAGAAAATTTGAATTGGGATATTGAAACGTAAAATGCATAATGAGTAGTTACTGGGATTTTTTTAAACCAAGCCTCCACAACTGCAAAGTGGAATTTTAACCAAGTTACAAGCACACATTTATCATTTTATGAGGGGGTTGAACCATATAAAAACTCAAGAGTGAGGCTATGGTACTATGTATAGTGCGGATTGGTTTGTACTATGGACCAATATTTTTGTTTTTAAAGTTCATATAGTTCATATGAACCGTTCAACATAATTTTCATATGAAAAATGTACTTGCAGATTAAATTTTATATTTTTTTAAATATATTTTAGATGGGTAGAAAATCACTATTTTTGAATGGTCTATTATCTTTATTCTTTAGATGGAGTGATTTTCTACCCATCTAAAACAATAGTAAAAAAAAAAAAATGTATATTTTGACGTACATACATTATCTTATTGTTTTCAGCAAAAAAAAACTAAAACCAATGTAAAAAGTGTGCATAGAACAAATTAACACAAGAAGATAGATTTTAATAACAATTCTACACCAAATAATTCAAGGTTTAGACAACTCAATTGGAATATCTCAAACAGTAACAAATTCACCTAAAATTCATGAAATGTCAGAAAGCAAGTTATCTCAACTAATCAACCTTCTAGCACAACTGATACATTCAATTTTACCAGAAGGCTCCTAAATGCTCAACCACAGAATCAACTCGGGTAATTTTTCCATTTTGTCTTGGTTCTTGGTCCCATAAGGGCTTATCATCATCTGAAATCTCTTCCACCTTACCTTTTACACCAGAAAAATTCATAGATCCTTTCTCAGTAGATGCATCAGTACCGGAATTCTGTTTCTCGGCATTTTTGGTACGGCGTGAATTAGAATTTATTGAAGTATTTTGCTGCTCAGTGGAACCCAATTGAGAATTTGTGTTTGAATTTAATTGTTTTGAACTGGAATCTCGCCGACGCTTGAGCTCTTTCATGATCAGCATGTTGAGAAGATTCATTACTTGCACTGCATGCTTCAATGCAGTTAGTGGATCTGACATCTGCAATTAGTTTTGCATTGTGTGAGAAGACTGCAGTTCTTTATACTATAGTGTTTTGAAAAGAGATATCAGTAAACACAAAAATAAGATCACAATAAAAGGACTAACTGGTAAACACAAATCAAGATCATCCTTATTTCACATTGAATGTGAAAATAGGTACCTGAACAAGAATAATTGAGATACAATAATCAATATAAAAAGAATCTGAACTGACACAACATGCTTAACAAATAACATATGCCAGAATAAGTTCCTCGATACGGAGAATTAGCTATCCTGAATTATTATATTTTGCAAAAAAATTATACATTTGAGCTAAGCTCAATTCTCCTATATATACATCATGGAGGCAGTGGCAGAGCCACATTGAACCATGGGTAGGCAGTTGTGAACCACTAGATTGTGAAAACTGGGTACAAGTTTATGTATAATCGGATTGTTGCCTACTCCTTGAGAAAATTTTGCTTACCCCTAGACAACGTACGGTCTAAATTGGTTAATTGACGGCAGTCCGCAATCCACTAGTCATACCAGTACAATTCTTTGTCTACCCCTGATAAAAATCCTAGCTACACCCCTGCATGCAAGAGAATATATATCCTACAAGTATATGTAGGAGGGTATCCTACCTGGGTCATGTTTGGAGCGAATACCATGGCAACATTGCGGGCGCTCATCTTATTGACATGGTGCTCTTCGACAACATCGGCCATGAGATTGACAGCCCAATCGAGTAGCGCTGCCTTTACTGTTGGCAGCATAGCCACCAATCGCGTCGCATCCTCCTCAGACTTGCACTGCATCACTTGATCTGCGGACAACGAGTCCAGTAGTCCACCTGGCAGTTCCCGGAACCATGACTGCATGTTTTGTTTTTCATTGTATGTTTAAATTTTTTTAATTATATTAAAATTTAGAGAGGATTAGACTCAAATAGTTTGTCAATTAAGTCATCGTTAAATAATGGCAGAGGAATGAACATACAATTTATAATATTGTAGTTGTGTACTACGGTTACAGTCATATTAATACTTGTAATTTTGTGCGCATTAAGCATGGGCAGAGGTACTAAGAAGGTACGGGGATCAATTGACCCCATTGTTTTTTCAAAATTTATATTTTTATATGTGATTTTCTATATAGTTTTGAATAAAATGTTATGGGTACTATAAAATTGACTCCCATTCGCACTATAAAAATTTTATATAATTGAGCCTCCATTCACGTTAACCCTCGTAGTTTGAAGGTCTGGCTCCAACCCTGGCATCAAGTATAGTTTCCGTGAAGAAAAAAAGCCATGGATTTTGGTACTAATTTAGGAATTATAATAGAAAGGGAAATTACCTTAATAAGTCCAGATAGACAGTGAACATCCATATTGTCTGGTAAGATACCGCGGTTAAGCAGACCTCTTACAAACTCTTCCTGGTTGTTATCTGCAGCTATCCGGAATATCCCTTCGGCCTACATGTTAATTTTATTCTAAAATTTAATTACTGTTTCTAGTGTGCTAGGTAAGAATTCTTATTGGGTAACTTTATGTAATATAGGAGGGCTCCAATGCCTCATTGCTTCATGCTTCAATCATACTCCAACATCTTTATTTTCAATTTCAAAGTTCAAACAGACTATCCGAAGCGCTCAACATGATATCCACATTACAATATGATTGGAGACCAAATTTTATATTTTTTTAAAAAAAATTATTATTTTTCAAGATAGGTACAAAATCATTATTTTTAGATGGTCCACAATTTTATGAAAATAGTGATTTTGTACCTATCTTAAAAAATAGTAAAAAATTTCCAAAAAATATAAAATTTGGTCTCCAATCATATTTTAATGTGGATATCATGTTGAACGGTTCGGATCGTCTGTTTGAACTTTGAAATTGAAGATAAAAATGTTGAAGTACGATTGAGGCATGAAGCAATGGGGCATTGGAGCCCCGCTCGTAATATAGAATAACTGTAGTTCCCATTTTGCAGGGTATAAGTGGTAATTTGAGGTCTTGCAAGGGCATATTATCCTTCCAGTTTATCTCATATCCTATGCATTTAGATTCATCAAAACAAAAACTTAAGAAAAGAAAAAACAATGATGCAAAAGAAAGATGAACCTTCAAACCGCCTTGTGCATACAGTTTATTTTGAAGTAACAAGAGGACTTTGGGCACGCTATTCCCTCTTGAGTCAAGTGAACACTGCATTGATTCAACTGAAACACCGAATACTGTCGCACTGTATCCAGGAATTTTTCAATGTATCAGTAGCGTATATTTCTTGTTCAAGTTAAGAACATAATTAGGAGGGAAAAGTAAATATCTTATTATAGAATTTAAGAAACCTAAGGTAGTATTAATCTATTTGTCTAGTAATTTTAAGGAGAGGTCTGTATTAATTCATGAAATTGGTGCTGATTCAAAAGTCTAGGTACTTTTACCAGTAGATGGTCCAAATTATCAATTGCAAATTTACTCCAAAAAAATTAATAATTGCAGAGACCCCCAATTAAGGGTTCAAAAACTTACCTTAATAATCATGGAATGAAATTTAAAAACTATAAAACTTGATATATTATCAAAACGAAACGAAAATCCTGCAATTCAGTACCTTGCACTAGGAGCTCGATGCAGTGCCTCCGGCTCAAACTCATCCGGTAACCCTAGAAATCCTTGGAACTTGTCAAATGTGACATGGGCCACATGTCGCACATCTGTTGGCCAGCTGATCTTCATTTTTGCTAGCTCTGCTTCAGTGGGACCAACCTCATCACCACTCTCTTCCCCCTCCATTATTCTTCCAAATATCTTATTGTATCCTACCACAGCTAAACTCCTTAGAAAGGAAAACAGCTTGGCCTAGATTTCAGTTACCGACGAGCGGTATAATCTAAATATACAGTCTTTCACAGGATCATGGTCAAGATCATATTGTTCTTCATTGTTGACTTGGAAAAATATGACATGGAAAACAAGAAAAAGAGGGAGAGAGGAGTAACAACCGGAAAAAAAAAAATCAAATGCTTCTTTAAAGCTAATTGACATTTTGTTATATTAGAGAGAGAGAGAGGTATTCTAGATGAGTTGAATGTGTTAGTTCTAACAAGGGACTAGGCAACGTGATCAGCATAACTCTTTCAGATTGGGTAAATTACTGTTAAGTCATTGACTTTTCTGTTAATTCAGTCTTTGTGTAGGGAACAAGCCAATTAGTTGGTTCCCTGTTTTTTAAAATTTTATATAAGAAAGCCACCGTATTTAGCTTGAAAATTATATTGTATTTTGAATTTCTTTTTTTATTTAATTAATACAAATGTTAGAGGCAAATTCTGGCCTCAACTCTTCTTAAAAAAATTTAAAAAAAGCAAGCAGATTTTTATTAATGCTTTAATTTGAAGAGTACATTTTTTTAAAAGAGAAATTATTCTTGCACCCAATATTTGCATCTCTTATCATCTAAAAGTATTTATGTATAGCATGCAAGTTTGTCCATGCATAAATTCATTACTGTTTGTCATTTTTTTTGTATGCTCGTAAAGATATTTAAGTTGCGTAATTTGTGTAATACAATATTTTAGAGTTTTTATTGTTAGTAACATATGATTCCTTATCTGTTCTTTTTATTTTTCAATACGGATCGGATATTAGACAGATACGAATACGGATATGGATATGGATAAGATATTTATTAAAAAATATCAAAGTTCATAATATTTATCTAATTATAATGATGAATAACATAATGTTTTCATAATATATATTAAATTATATGATATATATCTACTATTCGCATACGCATAATTGAAACCTAAAACCATATCAACATCCATATTCACACGAATATTCGGATATCGGATACCCATATCTAATTTTTCGAATACGGATCGGATATTATCCACTCCGTTTTCACCCCTAATTATAACTCTTTTTTTCTGAAATTAATGCCTCTCAATAGGCTGAAAGTATCATTTCCCCGTTTCTGAGATTATATAAATCATTTACTTGGTACAGTGACAATAATAATTAGGTATTAATTATTAGCTAGATACAGCTTGCCGCAAATTAATAAATATATGGAGACCCCATATTTTAGGCCTAAGATGGGTTGCACGTTTCCTTCTCTTTATTATGTACGTACCGAGAATAAACCCCATGTTTTCTTTCAAAATTAAGGCAGATTAACTCGATCATGTATTATTGTTATTGGAGTAGAACTAGGGTGTTCCGAAATTCACCAAATTCGTTTGTGAACTCAACTCTAAAACTTATTAAATTGGCTGCAAATGACGAATCCAAACCGTTGAAATCCTTCTACCTTACGGTGATGCGTTTACATGTAAAACTTTTAAACTTTCGAATTAATTTAGTATAAAGTCAAGTGTCAAAATTAGAAGGTTTATAAATTAATTTTAATGCATTCATTTTTGGACGCCTTTTGACCACTTGACTCTATACAAAACTAATTTAAAATTTTAAAATTTTCACATGTAGACGCATCACTCGTAAGGTAGAAGGATTTCAACGGTTTGGATTCGTTGTTTGAAGCCAATCCGATAGGTTTTAGAGTTGAGTTCACAAAGGGGCTTGGTGAACTTAGGAACACCCTAGTTCTACTCTTGTTATTGTCAATATTTAAAGAGGGCAGTGAATTTGCTCTGTTGGCGTAGAATGGTGTTAGCTTATACTTAAATGTGATGATCACAAAATTAATCGCAATCAACTATTTTTATTTATTTTTAAGAGTACCGGTACACCTCAATATCTTTTAGATGATATTCTCGAGAATTGAACATGCGTCTCTTCGTAGAGAGACAAGAACTCGTGCCACTGCACTAAGTTCGTAGTTCTAATCAACAGATCAAACTATGAAGAAAAATTTACTTTGTTCCACATTAGTATGAGAAATGGACTTTATTGCACAAAAACTTGAGTGCACAATTCTCACATTCATGGGGCGGATTTTAAGAAAGATCAGGAGTGACTAAGTTGCCCATATAAATACAAATTAGTAATTTTATCCTTTATACTTTGTAATTTTAAGTGTTAATATGGTTCAGTCCTTCTCACAGAATTTTAAATATATGATTGTATTTCAGTAATTAGACTTCTACATTGTTGATGTGAAGACTTGAATTTATATTTCAGCCGCTACATATTATACATTTTACCTTTCATTCTCCTCTCCCATTTAAATTTTCTGATTCAGCCTCTGCATATCCAAGTCGGCAGCTTGATACCCAGCTTATCCTGCTAAGCTTGATTACCAAAGTCATTGGGAGTGTTTGTATCCCTTGTCTTTGTTTATGCCTCGGTAAAAAGAAAGAAACGGAAAATAATGGGCCGTGTCATGAATGAAACATTTTTTTGGAAAAAAAGGCCTAAGCCCGTTTCATTATGAAACATGTTATTAGGTTTTGAAATTTAAGGCCTTTGCTATTATTGGTCAAATATTCTAGTACTAATTGAGTCTGAAACATAATTCTTGAGCTTGGCCTTTATCCGAAGAATGCATTGTAGGTCTGATGAGTTTTTGACTTATTTTTTAGTTTGATGAATACCGGAACCGTATGATATGCTTTAAAATTTATACGCACGAATCTAAGAGCAGAAACTCTCGAATCTGAAAGTGTATCAGAATATTCTGATCATCAGACTCAAAAGTAGGTCCAAAATTCATCGGACCTACACTTTTCTCTTATCCGAAGGGTTAAATCACCACGAATTAACTTAATGGTCTTAATAGTGTTTTTAAAGCTGAAAAAATTAATAAAATTAAGCAGTGCAATGATACGAGGAAAATCTTCTGTATCGATTAATCTGCAACCATTTATATAGCGTGTCAAGGTAGCTATTTTAATAGGAGACTATGAAGTACTACCATTCCTTGTACGAAAGAAGGCGCAAAAAAATAAAAAAAAATAAAAATTGGTAGTAGTGGATCTGGCAAGCCTAAATGTTGGGTCCATTTTAGATACACCTGGTGCACATTATGTAAAATATAACAATGTGATTTAGTATTATGTAAAATATAGAGTAGAACTAGGGTGTTCCTAAGTTCACCAAGTCCCTCTCTGAACTCAACTCTAAAACCAATGGAATTGGCTTCAAATGACAAATTCAAACCGTTGAAATTCTTCTACCTTACAAGTGATGCATCTGCATGTGAAAATTTTAAAGTTTCGAATTAATTTAGTATAAAGTCAAGTGGTCAAAATTAGAAGGCTTATAAATTAATTTTAATGCATTCATTTTTTGGGTGTCTTTTGACCACTTGACTCTATACAAAATTAATTTAAAATTTAAAATCTTTACATGTAGACGCATCACTCGTAAGATAGAAGAATTTCAACAGTTTAGATTCGTTGTTTGAAGCCAATTCCATAGATTTTAGAATTGAATTCACAAAGGGACTTGATGAACTTAGGAACACCCTAGTTGTATTTGTTAAATATATATTAGTTTGGGTTCACATACTTTAACAAAAAATTAAAAGAGAAAAAACATTACGGTTATTTTGAATTGGGTTCAAATATGAAGTATGTGAACCCAAAACAATATATTCAAATACATGACGGGAATGAGCAACGAAGGCCTTTTATTTAATGATTTATTTCTCTAAAAGCGAGAGCAACTCACCAACTTAAACTTTTTATACTCCAACCATCGAGGAAGTCATATCCAAAGAAAGATCCTTTAATAGTTTTCGGTACTCACCCAAAATTTGAGAAATCATATATGTTCTCTTATATTAAACACGTTGATATCACGATCCGTCAACGACTGTGATTAAAGATGAAAATACAGATCGAACATCAGCCTTCTGATTGTACTAGAATGAGTGCAAACATGTATATATGTTCACCTTTTTAAATTCCAACAAAAGTTCAAACATGTATTATTACTGACAAATAGAAATGACTCATTTGAAATATTGATTTTCTCGAGGGTCCTAAGATAAAACTCACCTTCCTTTGTAAGTATTTAACGTCAATATGTTAATATTCCCTCTTGCTTAGTAGATCAGGGATTAATTAATCTAATCAGGGTAGTTTTGCAAACTTCCCTAATAACATATAAATTTTTTTGGTCAAAGCAAAATGTTCTCTCCTCTCACACCTCTTCTGTTGGCTTTCATGGCTACTTGGAGCCCCTCTTTGTTGCATTGTTCAGTAATAATACAGCTCTATTTATCTCTTCACTATTTTTCTTCCTTGATTTCTACCAATGGACAAAGGGTATTTCTCTTCCCTCAGTCTGACAAGGTCTCCTCCATTGTTAGCATGCAATATAGAACTGCATTTCACTTCCAGCCCCCTCAAAATTGGATAAATGGTATGTTAATCTTTTCTTCAAATCTTGCTGCTAACAACTTTTAGAACAAACAGATTCAAATTTATTTTCTTTTTTAGAAAGCTAAAGAAAAGGTTCTGGCCTTAATTAGTCTTGAGATTTTGTTACTGTGATAAGAATACATTTGAAAACATTGGCATTTAATGTTTAGCACTATTTAGTATTTAGGCCCACAAAAAATTGGCCCTTCTCTGAGTCTTCTATTGCTTTTGTGATTTTCTACTTCTGATAACGTTTTTAAAATTTTAACCTAACCTTGTTTACATTTGTTAACATTTGCATGTGTTGCAACAACGGAACTCATAACAAAGATCCAAATGGTATGCATCTCTCTCTTTGTTCTTCTTCTCTAGAAAATTGTAGTTTGATCTCCCATTTTTGCCAGATTATATAAAGTTTGGCATTAGTCTGATCCTATAAACTTGAACATAAATAGGACCGATGTACTTCAATGGCGTGTACCACCTATTCTACCAGTACAACCCGAATGGTTCACTTTGGGGAGACATCATATGGGGCCACTCGGTCTCCACAGACCTCATCAATTGGATCCGACTTGAACCCGCATTGAGCCGCACCTCCCCTTTCGACATTAAAGGTTGCTGGTCCGGTTCAGCTACCATAATCTCACAAAACCAACCAGTTATCCTCTATACTGGTGGAAATTCTGAAAACCAACAAATGCAAAACATGGCTGTACCAAAGAATCAGTCCGACCCGTTCCTCAGGGAATGGGTCAAATCTGATCATAACCCTTTAATCCTACCAGTTGGGGATTTGGATCCGGGTCAATTCCGGGACCCAACAACCGGTTGGCTGGGACCAGATGGGCTATGGAGGATTGCAGTAGGAGCCGAGTTGAATGGACACGGTGCAGCAATTCTTTACAAGAGTGAGGATTTTGTACATTGGAATAGGACAAAAAAGCCTTTGCATTCCACCAACTCTTCTCGGGTTTGGGAGTGCCCGGATTTCTACCCGGTGTCATACGAGAGGAACCGGGGTTTGGACCCATCTGTGCCCGGATCCGGCAAGGAGAAGCACGTTCTAAAGATGAGCTTAACGGATACAAGAATGGACTATTATTTACTTGGAAGGTACTTTTCATGCCCAAAGTCATTGGTTTAGTAATTTCTGAGGTCAATAATGTGTTAAAAAAAAAAAAACAATAGGTATGATGAAGAAAACGACGTTTTCGTGCCGGATAAAGAAATAGAGGAATATTGGATGTGGCCAAGGATAGATTTTGGAAATTACTATGCTTCAAAGTCGTTCTATGATTCGAAAAAAGGAAGGAGGATTTTGTGGGGGTGGACAAATGAGTCAGACAGTGAATCAGACGATGTTGCCAAAGGATGGGCTGGTATTCATGTAAGTATATGCTTTTATCTGACCAAATTACAAGTACCCTTGTAAACTTGAAATATCCCTAGGCTGCAGGAAAATCTTGAAATGCTCACATGTATCATTTTTTCTTGAGAAAATATTTCTGGGTACATCCCTTAAGAAACAAACCTTATATGCAAATGTCATGAGTAATCCCGGAAATCCTGATATATAAAATCCTGCAGATAAGTTCCTACTGTTAAAAGGCAATATAAATCTTACAAAACATAAAAGTCCTCTCTTAACCCATAGCATGGTAGCATGTAAAAGTAATTCCCAAACTAAGCCTCGTTTTGTTATGTATCTGTCAAGTGAAAATTAGGAACAAGAGGCACACAAAAGTAATTCCCAAACTACTATTGCTTTGCTGGTGTCATAAGAAAGTTTGTTCCTAGAAAAGATGTAAATTTTCCAGTATTAGCTGCTAAAAATACAAGTATCGAATAATATATTGGCCCGTTAAAGCAAGTCTCATTAAAGTTACCTAAGCTAAAATGTTATGGAAAAATGGACAAGTAGATGCCACCAAGTCAACTAAAAGAATGTGATTAATTATTTCTGATATAGACCAAGAAACCAACCACTATATGGAACTTGGATATTTAGTTCTTAAAATTCAAGAACTAAACCCAGTGATTTGTAAAATTTCTACGACTAGGCAATACCGAGGTCAGTTTGGTTGGATACAACTGGAAAGCAACTGATACAATGGCCAGTAGAAGAGATTGAATCCCTCAGAACAAATGCAGTGCACCTGCAAGATACCGAGCTGAAATCTGGTACCAAACTTGAAGTCAATGTCACTGATGCTTCTCTGGTAACAGTTCGTTTTTCTTTTCATCTTTTTAATACTTTTGTCATACTGCTTTGCCATTTTGTCATAAAGTATAGCATACAAAGCCAACTCATAAAGGTTATCTGAAAGCATATTTCAATGGACTACCCTGCAAAGGTACTGGAAACTTTTACCTCAGAAACTAAGGTTATCTGAAAGCATATTTGCAACAGCATTTTTTATTTGAAATCTGGTTAGCTTGAAGATTTATTATGCTCATGAATAATTTACAGCCCACTGAGTAATCTTCAATTAACCTTTACCTCAGATACGACCCACATCAGTTTATATTTTTATTATGCCTTATTTATTACCGATATTGTCAAAATTTTCAAAAAGTACCTCTTGTTGGTCCTAACCTCAGCGTGTTTCATGTAAAATTACTAAACTTGTAATTTTAGTGCCAATTGAAGATTGGTTGAGGCTATATTTGTGAAATACTGCATACAACTTGATTCCTAATTGGGTTAATTAAAAATTGAAGCCAAGTTCTATCATATATTCCTAATTCTCTCTTTTTAGACTCTACCACTAGTGCATTTTAAAAGTCGAAATCTACATGTGAAATTTGATATTGAAGTAACTACAGGCAGATGTGGAGGTGGAATTCAACTTGCCAAATTTGGAAAACGCAGAGGACTTTGACTCGTCATGGTTGGCTGATCCTGAGGGGCTTTGTGGGACCCAAAATGCTACGTGGAAAGGCGTAATTGGACCATTTGGGCTGCTTGTGTTGGCCTCTGATACCCTCGATGAATTCACAGCTGTTTTTTTCAGAGTTTACAGAGACCAGAACAGATACATGGTTCTCATGTGCTCTGACACAACAAGGTTTGTCAAATTATGTTCAATTTCACTATCTGTGCTTTGACTGCACAGGTATAATCCTAAATAAAATTCTTCCAAAACTACATTGTGTTATGCAAGGCCTATCTGGTATTGCATTATGTAGCAAGATCAGGCTAGCTTAGCAGAAAAGTAAAATATGTAAACCTATTTTTGTAAATAGGTCTTCATTGAGAGAAGGAATGTACAAGCCAGCATATGGCGGTTTCTTGGACATACCTCACCTTGCCAGAGAAAGAAAGCTCTCTCTCAGAACTCTGGTAAGTAGAAGCAAATTTAGTTTTAAATTTCAAGTTTTGTCATGTAATACTTTCTTACAAACAAATTCTGGCATGTAATTGCTTGCAGGTACATAGTCACAATCGGTTGCTTAGTTATACATGCTATATATTCAGTATTAATCATTCAATTACACATTTTTGTTATATTTTCTTTTTGCCAAACAGATAGATCATTCAGTTGTAGAGAGCTTTGGTGGAGGGGGAAGAGGATGTATCACGGCTAGAGTTTACCCGATGACGATTACAACCGGAAATACCCACATTTACGTGTTTAATTACGGCTCTGCCACTGTCACCATGACCAACTTAACTGCTTGGAGCATGAGGAAAGCCAGTGTTAATCAGAAGCGTGCCTAAAGAAATTAAAACCACCATTTTAGATTTTTTTTTTTAATTCTTTTTACTTCATCATTCTATTTTTATTCTTATAGAAAATTATTCAAGTTCTTATAGGAAAAATTTCAAGGGAAAGTAGAGACGTAAATGCCATTTTATCTGAGGAGAGAATCTGTAGTAGGCTAGTAGCTATCTTGAATTTTTCATAATTTTAATATGTTATACAGAGATATTGTTTTTGCTTGTGAAGTCACTAAACTGACCCCATTTAAACAGATTGATCATACGATTTTGCTTCCTCCCGACAAAATTATTGAACCCATAATTTCTTGAAAGGTCACTAAACATTCATTCCCCTTTATAACAAATTGATCACACGACCTTAATTCATCCCCACAAGTCGTTGAACTTCTAATTTCCAATCAAATCACTATGTTATAATAGTTGGCACAAGTCCTTGGACTTTTAACAAATTTCTTAGTGCACGACTCTTTCTACGGAGAGATCGCAATTTCTCAAAAATAAAAGATGTTGAGAGTGTACCGGACCCTTTAATAAAAAAAAAATCACTTTGTTATAAGTTCTATAAAAAATTCCGGATGGAAAATTAATTTAAATATTAAATTGTTGGATATTATGACTTCCAACATTTATTTCAAAAAAAAGTTCAATAAGAAAACTAACAAAGTGTCGATATCATTGTTAAAATTGTTGAAATCGCCAAGAAAAAAAAAAAAAAGCATTCATATCAGCAAAAATGTTCTACGATCACACAATTTACAAAAAATACTATTCGCATAAACAAACATTATTGTTCGCGTTTGTAAAATATGTCCATATTGTCACATTGTTAGTTTTATTGGAACGAAGTTATTTAGTTAGAACAAATTATAGTTAGTTAAAGGAAAATATTATATACGAAAAACTTTGGTCACCTACGAAGAAATTTTGTTAAAATTTGTTTCATTTACATAATTTGAAGTCTATGCTTAAGTTTGTTCGATTTGATCTAACGTCTAAACTTTTATTAGCATAAGTTAACAATTCTTGCACTTTTCCAAAGAGTAAATTTATGTTTGACAATAATTTTTCCGAAATTTTTATTAATATCCAAAATTATTAATTAATTTCACAATATGTACCTTCTTCGCTCGGAATTTCAAAAATGACCAAACCGCAGAAAAAGTTCTCGATTTTCAGCTACCTTTCCGCAAAATTAATTCCCGGTTCCTGCCTCTCTGAAACCGAAGAAAAAATTTCCGATTCCTAGAACCGGAGATTAAATTTCCGGTTTCTTGATTCATAACCGGAAATTTAATTTGCGGTTCCGAAACCGGTAATTGTTTTTACGATTTGAGATCCGGAATTTTGTTTTTCAATTTCGAACCATTTCGCCTATAATACGCGGACAGTCGGAGAAAAAAAATTTCGGACCATTCATAACCAGAAATTTAAGTTTCGGACCATTTTGTTTTCCTAAACTACTTTACTATTTTCTAAATTAAATAGTAAATAAAAATATTAAAGATATCTGAATTGAAGTTCCGATCGATCGACAGTCGGAGAGAAGACGAGAAGAGACAAAGGGAGACCAGAGAAAGAGAAATGTGAGGGAGAGAGGGGGTGCGTCTTTGGTTAAATAGGCAGAACTCCGAGACCGGAAAAAAAGTTTCCGGTTTTGAGGACCGCAAATTTTTTTCCCAGTTTCTATTGATGAAACTGCGGATTTATCTCCGGTTTCTAAAACCGGAAACTTTTTCTCTGATATTAGAGAGGCTGGAACCGAGAATTAATTTTGCAGAAAAGAGGTTCAAAACCAGAAATAAAATTTGCAGTTTGATCATTTATGAAATTCTGAACGAAGAAGGTGCAGATTGTGAAATTAATTATTTATTTTGGATATTAATAAAAATTTCGGATAATTTTTCATACATAAATGTATGCTTGTTCAAACTAATGCACGAATAGGGAATTTCAGACGGACCCATTTTAAATAGTGAATATAAACTAAACTTTGTCTTGTTGATTTAATTCAAATTATTGAAGCTGATGTGCAATCAAACTTGATTTGCAAATTGCAATGAGATCTAGCTGCGAGTTAGCTCAACCGAACCCGACAACCAGAAACCCACTAGGTTAGACCCATAAGCGGAGCTAGCATATAATAGGGTAGACCCATGGGCGCCATGGGCGGAGCTAAGGGTCTGATCAGAACGATGCCAAAACCGTTCAAACGGAAAATAGAAATGGAATTCGTGTCAAGTTTGTGATCAGAAGCAACAAAAAGCAAGAGAAAAGACTTCGGTTGGCGCGATTTGGAGAGGCCAAAATCGCAAGAAGAAATCGTACCAGAAAGGTAGAGATTTGACGAGAAACGATTTCGTAACAGTGAAAATACGTTGCTATCCTCGTATTCTCTCTCCTGACTTCCTCCCGTTCATCTTCTCTATCAAGTTCGTTCCAAAAAATTCATTGTCAGACTAGCCCTAGAAGAAGTAGAAGTCTGACAAATTGAGACCTAGAATTGATTTTTTTTTTCACTCCTCAACACCTGGAATCTAGTAAAATGCACTAATTTAGCTCTCTTCGATCTTGATAGCCACAAATAGCGTAATAATTTTCTTTAATTTTGTTGTGAACCACCATCCCATCTCCAATTTTATTTCCTTGCTTTAGCCGACCTAGTGGCATTAATTGTATATTAAGTGTATTGTTAGGTTCTTTTTTTACTCTCCTACGTTGAATTCTTTCATTTTATTTGCACTTTTCGCTCAGCAAAGTTTAATTTCAAATGAAGTATTTTCCATTCTTTTCTATTGAATTGAATTCTAATCTTGTTAATTTTTATTCCGATCAGACCCTAAATCAAGCAGTTCAGATCTAGCTGGTACAATTTGAATCGAATTACGACAGCAGATGCAAATGAGGATTATTGAGGGTTTAAGGTTACATGTATGTATATTTACAGATGGATCCGTGCTATAGATTCGTATTTTTATTTTCAACATTCAAACAGTTTATTTTAACCGTTAAACATGATATTCATATGAAAATATGTATGGAGACTAAATTTTTTTTTTTTTTTAAATGTTCTACTATTTTTTTAAATAGGTAGAAAATCAATACTTTCGAATGGTCCATAATTTTAGATCAAACAATTTTCTACCAATATAAAAAATGTAAAAAATACTAAAAAATATAAAATTTAATCTGCAAGTACATTCTTATTGAGCAATTCAAATCAACTGTTTGAAGTTAGAAAACAAATACACTAGTCCTTGCCACGCTAGCTGCTTTGTAACATGCATATCACCATTGCCGGAAAATAACAGGTTGCCGTTATTCTAATGGAATAACAAAAGGAATAACGGAGCAGATTTATTTCCCGCCATCGCTTCATTCAAATTGTGATTTCATATTTATTTTTGTCCGTATAGATGTGGGACTAATAAGTCAAGTTTATGAATGATAACATGTCATAATGTTTCTTATAATTGTACGTAGTCCGAGCTCTCAGTCTCAGGCTCCCTGTTGCACCGTTGGCTATTGACATGGACAACACACTTGTTTCAGAAGAAAAAATATATCATAATAGACAGATAATAAATGATTAGATGACAACTTTGATTCGCATGCATGAAAATAAACAAAATTGGAGTTTATGTCTGAACTCTAAACCCCGCCAATTACACAGCATTTTTCAAAGGGTTTTGGAAAAATATTTATTCAAAGCTTATTAAATCCGGTTAATTTAGTTTTCAATCAAACCGACAAATTTCAAATTAAATAGTTTGGTTTTTCAATTTGAATAGTTTGGTTCGGTTAAATCTTTTACTTCGGTTTTTTATATTTTGTTTGATTTAGTTCACCAAACAACCTTAAATTTATTTTAATTTTATATTTGATTCGGTTTAATCTCTTAATTCGGTTAGACTTATATATATATAGAGAGAGAGAGAGAGAGGTTGGCTAATATTAAAACGTTTGTTCCGGAGCCGTGGTGCAACCAATTAGTTTTCCGACTTTCAAAGTCCAAACAGTCGATTCCAAACCGTTAGATGTGATCTTTATATTAAAATGTGCTTAGAGACCAAATTTTACATTTTTTAGAATTTTTTTACTATTTATTAAGTAAGTTTTAAAATCGCTGATTTTAATAAACAGTGAAAATTTTATGGATCTTGAAAATAGCGATTTTAAAACTGACTTAATAAATAGTAAAAAAATTCTAAAAAATATAAAATTTGGTCTCCAAGCACATCTTAATACAGATTGAATGTTGAACGGTTTGGATCGACTGTTTGGACTTTGAAAATGTAAAAACCAAAGCGTTTGTTCCACGGCCTAGGAATAAACTTTTTGATATTAGCCAACCTCTCTCTCTATCTAAATATATATATAGGACAGTGCTACGGTGCTACGCGTATATAAGGGCCCTCCGTGCTACGGCTCACTTTTTGAGTTTTCAAAATCCTAACGGTCGATCCAAACCGTTCAACATGATCTCCATATGAATATGTACTTGCAAACCAAATTTTACATTTTTTAGAATTTTTTTACTATTTATTAAGCCACTTTGAAAATCGCTGATCCAATGGTCCAGAAAAGTATACTGTTGTGTACAAATTAGTGTTTTTTCAAAGTGGCTTAATAAATAGTAAAAAAATTCTAAAAAATGTAAAATTTGGTTTGCAAGTACATATTCATATGGAGATCATGTTGAACGGTTCGGATCGACCGTTAGGATTTTAAAAAATCAAAAAGTGAGCCGTAGCACTGAGGGCCCTTATATACGCATAGCATATTAGCAAAATCCTATATATATATATAGTGCTTGGCTATTATGCTTATATAAGCATATGCCCACATATGCTTAAATAAGAATTTTTGCGTTTCTAATGTTCAAATGGTCGATCCGACCGTTCATCTTGTTCTCCGTATTAATATGTGCTTGGAGACCAAATTTTACATTTTTCTAAATTTTTTTACTATTTATTAAGCCACTTTGAAAATTGCTGATCATATGGTCCAGAATTTTGGAAACACTGTTTTTACTGTTCACCCAGATCAGCAATTTTCAAAGTGGCTTAATAAATAGTAAAAAAATTCAGAAAAATGTAAAATTTAGTCTCCAAGCACATATTAATATGGAGAACAAGATGAACGGTCGGATCGACCATTTGAACATTGGAAACACAAAAATGAGTTATAAGCATATGTGGGCATATGCTTATATAAGCATAGTAGCCAGCCCCTATATATATATATATATGAGTGAGCCTATGGTGCTATGCATAGCACGGATGGCTAGTGTACTACGGCTCAATATGGTACTTTTTAAAATCCTAACGGTCGATCCAACCGTTCAATGTGATAACCATATGAATATGTACTTGCAAACTAAATTTTATATTTTTTCGAATTTTTTTACTATTTTTTTAGATAGGTAGAATTTTGATGGTCCAGAATTTTCAGAAAACACTGATTTTTCTACCTATCTAAAAAAATAGTAAAAAAATTCGAAAAAATATAAAATTTAGTTTGCAAGTATATATTCATATGATTATCACATTAAACGGTTGGATTGACCGTTAGGATTTTAAAAAGTATCATATTGAGCCGTAGTACACTAGATATCCGTGCTATGCATAGCACCATAGGCTCACTATATATATATATATATATATAAGAGAGAGATAGGCTATCATGCTTTGGGAAGTAAAGAGCTTCCCGCTCATATCTCCATTTTTAAAGTTCAAACAGTCGATCCGAACTACTCAACATGATTTTCATATTAATATGTTCTTCGAGACCAAATTTTACATTTTTTGGAAATTTTTTACTATTATTTAGAATTTTTGAAAATCATAGCTTTTCATTAAATAAAAAAATAATAAAAAATTCACAAAAACACTGATTTTCAAAAATTCTAAAAAAATTTTTAAAAAATATAAAATTTGATCTCTAAGCACATTTCAATATAGAGATCACGTTGAGAAATTCGGATCGACTGTTTCAACTTTGAAAATAGAGATATTAGCGGAAAATAAAACACCATATTTACTTTCCAAAGCATTGTTGCATCACTCTATCTCTCTATATATATATATATATATATATATATAGAATCTGGCTAATATGCTACGCGTAGCATACAGGGTCTCCATTCTACGGCTCAATATTTGAGTTTCCAAAATCCTAACGGTCGATCCGAACCGTTCAACATGATCTCCATATGAATATGTACTTGCAAACCAAATTTTACATTTTTTAGAATTTTTTTACTATATCGCTAGATAGGTAGAAAATCACTTGATTTGAAAATTCTGTACCATTCAGATCAAGTAATTTTCTACCTATCTAAAAAAATAGTAAAAAAATTCTAAAAAATGTAAAATTTGGTTTGCAAGTACATATTCATGTTGAACGGTTCGGATCAACCGTTAAGATTTTAAAAACTCAAATATTGAGCCATAGCACGGAGGCCCTCTATGCTACGCGTAGCCAACTCATATATATATATATATATATATATATATATATATATATAGAGACTGGCTAATGTAATAACGTTAGAACTTCGGCCGAAGTTATAACGGGTCACTTTTTGCAATTTCAAAATCCAAACAACCCATCCGAACCGTTCAACATGTTCTCTATATTGAAATGTGCTTGGAGACCAAATTTTACATTTTTTGGAATTTTTTTGCTATTTATTAAGCCACTTTGAAAATTCTGATCCGGTGGTCCAGAAAATTTGGCTGTTTTTTACTGTTTACCGTTGGATCAGAAACTTTCAAAGTGGCTTAATAAATAGCAAAAAAATTCCAAAAAATGTAAAATTTGGTCTCCAAGCACATTTCAATATAGAGAACATGTTGAACGGTTTGGATGGGTTGTTTGGATTTTGAAATTGCAAAAACGACCCGTTATTACATTAGCCAATCTCTATATATATATAGAATTGAGCTATGCTACTACATGGAGTAAAACGCGTTGGTGCTCCACGCCGCTATATTTTTATTTTGAAAATCCAAACGACCGATCTGAACCGCTCAACATGATCTCCATATTGAAATGTGCTTGGAGACCAAATTTTACATTTTTTAGAATTTTTTTACTATTTATTAAGCCACTTTGAAAATCACTGATCCGGCAGTCCAGAATTTTTTACTGTTTTCCACTGTTCACCCGGATTTTCAGATTTTCAAAGTGGCTTAATAAATAGTAAAAAAATTCTAAAAAATGTAAAATTTGGTCTCCAAGCACATTTCAATATGGAGATCATGTTGAGCGGTTCGGATCGGTCGTTTGGACTTTCAAAATAAAAATACGGCGTGAAGTACAAACGTGTTTTACTCCATGTAGTAGCATAGCTCATCTCATATATATATATATATATGTATATATATATATATATGTATATATATATAGAGATTGGCTAATGTGCTAACGTTATAACTTCGGCCGAAGTTATAATGAGTCGTTTATTAGTTTTTAAAATCCAAACAACCGATCCGAACCGTTCAACTTTTTCTAAATATTGAAATGTGCTTGGAGACCAAATTTTACATTTTTTGGAATTTTTTTACTATTTATTAAGCCACTTTGAAAATCACAGATCTGCTGTGAATAGTAAAAAACAGCAAAATTTTCTGGACCACCGGATCAGTATTTTCAAAGTGGCTTAATAAATAGTAAAAAAATTCCAAAAAATGTAAAATTTGGTCTCCAAGCACATTTCAATATAGAGAACATGTTGAACGGTTCGGATCGGTTGTTTGAATTTTGAAATTGCAAAAACGACTCGTTATAACTTCGGCCGAAGTTATAACGTTAGCACATTAGCCAATCTCTATATAATATATATATTATGAGGAGGGATCCACTTACAACAAATTTGAGTTACAACAAAGTTACAACATTCATTTTTTTCATTTTCAAAGTCCAAATCGTCGATCCAAACCATTCAACATGATTATCTAAATAAAATGTACTTGCAGATCAAATTTTATATTTTTTTGAATTTTTTTACTATTTATTAAGATGGGTACAAAATTCAATGGTCTAAGTATGGCTATTTTTTGTAAAATACTTAATAAATAGTAAAAAAATTCAAAAAAATGTAAAATTTGATCTGCAAGCACATTTTATTGTGGAGATCATGTTGAACGGTTTGGATCGACGATTTGGACTTTGAAAATGAAAAAAATGAATGTTGTAACTTTGTTGTAACTCAAATTTGTTGTAAGTGGATCCCTCCTCATATATGTATATATATATATATATATATATATATATAGAGACTGGCTAATGTAATAACGTTAGAACTTCGGCCGAAGTTATAACGGGTCACTTTTTGCAATTTCAAAATCCAAACAACCCATCCGAACCGTTCAACATGTTCTCTATATTGAAATGTGCTTGGAGACCAAATTTTACATTTTTTGGAATTTTTTTGCTATTTATTAAGCCACTTTGAAAATTCTGATCCGGTGGTCCAGAAAATTTGGCTGTTTTTTACTGTTCACCGTTGGATCAGAAACTTTCAAAGTGGCTTAATAAATAGCAAAAAAATTCCAAAAAATGTAAAATTTAGTCTCCAAGCACATTTCAATATAGAGAACATGTTGAACGGTTCGGATGGGTTGTTTGGATTTTGAAATTGCAAAAACGACCCGTTAGAACTTCGGCCGAAGTTCTAACGTTAGCACGGTAGCCAGTCTCTATATATATATATATATATATATATATATATGTATATATATCTATATATGTATATATATATATATATAGTAAGGCTACGGTGCTTTGCAAATTAAAACACCCTCTTTAATTCGGGCCACTTTTTCAATTTGCAAAACCCAAACAACTGATCCAAACCGTTCAACATGTTCTAAATATTGAAATGTGCTTGGAGACCAAATTTTACATTTTTTGGAATTTTTTTACTATTTATTAAGCCACTTTGGAAATCGCTGATCCGGTGGTCCAAATTTTACTGTTTTTTACTATGGACCACCGGATCAGCGATTTCCAAAGTGGCTTAATAATTAGTAAAAAAATTCCAAAAAATGTAAAATTTGGTCTCCAAGCACATTTCAATATTTAGAACATGTTGAACGGTTCGGATCGGTTGTTTGGGTTTTGCAAATTGAAAAAGTGGCCCGAATTAAAGAGGGTGTTTTAATTTGGAAAGCACCGTAGCCTTACTCTATATATATATATGTACATATATATAGAGTATGGCTAACGTGCTTCCTCTAGAACTTCAGCGATATGCTTCCGGGGGCATATCTTAGTGTTTGATGTTCAAACAACAAATGCAAACCGTTAGATGTGATCTCTATATTAAAATCTGCTTGGAGACCAAATTTTACATTTTTTGGAATTTTTTTACTATTTATTAGGCCACTTTGAAAATTCCAGATCATATGCTCCAGACTGTTTTTACTGTTCACCCGGATCTGGAATTTTCAAAGTGGCTTAATAAATAGTAAAAAAATTTGAAAAAATGTAAAATTTGGTCTCCAAGCAGATTTTCATATAGATTGAACATCTAACGGTTTGAATTTGTTGTTTGAACATCAAACACTAAGATATGCCCCCGGAAGCACGAGACCGAAATGCTTCCAGAAGCACATTAGCCATACTCCATATATATGTGTGTGTGTGTGTGTGTGTGTGTGTGTGTAGATGGGCTATTGTGCTTTGCAAAGTAAAACCCCATATTTACTTCGGGCCATTTTTTACAATTTGAAAATCCAAATAACCGATCCGAACCATTCAACATGTTCTAAATATTGAAATGTGCTTGCAGACTAAATTTTACATTTTTTGGAATTTGTTTACTATTTATTAAGCCACTTTGAAAATCGCTAATCCACTGTGAACAGTAAAAAACAGTAAAATTTTCTGGATCACCGGATCAGCGATTTTCAAAGTGGCTTAATAAATGGTAAAAAAATTCCAAAAAATGTAAAATTTTGTCTGCAAGCACATTTCAATATTTAGAACATGTTGAACGGTTCGGATCGGTTGTTTGAATTTTCAAATTGCAAAAAATGGCCCGAAGTAAAGAGGAGATTTTACTTTGCAAAGCACAATAGCCCATATCTCTCTCTCTCTCTCTCTCTATATATATATATGAGGTTGGCTAATAAAGATAATGTTTTACTTCCCGCTCATATCTTCATTTTCAATGTTCAAATAGTCGATTCGAACCTTTCAACATGATCTTCATATTAAAGTGTTCTTGGATACCAGATTTGACATTTTTTGGAAATTTTTTACTATTTTTTTAGAATTTTTGAAAATCATAGTTTTTCATTAAATAAAAAATTCAGAAAAACAATGATTTACAAAAATTCTAAAAAAATAGTAACAAATTTTCAAAAAATATAAAATTTGATCTCCAAGCACATTTTAATATGTATATCATGTTGGAAGGTTCGAATTGACTATTTTAACTTTGAAAATGAAAATATGAGCGGGAAATAAAACACTATTTTTAATTCTCAAAGCAAGTTAATCCATCTCTCTTTGTATATATAGAGAGAGAGAGTCCGGCTAAATTGCTTTTGGAAGCACTTGGACCGAAGTGCTTACGGGTCAAATTTTAATATTTAATGTTTGAAACGTTAACTTAAGTAGCTCAATAAATTAGTTATATAATATACATGTAGAATACTGACTTTTACTATTTTTGGAATATATTGACAAGTTTAATTTAGTTTGGTTCGGATAAAATTTTGGTTTGAGTAGTTCAATTCGGTTTAGTCAAACCGATCATTTGATCCCTCCTAATTGTGATTTGTGCGAACAAATTTAGCACCTAATAAATTTAAACGGTTCGTAAATCTAAACCGGCTGGGTCTGTATGAATTTCGATGTGAATCGAATTGAATTAAATTTTGTTCAAAGCTATATGGATCAAAATTCCATCCTTGTAAATATGACTATGCCGCATTGCTAATGTAGATGATATACCTGTTAAATTGCTAAATGGAAAACCTACGAAAGAACCAGAGAGTTATACCTGATTAAAAAGAATTTTCCAAACCAAAAAATTAAGTGTGGCACTGGCAGCATACTGAATTACTGATCATACATAATTGCTTTTTTGACTAGAAATTACTGAACCAAACGTTTCTTTACTTTTTATTTTAAAAGCAACCATAATAGATAGAACAAAACAATTCCACGAGGCACAAGCAGCCAATGCAATGACTGCATTAGCTCAGAAGAGACATGTGCGTACGCCAGCTCACCATTGTAATTAACAGAGACAAATATAGGCTCGCAGTCATAATAAACAGAGATATGTATCAATGTATGTATTAAGATGCTTCATTAAAGATAATTGGAAAGCCTGGTAAAGATAGAGAAACAGAAAGAGTTTTGGCTTTTCGCATATTTAGTCAAAGCTGAAAAGATGAGAGGAGAGAAATGTAGCTTCCAAACCCCACAAAAGTAACATTATACGATAATGATAGGTGACTGATGATATGGGTTCTGCAGCTTCTGCTGCGAGCTCATAGAAATGTCTCCATCACCTCCTTTTCAGCTCAAACAGAGCAAGTTGAAATCTTTATTGAATTCTTCCTCTGAAATTGCATAGGACCAAACAAAAAGAGATACCCTTTTTGCAATCTCTCATTGAATTGAAAAAAATTTGAACTTTAATTATCATCTCCTAAACGGGTGTGGGGTGTTTGGCCGCATTTTTCAAAAGAGAAATCATAAGCATCTCTATTTTGGTGGTGCATGTGATTGTCGTCAGGTGGTTCAATTGCTGTGTACAGTATCCATGACATGAACTACCAAAAATTGAACAAGCTCGAGGAAAACCAAGCTCAACCCAAATAATAAAAGGAAAAAAAAACAAATTCTATTGGTAAAGCCAAAAATAATGAAGTCAAACAGCAAAATAATAGATAACTGTTTGCATTAGACGAACAATTATACATAAAAAAAAAAAGACAATTGTATTGTGCAAATTGAATGAGAAATGTTGCTCAACTCAAGCTAACAGGTGGTGGCAGTGCGGCTTCTGCAGCACTTGCGATGGTCAAAGCTTGCGGCTGAGGCATGTCACGAATGCCATTTGTGGCTTTGAGATGGCTCGAGGACGGCATGGATTTGACCGATGAGGCCGAAGAAGCGGGAGGTCTGAAAGCACGCATGGGGCTAGCGAAAGCCCAGCCCCAGCCCCTGTGACTTCTCCCGACACCCCCGGTCGACATTCTAGCACTGCCGTCTGCAGCCGTTGAGAGCCAGTAAGAGGATGAAGAAGAAGAGCTGAAGAAACCGGAACACCTGATCCGCATCCTGTGTGCCTCGGTGCACTCATCCTCATTATCTTCCAATTGGCCCGGCAGTACCATTTTGTTGGACTTGTTGCTGTTGGACTCTCGGTGTGACTCCACCCGCCTCAGCGTGCAATCGCCAAACCCGTTTGAGAGGCGCTCCAAGAAATCGCCCGAGAAGCTCCTGCTCCCGCAGCCCACTGACCGAGATCTGGCAACTTTTCTTCCAAAGGAGGAAGACAAGGCATTGCTCTGGCTGCCTCCTGGGCTTGGACTCTCATCCTCCCCCACCACCGCCCCCAAATGTGCATCTCTCTTTACCGACCCTTCGTCGTCTGTAGATCCTAAGTGGCCATGGTTTCGGGATGACGAGTAAGAGGAGACAGATCGCCTTCTCATAGAAGCTGCATTAGCAGTTGAAGTACCAGCGGTGGCTGTGGTGGTGTGAGGAGAAGAAGCACTAATGCCGGTAGAGGTAGAGGAAGAGGGGGAGAGGTAAAGGAAGGACCAGAAGCTCTTCTTGCGCGGGCTATCCATGGTGATACTTGCAGAGTGGACCGGGTTGTCACCAACAGGCTTCGGAGCCACCGATTTGGTGCGCTTCAAATTGAGAGGCGGGGCGGCAGCAACAGCCGCAGATGAAGAAGAGGAAGTAGACTTAGGCGGTTGTTGTTTTTTCTTGTGCTGGTGGGGGTGATGGGTAGAGGTTAAAAAGGAAGAAATGCGGCTGCTCCGGGAGCGGTGGTTTCTCACATGGGAAGAATAGGAAGAGGAGGAAGAGGAGGTGTTGTTGTTGTTGGTGTTGGGTTGAACGGTGTCCATGGAGCGAAAGGAGGGAGGAGACGAGTTGTTGGAGGAAGGAGGAGGGTGGAGAGGGAAGAAGGGGTTGGAAGAGTTGGAGGAAGAAACAAGCTTTCCAAGCTTCTCTTGGAGGCAGAAAGCACAGATCCCGCCTGGATTCGGGTTGCTCTTGTACGGGTGCTTGCTGCATTGCATCCCTTCTTCCTCCACGGCTACACCTCCCCCCTTCTCTTCTCCCATTTTTCTCAACCCCCACCAATCAAATCGAGAGATCCGCTCTGTTTTGTCACTTCACGGCGACGAGTCTCTTGATTAGCGTAGAGAGTATCTCAGCCTTTCTCCTTCCCTCTTCAAAGGGAGGAGCAAAGAGGAACCAAAATTGCAAAAGAGAAATGGAGAGGAAGTGCCGAGAGATCGAGGAGAGAGAGAGAGAGATGGAGGGGCATACTGTCTGTTTGTTTGCTTGTGAGTATTTTAGTGCGGCTTCTTTATTTTTTTTAATGTTTCATTAAGTTTCAGTAATGTTATATAGGTGTTGAACTTCACATCAACTTCTGACCTTTGCAGCTACAATCATTTTCGATCGTTAGATCAAAATCAAACGGTAGTAATTAAACTTTGATTATCGATGGGTTTTTCTTTTCGACTTTGATCGTTCGATTATGATCGAACGGTGTATGCGTAAGATTATCAGACCAATACCGTTACCTATGTTGCAGCGGATGGGGAGGCATAGGTCGTGAACTACGAGCCCTCGCCAGAGGGAGAAGCCGATAAGCACGTGGATAAGAGTGTTCAATCGAGAATTGGAAGCAGAAGTATGCTGGGATTCTCTGTATCTCACATTCCATGTGTCTCCATTATTTCGAAATTTTCCTTTTTGAAAGCCTTGAGAGTAGGGCTGCTCATAAGCCGAGTTGAGTCTAAGTTGAAGACAACTTGGATTCAACTCGCGAACTCATGAGCCGAGTTGAGTCTGAGTTGCTAATTCAGTTTTGAGTCAGAAAATTTAATTTGAAATCGACTCGCGAGCAACTCGAGTCGAAGCGAGTCGACTCGTGTCTCATAATATAGTGCATAGTGAGACAATCTAATTTAATTTTAACAAATAAAATATTACATAGTCTACCAAAATAATACACAATTAAAGACATTACGACAATGACCAATACATAATTAAAAATTACGAAAATATCAAAATAGTACATAATTAAAAATTACCAAACAAATAAAGTCTAACAAAACAATAAAGAGTCTAATAAATTAACAAAAGAAAATAGTGCATAATTTATCAAATTACGAAATACTGTGAGAAACAGGTATAAGATTTGAGGACACAAAAATTAGGAATATATAGATTAGAGTTTGGTGTGAGTCCAACCGAGTTGATTCCGAACCGAGTGGGGTAACTTGGATTCGACTCATAAATCAACCGAGTTAGTTAACTCGAGTCAGTTTTGACTCGAGTCTGTTTCAACTCGAGTTATTAACAAGTTGAATCCAAATTGATTCCGAACTGAGTTTCGAGTCATGAGCTTTTTGTGCACCCCTACTTGAGAGTAGGGCTGGACAAAATTGCTCAAACTCGTAACTCGCTCATTTACAACTCGAGTCAGTTCCAAGTCGAATTGGCTGACTCGTTTAATAAATGAGCTGAGTTTGAGCTTACCCCAACTCGCTCATTTATAACTCGAGTTACATAGCATTGGTCACAATAAATCCTATAAATTCAGACCCTTCTAAATAACTAAACCCAATTGCTGATTCTTATATACTAAGTTGCTGTATGAAAAATTGCTGGTGCTTATGTACTATTGTTATATGAAAAATTGTTGGATACTGATAAATTATTTTACTAGTAGTATATAATTAACTGGTTAAACGAGTTATAAACGAGTTGTTAGCCAACTCGAGTTGATAACAAACTGAGTTCGAGTTTGCTCTACAACTCGTTATTACCATCCCAACTCGAGCTGTCCCGCATTTATTTAATGAGCTGAGCACGAGTTGGAGGTAACTCTCTCAAACTCAATTCATTTACAGCCCTACTTGAGACTGCAAAGTGGTGACCGGAATTATACTATATATTCAAATCATTCAAATTGTTCTTGAATCTCGAAGTTGCAACTGTAATTCTTAGCTCTCCATCATGCAGTAACAAATTTGTGATGCCCTAATAATTTATCAGGGTCTAAAATTCATAATTTAGTGGGACGTTACTTGGGGAGAAATAGTGGAGGAACTCTGGTGGAACCATCAATGGAGCCTAAGTCCACCTCGACGAATGCAGTGGAACACTACTTCGTGGACGATCTGGAGGGAGAGAAACAAAAGAACATTTGCGGACGCAGTAAAATCAAAGCCAATATTAATCAATGATATGACCTTGAAAATACAAAACTGGATGCGGTTTGTATAAAGAGGTTACGAGGTCCGATCATGACAGGTACTTATACCTCATATATTGCATCGTTATTTACTGAGTAGTTTGTAAATTGTAATTAGATTTTTTTTCAACATAATTGTCAGTGACAGTTCGCCAACTTATCTTAAAAAAAATCCATAATACAATTATAATTTAAATATAGTTCGTTGTTTATAATGCAAGTACTTTTACAAAATAAATAAAAAGTTCGTCAATTTTATGAATAGTATAAAATAAATATTTTTTGTATAATTTTTAAGAAATATGTTGAAAAAATAATAATTCTAATATAATGCGGATATATTGTTCTCTCCCAACATTTCATTTTTTTATTGTTTTTAATTTTTAATGTAAGATTATTCGGTTAGGTGATACTTTTTTTGCAAAGTGATACAGTAAATCCAGATGTACTGATTGAAGCGGGTCATGCAGATGTCATGTGGATGGCTTCTTCATTTGACCAGCACAAGGAGAGTCCGAATCTGCTGCGATTCCGAGATGGATCGTAGAATTCTGAAATTTTAAGATTAACGGTTCAAATTTTTTTGTGTGCGGATCTCGGAAACGTTCTTGAAAAAGTAAATTTTCATGCACGCATCTCAAGAAATATCAACAGTTGAGATCGGATCGCAGGGTCCTGTGATTCTCCGAGAAGCACAGCAGATTTATTTTCGCACAAGGAACCACAGCTGTAATAAAATATTAATGAGACTACTCCACCTAGCTTTCTTCTGCATTTTTTTACTGAAGATAAATTAACTTAAGTAAAAGGAATTAATGGGTGGTGACCTGACAGATGAGATGAGATCTATTATATTCACTGTTAAATTAGTCTGAGGTTTACGCTTGCTGCTATGGATCCTGTGTTATCCTAGAACAATCATAATAACGGTTCTTTTTAGTACAAAAGAGTTTTTCTTTTAATTTTTCTGGTACAGTGGTACGTCTAACATTCGAATATGATTTTTTTTTAAATTGATCGTAGGAATTAGAATTTTTTTTATAAACTATAATTAGAAAAAATATTTTTACCAAACCAACGTGATTACTTTTTTTTTACAAAAATCATAAGAACCGAATTGCCATTTCGGTCCGGTATTTTTTTTTTTGGACCGAAATGGCAATTCGGTCCCTGTTGGTTTCACAGTTTGCCGTGTAGCCTTTGGTGGGACCGAAATGTCATTTCGGTCCAGTGTTTTTTTAGCCCGGACCAAAATGCCATTTCGGTCCCAACTTTTTTTTTTTTAGGGTTTGCATAATGTTGAATTTCTCACTTGTGTATCATATATCATATCGGATGTAGGTCAAATTGAATTTGAAACCGAAAGACAATTAAATATGTCTTTTTAGCCAGATCATTTTTTTTATCATAGAGGATATTAGATGAAATTTGAATTTACTCTATTTTATTTTCAATTTTTTTGGCACAACCTAGTGAGTAAGAATTACACATCTTTGTTAATGTAAATGTTTTCTTAACTAAATTTACAATAATGCTATTTATTAAGCAAATTCTAAAAAAAAAAAAAATTGGGACCGAAATGGCATTTCGGTCCAGAGTCTTTTTCGGATTTTTTGTGGCCGTCTTTCTGAAAATTTGTGAAACCAATACGGACCGAAATGCCATTTCGGTCCGGAAAAAAAAAAGCGGACCGAAATGACATTTCGGTTCTTAAAAACAAAAGTAATCATGTTGGTTTTCTAAAATTATTTTTTTTAATTATGGTTTATAAAAAAAATTCTAAGAATCAACAGTATTGTAACGGCAAATACCATTGTACGATTTTATGTTTTATTAGTATGACAGGTCATGTGTTTTTCTATCATCAGTTAGAAGAAAATAATAAAAAAAATAACTGTTCTTCGCGATCATTTTTTTTTATTTGTGAAACATTTATAGTATAAAAGAAGCAATCACTTAACTTTAAAATGTTACGAAAATTCATTGAACATGTAATAAGAAAAAATAGCTAGTTGAATAAAGAATACATAATCCGAGCAAGCAACAATATAATGTAGTACGGCAAGTTATTATGCTTATTAAACGGATTTAAAAATGCCTTTCTAACACAGTATACATGACGGTATATATGTCTACCTATTCTGGCCAGTCGAGACTACTCGGCACACTTTTAAAAAACTTTGTTTGAATTTTAAATTACGCATGTATTTTTCAAGCAAATATAATCATGTTCATGGCACGTTCGGTTGTCACGGTATTGTGATGGATGTAATTTTTTTAGTACGGGAACAAACAAACTAATATGCGGAAATCGTGCTCGTGAATATGCACGGGAATTATTGCGAGAATGTGCTGAAATAAATGTTCAGTTCTATCATGTGAATCGTTGTGAGGACTTCTAATCTGAGAAAGATATTAATAGTTTATAAGATTCGTTATCAATATCAATTTCGTGATTAATTGTTATCAATAGTCTTGTGAAATTCTAATAATCTAAATTCTAAAGTCTCATAATTCACATATAATAAAATTTAGGAAAATAAAAAATAAAATTGTATAAGTATAATAAATTATATTTTTCTTTAATCATGTAAATTATATGAAATATATTAAAATAATGACAAATAACATTGTGATTTTTTATAACCGAAGTATTTTTTATAATAATAAAATTAAATTAAGGGTCTGATCGGAAAGGAGATTTTTCTCACACAAATAAGCAATAAAAATGGAATTGCGCTTCTCGTCTAATCCCGTGATTTTTATTTTTACCCAAAAAAAAATATATTTTAATATAAATAACCAGGTTTTTAAAATATTTTTATTTTTACCCAAAACGCTAGGAATATCAGCAAATCACACCACAATAAAAATGACATCAAACCAAAAGTAGCAAATCACACCACAATAGTAGCCGATCTACTTCTAAAACTTCAACTAATATACTCTTCTATAGAAGTACATCAAGATAATCATGGGTGGAAAAAGAAAGGAAGCAAACAAATGAGCAGGAACTATGACCAGCAGGAACTATGACCAGCAGCAGAAACAATATCATGAGCTTTGTTTTGCACCAACAATTATTGCAAAACCATGTTAAAGTCTGATAATTAAAGGAATATCAACTTATCACTTTTAAAATATTAAAATTGAAGATGCCAATCAACAATGACAGGTGTTAGGCGATTTATCTAGGTTTACAAACTAGTAGTCATGGTTACATTGAGACTCCCTTCGTATTTTAAATGCATGTAATATAACTGTAACATTGCAAGTTAAAAAAAGAATACCGGTCTATACATGAAAAGAAAAAAAAAACATTGCATTCTCTATTCTATGAATCTGGAGTCTAATCCAAAACCCGATACAAAGTAATATAATCAAATCAGGTCCAAAATCCACAGAGAGCTAATTCACCGATTAGCAATTATTCAAAATTCCGTTCTAATTATTCAAAATCCACTAAGTATTCACCGATTAGCAATTATTCAAAATTTACTAAAAGTATTCACCGATTAGCAATTATACAAAGTAATAGCAATTATTCAAAATTTACTAAAATAATTCACCGATTAGCAATTAATCAAAATTCCGTTCTAATTCACCGATCAGATCTTTCTCTGCAGATTAGCAATTATTCAAAAACGTGGTTATTCCAATTACCTTCAAATTTAAACATTTCTCTTCTCTAATTGAGTTTAATCTTTCTCTGCAGATCAGATCTTTCTTCTTCTCTAATTGAGTTTAATCGAATTTAAACATTTCTCTAATTGAGTTTAATCGATTCCAGAAATTCCAGAAAATTGAGTTTAATCGATTCTGAAATCGATTCCAGAAATTCCAGAAATTCCAAAACCCGAGTTTAATCGATTCTGACCTGAGCAGGGTTGGAGGCGCAGGGGCGGAGGCGGAGGGGCTAGGCGGAGGGGCGGCGAGGCGGAGGGGCGGCGAGGCGGGGCTAGGCGGAGGGGCTAGGCGGAGGGGCTAGGCGGAGGGGCGGCGAGGCGGAGGGGCGGAGGCGCGGCGCGCTGCTTCTCTCTTTTCTCCTTTTTTCTGGCGGAATCGGCGACACAGAGAAGAAGAGTTCACGGGTCGGGTTTACTCTCCAAAAAAAAATTCCGGACGCTAATATTCCTAGCGTTCCGAATTAAGAATTCGGAACGCTGATATTCCTAGCGTTTTGGGTAAAAATAAAAATATTTTAAAAACCTGGTTATTTATATTAAAATATATTTTTTTTTTGGGTAAAAATAAAAATCACGGCGTCTAATCGGAAGAGGGTGACAAGTGGGAAAAGAAAAGAGTTCGCGCGATTTGAAAGTATTGAAATTTGGCGAAGAAAAATCCAGGACAGAAGTAAGTGATTTGGCGAGAATCGCTTTCACCAACAAAATGAAGAAGAAGAGGCGGAGACGCAAAAAAATTGTGGATCTCGGTGGTTCTTGGCTGAAGGAAAAAAAGAAGAGGCTCGGAGGAGCTGGAATTCATATCCTTCTCGGTACCGTAAAAGAGAATCTTTTAGAATTAGTTAATCCAGACCGTTCTTTTAACTTGGCACAAATCTTAAAGAAAACCCCTACATCTTCAACAGGGACCGAATTGAATAAATCTAGGCCGTAAGTTGTGGACCCTACTGTCTAATACCTAAGAGGGTACTTGACCCTTTGTGGGTCTCGGAGGTCCGTAGTTGAAGGGGAAAAGGAAGAGGCAGAGCCGCAAAGAGGGATCCATATCCTCCCCGGTACCGTAAAAGATTCCCTTCACTTTACGGTTTGAGATTAACTCCTAGCCAGTTTGGGGTTCGGGCTGACAGAGAGGGCAGTATTATTAGGCTTTGAGATTCGTGCCAAATTAAAAAGAACGGTCCAGATCAAGCAATTGTAAAAGATTCCCTATTACGGTACCGGGGTGATGTGAATTCCGCAAAGAGTGGGTTGAGCTTGCATCTTATTCATTAATTCGCTTCTTCTGTTTTATTGTTATCCATAACATTTTTGATAAAATATTTGAATTTTTAGAGTTTTTTTCTTACTATTTAAGATTGAATTCTCTCTGTTTATATACATATTATGATCAACGAAATTCATTTTCAAATCTATTCTTTTCATCTCTTTAATATTGAATTGAAATATGTTTTCGGTTCAAAATCTAGATAATTTGAGATCATTATAATATTTACTGGATTCAGATGTGAGTAAAAATAAGTATAACTTATTCAACAATGAATACTAATCTATGTTAGTTCGATTCGACACGGCCACGATATCAGATACGCCAGCTGGCGTGTCCTTAATCAGCTGATACGGTCATCGATACGCTTTGATTCGCTGGGATACGCCTGGACCACCGTGGCGCGCAAATACACCACGCACCGCACCGCGCCAAAACCAATTTTTTTAGCTGTTGCTGTGAATCGAACTTGGGATCTGAGGCATAACAACAATAGCCTTCTACCACTATACCACTTTAACTTTGTTGTTACAATAGAGTACTTATTATATTTAATATATATTTCGCTATAGTATTGTTTTGCCATATTTAATTCATATAATACATGTATTAAATTAATAATATAATTAAAAAATAAAAACATATTATATATAATAGACGTATTTTTTAAAATTACCGTATCGCCATATCCATATCGTACCCGTATGATACTAATGTATTCAACATTTTTTTTATTTGAAAATTTTGAAGAAAGAGATGAAACAAGAGATCATGGAACAAATAATTTAGTTTAATCTAATATTTTTTCCACATATTTATAATAATAAAATAAAAATGAAAGTCAAAAACTCTAATTACATATATAAAAAGAAAAAAAATATTTTTTCCCACTAAATTTAGTGCCCATCCGAAATGGGGGTAGAGGGTGTAAACGGATCGGATGTTATTCGATTTTGTCTGGATCCGAATCCAAAAAATTACTTAAATTATCCGATCTGTATCCATATCCGAGACTATCCGTATCCGTATCCGAAAAATTATAACGGATAAGGATACGGTAAAATATTTAACTATGTGTAACTATCCATATCCGACCGTTTACACCTCTAAACCACAACAAATATACTTATGTTCTTAAATTGATTTATTAAATTGCATATACATACCAATGATTTATTAAACTGCATATACATATATATTATGATGAATAATATAACACTGTGACATAATTTGTGACTAATATTTTGATGATATGATATATGTTTTGTAACCAACAAACTTATTATGAAAAATATTAGAACTAATTTATGAATGAAAAAATTATATTTATATGTTATTGTTTACTAGAATGTACAATAGTAATTTATTTTAATTATCTGAATTATATTCATATCTGTCCGATATCTGATATATCCGTATCCGTTTAATATCCAATCTGTATCCGTATCCAAAACTATCCGTATTCGTATCCGTATCCGAAAAATTATAACGGATATGGATACGGTTTGACCACTATCCGATCCATTTTCGACCGTTTACATCATAGGTAGATCCTTTTATTTATTTAATTTATTATTTTTAGAACTTGCTAGAAGCTGCCGGGGAAGAATCCTTAAAGAGCCACAAACAAAATTTCTCGGTAGTTGAGAATCTTGAGATGGATGGTATTGGTACGGAGTGGAAGTGTTGCTACCTCTTTTAATGCTAGCCTTAGATTTTCATTATTTTAACTCGCCAAAACAAAGAGAACCTGCTGAAAGTATATTAGCCCATCATTTCTTGAATTTTTCTTTATATCTCACCTGTGAAATACAGTAGATACATACCAATAATAAGTGTCAAAAGCAACAATTTTTTTTTATAAAAATATTAAATATTTTGTCTGAAATGAGAAATATATAAAGTTTTTTTCAATCATTAATTTGGTTTTTTTAAGCATTATTTAAAAAATTGAATTATTGATTTGATTCCTTACAATTTGCATCTGCATATAAATTCTAAGAAATTGAATACTTTTTTCGATTTATTTTACGGTATTGAATAAATATTTCATCTCAGTGATTCTTTGCAAAATGTTTAATATATTTTAAATTAGAGTTGGGCTACGGTACTTCGCGAAGTAAAACGAGTGTTTTACTTCACGTCTATATCTTCAATTGAAACTTCAAAACGTCGATCCGAACCGTTCAAGTTGATCTCCATATTAAATTGTGTTTGGAGACCAAATTTTACATTTTTTGAAAATTGTTTATTATTTTTTTAGAATTTTTGAAAATCGCTGTTTTTCAAAAAATCCTGGACCATCAAAAACAACAATTTTCAAAAATTCTACAGAAATAGTAAAAAATTTCCAAAAAATGTAAAATTTGGTCTCCAAGCACAATTTAATATGGAGATCAATTTGAACGGTTCGGATCGACATATTGAACTATAAAATCGCAAAATATGAGTGCGAAGTAAAACACTCGCTTTACTTCGCGAAGCACTGTAGCCCAACTCTTTAAAATTAAATAATTATGTAGCTCCCCAACTTGAAATATTACAATTGCATTAAATAGCGTATGAAAAATTAGTAGACTTGAACAATAACAGTTTGTAGAGGTATTTTTTACTGTTCACGCAGCTTGTGGCTAATGTTTTATTTGTCAGATTCGTTTGTTTGTTTGCTTGTTTTCTCAAGGTCCGGGAATAGAAACGCCGGCCGCAGTGCATAAATCATAAAAAAAGAAAGTAATGATATTTTTAGTTGATTAAAAAAAATGTAATACTCCAAATCCGGCGAAGTGGTTCAGTCAAAATCTGAAACAAGACCAGACACAGAGATAATTAAGGCACGGTCACATGGGTTAAACATATTAACAGAGGAGGATTTACTTCATGCAGCGCAGAGTCATATGCAATATATCGATCCCGTTGTCTTTGCACTGCATGAAGCAAAAACTACTCTGTAAATATCTTTATCGCGGTCACATGGACATGGTGTGATGATGCATGTGCATTTCCCTACCTTATATTTCATTAGTTAGTAATTTTGGATTAATTAGAGAAGCACAAAAGTTTAAATGGGACCCACAGCCACGTTCTCTAACACCTGCCTCTACGGCTCTACGGCTCTACGACAGTTCATATTTGTAAGGCTATGAATGTTGGGTTTTGATCTAATAAACCAGTCTCAATTTAAAAATGTTGGGTTGGGTTGTCTTATTCAACTACAATCCCGGATCCTCAATATGCAATATCCCACAAGCATGAGGTCTCATTGAATTCATATCATCTGAGGTAACTCAAATTTTGAGTTTAGATCGGACAGACCAAATATATTTTGATATGAATATTAAAGTGGCATACCGCATGCGCATTTCCGTATTCTAATTGAACGGTCTGGATCGTATCTCAAAATACGAGTTACCTCAGAGGATACAAAATTATACTTAATTTATTTAATACTTATAACGTCCGATCATACAAACTTTATTTGATCAAACGTGAACCACGCATAAATAAACCTAAACTCTAAATTTAACTAGCACAATTTACGACAAAAAAAAACATTTGCAAAATTATATTTTGATAAACATCCGACTCTTCACGCCCCAAAAAGTTAATTATGACGAAAATTATTTTCAGTTTACATTGATTTATTTCTAATTTTTAAGTGTGATCATATACGGTTTTATTTATTTTAAAGCTCTACGAACCTAATTATTCAACTCAACCTAAGAAAATGAAGAAGTTAAGAGCATCTACATTCATAAAATTAGAATAAAAATAATTTAAATTAATTTCAAATGCACTGCACTCATTAAACTAAATTTGATTGCTTTAAGCGTTCAAATTTATTCATGAGATAAATGAACAAATAGGAATTAATATTTTTTTAACTAACATAGTTTTTCAAAAGAAATTTCATTAAAGATTTATATTTCTAAAATTACAAATAAAATTACAAACTAAAATTCAAAATTGAAATAATATTACATGAGCTAGAAATTTAATGCGGCCATAACATTTGCCATAAGTGATGGGTTTCTACCAGAGCCATATCCCGGCCCTGTCCGATTCATTCCACTCCGTGCCAGGCCGAGTCTTGCCCCATATCCTGGCACTCAACTGGCGATTAATTACTTATGTTACACCATGTTTGGATGGAGAGTAGAGGAAGGGAGGGAATGGAAAGAAAAGAAAATTTTCTCTTGAATTGTGTTTAGTTGACAAAATTAAGTCGGAGGTGAAGGGTACAGAAGGTGAAAGGTTTAACCTTGCATTATTATAATCAATAGAATCGATTTTCCTTTCAATTTGAATTGTAACGGATGGAAAGAAATTTTGTTACAATTATTTTCAGAAAAAATGACATAAATGCCCAACTCTATATTTTACATATATAATTCTCGTTCAAATTTTTTTGCCACAAACCTACACCAACCATTGAATTTCTTATTAACCTTCTAAATTTTAATTAACCAAATAAGAAATAAGACGGAAATGAAAGTTAAATTTACTTTCCTTTACTAATCATCCAGACATGAAGAGGTTGAATATATTAATCTTCTTTTCTATTCCATTACATTCCCTTCTATTCTTCACTTCCCTTCCCTTCGTCTACTTTCCATCCAAACAAGGTGTAGAGAATATTAATTGCTTCAAGTTTTAAATGATTAATAATTGAAGTTATGTGAAACACGGACAGATCTTGGAACAATTCATACAACGAACACTTACACAACACGCGTTACACACAAAAATTAAGTTGCTTACTTCAACTTGTTCCTTATATTTTACATTTCGTTTGGCAACTTAAGTTCAGTTATGGTTTAAATTTATTCGTTTAGAGGAGTTAGATGTTGAAAAACATAACTTTATCTGTGACAGTGAACCCTATAGGTAAAATAAGCTAATTCATCTAAAGAGGTGGAGTAGCTTATTCAGAATTAACTTAACTCTTACTGTATTTTACTAATATTTTACTCCTCTTTAGCGGCTAAAGTATGGTGTAAGGGGTAGGGGTGGTCTGGGTGGAAGGCAATGCATTGAAAAGGTGCTACGCCCCTCTTATAAATTAAAAATTTGTAATTTTGTCTATTGAAATTTATAATTTTTGTATGCATCAATACTTATAGCCTTCCTTACAAAATAAAATTATACCACACTTGATTTTCTAGTCTTACAATCTCAATTTTCTAATTCTACCTTTAAAAATAATCAGAGAAAAACATACCTATGTTTTAGTAGGGTTTAGAATTGATTTCGTCACCAAAACACCTTGTTTTATAGTGAGATTGAGAATTATGCATTAGTTTTCATATTTTTATATATTAGGTACCTCGGTATCAAAAGGCGATGAAAATAAGCCAAATTGACAAGAAAAAACAGAGGCGGATCTATGTATAGAGCCTAGGTTTGTTCAGTTATTCTATAATTTTATTTTTTTGTAATAATTTGTATTGAAATTTAATTTAATTTTTATTTTTTTTTAAGTTTTTATATAGTCCATGCTTCCTCATAAATTATCAGTACTTATAGTTCAGTGATTAGAACTCTAATTCGTTATTGTATAGACTTGAGTTCAAATTTTGATTATGCATTTTAAATTTTAATCCTACTATCTAAATTTTCTAATTTGAGAAAAAATGCATTTTCATTAAAGAATGAAAGTCACCTTTTGGATTGCACTTTTCGGCTTTTAAAAGATTAAAGTATTTTATTTTTTCGTTAGAACTTAAAAGTAGTCATCTTTTCTCCGTCTAATTTATTATTATTTCCCAAATTGTAGATAAAATTGGAGTAGAACTAGGGTGTTCTTAAGTTCATCAAGTTTCTTTCGGAATTTAACTTTAAAATCTATTAGATTGGTTTCAAATGATGAATCCAAACCGTTGAAATCCATCTACCTTGCGGGTGATGAGTCTATATGCGAAAATTTAAAATATTTTAACTAATTTTGTATAGAGTCAAGTGGTAAAAAATGTTTAAAAAATGAATGCATTAAAATGAATGTATAAATCTTACAATTTTGACTGCTTGACTTTATACTAAATTAATTCAAAAGTTTAAAATTTTCATAAGTAGACGCATTACTCGTAAAATAGATGAATTTCAACAATTTAAATTCGTTGTATGAAATTTAAGTTCACAAATTAACTTGATAAACTTAAAAAAAACCCTAGTTCTTCTCGTAAAATTGATCATATTACCATTCCTCAAGAATGAAGACATCTCGTTTTCTTTTCCAACTTAAACAGTACTATCGAGACATTCATTTTGGGCTTTTGGATTCCAAATTATTTATGGAAAATTAACCATAATGGGCCTTTTTTTTGCAAAGCTTAAACTCAAATTCTACCTCTCAGCGATACTATATTACCCGACATTTTTATTAATATCCAAAGTTTAATACAAATTATTAATTATACCCAGAGTCGGACCAATTATCGATATATACCCAAGCCGGCCATTTTCTGGCCGGCTATGTTCCTTCCCTAAGCCGGCCAGAAAATGGCCGGCCATGTACCTTTTTTTTTTTTTTTTTTTTTTTTAGAGAGAGAGACTATGAAGATCAAAATATTGAAATCTAACTCTGAAATACGATAAATTTTTGTTTAAATTATTTGTTATATTACTTCTTTGAGGAGGGATCAAATTACAACAATTATTTTTTTTATTTTCAAAGTCCAAATCGTCGATCCAAACCGTTCAACATGATTTCCACAATAAACTGTGCTTGCAGATCAAATTTTACATTTTTTTGAATTTGTTTACTATTTATTAAGTATTTTACAAAAAATAGTCATATTCAGACCATTGAATTTTGTACCCATCTTAATAAATAGTAAAAAAATTCAAAAAAATGTAAAATTTGATCTGCAAGCACATTTTATTTAGATAATCATGTTGAACGGTTTGGATCGACGATTTGGACTTTGAAAATGAAAAAAATGGTTGTTGTAACTTGATCCCTCATTTACTTCTTTTGATGTATAATTAGCATATTTATACTAAAATACGCTAGATTACTTGAAATTATGTTGAATTACACTATATTACAATAAATTATGTTAAATAATACTAAATTACGTTAAATTACAATAACTTCGCTAATTATGCTGAAATACGGTAAATTACGCTAAACTACACAAAATAGTACTATAGTAGACTGATTTTGCTCATCTTTCATGAATCATAAAAAATAGAAAAAAAATTCCAAAAATAGTAAAAATTGGTAATCTGCAAGTTCATTATGTAACTAATTTACTGAGCTACTTGGATTGAATGATAGAAATGAAAATCTTAATCGGAAACTTCAACTCAAGTTTTGAGGCTCTTCCCTTTGTTTTCTGGGGATTCTAAATTTTGAAATCCGTCGTAGAGGGTTCAGACGCATGCGCATTTGCTGAAATCGGACACTCGAGCGCCGTTTTATGACCGTTTGAAGTTTCATCGTTGTTTTTCTCCTTTTCAGTGAAGATATCGTCCCTATTCATATCGTATTTTAGCGTAATTTACCGTATTTTAACGTAATTTAGTGTAATTTAACGTAATTTAACATAATTTAGTGTTATTCAACATAATTTCAATTAATCTATCGTATTTTAGTATAAATATGCTAATTATACATCAAAGAAGTAATATAACAAATAATTTAAACAAAAATTTATCATATTTCAGAGTTAGATTTCAATATTTTGATCTTCATAGTCTCTCTTTAAAAAAAAAAAAAAAAAAAAAAAAAAAAGGTACATGGCCGGCCATTTTCTGGCCGGCTTAGGGAAGGAACATAGCCGGCCAGAAAATGGCCGGCTTGGGTATATATCGATAATTGGTCGGACTCTGGGTATAATTAATAATTTGTATTAAACTTTGGATATTAATAAAAATGTCGGCTATATTACAGAGACACATTCTTCAAGCATATATTCTAATTAAACTGAAATCAGGAGTGAAATTAAAAAATTGAGATTGGAAGAACTCAATAAATAATTGTAACATAATTTTATTTATAAGAGGCTGAAAAATATTAGTACTTGTAAAAATTATAAAGTACAGAGGGCAAAATTGTTAATTTTTATTTATAGAAGACTAAACCAAGATCCGTCCTGACCGAAATTGAAACAAAGGAACGGATTAAAAAAAAAACCACTTTTATAATGTACTTAGACTTATATGGCTAATTTTGGATTTATAGCTAGTTATATCGGAATATATGGACGGAACTTAAATTAAAACAAGAAATAATTACGTTACAGTTCTTGCAAATATTTTTATACTATAGAATAGTTTTGGTTAATAGCCTCCCATAAATTGTTCTTAAAGGAAAAATATGTCCTCATTTTCAGAAGTTAAATATTTATTATAGTCAGTTTAATTTTTAATAGAAGTCTAGTATTATATTAATTGAGCACAAGGAGAGAGACAGAGATATTTAAGAGCATCTAATCTGATGTGATAGTTTCTAATTCAATTTCAGGGATGTGGAAGAGTTTCTTATTTAGAAACTATGCAAGAAAGTTTTTTAATTAAGAAACTGTTTATAAACTCCACTCTAGCCAAATAATTGGCTCAAATTATTTTTCCTTTTTAATTTATTGCTGATGTGGCTTAATAGAAATGCTAAAATTAATTTCGGATTGTGAGAGTTAGAAATTTTAGAGATCTTAATTTCTAAAATATAGTTAACAATTATTTAGAAACTCATTTGAGTTGCTAGCACGTAGATGCTCTAATTTTGAAGTTTTGATAGACAACTATGATAAAAATTAGAAATTTAGATGGATATTCTAATAATAAACCCTCGTTTTAATGAGTCTAGCATTCAAGTTTTACACGGTCAATAGCGCATGCATGAGCCAATATTTGATTGGCATTAAAGAATGCATATTTCCAAATAAGTCCTTAAAAAGTAATAATTATGTAGACAAATACCGGATAATACATGAATATAGATAAAGTCTTAAATCTTTATAAAAAAAATATTTCTTACAAATGATGCTTTTAAAAACTTTAGATCTAAAACTACCAAAATGATGATACTTTATATACCATTTATTTATATAATCTACTAAAAATAGAAACTCGTATTCTAGTATAGTATGGGCATGCATTCATAATTCATTTATCTGTATAAAATACATGTTAATCGATCAAAACTTATAAATCAGTTAATTAAAAAGATGCACAGGATAATAGGATATGCAATAAATATTATCTATAAGAAAAAAAAGGGTGGAAAATCAGACCCCAAAAGTCAACTGCCTCACCAACCGGGAAACCTAACTGGACAATTGTATTTTGAAATGATCTTACATGACAAATTAAAATTAACTTAATTAAGCCATAACGTGTTATTCAATGAATGACGACAAAACTGAAATTATTAAATCAGCGTCAACAACTCTTGTGTGTCATATATTGAACGACCGTGTAGGAATAAAAATGCATATATACATATAAAGTAGGCCAATTATAATTCTGCAATTTCAGCGGTAATCTGTCTGCAAATTCCGTGCTTTTGCCAAGTAATTCAGTGAATGCTTCCAAAACGCACGGCGGAAATTAAAAAAAAAACAAAAAACAATTTGGGCTGATTTGTAACCCAAAAAAACCGACCCGGCCGACTCGGCCTATCGCTATCGGGTTAGAAGGCTGCTGACGCCAATATCGGAACCGAAAAAAGACCGCTCCAATTTTAGAAATTGGAATCCGCCAATCACCGACTTCGCTTACGCTGTCTCCGTGCAAAAACAGTCGTCACGACTGATTGCACCAAGTACACCCCACCGTCCTTGTGACGACCGACTGGAACTGGGTCCCTATTTAAAGTGGGACCACACTGCAGTGAGAGTAAGAGATATCGCGTGGAAAATCCTGGTGGAAAGGTCTTGTGATAGGAAAGGAAACTATCGCGCAACCTCCCAACCTCTCCCCCTCTTTTCCTCCCTTTTCCCCCGTCTTCTTCACTTTCCTCTTTCTCCCCCGCTCTTCCTCTCGATTCGACTCTGAAAATTAACCGCAATAAATAGCGAATTTCCCTGGATCTCTCCATCGCTCTCTCCCGCATGTTATGGTAGATTCGTGCGCCTAAGGATATGGGAGACGAAGGAAATCTGAATCTTGGCCAATCGATGGAGGAGGCTCCGGTAGAAGAGAATCTCGCTTGCAGCCTTACCGATATATTTGACATATTGAACGAAGACCCGCGCTCGCCTCCTGTCAGTTTTTCTCTCTCTTTCTTTTCTTTGGCCCTCCAATTTTTTCGCCTTTTGTATTACGGTTCCATCGGAATTGTTGGTCGGTCAGAAACATAAACCCTGAACTTTCGTTCAATTTGTGGCCGTTTGATGGAATTACTGTAAAATTGACGAGTAATATGTTTTATTGGATGTAATTGAGATTGAATTTACCAGTTCATGTAGTTATTACTGTTATATTGTTTTGAAGCTTGTATCTTCTTTCGCTCAATTGGGAAATTACATTTGATATAAAAATTGTTTTGCAATTTGAGGGTGAAAATGCTTTGCAGAATTATGTTTAAAAGTGAAATTTTATGAATTAAGAGAGAATTTTTTGTTTCAGCTAACTTTTCTAGCAAGATAAATGCGTAAACTTGGTTCCTGTCTATATTTAAATACCATTTTTTGGTTGCTAAAGAGTTACAAGACTCTTTGAAGCATCTTTTACATCACTGTAGGTTTTCGCGCTTTGATTAAGCCTTTTCTTCTATGACTCATCACTAGTTCTTGAAGACATAATTTTATTTTCTAAATTTGGCATATTATTTATTTTGATGGATTTTAGTTATTGTTGCTAAACCCTGATTGCAATCCTAACCTACAGGTAAATGAGGATGTTTTATTCGAGTCCAAACCAGAGATTCACTCACCAAATTTATTTCAAGGGCAGGAAGGTAAAATTCCTTTCTCTGTTTTTGCCTGAGATTGTTGTGACGTATACACAATATTCTACCGTACTTGCAATTATGACTAGCATTTATCATATTTGCATGTAAGACCCCAGATTTTCCTTGTTATTTGTGACTAACGCCCTACAACAATGACTCAAATTAAATGACTTTTTCGTGAGAGGAATTTTCATGTTAATTCGAACATATTCTCTATGATTAAGTTTAAAACCATCCTAAGTATGATTTCAGTTTGATTTGGGGCAGGGGATCATAGGGTTAGAGCTGGGGCAATTTTGTCAGTAGTCAACTGAGAACGCCAAATTTATATTACTGACCTAAAGGTTTTCAGTTGCAAACATGTCAGTTGTACATTGGGCATTTGGTTAAGAATCTGGGTGTTGTGTTTGAATAATCTAAAATATATGGTTCTTCAGTTGCATAAATGAAAATGATTGTTTTTCTTTTGTGGGCACTTACAAGATTAGCACTCTTTTCTTGAAAAATAGCAGGAAACAATCTTTGGGGCATGGAGAATGGAAATAAAACAGCTCCTCAGCCTTTTGAAAATGCAGAGATGTTTTGTGAAAACTACTTTCCAATGGTTAATTTGGCTCAACAAGACGACCCTGACAACTTCTGCAATGTGACAGACACCGAGCAGTGGATGAGCACCATATCAAATTGTGACCTTGACCTTAACCTTAACCTGAACACTACTCAGGATCTGGAAGGACAAGTGAAGGGGGAATTTTCAGGGTACCAGTGGGGCTCAGAGTTTGACATTCAACCCCAGCTCAATAATGTGCAATTTCAACCGCAACTGAATAATCAATCTTCTTCTTATTATGGAGTAGGCGGTATGTGCTAGCTTTGTGTCTGTGTGTGTATTTATATATTTTAGTTTTATGATCTATGTCATTTTATATGAATGTGTTTTTGTTTGATTCATACATAAATTCTCGCGTCGGCTGGTCTTTGTCATTGTTTGGTGGTTTGCCTGATCTATTACCAATGGTATATTGGCAAATACTTTTGGTGCAAAAGTACCCATAGTGTATCCGAATTTGTAGAAACTACCTTCAGAGTATTGAATCCCTAAACTAACTTCAACATAGGTGCTTATGAAGGATGACAAATTTGCCCTCTGTTCCATTATATGGGTGAAACTTTTGCATTGTTTATGATCAAAATGGACTAGTCAGTAGTTTAACCACCAGCAATTGTATAACTTATGATGAATCCTTTTTAGTTAATTTTTTTGTTCAATTTGTTCTGGAAGCTCTACCCCAATCCTTGTTGACCGAGGTAAGAATTAATTCAAAGTTGTGTTTCGTTTCCCAAAAGTTATCAGAAGGGCAAATTGTCCCAGAGAAAAAGAGAGAAGACACTCTAAGATAAAGAAAAAATGGTGCCTTTTTTATTTTAAGAATATTGGTGTTGTTTTGCAAGTGTCAAATATTATTTCACATGTGGACATGAGGATATAGTCACTTGTTAAAAATAAAAGGATTAAAATTTAAATGAGTAAAATGAAAATGAACTTTTATAAAGGGCAATGGTGGCTTTTGTTGTGCAGAATCATCACAGAGCTGTTTAACAGAGCCTCATGAAGGAAGTGCTTATGGTTTTCCTGAAATGAATTTCCTAGATCAGTCTTTGCAAATGCCTACTATGCCTCTTGGAATCGGAATCGGACCAAAGATTGAAGAAGAAGAAGAACAAGACGAGGCATGCGAAGAACTCTCTGATGACATGTACATGTCAGTATCCGACATCTCTGACGCAGATGATTCTTCCCCGCTTCCCTCCAGTACCGACTCGTCACCTCTTCCCTCCAAAAGAAATTTTGCAAAGCAGTTGAGTGGTGCTTCAGGAGGGATAAATAATCCTGTTAAAAAGTGCCTTGAAATGAACAATATAGCAGAAGACGATGATGTATCTATTATTGACTGCACTGTAGGGAAGCCGCCGATTCCTCCTATATATGGTAGACCCACTTTTGGACAGACATCTAGCAGTTATTTACCGTCACTAGCCATGCGGTATAAGTCTTTTGATGAGAGGACGACCTTCCGTCTTGCACTCCAGGTATACCCTCTCCGTCCATTTCTTCAATTTATTACTATCAACCAACTTTCTTTTGCATTCCGAAAATACAATTTAATTGATACTAAAGTGGTTACATATTAAGGCTTCTGAGCTTTACATACTATATTGATCGAAATTTTGTATTATATTGGAGCTCCAAACTTGTACCCTGTTTTTATGATCATAGTGTTATTAGGACTTGGGAACAATTAATTGAGATGTAGTGGCATGAAAAATTGTCATTATTGAAGTGAAGACATGCCCGGATTGTACCTTTGTATTAGCCTAGAATAGTTGGGCTGTGTTTATGGGCCCGTAATAGAATGTAGGGTGTTAATTGCAATAATTCATTTTAGTTGATATTGGCAAAAGGGTGGAAATATGTGTGCAATATGCCTGTATTCGGGTTCATAGCGCTGTAATAAAGTTTTTTACTGGCTGTGGTATGACAGGATTTATCCCAACCAAAGTCTGAAGCTGTCCCTCCGGAAGGTACCTTGGCCGTAGACTTGCTCAGACATCAGGTCTTTAATTTTTCTTCTTAGCTTACTTGAGAACTTTATTAGTGATATTTTGTACCTAACTTTTCACGGCTGGGGCGGAGCACATGCTGGCTTAGGGGAAACGTGCCCCCCTGGCCCAAATAATTGTAAAACTATGCTCGTAAAATATACGTGTAATTAAAATGGTTGTAGAATTATGCTTGTAACCAAAATAGTTCAAATTATGCCCCACCTTAATATTATCATTCTGCCCCTATTGCAAAGTCTTCTGTTCCCTTATGATTGATCTTTTGTGACACTGGGGTGCAGAAAATAGCTTTGGCATGGATGGTTCAAAAGGAGACCCGCAATCCACACTGCTCTGGCGGTATACTTGCGGATGATCAGGTTTTTTTTATCCTCCCTCTCTGATAATAGTTGTCAAACGAAAAACTATGCACTAGATGACCAGTAGTTATGTAATGGTTTTGTAGGGACTGGGAAAAACGGTATCGACTATCTCCCTGATCCTAACTGAGAGATCCCCACCTTCCTCTCAATCAGTAACCATGGGACCACCAGTCAAGTGTGAAACACTAACCCTTGATGATGACGAGGACGAGGATAGGGATGATCCCAATGCTGACATGCTGCATGCCGCAAAGAAACCACGACTTGTAACTCTGCTTCCTAGCCCACCTACAGCTCAGACAACTGGCCGGCTTGCAGCTGGGACTCTGGTCGTATGTCCCACCAGTGTCCTACGGCAATGGGCTGATGAACTTGAGAAGAAGGTTTCCAAGGAAGCCAAGTTGTCATATTTGGTCTATCATGGCAGTGGCCGTACTAAGGATCCAGCTGAGCTAGCCAAATACGATGTGGTTCTGACCACATATGCTATTGTCACCATGGAGGCGCCGAAACATCCAGATGACAAAGACGAGGAGGGTGGGGGTAAAAGTAAACTGTTGAGTAAGAAGAGAAAGAAGCAAAAAGAGGGTGGAAACTCTCAAGCAGCTCTTCCTGAATCGCTGCGGCCACTTGGTAAGGTCTGGTGGTTCAGGGTTATCCTAGACGAGGCACAGAGTATAAAAAATTACCGTACACAGGTGGCAAGGGCGTGCTGGGGCCTACGAGCCAAAAGGAGATGGTGCTTATCTGGGACTCCTATGCAAAATGCGGTTGAGGATTTGTATAGCTACTTTAGGTTCTTGAGGTATGAGCCGTACTCAACATTGAGTTCATTCGTCTCCATGATAAAAAATCCGATTAGTAAGAACTCTAGCACCGGGTACAAGAAGCTACAGGCTGTGTTAAAAACTATAATGCTTCGTCGTACTAAAGGGACCCTTCTTGATGGAAAGCCTATCATAAACTTACCATCCAAGACAGTGAGTCTTAAGAGGGTGCGGTTCTCACCTGATGAGCGATCTTTCTACTCTGCCCTTGAAGCAGAATCCAGAGCACAGTTCAAGGTTTGTACTAATTTCCCATTTCTTCTTTCCACTTATTATTACACATAGAACTATAAATTTTGTTTTGTTTCCACAACAGTTTCTCATGTTTGTGAGTTGCCCAACACATTTTTTGTTTATGTGTGCAATTACACCTAATTTTATACCCCTAGTTCAATTGATTGTTCTTCTTTTATAAAGCCCAAGTTGAACTACAACCAAGCCGGGAAATTTACATATTGGTTTGTGAATTTATGTGAACTACTTGAGGAATGATTTGATCAAGTTTTGAATTAAGGGTAGCTACCAGGTTTTTTTTATAAGTGTAGTTCTTATGCACAGAAGTTATTTTTTCTCAAGCCATTCATTACAGAATGTTTTTGCTTGAGTTAACCATTATTGCAATGGTTTGGTGCTTCAGGTGTATGCAGATGCAGGTACGGTGAAGCAAAATTATGTGAATATATTGCTGATGCTTCTACGGCTCCGTCAAGCATGCAATCACCCCCTTATGGTCAATGGCTGCAACTCAAATACAAACTGGAGGAGTTCAGTAGACATGGCAAGCAAGCTTCCTCGAGAGAAACAGGCACACCTTCTTAGTTTCTTGGAAGCGAGTTCCGCGCTTTGCGGTTTATGTAATGTAAGTGTTTTTTTTTTTTGTATCTGTGGAAAAGAACATCGAGCAATTTGTTTTGAAATGGGAACTTTAATTTTTATTTGTTGGTCTTACAAGTGTCCTGCAATTTGATTGTTTGGTTTGGAGGAGAGTATTTAGATGCAACACTAGTTCAATGCGCAGCATTCTTCATAAATGGTTCTGAAGAATATGACAGAAATATGCAAAGAAAGCCTTTCTGGACCAGAGAATGTAAAAAATCACAGCCCATCCTGAACTGTTATTTGCAAAAAATTAAGTGCTTTTTTTTCTGAAAGCAATCAGAACAAACTGCAACATTCAGAGTATTCTTGTCTTGAAATGATACAAACTTCTTCGGGAAGTCAAAATGATGAAAGCACTAATGGACTAAGTTTCTCAATAAAGTTGTATTTCTTTTGCAAATGATGAAAATGGAGGATCACTTCCACAATTTTTTGATGATATGTATTGGATACATATACATACAATAAAACTCTAGTTGATTTATATTATATATTCTGCACAGGATGCTCCTGAGGATGCTGTGGTGACGACATGTGAGCATGTGTTCTGCAACCAATGTATCTCGGAGAGACTGACAGGTGGGGAAGACAGTTCTCTGTGTCCAAAATGTAGGTCCCGCCTCAGCCTTGCCTCCCTGTTCACCAAATCTGCTCTGAAATCCTCTCTTTCGGGAGGCACATTGGTAAAAGAGGAAGAATTAAGCGATGTCAACATGCCTAGCATGTCCCTGTCCTGCACCAGCCACTCTTCCAAAATAAAAATGGCACTTGATATACTGCATTCTTTGCCACCGCTGGAAGTGAAGTGCGAGGGGGGAGAAGAGATAGAAAGGAAGCCTTTTGAAAAGAAGCCAGTGATTACTGAGAAGGCAATAGTGTTCTCACAGTGGACCCGCATGCTGGATATGCTGGAAGCGCCTTTGAAGGAATCTCGGTTGCAGTACCGGCGACTTGATGGGACCATGTCTGTGACTGCCAGAGAGAAGGCTATTAATGATTTTAAAACACTTCCTGAGGTTCTTTTTCTTTCTTTTCCATCTGTTTATGGGCTGTATATCTACATCAACTTTTATGGCTCTATTTGCAGATCAGCTAATATTTTGTTGTTGCTATATTCTGTTTTTGCAATTGGTATCTGCATTGTTTGGAACATTTGCAAATAACATTGAGGGTTTTATTTCTTATGTCCTCTTGGAAACCACTGGTACAAATATTAGCTCTGCTCACTCTCACAAAGTTCCTTTTTCCTCAAAAAAAAATGGGAAACAGGTGGCAGTGATGATGATGTCCCTCAAAGCAGCTAGTCTGGGGCTGAACATGGTGGCGGCTAACCATGTGATTTTACTTGATCTTTGGTGGAACCCCACCACTGAGGACCAGGCTATTGATCGGGCCCACCGTATCGGTCAGAGCCGCCCTGTTTGTGTCTCTCGGCTCACAGTGGAGAACACTGTTGAGGATCGCATCTTAGCACTGCAGGTATGTTATTTAGTGGTTATTATTGCAAAATTTGTTGTTTTCTTCCCTATAGCTGATTGACCTGCTGGTTTCGGGTGGGACATAACCTTTTGATGCTCACTTTTATTCCTTGATAATATAAAAGGATAAACTTTTAGTTATCTGAATAATTTATTTAAGATAAGTCCAGAAATGTACATAAACTGTGTAAATAAAACCCAGCCATTTTAGGGTTTAGATTTAAAAAATGCTGAGCTGGAGCCCAAATGGACGACCTTGGCATGCTGTTTGTATGCACTGAAAGTTAATTATATTTTCCTAATTACTGCAGCAAAAGAAGAGGGAGATGGTGGCATCAGCATTTGGAGAGGATGAGATGGGCTCCCACCAGACCCGTTTAACTGTCGAAGATTTGGAATATCTATTCAGATAATTTGAGGCTTAAAGGGCTCCTATTATGCCTTGATTGCAATTTTGATGTAGCTCTTAGCAAACAGTTTGAACCGTGCTGATTATAAGTTTTTTTTTCTGAGCTATAACAATTGTTTTTTTTTTCTTTCTAGAATCTGCCATCTGCTTTAGGAGAGATTGCTGCTAACAAAAGAATCAACATAGTATTTGTAAATATTATAGTTTGTTCTTTTCTTTTGTATTATTTAGAAGGGCCAAAGATTAAAGATAGTTATATTCTGTACTCTTGTGCTGGCGTTCTTTCTTTCTTTCTTTTTTTCTGAGTTTTATGTTTAGTGAATCGCAAAGATACGGTACTATCTTCTAGAAACGAAGCTTTTCCAACGTGCTTTCTGGAGAAAAAAAATAGAGAGAATCATTCTGATTTGTGATCGACATGAATTTTGGGATGAACTGTTTCATAAACGCAGACAACTTGCAGGGCAGTGTATATGCATATTATAAGATGTTTGCCTCCAATTTTTGACAAATTTTGCAAATTACAAATTGATTCAGGTTTTTTATTAGTAGGTTAAATTTAATTGTGTTTTCAAATAATAGAAATAGCTGAAAAATAAATCTGCACATATGTGAATTATTGTCACTTCAAAAAAATTGAACAATAAAAAGCCGAAAATCAAATGACAACAAATTAATTGAACACACATAAATTTTTCTGCGTACAAGTAATTGAACACACATATTATATTCTTGTACATACACACACGCCATATTTGGTCAAACAGTAATCGAAAAATATTGACTCAGTACTAGAGGGAAGAATGGGTAAACACCAAAAGTAAACACATGGAGGATCACTACGGTCATCGGTCAATACTAGGAACAGAAACGGTACATAAATTAATAGTTTAAATCCGGAGATTTAATACACAGAAGAAGGTCAGGGGGAGTCCAAATCCTCTGAAGTAGCTCAAATTTTAAGCTTAGATTCAAACCGTTCGATCATAACCCGGGCCGAGGTGGAATGCACGGGCCCCCTATAATATTCGTGCAAAATAGATCTGACGGTGTGGGTCTAAACTCAAAATTTGAGTTATTTTAGGTGATATGATATCCAGAAGAGAAAATAAATCTGCTGTGATTCTCGGGGAATCACAGGACCCTACGATCCCGATTCAACTGTTGGTCTTTTTCGAGATGCGTGCATGAAAATTTACTTTTCCGAGAACGTTTCCGAGATCCGCGCACGAAAAAGTTTGAACGGTTGATCTCAAAATTTCTGGATCCTGCGATCCCTCTCGGAATCACATCAGATTCGGACTCTCCAGAAGAGGAAGGTATAGAGACGGCCAACGATTCCTCTTTCCTACTCTCCTTTTTCGAGTTCCAATAATCGATACCTCTGAATTAGATCTCGCTCTTCCAATCTGATTTCCCCAGAGTGTGAAAGAACTGGATAAAATCCGTTTTTGCATCTCCCCATCCCTTTTGTTACTTCCTTCCAAATTCGATCAGTTTGCGAGGCATGGAAGGATAGAGATCGGAGGAGGAGATGCCGAGCGTGGCAGTGAAGCTGTACAGCGTTTTCTTCAAGCTGGTCCTGAAGCACCGCCTCCAGTCTCTTCTCCAGTCGTCATCCGTTCAGACCAGCGAAAATAAACCAGATCCCTTTGGCATCACATGCCGCGCCGACGAATCTACCGCTCCGGCCAACCCCTCATTCTCCTCCGCGGACGGCGTGGCCACGAAGGACATACACATTGACCCGCTTTCCTCTCTCTCTATCAGGATCTTCCTCCCGTCTCCAAACTTTACGGTGCCTTCTGCGCCGGTGCAGAAGCAAGAGCAGAACGGCGAGGCGTATCAAGGGTACCGTCCGTCAATTAATGGCGTTAGGCGACAGAGTAAGGGGAATTCAAAAAAGCTTCCTGTGATTGTGCAGTTTCACGGCGGAGGCTTCGTCATGGGAAGTAATATCTCCTCGGCTAATGATTTCTTCTGCAGGAGGATTGCAAAGGTATCCTTCTGTTATTTGCTTGAAATTTTTTTTTTTTATTTAAACTCATTCTTGTATAATAATTAGTGCAGAATTAGAGGGGGAAATGATTGACTTGAGGTTTGATAGGGCAGGTGCTTATGGTGTGTTTTGCTCTAACTGAAACTGAAATTGCTAAAGGGGAAAATATTATTTCTGTTTGCAAATTTTAAACTGATCGAAGAAAATGTGCATAGAAGAAATAAACAAAAATAATCATGTTATTGGTATCAGATATCTTGGGGAAATGCTTTTGTATATGTTAAAATAGGTGCTAATATAATTGATAGCTGAATATTACTGGGTCACTCCTCACTCAAATAAAAATCTTATTCGCACATTTAATTAGAAGTAAATAATTTTTAGCCAATATTTTAGTTAAGGTACGTTGGATAATCTGGTATTCGTCTGTGGAAGCAAGAACTGAAAACCAAAACAGGATTGAATTTACAGAAAAATAATCGATACCAGATCATTTTGGGAGAAGTCGGTTCTGTTTGGATTTAGAACTGAAATAACTGAATGGAACAATTATATTCACTCAACTTATTATAAGTTAGTTTAGAATGAAAGAAAAGAGTACTTAAGTTTGTTTCATGTAGGTGTGTGATGCAATGGTGATAGCAGTAGGTTACAGGCTGGCACCAGAGAGCCGGTACCCAGCAGCATTTGATGATGGGCTGAAGGTGTTGAGCTGGCTGGGGAAGCAATCAAATCTAGCCAGCATTGCTTCCACCAAGGGACTTGGTGGTGGTGCCGAGGGCAGGATCTTTAATGGTAACGATACTTTTGGGTCTGCCTCTGTTGAACCCTGGCTTGCTGCCCATGCTGATCTTTCCAGGTTTTTTTTCTCTTTCTTTTCTTTTTACTCTTATTTATTTGCTTGTTTATGTTCCTTTTCTTTTATAATTCCTCAACACAAAACGACACATGTTAAGTAGTTTCTTTGCAAAACCAACACGTGTTATGGATGCCTCTTTGGCATTGTTGAATCCTGTACACATTTAAATCCATGTCTTTATTTGTGTTCATTTTGTACATAAATGTTGTTCCAAACCGAGAACCGGCATATTTTGGGTATAACAAATCGTCTTCCTACTCAACACAAGTGTCTAGCAAATGCATGGATATATCTGGGTGGTCTTTGAGGTTTTGCATTTGTTACAATGATCCGTCAGTGTTTTTGCAGAAACATACATGGAATTTGTTTTTTTACTGGGTACGATCTATTTTGAGATTTCTTAGGGATAAACATATGCATGAATCAGGTTAGTCATAAAGTACATATTCGGGTTGCTTTGTTTGTAACATTTGTCAATTTTTTGCAGACATGTATTACAAACGAGCAGCAATTAATAATTACTAGGTTGTCATGAGATTCCTCTCTTTTTGTTTGTCATTGGAACAGATGTGTCCTCCTGGGTGCAAGTTGTGGCGCAAATGTGGCAAACCATGTGGCTTGCAGAGCAGTCGAGTCAGGAAAGCAATTCGAACCTGTTAAGGTGGTGGCACAAGTTCTTATGTACCCCTTTTTCATAGGTAGCGTGCCAACACACTCTGAATTAAGATTGGCAAATTCATACTTCTATGACAAGGCCATGTCACTACTCTCATGGAAGCTATTCTTACCCGAGAAAGAGTTCGACCTGGACCACCCTGCTGCCAATCCATTAGTACCGGGCCGGGGTCCGCCTCTCAAACATATGCCACCAACCCTAACTGTCGTGGCAGAGCATGATTGGATGAGAGACCGCGCAATTGCCTATTCAGAGGAGTTGCGCAAGGTAAATGTTGATGCTCCCGTGCTTGATTACAAAGACACAGTTCATGAATTTGCATCTCTTGACATGCTCCTTAGGACGCCACAGGCTCAAGCATGTGCTGAGGATATTGCCATTTGGGTCAAGAAGTACATCTCCATTCGGGGACATGAGCTTTCCTATTAGGATAGAAGAGCGTCGGGGTTTTTAGTTTATGTATGAGACTCGAGTTATACTGTACTTATTTCTGTGCGTAATGTAGAAATGATAGGTTTACGGGTGGTGCTTTCTGCCCCTTTCTGTCTCATTCTTTCATTCCTTTTGTTTTCTTTTATGTTAATTATAAAGTTGGAACCCCTTTTTGTGTTAATAGTATTGCTTTGTGGGAATCATAAAAAAAAATTGTCCCGTCTATGACTCAGATTTAGTTCATACCAGGAGATAATTACAAGTTCCTTTTTCTATATTTTGTTGTGTTAGTCACGAGTAAAATTGCTGGATTTTACTTTAAAAGACGAATTTTAGTTGCATCTACGTGGGCGGGTTTTATATTGAAATTTATGTGATGATGGTGGTCTAATCATACTCAGAAAATTAGTTGGCCAGCTGTAGAGAGCAATCTGCATTACGCGTCTGAGCGAAATTTCCAAGGAATGTCAAGACAGTATATTGTTTCTTGATTACACAGCTGGATCGGAAAAAAGGAAAATAAACGTGATAAACAAGCGACCTATCATTGCCTACCACATTCTATTGCTCCATTTTCCTGTAGCGATAGGATTCACACAAAACATGCTCGTGGTGAGGTGGGTCAATTTTTTTGGGCAAGGAACAGGCTTGAATTAATTGAAAGCTCAAAGAATTGGTTAGAAACAGGCTCGGTGGTGGGTCCAATTCTGATGTGCATAAGGGACAGACAGACTTCAATTAATTGAAAGCTCATATGATTGGGTTACAAACAAGCTCGTGGTGGATCAATTCCTATCTAAACGTAAAAATTAATTATTTCCCCCATCTAAAATCATTGTTAATATTTGTTATCATTAATATACTCATCTCTGAATTTTTCTACAGAACAATATATATTAATATTGATTAAAAGTTAAATTGACAATTTATCCCCTTTTAAAAGCCCTCCGTCTCTCTCTCTCACCTTTCGCCTGAACAAGAAACCCATCTCTGCTTTGCCATGTCCCTTCTCGCCTCATGCTCGTTTCTTCTCTCCCGACCAAGTAATTATGCAAAACTGCAAAATACAAATGAATATGCCAAAACTTATTCATATTTCAATTCTAATTCAAGGAATAATCATTATTCAATTACTTGCTTTTTTTTTTATAGGTAGAAAACAGATTGACTTTCGTGAAGAACAAAAATTATCACCAATAGTTTAATTGACACCCAAATCCGAATTCAAAGAATCCAACTTTTATCTATCCCAATCTGATTCTCTGAGCTCGCCTCTCTGTCACACGAATCCAAATCCAAACCCAGTGGGTCTCGATAACGATGGCCAGGCACCTGACTTTCTTTCTGACACTGAGACCCCACAAGAAGAAGAACGAGCACTAGAAGAAAAAGATGGAGGCGAAATCAATTTGATTAAGGATTGTGGTCAGATGCACCATATATATGAGAATTCGTATCCTCTCAGGTCACCTGACTCAATAGAATTGAATCGGACGGTCTAAAATTGTGTTGAGTCACTTAGCACGAATCTCAAAGCATAAATAATACTGACCCCCTACGTCATCCCGAGTAGGCACCGGCTGAGAGTAAATCTGGGCCATCCGTGTCAATTCTCTTGAGTCAGGTACCTGGGAGGATACGGGTCCCCATATATGAATTATATGAAGTGAACCTAACTTACTTGAGGCTGCCTCCTCTTAGAAGAGAAACAGAGAGAAAGAGAGACCCTCATACAAAATTTTAAAAAGAGTAAAATTGTCAATTTAACTTTTAATCATTATCAATCTATATTGTTTAGTATAAAAATTCAGAAATGGACATATTAATAATATCAACGAATTTAGATGGAGAAATAAAAATTTTCAAGTTTGAATGGAAAAATATCTAATTGAACAAGTTATGATGGATATATATCTAAATTTCTCATTTTCATGTACACAAGCTCGGTCGCCTCTCGCTTTGCAATTCTCTCTTTTTTTTTTAATTTTTAGAAAATAAAAAAAAATCAAATTGTCAGGATACATATTGATTTTTATTTTCCTCTGAATATAACACGAACCGAATCAATATCAAACGGATCGGATACGAATTGGATAGTGGTAAAACCATATTGCTTTTATTTTTCATAAGATATTAAACAGATACAGATACAAATTGAATATTCATAGACATATACACAAATATTTTTCATAATATATCTACTATTCAGATACAGATAATTAAAATTTAAAATCATATCCGTATCTAATTTTCGAATACGGATCCAGACCAATAATATTTGTTCTATTTGCACCTCTACATGGAATGATAAAAAATATTGATTCGGTCCCCCCTCACAATGCCAACCCACCTTATTCACAGTAGATTTGAAATAGGGGGTGACCAAACCAAAGTTTTGGTCAACCATGTTTGAACCGAAACCCTAAATCTCAATTACATGAAATAGTAGTGTTCGGTACATCCTCCTTAGAGCTCCTTAAGAGACTAAGGAGTCTTAAACTTGCCAAACACTTGTTCCTTTACAAAGTTTAAAATGACTTTCTTAAGCCTTCTTTTGCCTACTTTCTTAAGCTTGCCTCAAATTTTAAACCACTATTTTACATGGCTTAACCATTTGAGCCTCTTTAAAAAAGCTAAAGACTCACTTTCTTTAATTTCTTTTGTCAAACACCTCTTCCTTAGTGAAGCTTAAAATTTAAACCTTCCCAACTTGCCGAACACCCTCAATGTGTGTGGAGCCAAAAATTGTCTCAGTCAGGAGAGGAGCGTAGTACCTGTGTGGCCTAGTAGGTGACACTATGAAAGGGGGAGGGGCGGAAACTAAAATTTCAATCACCCCATACCTAAACCGAAACTTTGGTTCAGTCCTCACTATTTTTTGAGAAAAAACGATCAATCTGTTTACAAATTCATTTTAAATTTTCCAAAAATAAACAAAATTGTCTCGCTTGAGCCGAGTTTGTCCTAGTATTCTCCGCAAGTACGCAGTAATGCAATACTAAAATGTATCTCGGTTTATATCTACCAGTTCTTGATAGAATCACCTTGACCAAAACCTGTCTGAATCAAAAGATTCAAAATATTACATGGTGTCAATCAAGTATAGTCCGATAAAGAGAACTTGCTTTTAGTCTAGTAGCAAAGGTACATGACTCCTATGTGAGAAGTTATGAGTTCGAAACCCATAAAATGAGAAAATCCTCTATATTAAATACGGGGGTTTGAAATTTGTTGGTTGGCTTACCCCCAATCCATATTTCAAAAAATGTATAGTCCGATAAAATGTACGGTCTATAGGTCCGAGATAAATGAAGAACTTGGTGAACCACAATCTTGCAATGTACAGTTTGCTAAAAACAGCAAAATACAGGCTGTCGAACATAAACATCCAGATCTTTCTTCATTGTTGTTTAAACAAAGACACCATTAGTTGAAAAATATGTCTTCATTGATTAGAAAGGTTGATAAACAGATCCTGCATCCTAAACCTAAGATCTCTAACAAATGAAACGAAGGAACCAAAATCAGACGGAACTTCTGCTCTTGCTCTCAATAAAAGGTTTAATAGAGGGCTCCCATCCAAGGTACTCTGAAATTATTTCTAGGGTATCTTTAGTGCTTCCTGGAGCCAACACCTGCAATGCCACTTCTATTATTCCATACGATTTACACATCCTAATGCATGCCTAAACATTGTGTTGAGGTAGGTGGGGTGGTCTTTGGTGGTCGGTATGTTCGAGGTGACAAAGTTTGTTGGCCAAGTCTGGACAGTGGCAGCAAATTCTTCTAGTGATTTAGTCTTGTAAAAAGAGCAGTGTTATCCAAAAACTAACTTATCATAATAATCCTTTCAGAATAAGATATATCAATGCATAACCATGCCAAACGAAGAAAATATCATGATTTCCTGCAAAAATGAGAAATATCTACTGCACCTGCTTTAACATTTGCTCCATAGTCCATTTAACATTTATTAGAGTGACAAATCTAATTTGGCTAATTTCGAAAAAATTGGGAAAGATATCTCCCAATTTATCAAATTTTCAGTGCACAAGAAATTTCTCATTTTGCAGGGGCATGTAGGCTATCTTGACATTCTTTACGCACAGACTGATGTGCTTACTTTGTCACCTTTTCTTTATTTTTGCTTCTTTAGGTTTTATTAATTAATTGTTATTATTTAATTATTTTGCGTTTGTGTGTGGGGAGGGGAGCGGGGGGTGTGACATAATGACATACCTTCTTCCTAAATTGCAATCCAGCATGATGATTTAACAAATCATCTTCGAATTTTGATGCAAAAATATTGGCTGCTAAGACCTAAACAATGAAGCAAAAGATATTTGCATCATTTTTTGAAACAACACTTGCTACAAATATATCAATGAAGGATTACGTATCAAAAGTACTGCAACAAATCCATACCTGACTCCATATGTAACTGTAACAAACTGATTCATAGCCAACAGCTAGTCTTGGGAAGCACGAGGCAGGGTTAGTGTCTTCTAATAAAGGTATCCCCATCATCACCTAAAAAATAAAAAATAAACACAGGTCTTTAACTTTGTATTTACCAAAATTAAAACAGGCGAGGCTTTACCTTTGGATGCATATCATTCACCAGCTCTATTATGTCAACATCCTCCCTTGAGTGTACTGTCTGGTCAAGAAGGCCTGTTAACAGAAACAGACAATTGCTAAGCTAAGTTGCATTATATATATATATATAAAAAAAACTTGTCTAAGATATGCAGGGTGATAAAGTTGGATCTGACCCTGATCCAACCAGAGAACCAAGAGCCACTGACTAGAAACCAACACAGCCAAATCTAAATCAATTGGCAACAAGACCACATGCAACAGAACTGAATCTAAATCAACTGGCAACAAAACCACATGCAATCAGGTGTGAAGTTGAGCCAACCTGACCTGACTCAAAATTAAGCAACCTTTAGCCAGACTATCCTGAAATCTTTCCAGAAATCCCAACTTGAACCATACCGATAAAAGGTTAGCCAATCTGATCCGTTAAGAAACAATGAATCAGCAATTCAGGATAATAACCTGAAAATGACTCCAACATAAATGACCTTAAACCATAACACCCCAGATCATTTGCCATCCCTCTTGATCTGGGGTGAAACTGTATATTTCAATAGAGAAAGATGCAAAAAATGTGGAAACAAATCCATTGCCTTACAAGTTACTTTGGAGGAATAGAACATCAAAATCACTCAAAAACTTACAAAGAAGAATTTCTTGTTTAATCTTCAAGCCAGAAAACATATCTCGCCTTATTTTCAGAGATTTGCACATTTCACTTGTGATAGATTTTGTAATGTCCTACAATAAGATGAAAAAGAGAAATACCAATAAAGGAAATATTGAAAGCAAACATGTTACTTTAGGCTCATTGTTGTTTTTCATTTCTTATCAAAGCTGCATACATAGTGGTGGTGCAATTTATGATTTGACATTAATAGCTCTTCTGGTTATATGAGATTTTACTTATAAGAAGGGTTTCTGAAAATGATAAACTTACCTGATGGAATCCAGACAACATTTTCAAAGAGATGCTCTCATAACACCTAGAGAATGTAAATGCATGTTCCAGTAAGAGATTCAATTTTGTGAAATGGAACTAGTAAAACGTAACGAGCATACCAATTTTCAAGAAGAAGACCAGGAACTTCCACAAAATCACCATCTGAGCGAAGCCCCGAAAACTTAGAAAAGGTGGCAAAGTTACATATGTGATGTACCTATAAAATTTAACTAGATGCTCATGTGTTTTTCAAGAATAAAATGGAATTCAACAAGAGAGCTCAATTAGAAAACATAAAAAATGCCTAATATAACTTAAAGCAACCAAGCTTGTTGTATACTTAAAATTGTCAGGTTCAAAACCAGCATGTACCAGCCAAAGTTGTACACATACTGACTAGGCTACTGATCTTGAATCCTTCCTAAAATGGGTCCTGGACAGGTTCTTTTGGTGTTAATTGCAAGATTCAGGGTAATTAGGTCAATCTGGTAACCCTTTTCCTTATCTTTGATAGTCATATATTGACTGAAGTTTGATAATTCTAAGGGCCTGACGACAGCTTAAAGCTCAATATAAGGTATTATAAAAAAAGAAAATTAACTTACCACATGGCTAAATTCATGAAAGAGGGTGACAACCTCGGTGAATCTTAGTAGAGCTGTATTTCCATCCTTTTCATTAGGACACTGTGATAATAATAGTGCAACTGCAACCTAGCCGGGAAATTAGAAAAACTAAGTCCTTGACCAAAACCACATGGAAAATTGTTTTAAAATGTATACTGGTAAATAAAAACATGATTAATTGAGTCCTCATTTGTTTTATCTTGAAGTTCCAAGATTCCCATTTTGATCACTTAAGAATGCAAAAATGATACCTTCTTGGACCCTAACTTTTGTTATTAGATAAAAGAAAAATCAAAATCCTTGTCAACACTCACCCAGATCCTTAATTTCTCAAATGACAAACAACAAGCCTAAATAATACAAATTGGAATTTCAAGTGACAAAAATCGGAACTTTAAACTTTAGGAACCAGAATAGGAGATGATTGATATTTTGGTCACTCGTGTATATTTGGTCAAGTATGCAGTATAAAGTCAGTTAAGCTGGCTGGGTATCATCATCTGATGCAGTAAGCCACTAAATAAGTAAGGGACATTTGTTGATGTAGGTCAGATTCATTTCATAAATAAAAGAAGTGCAAAATAATTCTGTGTCCCATGTGATGTTTTTTGTTAAACAAGTATTGAAAGGATAAAGCGGTGGATCTTGTTACATTAATCTATATATGCATTTGTGAATCACTAACCAGCCTTGTACCATCTGAAGTTGAACAGCCATTTTGGAGAGGCACAACACAGGTGTGGGCATATTTACCTTCCCTGTTTATGATATAAAGTAAAATCAAATAACTAAAATCAGAGGGAAAAAACAGCTCATAAAGAAAAAAAGACTGCTAACCTGGAAAATATATCAAGATAAAAGTAACCCAAGAGTTCACTAGCACTACAATCATGAACAGAGAACAGCTGAACAGTGTCATGCCAGACCTCAGCATCTGTTATTTGTTCAAATCTAAGGCCTGACTCATCACATAAGAACACTAGTGATGTTAGATATATCAATCAACTTGAGAATATCACCAGTATATACAAGACATGCTGGTCACAACTGGACCTATCAGCACAGCACCAAGACTTCAGGCTTTAGGGTTATCAGGTCATGAAAATAAGGGCATTGGCTCAGGAATGACTTCTAGGTATTTATTAAGAGTTTTACAAAAGGCCAGCTGGTTGGATTAGATAGTTGACAATGTTAAATTCAACAACAACTATTGAAATCAGAAATCAGCTGCTGTTTGAAGAAATCAAATAAACCATGCACCAAAACTAACGTGGCAATGGACAGGTTAAGATTCAGTCATGTCGGCAATGTCTTATTTAAAAAAAGAATCAGAGTCAGGTCAGACACCAGATCACCGATAAACTATTGGATTGTGGGGCTAATCCAATGGCTTGGCATTTTGAAGTTGTCAAATAGATTAGTTTTAATAAGAAATTGAATATCTTCAGCTTTTATGTACATCTGAATGAGAGATATTGGCCTAATCAGGAGTTTACAATTAATCTTATAAGAAATATTGACACCCTTGATCAGGAAAGGCCAGCAATTGCCATCAATTGCCCAAAACCATAAACTTAAGGAATTCAACTTCCAAGCAATTGCTTATATAAAAAATCTTTTAAGAAAAGTTTCTACCAAAAAGATCCTGATATATCTTCAAGATTCCTGATAAGACAATATTGACAGGGAAATAACGCTTGACTTCTCCAAAATCAAAATCAAAAGCAAGGTGTTCTTCTTCAGCCCTCTTCATGTAATACGGCAAATCTTGCATGCCAAACGGGACGTCACCCTCTTCCTTTCTCTAGCTTTAGGAAAAGAACATAATAATAAGGGAGGAGAGACAGAGAAATTGAAGAATTTAAACATTTATAGTTCTCGTCTTTAACCTTCAGATCTTTCAGCAGATTGAGCTCTCTCTCTGCCAGCTCAGTAAGATTGGATGAGACCTCTTCCAAAAATTGGAATACCTGATAATGTTCATAAAGCATAAATGACCTATAGAATACCTGATAGTGTTAATAAACTGGCAACGAACTTAAGTGTTTTCCAAAGTCTTGATTGTACAAAAATCAAGCATGCTAATTTATGTATTGACACCCATGTTGCAAGGACTGCTTTATGGAAAATTTGATAGATAAATGTACACTCAATTTCTATCTATTTAAACTATAACTTTACAGATAAATGGTACTTGCAAATAAGCTAAAGAATACAGGGGCAAGTAGCAACTATAGCAAACCACAAACCCCAGTATACTTGGTGCAATTCTTGGAAAAAGAAAAACAAAGGAAATGCACCCTTGACTAGAAACTCCAGGAAAACATTTACATTTGCCAGTGACCTTGCAATTCTTAATTAGGAGTGGCATAAGCCAAACACGAAATAAGCATGAACCTTTGCCGATGACCTTGCCATTCTCAACTCTGTGGCAAAATCTGCATAGTTTGGGTACCCAAGTAACTGTGCAAACTTAATGCGCAACTGTACCTGCAATGAGATTATTACAAAGTATGGTTGATAAGTGATAAGATTAGATAGTTACGAAGTGAACCCGGCAGCATAAAGTTCATTAAACAATTACCATTTTTTTTAAGATGTGAAGGTTTTCTTTCCCACCTCTCTGTCCATAAGCAGTAGCGATCAACTTCCTAGTAGACCCAACCTTGAAGAACAAACCAAAATCATGATAGTTGGTACAAAACTTATATGCAAAAAAAAAAAAAAAAAAGAAACTGCATCTTAGTACCCAGATCCTAGTTACTGAAAAACTAAATTAATATATAAGACATTAACAAGGACAAAAAAGGCTTGATTCCCATTATAATCATCTCCAACAAAATCTATTAGATACTCAAACGACTAGCACCTACTGATCAATGAAAGGTCACCAAGGTACAAATTACAATAAGTTGACTATTTGCATTTGAGAAAAAGCAGCACTCATTTTCAGACATAAATGTACAAGTATCATCCTTGCACCTTGCAATGCTCGAGTATTGGTGTAACATGATAATTTGTCAAGAGAATCTTCCTTTTGCCATCTATGTTTTCCAAGTCCTGAAAAATATAAGAATTGAGAATCTCAACACCCATAATAGCAATAAATGGGATTCCCATAGTAGCATTACATAAAAGTAACACGTTCCTTGTTGAGGCCCTTTACTGATTATGTATAACCTTTCTTTGTTTTTTGAAGTCGCTTGAAATAATTATTACAAGGATTATAAGGACATTCTTAACTATCCCAAAACACACCCTCTCGAGGATAAACCCTTATTTTAAGGCATCCAAAAAAAATGTTTTCCTAGAAAAAAAATGAGAACAGGGTAATATAATTTTAAAAAAGTTCAACCCTCTACATTTTTAGGTACCCAAGGCAAGGGGAAATGCAAAGCTCAGAAATTATCTCGGCTTGGATAGAGATGTGGATGTGTTTTAAAGCAAACCTTGATGAATTCATGGGGCATGCCTGCCAACTCTTGCTCACTTAAGAGCTGGTATTTAGGACCACTGCTGAGATTTTCAATGTATCTGAGACTTAGCTCATCAAGTTGAGATTTTATCCTCTCCATTTCAATTCTCTTGCTCGGTGAAAGTCTTGTACCATGCCGCTCCATTTCTTTAACCTGTCACTGAACATTGATGAATTTATCGGGAAGAAAATTTTCAAGAATAAAATTAAAGCCAAAAGTAAATCATTAGTGCTCCTTTGTTAATCACTTTTAAGAATACTAGCACTGATAGTAGCCTAATATACACAATAATAATTGTAGAATAAAGATCAAATTCAGCATATAAAATTTGATTCCTCGGCTCAGGATAATTAGTATCATGCTACTTCTAAGCTTTCAATGCTGATTAGATTATATGTGTTGCATCATTACATCTTGTACAAACAATCAACGTCAATCATCTACTTGCTTTTGCCCAATAACAGCGAGAAGATAGTGAAAGTAAAGAGATATTCCATACCATATTCTGGATGTATCGTTTTGCCGCTGGTTTTATCCTTCCCCCCTTATCAAGTAATGCCTTAATGACTCGATAAACATCCTCACGCTTTCTGATACCTTGCAAGATACATTAAGCACTTATAACACAAATGCATCGCAATTTATGTGAAGGAATCAAAGGTATTACCTGATAAGCTTTCCTGTTTGAGTTAAGTCACACCTAACAGCTAAACCCGATCCGATGCAATTTTAGATTGGGACTAAAATAAAGTAAATAAGGTTTTGTGCAATCGAGTAGTCAAAGGAAAAGAAGTATACATATTGTCCTAATTGTCAATGACAAATAATAACATTTCAGTTTGTTTAATTGCTTCATGGCATAAACCCTTGATTGTATTTCGCAATACCCATTTTTCCCATTTTCATTTTAATTAAGATATCAGAATAAAAGAATTTTCTTAGATCCTCTATTTTCCCTATTTGCCAAATTAATTGAAATCAAGATTTCTATGAATTATGGAACAATTGGAAATAGATTTCTCTAATTGCAACCCCAAAACACACTGATATTTTTAATTGTGCCATTTCATGTCTACAATAGAGAAATTTGACAGGAAGAAATGAAGAATGCACCTGGACAGCAGAAAGTGGGCATCTAACCGCTTCTCGGCTTCCAAACTGGCATTTCTAACTTCAACTGATGCAGATACCATCCATTGAAAAACACATGATTGAATTAAAGGAAACTGTTGCGCATCCAAGTCAGTCAAAGGAGACACCACATTATCGTAGCAAACCTACACAACACAACCTTCCAAAATAAGACCCTTTTCAAAGCAATTGACTTTAAACTCATGACTGTACCTTTTCAAGGGGAATTGAAGCCACACGATCATAAGTTTCCTTTGATTTTGCAATGATACAATCGGCCAATTTGGAGATCTCGGATGCCGAAAGGTCTACTAGCACACTTGAACCAGGTAGGCCTGCCACCGAATTTGGATTAAGAAATGCTAAAAGTATATGTACCGAAAGTAGGTACTAACTTTACGTGATAGTTGTATTCAAAACCTGATAGCCTCTATCAGGATTTCAAAACTTGATAGTTGTTTAGGGATTCTTCTTAAGGAATGTTGTATTCAAAACCTGATAGGGTTTCACAAAAAAAAAAAAAAAACTTTACGTGATAGTTGAAGTACCTTTCTTCTTACTGATCTTCCAGCGGGTATTAATGGCGGAGAGGAGGAGATTTAGTCCAACGGCTACAAGCGCCGCTGCTCCGGTAAAGACAAGGATTCTTCTCTCTTTCTTCTCCTTTGGCATTTCTTCTTACTGTTCTTTTTCTTTGTTTTCCTTCGGCTTTCTTTTTTTTTTTTTTGGTCGGGAGAAGAGAAAGAGACGGGAAGAGGAAGGGGTGGGTGGCGATGGCGGATTTGTAAAGGAAATCCGAGAGGGACGCTGCGCAACGGCTGTGATTGACTGGGGGGACTTTTCGACGGTCACTGTCGCATTTGTAGGATTTTATTTGGGATTAGGATTTCACGGAGCGGGAGAATTTTCATCAGCGCGCCCAAACATTAATCCACTCACTGTGATCCTGGCCTCTTTTGGTCGTTCAGGTAATCACGTGACTGGACTTGGAGAGTTAAGACCCTACAACTCGTGTCAGCGTTCTCTGTTCCAGATTATTTTATTTTTTTAGGGGTGATTTTTTTTTAAAAGAAATAAACAAATTTATTTAAATGAAACAAGTACTCAATATACTGAATTTTCAAAAAACAGCTCTGCGTTTGTTTTTTGTAAAATTAAAAAATATGTATTGGCACTCAGCATTTTTCTTCTGGTGGAGCTGCCTTTTGGAAATCTGATACATTGAATAATTGTTTCGTTTAAATAAGTTTGTTTATTTCTATTTAAAAAGAAAAATTCTTGAGGGGTTCCGGATTATCTAACACCGTATATTTTGTTATAGAAAACTGACAGGTTGATCGATTTTTTTATTTGTAGTATTAAAATAAGATAAAATTTAAATCGTTAACACTGAATGGATAAAATTTTAGAAGTGGCGTATCAGGGGAGGCTCCTGTCCTCGTACCGGCCCACACGAAAATTAATGGCCAATTACTGTTCAGGAAGAAACGCATTGGTTCACGCGTCCATTATAATTTACAAACCATTATGTCCATAAATAACATTTTTTTCCAGTTTTTACAGACTGTTATAAACATCTCGGTGACGTGTTTTTTTTTTCTTTTGACTCATTTTTTCCGGCGCTTTAAAAATATTATTTATTACGGATAGAAATAATCAATAAAGTTAGTTAACTAGTAAGTAACTCGCTTACATGTTAAACAAGCAAAAAAAAGGCTGTAAAAGAATATCTAGCATTTTTCAGAACACCTGCTACCTACCATTCTTCTTCCAAAGAAAGCCATTTCTTTCAGCAAGCAAAGCCAGTTCGAGGCAAGCTTCAGCTCAATTAGCAATCTCCGCTTCCCCGTCTAACCCTCCTCCCTACGTGCAAACCTTGTGGCCATTATGGATTGTCTGCAGTGGACAAGTTGAATCATCTCGTCCAAAGTGGGCTGGTAGAAAAGGATTGTCCAACCCGAACACTGGAAATCATCTCATTTGTTGTGGGCCGTCGGAAGTGTACCGTTCATACTACTTATCGACATTTTTCTGCAAACTATGCTAGTGATTTAATTTTTCTTAGGGGGAATTTCACGTATACCTCTCAAAAACTTGAAAATTACGTATTTCCTCTCTAAACTTCAAAAACTCACAAATTTACTCATTTTACTGTCTTTTATATTAAAACTCATTCTTAATTTATAAAGAGGGAATTTCATGTATCCCCTAAAAAACTTCAATATTATGTATTTCCCCCTCAAAATTTTGTAATATCATATTTACCCTTCAAAATATTAGAAACTCGCATATTTACCCAAAAACAATTAATAATATAATTTAACATTTAAAATTTAATAAACAATATTTATTAATCAAATATGATTATTATACCCCTCCCTTCTCTCTCCCTTCTCTCTCTGACTTCTCCAATTCCTGGCGCCAAAACAAACACTACAAGGTTTTCACTTGTCGCCAAAACAAACGCTCCAACTCCAAAGTTTTCACCTATCGCCAAATCGCTCTACCACTGCCATAATTTTCTTCTCCACTCGCAAAAATTTCTTCGTCAAAGAAAACTTGGCGCCTCACCCTTCTCTCATATGGCATCATCGCCCCAATCACTGTTTGTTCCGAGCCTCTCCGATATGGCATCGGATTTGAATCACCCCTCTTTGGGTGCTCCGCACAGTGTCGATTCGGTAGACTTGATTGCCAGCGATCCCTTGAGACCTAGATGGGAGAACATGGTTGAATCACCCACTATCGAGTAAGTACTGAAATTTAGATTTTCAGTGATTTGGATGATATGAGCGATATTTTTACATTCGAATAATTTCTCTTTATTTGAAGGCATCTAAACTTTTGACTATTTACACAAATAAAACACAATCAATCCAACATAAAGCCGACTTTTCAAGAAATTAGAAAAGGGGAAATGCATAATTGGAATAAATTGGTGTTGCTTACCAGACTTATACTTTTATAGCAGTAATGTTATAAATTGTGATAATCTTGATTGTTATGTATTTATCAACTGATATCACGAGTATTTCCTTTTCAATCAGAACAAGTATAAATGTTGATTGTTGTGTATTTTCTCTTTAAGTCAATAATTTTTTATGCTAGTTTAACATTGTCTTTGGTTATTCATAGGCAAATTTCATCCAAGTATAAATTATTGTAAAATGGAGGTTTCTTTCGATCAATCAAGAACTCTTGTAGGAAAAGATATTGTTTTGGTTCTCAAAAAAGCATCTATATGGATAGTTGTTCATACAACTTGAATGAACTAATTGACGAGGTGATGAAGCATTATCCTTCAAGAAGCGATCTAGTTTTAACCTCACTTTTTGTCGACAAGTATGCTAACCAACAATCTTTCATTGTACTTGATTCTGATGACATCGATCTTCAAAGTGATGCTTAGCATGTATGAGGAGGAGAAAGAAGTAACTATTTATGTGACGGCTGAGAAAAATATTAATACAAATGGATTACTACAAAGGTACATACACATTTTGATATAACTAGTCAATATATATAATCATGCATTATGTTTGCCTACTAAATTGTAAGTTCAATTTTTGTACAGTGAACAAGATGAAGTTTTTAATGAGTCATATGGTGAGGATGATTCGGACTACTGCCCTAGTGAAGAAAGCTATCATAGTCGTTATAGTACTGATTGTGAAAATGAGTTGCCTATTTACGAAGGTGAAACTTATGAATACAACAAGGAAAGTGCAACTATAGAAGTAAACTCAAAGTTTCCAAATGTAGTTGCATTTAGAAGGGCTCTAAATCATCATGCATTGACGAATGAGTTTGAGTACTTCATTGAGAAAAGTGAGCCGACACGATTCACAGCAAGATGTGCAAGTAGAGAGTGTGAATGGAGGATTCATGCTTCTGTTCTACAAGATGGTGTTACTTTTGAAGTAAGTACTTAGTGTATCGTGTTTTCATAGATTATGTGTTATGGACATGGTTTTTGGTGATTAATATTATTTTCTAATCTCTTACTTTTTATTTGCATAGGTTAGAAGAATGATACATAACCATTCATGTGTAAGAAGCAACAAATGTGGTAATAAGTTTGCCACTCAATGATGGATTGCTGATGTAGTTATTGATAAGTTAAAATATGATGGGGATGTCTCTGCTGCGGAGCTCAAAAAATGGCTTATGAAGAATTACAATGTTGACGTGCCATACATGAAAGTTTTTAGAGGTAAAGAACAAGCTTATACTGATATGTATGGTAAGTGGGATGACTCTTTTATGAAGATGGGTGATTTCAAAGAGGAGCTGCAAACAAGAAATCCAGAAAGTGTCGTGGACATTGACTTTGAGACAAAAGAAGGCAAAAAACATTTTCAACGATTCTTTATTTCGCTAGCAGCTTGCTCCAAGGGATTTATTTTGGGTTGTCGTCCTTACCTTGGCCTTGATGCTTGTCATCTAAAAGGAAAATTCAATGGTGTACTAGCGGCGGCCACGGGAATTGATGGTAACAATTGCATGTTTCCAATAGCTTACGGTGTGCTTGAATCGGAGAATACAGAATCATGGACATGGTTTCTTAGGGCACTACAAAGAGCAATTGGAACACCAGATGGTCTTGTTATCTCATCAGACATGCAAAAAGGGTTAAAAGCAGCTATCAGAGTAGTTTATCCTAGCGTCGAGCACAGAGAATGCATGAGGCACTTGTATAACAATTTCAAGAAACAATTTCGTGGTGACTTCTTCAGAAATAACATGTGGGATGCAGCAAATACCTATTGTCCAAGTGAGCATGACAGATTACTAGATGAAATTGCTAAAAAACGAAAAGATGCAATTACATTTCTTAATGAGAACCATAACAAGATATGGAGTCGAAGCAAGTTTGGTACAACAGCCAAGTGTGATTACATCACTAACAACATCTCTGAAACATTTAATTCTTGGATAGGCGAAGTGCGATACCAACCTGTGCTTGATCTCCTTGATGCCATTAGAGAAAAGATTATGGTACTGTTTGATAAGAAGAGGAGAATTGTGAAAAAATGGAAGGGCATGTTAGTTCCTACAGCTAAAGATCACCTCAACAAAATCACCAAGGTACGCATTAGGCTTTCTACAAGAAATTTCTGAACACAGGTTTTGATCTGTTGGGTTTTCAATTTCCTACTTGTAAACCAGAATTTTCTAGAAGGGCTTGTACCAGAATTCTCTAATTTTAGACCTATACAAGAATTTTCTAAGGGACTTGTACACATGATAGGCTGAAAAAATATGAAGGGAGTTTGTAAACCTACATATGAAGTAAGTTTGTAAACTATTGGGTTTAGAAGTACTATATTGCATTTAAAAGGTACTAACCTGATATGTACACATGTTAGATTGAATATGAAGTACTAAATTGTTAGATTTAATAAGTACAAAACTGCATTTCGGTAACACTTTTAAGATTTGTATTTTATAAGATATGTACTTTTTGTTCTATTTTAATATAGAACTTGGGTGAATATGAAGTTTGTAGAAGTAGTGACAACTGGGCTGAAGTCAAGTACAAGGGAAAACGTTGGGAAGTTATTTTAGATGAGAAACAATGCTCATGTCGGGTTTGGCAAGTTAAAGGTCTTTCATGTGCGCATGCGGCGACTTTTATTGCTTTCACAAGGGATGCTAATTGGGAGAAGTATGTGGATCCTTACTTCACAATCGAGAAATGCAAAGTTGCTTATGCCATGGAAATTGCTCCAATGCCGGAAAAGGATCAATGGATACATGTAGGAAGAGAGGAGAAGATATACCCACCTACCATCAAACGTCCGCCTGGACGACCTAAAAAGAACAGAATTGTGCCATCAGACGAGCCCAAGAGAAGACACATGTGTCAGCGTTGTGGTATGTATGGACATCATCAAAAGACTTGTAAGAATCCGACACCTCTTGTGACTACATCTCAAGTATCTGAAGCCGACACCTCTCAAAATACATCTCAACCATCCACTAGTAAAAGGTAATGAAACTTGTCTATGTTCTCATCTGGTTAATTTTTTAGAAATTAAATCTCAATATTTTTGGATGCCCTTGTAGTTTTTTAAATACTGACAAACACTATTTTTTTTTAAATTAGAGCACAAGGAAAGAATTCACAAACGTAGGAGTAAGAAGTCGAAGCTGTGTGATGCCATGAGTTGATAATGTTTGATTGTCTAGAAGTTGTGATGTCTACTAATTTTTTGTTGTGATTATGATTAACCATACTTGCATTTTGTATGTTTAAAACTTATTGGTACTACAATGGTGTTTTTGGAACATAGTAGTAGACATTTTTAGGTGATTTTACTTTTTGCTACTTTGAAATAGCTTATGGCGATTGTTGGTTATATGAAAAGTTATATGAAATTTATTAAAATATAGTTTATATGAAATTGGTTGTTTCGACTTATATATGTTGAATGCAAATTTCAAATTGCTCATATTGATCAATCAATACAAATCACAAAATCAAGCAGAGGCATGCTGTCGAAATTTTGTCAAAAATACTAATTTATTTGGTGACTTTGTAATAACAAGAAAGTATAAGGGTCATTTTGTAATTATTTCATCTTCTGTCAGAACCTTCCTGGTATGTAAAGGAATCGGTTTTGAGGTGCTTAATGAAATGAGAGTGCAGTTGAAGTAAGAAAACGTAGAGGAAGTTCAAAGAGTCCTGCTGGGAGCAGAAAACGTAGAGGAGGTAGAAGATATCAACGATGCAATTGAAGTAAGAAATAAAACTCATGTCCCTTGCGTACTCAAGTAAGGAGAATTGAAGCGGGCCCAGAGAGATATTTGAAGCGGGCATGGGCACAGAGAATTGGAGTGGGCACGGAGAATTGGAGAGGGCACAAGGAGGCATAGAGAGAGAAGGGAGGGGTATAATAGTCATATTTGATTAATAAATATTGTTTATTAAATTTTAAGTGTTAAATTATATTATTTAATTGTTTTTGGGTAAATATGTGAGTTTCTAATATTTTGAAGGGTAAATATGATATTACAAAATTTTAAAGAGAAAATACGTAATATTGAAGTTTTTGAGGGGATACATAAAATTCCCCCTAAAAAATACCCATTTTACCTTTTATTAAAAGCATAAAACGCCCATCATACTCAAATTTGAATCTAAAGGGTTCCTCTACTGTTCGAACTGCTTTAATATATGTGCACGCTAGATCAGCACGAATCTTGAAGCCAACATGCACATATATTGAAGAAACATGCACAGATCTTAATGCGATGCGCGTGGATCGGACAGTAGAGAAATTCTTCATATTCAAATTTGAGTTCGATAGACTTTTTATACTCTTAATAAAGGGTAAAATGGGTATTTTATAAATTTAGAATGAGTTTTAATATAAAAAACAATAAAATGGGTAAATTTGTGAGATTTTGAAGTTTAGAGGGGTACATAATTTTGAAGTTTTTGAGGGGTATACGTGAAATTCCCCCTTTTTCTTAATGCTACTAATAGAAAAATCGAAAAGGCTGATCCACATTTTCAAGCTCCGATGAGTTAAAACATAATGTGAACCCGTATGTAAGCGAGTCTGTATCCCCAGATACCCGAGGTGTAATTTATACAAACGGACGGTCCATATTAATCCCAGTCGTGCCAAACTCAATCTGATGCCCATGGAAACTATAGGGGGTCCGCTTTAAAATTCGTGCCAATTAAGAGAACGGTCTGGATTTACTTACACTTTGTTTGGATGGAGAGTAGAGGAAGGGAAATAATTTTTTTTTCCTCAAATCGTGTTTGGTTGACAAAATTATAATGGAGGTGAAGGGTGGAGGGAAAAAATTTAACCTTACATGCTTGTAATTAATAGAATCGATTTCCCTCTCAATTTGAAGTGTAACGAATGGGGAAAAAAATTGGTGCAAATATTTTCAAAAAAATGACACAAATATCCAACCCTATATCTTACCTATATAATTCTCATCAAAGTTTCTTTGTCACAGACATACTGCAACCACTGAATTTCTCAATAACCTTCTAAATTTTAATTAACCAAACAAGAAATAAGACGGGAAGAAAAGTTAAATTTATTTTCTCTAATTAATTATCAAAACATAAACAAATTAAATATGTTAATCTTCCTTTCTATTCCATTCCATTCCATTATATTATTCACCTTGCCTCATTTCCTCTGCTCTCCATCCAAACAAGGTGTTATAACACCTGAGGTACGTGGGGATCCCAATTCTATGTAGCGACGCTAGTCTTCTGCTAACGGGTACCTCGGGCAGGGCACACCCGTACCCGTCCCGGGCAGCGGGCAGGATGGGTACGGGTACAACGGGTTGGCAGGTACAATGGGCACGGGTAGGTGGGTTTTTTTTTTTAAAACCCCGCCCTACCCGTCTCAAACCCGTGCCCGTTGCGGGTAGACGGGTACAACGGGCAAGGGTACAGCGGGCACGGGCAGGACGGGCACGGGTAGAATTTTTTTTTTTTGTTGTTGCTGTTTTCTGATTTGTTTTATTATTTTTTTTACCGTGTCGTACGAATATTATTACGTGTTTACCGTGTCGTACGAATATTATTACGTGTTTACCGTGTCATACGAATATTATTACGTGTCGTACGAAATATTATTTATTTACACGAGTAATTTTATTTTATTTTCAAACTCTCATTCTAATTATATAGTTTCATAATTTATTTATATCTCGAAATTTGTAGTTTACATTTTAAATTGATAATATATTTTGTAAACGTTCAATTTAAATTGATAATATAAATCTAAATTAAATAAAAATTCAAATCTAAATTTAGATGCAAATTAAATTAAATCTAAATTGAATATAAATGTAAATGTAAATGTAAATGTAAATTAAAATTAAAATTGAATCCAAATCTAATTTAAATCTAAATTAAATTAAATAAAAGGAAAAAAAAAACTTCTACCGAATTTCAAAAGAAAAAAAACAATCTAAATATAAATTCAAATATAAATTAATAGGTTAAATAAAATATAAATCAAAAATATCTTAAATCAATTAATTTAAAACAATAAACATTTTAAATTGATAATATATTTTGTAAACGTTCAATTTAAATTGATAATATAATCTAAATTAAATTAAATAAAAATTCAAATCTAAATTTAGATGCAAATAAAATTAAATTTAAATTGAATATAAATGTAAATCTAAATTAAAATTTAAATTGAATCGAAATTTAATTTAAATCTAAACTAAATTAAATAAAAGGAAAAAAAAAACTCAAAATATGCCTCTGGATTCTGCCGAACTAAAAAAAAAAAAATAAGCCTCTGCCGAATTTCAAAAGAAAAAAAAACAAATCTAAATCTAAATTAAATCTAAATTCAAAACTAAAAGTTACCCTCCTCCTTTATTCCGGGCTTGGGACCGGCTATGTAAAATAACATAGGCGGAGTTCTAACTTTTTTTTTGTTAGTAATTTTTCTTTAAAATGAATAATTTAAGAATTAATTGAAACGTTTAGAAATTATAATTTAAAAAATAACCATAGAGATTAAAAGAGGTTAGAAATGTATACCGACACTACCTATCTAGTAGTTTGGATTCATATACCATTGTTCGCTCTCTTCCGCACCGTCTGAATCCGAATTAGCCGCGTGCCACGTATCGGTACCGCTTTCTTCAGTGTCAACTCCGGATGATGATTCTTGATGATCTCGATGTTGGTTGCGCTCATCAGCATCAATCCAATCTTTCAAGCACACAAGTCTCTCAAAAACATGTGCACCCAACTTACTGCGTTTGTCGGAGAGGATCCTGTTCGCCGAACTAAAACAACTTTTGGAAGGGACGGTTGACACGGGTACGGCAAATACGTCGCGGGCCATCATCGCCTGTGTTGGATAGTTTCTTTGATTCCTCTTTCACCACGTCATGATGTCAAGTCCATCTTCTCTTTCGTTTACTCCCGCAAAATAGCTCAGTAACTCATTTGTGGATGTGTGCGGTTGGATCTCCGATTGGAAATCTGCTAACAATCCACCGCTGCTAGTGCTCCTGGAAGTGGAACTATTAAAAAAAATAAAAAAATTAGTAGACAAATAGTGTAGATATTATAAATAATAAAGATTAAAATAATATAGATATTTAACTTGTTACCTAGGACCGGCACGGGACGAAGACGGGTTTTCGTTGTCACCCATTCTTGAGTGGTATATGCTAAACATCTCATCGAACTTCGAAGTCACGAATGCCTCCACCCCGGTGTTGTCTAAATATAGATTATCTTTGTACGCTGTAACTATTTTGATTGTGTAAAACTTCTTGTATGCCGGATTGAGGCAGCTTGCGATAATGGCCAGGAGGGGTACATCGTCCCAATATTTTAGAAAATTTTCTTTCATGGCATCTACGATCGGTGTGAGAGTGGTGTACTTGCTTTCAGCTTCTTCCAATTCACGGTACACCTTGGAGATGCTATAGAGATGTCTGATCAACTCAAATGCCGTCGGTGAGTACGAGCAGGATAATTGGACGGTTGCATTAAAAAAGGTTCGTAAGAAATTACTCAGGGTATGTAGTTGCTCCCATTCTTCGAGGCTGGGCTCCAATGCCATTCCCTCGGGGGTGGAGCCTCTCAAAAACTCTCCTATGACGGCTTTGTAAGGAAGGCACCGGTTCAGAAACCTATAGGTAGAGTTCCAACGGGTATCTATATCCCAAGGAACTTTCAACTTGCTCAATCCATAGTTGACACACATCAAACCAAACCGTTGTTTTCTTTCTTGGTTTGAAACAATGTGGGACAGACAATCCTTTAATTTAATGATCAAATCTTTTACTGCTTCTGTTTTAAGGCCCGCCTTCACGACGAGGTTAAGTATGTGGCAAGCACACTTTTGGTGAAACATTGCCCCATTCATAATCGGGTTTAGTGACCGTTTAAAAATCTCAATTGAAGCTACATTGTTACTAGCATTATCGAATGAAATAGAGAAAACCTTGTTATCCCTATCTCTCTTAAGGTTATACTCTTCTAACACCTCAATAATGGATTTGAAAATTACATGTGCTGAGTGCGGGGAATCTAACACACGAAAACTTAATATCCTTTTTTGTAATACCCACTGATCATCGATCCAATGGCCGGTAACACACGAGTACCCAAGGCCATGTTTACCGGCAGTCCATATATCGGAGGTAATTGAGACCTTATTTTGTTGGTATGCAAATATAGCTCGGAGCTCATCTTTTATTTTGGTAAACTGGTTTTTGATTTCACCAACCATCTTTCTATGATGGATCCTCTTGTACATTGGTTGAGCACACCCCTGAATGACTAACCGGGCAAAACTCATACAACCACCCATGCTTATTGGTTGTTCTTTGTGGGTAATGTACCGTGCCAATTCACTAAGCATTTTTGATTCATCGTATTTTGGGTTGGTTCTAGTACCATCCGCGTTTATAAGGGTTTGGATTTGTCTCGGTCCAGCATTTTCAGATATAACCCCACCCTTCATTTGGTGCATTTAGACATGTCTTTTAAAGCTGGTCATACCACTACTTTGTTTATACACAAAAAATCCTTTCTTGCAATTTTGTACCTTACATTCGAGGGTGGTCATGTTGCCGTTCTCATCTAACGAAATCTTGTACCATTTGGCCCACGGCTGATTGTATTCAGGAACTCTTTTAGTCTTCTTTACCACTTGTCCTTCTGGGGGGACACTTGTCGGAGGAAGGATTGGTTCTTCTTCAATTCCAGTGACACTTCTCGACGGAGTACCTTCCATAGGGAGGGTGACTTGACTCGATGCTACAGAAGAAGTGCCTCCATATGCATGTGTTTCTTGTGGAATATACATGTTTGGATCGTTTGAAGTATAATACGGTGCATACATTTGGGGGGGTTGTTGATAATTTAAATCTAGCGTTTGATCCCTTCTTTGATAATTAGGTGGATAATTTTGTGGATAATTTTGGGAATAATTAGGTGGATAATTTTGGGGATAATTAGGTGGTGGTTGCATAGGTGGAGGTGGGCCAAAAATGTCGAGTGACAATCTTTGGTCCAAAGGTAAATCCTCATCGTGATTAAGAGGAGATGCCATCTTTTAAACCTATTCAAATAAATAAATGAAAATTACTTCACATATTCAAAAAAAACAATCTAAATCTAAATTAAATCTAAATTGAATATAAATGTAAATATAAATTTAAATTAAATCTAAATGTAAATCTAAATTATATTTAAATTGAATATAAATGTAAATGTAAATCTAAATTAAATCTAAATTGAATATAAATGTAAATGTAAATCTAAATTATATCTAAATTGAATATAAATGTAAATGTAAATCTAAATTGAATCTAAATTGAATATAAATGTAAATGTTAATCTAAATTAAATCTAAATTGAATATAAATGTAAATGTAAATCTAAATTAAATCTAAATTGAATATAAATGTAAATCTAAATCTAAATTAAATCTAAATTGAATATAAATGTAAATGTAAATTATATTAAAGAAAAGAAAAAAAAAAGATACCTCTGTCTAAATTAAACAAGATACATTAAATTAAACCTAACATATTAAACAAGATACATTAAATTAAATCTAACATATTCAAAAATATATTAAACAAGATACATTAAATTAAACATATTAAACAAGATACCTCTGTCTAAATTAAAGTAAAAAATAATTAACCGAAAATAATTAACCTATTTGAATTCTAAATCTAAATTAAAGTAAAAAAAAACAAGATGCCTCTGGCTCTGTCTCTGAAATTCCGAACCATTGAGCATTTGAGCACCAATTTCCGAACCCAAGATACCTCTGATTCTCTGTGACAGAGGGATCCCAATTTCCGAACCCAAAAAAAAAAAAAAATCTAACTCTAATTCAAATTTAATTTATTCAAAAAAATAACTCTAACAAATTTAACTTATTCAAAAAGCTATTTTAAAAAAATAAATACAATTTGTTCTAACTTATTTTAAAAAATATAAATCTAACATATTTATTCAAAAATCTAACATATTTATAGATTCAAAAATATAAATCTAACATATTAAAATCTAACTTATTTATCTAACATATTTAAAAATTAATCCGAAATTAAAAAATAAAATCTAACCTATATTAAAATAAATCTAACATATTCAAATGATCAAATAACATATTCAAAATTTAAAAAATAAAATATAACATATTAAAAAAAAATCCAACATATTAAAAAATAACCTATTTGAAAAATCTAACATACTAAAAAAATCCAACATATTTATAGATAAACCTAATCATATTTCAAAAATTAATCTAACCTATTCAAAAATAAAGCTAACATATTTTAAAATAAATCTAACATATTCTAAAAATAAATAGAACTTATTTAAATCTAACTTACTTACAAATAAAATCTCACATATTTCAAAACTAAATCTCACATATTTTAAAAATAAATCTAACCAATTTTAAAATAAACTACCTATTCGAAAACCATTTTTAAAACAAATATAACTAATTTTAAAATGAATATAACCTATTTAGCACAAATAAAACCTATTTAAAATAAAATTTAACTTACTTAAAAATAAAAACCGACTTAAAAATTAAATCTAACCTATTTAAGCTATTTTGAAAATAAATCTAAGCTATTTATAAATAAATCTAACCTATTTCAAGAATAAATCTAACCTATTCAAAAGTAAATCTAATATATTTTGAAATAAATCAAACCAATTCTACTAACAATAAATCTAACATATTTAAGCTACTTTAAAAATTAGTCTAACCTATTTATAATAAAACTAACAATAAATCTAACATATGTAAGCTACTTTAAAAATTAATCTAACCTATTTATAATAAAACTAACAAAAAATCTAACATGTTTAAGCTATTTAAAAATTAATCTAACCTATTTATCATAAAATTAACAATAAATCTAACTTATTTAATCTATTCAAAAAAATTAATCTAACCTTTGCGAGATGAAAACTTGCGCCTTTGCGGGATGAAATAATCTTGCTCAACCGTATCTCGCGCCTTTGCGGAATAAAATAAATTTCCAACTATATTTTTTTTCTAATAATTAAATTAATTTCGGAAAAATAAAAAAAATGATAGAGAGTATGAGTGAGAGAGAGTATGAGAAGAGAAAATCAGAAATTTAGTGAGTGAGGGAGAGTGAGAAATTTAGTGAGTGAGGGAGAGTGGGTTTGGGGGTTAATTTATGGGGAAATTCGGAACTGTGGGGGCCTGGCTGGGTGTGAAATTGGGTGATTTCAGTCAAAATTCGGAACAGTGGGGGGCACTGTGGGGCAGTGTACCAACGGCAATGGAGAGGACCGTTATTTTTAACTTGGAACGAATCTCAAAGCCCAATAATACTGCTCAATCAAGAATTCACATCCTCCTCGGTACTATTGGATCTAGACCGTTATTTTTAACTTGGAACGAATCTCAAAGCCCAATAATACTGCTCCCTGCGTTAGGCCGAATCTCAAAGCGGTGAGAGTTAATCCCAAACCGTAAAGTGAAGGGAATCTTTTACAGTAATGGAGAGGATCCTATTCAACATTTCAACGTTGAATTGATTCGTGCCAAGTTAATGCAGAGGCCAGACTGCCAGAGGCTACTCGGTACGTTAATGCAGTAGCCAGTAGCCAGAGGCTACTCGGTACGTAAAGTGAAGGGAATCTGTTCGCGCGAAAGCGCAACGCAAGTTTCGGTACGCTTGAGGGCGTACCTTTTAAAACTGCGCTTACACTTCACGAGTAAGGGTTGCAAGTGCACAACCCCTATCGAGTAGTATAATCGGGTATCGATCCACAGGGACGGGCAATTACTAGGTTAGAATCTACCTAACTCAATTAAAAACTAGAAGTGAGAAAGATTTGGTTTGGTATTTAAGTTCCTAAAAGATCAATTCAAACAAATCTAACAATGCAAACAGATGTAATAAAGTGCTAGAAGAAATGTAAACTTTGTTTGATTATGGATAAAAGGCGTTTCCAGGGTTTCAGACTTCATCTGTGATCTGCCTCTAGTGGTACGGCCCGTACCAAGATGGTACGGCTAGGCCGTACTCCACTTGGTAAGGCAAGGCCGCACCACTCTGGTAAGACCCGTACTGGCTTGCCAGAACAGAGCTTACCAGTTCGAGTTGATGCATTTCTTGCTGGTACCTTGTGCTAAACTCTTTAGAAAGGTTCAATTGACCATACCTAAGGTTCCTAAGCCTCAACTCTCGTGTGTTGGATCAAGATCTAGGTTGGAATGCAATTGATTGCCTTTTAGGGATTTCTACACCTCAATTCTCATGTGTTGGTACAGATCTACCCTAGCTGGTTGATTGGAGACCTAAGGCACCCTCTAATCTGTCGATTAGAGGAGAATTCAACCTCTCGGCTTCAATTCGAACAAGTCTACCCTAAACAATTGATTTGGTTGAGAGATTGAGATGATCACATGACCTTGATAGGTTCGATCTAAACCTAGAGGTTCATCATACACAATCACAGCAATCAAAGCAAAAGATAGCAAAAGAAATCACAATCAATCAATCAAAAGAGTTCATACAAGATACAAGTCAAGGAAAGTCAAAACAAATCAAGAATCCATCTCTAAACCCTAGAAACTAAAATAACTACTCACAGCACATGATCTGATCTAAAAATACAATAAGAGTGATAGAGATAGCCATGGATCGAAGGGATCGAGAGGAGGAAGCTTGATCCGTCGAGTTTCGCCTCTTTCCTCTTCTTTCCTTCTTGCTCCTAGCTCCTTAGCTCTCTTTCTCTCTCTTACTGTGCTCTCAAATAGATCTGGAATGGAATCGCTTCCGAAATTGGAGAGCTCCCCGCCTTAAATAGCCTCTGCCAAGATTTGAATCTGTCAGGCCGCCTTTAGGTACGGCCCGTACCAAAGTGGTACGGCCAGGCCGTACCAGGCGTGATGAGCTGAAAACGGCTAAGTCTGGTGAGACCCGTACCAAGCCTGGTAAGGGTCGTACCTCATCATCCAAATCGCCGTTTCTTCGTGTGTTTTGCTCCAAACCTGCAGAAAACAAACAAACACTCAGCAGTACCAAATTCTAAAGATATATCGATGAAATGCACATGATTCTGGTGAATTAGGGCATGAATCTGGTACTAAAACAGGCCTAAAATAGACTAAATATGCGAGGTATCAGAATCTTTTACCGTAAAAGAACGGTCCAACCGTCCAAGTGATTCGTGCCCTTTGAGATTCGGCCAGCTGACTGAGGGGGCAGTATTATTGGGCTTTGCGATTCGTGCCAAGTTAAAAAGAACGGTCCAGATTAAGTAATTGTAAAATCTGTACTCAGTGCGCAGTATTCACAATTTCACTTCCAGCGCAAGTTAACAGAGCAGTTTTAGCTTCATGCAGCGCAATATTCACATGAAAAGATGTACTCAGTGCGCTGCCTGTAGCCAAAACTGCTCTGTTAATATTGACAGAGGGGGGGAAATTTTTTGAATTAAAGTGTTCGGCGGGCAGCGGGCAGCGGGCACGGGCACGGGTACGGGTACGGGCACGGGTACGCGGGTGCGGGTACACCCATGGCGGGTGCGGGCAGATGAGCAGCGGGCACGGGTCTGCCGGGTACGGGTACACCCGGGTTTGGCACCAAAACATGCCACCCTGCCCATTTCAAGCCCGTACCCGCGTACCCGTATACCCGGGCACGGGTACGGGTACCCCGGGCACCGGGCACGGGCGGACCGGGTTTGGGCAGCCCGCGGCGGGCAGTGTCAAATGTCTAAGCGACGCGAAACAACAACCATTCAAGATTGCGCAGCAGAGGATTGGGCACAGCTGCTCGCTCGTACCTATGAATTAATCTCAGAATAATCATCATGTTAGGCCGAAGAATTTCGGCCCAAATAAACTTTAGTAGGCCTATTTCAGGGAGTAATGGCCTGGTTTTGACTTGACCGAACAAGTCGAAGCCGAAGACCAACTTGAGAGCTCGAAAATCGAAGACGAATTCCCTCCAAAAAGGATAAGAGGCGATAAAAAAAGAGACGATTTGATTGGAAGAGACAAAACCCTAACCCTCAGTCCCTCACTAGTCATTCCTCAGTGGCTCAGTCGCTGACTGTACTGCCAGGCGGTCCGATCCGAAATGGATTTCAACACAATCGACGGGGAGACATTGGGTCGGAGGAGGGACCGCCGCGTGAGCTTCGCCGAGACGACTGCCGTCCGCTTTTTCGACCGGGATGATTCGTCGGGCACGCCTCCCAAGAGCGACAGCAGCGAAAGGCGGTCGCCTCACTCCGATTCCGGCGGTGATTCGTCCAGGAACTCCAGTGAGGATGGCGACGACCTCGACGATGACGACCAGGAATATGAGGACGGATTGGCTGTGCCTCCTGTCAGGTTTATAAGGGACATGATTGATTCCTCCCCTGGCAGTGCTTCTGCTACCTCTGTTGCGTCTAATGATGGTTCATCTCTTCCTAATAACCTTTTCATCTTCTCCCCAATTTTCTCTCTACTCAACACCCACACGCAAACACAATTATTCTGTTCTAAAAATTGTTTTTTTTAATTCAGCTACTGTTGCTATTTCAAATTTGGAAAGAAAGTCTTGCCTTTCAGCACAATGCTGCCCGTGTGCGGCAGTTCATTATATTGGTCACACTGCTGTCTCCCATATTTCATAAATTAAGTACATTATGTTTTTCCCTAAGAAAGTACATTACGATTTTGTTTAATTTTGGAATGTGAAATTGAAGTATGGAAAGAGTTTAAGGGTGAAGGAGTTACAAGTCGAGGGTAATGTAATAGTGTTTGTCATTGCTTAAAAAATGGGGAGCAGTGATGTGTTCCACGTAAGAATTGTTCTGCATGAGTACTCAATAACTAGCCAAGAAAAGAGAAAGGGACTATGGAAATGTGGAGATAACAATTAGATTCTCAGATAAAAAGAAGAGAAATTATGCTTATTTTGTTCTTGGTACCTTTTTTGTGTTTTGGCCAGATGGCAACTTCTTTGGACCTGTCTCCAGGAGCTTCATGGACTCAGGGGGGGCATCAGACTCAGGAATGTCAGAAGATATTAACAATGTGACCCATGATATAACTCTCGATTCAACTGCTTTCTCGCTTCACTTCCGTAACATTGGTGGGGATGACCGCTCTGCAAACTCGGCCGGTAGCCTCCTCATGACACCAAATGTGGACAACAAAACTCCCTTTGTCAGAGGTAGCATCAATGAACTGTCTGGAGCAAATGACCGCTCTGCAAACTTGGCCGGTAGCCTCCTCATTACACCAAGCATGGACAACAAACCTCCCTTTGTCAGAGGCAGCATTGATGAATTGTCTGGAGCAAATGACACGGTTGGCAAGTTGAAGTTCTCTGCTGGTATGCCTAGTGCCGGCCTTGGTGATTTCAGCTCGGTAGCCAATTACTCAAGCGAGTACAACTTTGGGGGACTATCAGCTACTTTGAATGACATTTTGCGTCAGGTTGATGACTCCATGAAGCCCATTTCTCCGGTTTCTTGTGCAATTGATGTTCGGATGGATCCAAAAGGTGATGGTGCTAGGCTTCTAGTAGCAGAGGTCTGTCATCCAACTGATGCTTCAGTTGATCAGAATGCTGATGGTGCTAAGCCTCCAACAGGGAAAGATCCTCATTCAATTGATTTCTCAATTTATAAGGATGGTGATGCAGCAAAACCTCTAACAGAGGAGGTTGCCCGTCCAATTGATGTTTCAATTGATAAGAACGGTGATGGTGCTAGGTCTCTAATGGGGGAGGTTTCACATCCAATTGATGTTTCAATTGACGAGAATGGTGATAGTGCTAAGCCTCCAGCAGGGGATGTTTCTCATCCAGTTGATGTCTCAATGGATCAAAATGATGATGGTGCTAAACTTCTAACAGAGGAGGATTCTCATCCAGATCATTTTTCAATTGATGAGAATTATGATGGTGCTAAGTCTCTAGTAGGGGAGATTTCTGGTCCAGTTGATGTTTTAATGAATCAAAATGGTGATGGTGTGAAGATTTTAAAAGGGAAGGATCCTTATCCAAACGATGCTTCTATTGACAAGAACAGTGATGGTGCCAAGCTTGTAATAGGAGATGTTTCTCTTCCAGCTGATGTGTCCATGGTTCAAAATGATGATGGTGCTAAGCTAGTAGAAAGGGAGGATCCTCATCCAATTGATGGTTCTATTGACAAGAACAGTGATCGTGCCAAGCTTGTAAGAGGAGAGGTTTCTCTTCCAGTTGATGTGTCCATGGTTGAAACTGGTGCTAAGCTTGTACAAAGGGAGGAGTCTCATCCAATTGATGTATCCATTGATAAGAATAGTGATGTTGCCAAGCTTGTAACAGGAGAGGTTTCTCTTCCAGCTGATGTGTCCATGGTTCAAGATGTTGATGGTGCTAAGCTTGTACGAATGGGGGATCCTCATCCAATTGATGGTTCTATTGACAAAAACAGTGATGGTGCCAAGCTTGTAACAGGAGAGGTTTCTTTTCCAGTTGATGTGTCCATGGTTGAAACTGGTGATGGTGCTAAGCTTGTACAAAGGGAGGAGTCTCATCCAATTGATGTATTTATTGATAAGAATAGTGATGTTGCCAAGCTTGTAATGGGAGAGGTTTCTTTTCCAGTTGATGTGCCCATGGTTCAAAATGTTTATGGTGCTAAGCTTCCACAAATGGAGGATCCTCATCCAACTGATGTTTCAATTGATAGAAACGATAATGGAGCCATGCTTGTAACAGGGGATGTTTCGCATGCAATTGATGCTTCAATGGAAAAGAATGTTAATTCTAATGAGTTCCAGATGTTTGGTACATGTGCATTTGATGACAAACCAGCTAATGAGAAAGATGAGGTAAGGGGTCTCAGGGGTCTCTTCTCCCATTTATTCATTGCAATTCTTAATTATAAACAATAGAGTAAGCCCACTAATAGTGTTTTAGTATGTGGTTTTAATTAGATAAGTGACACACTTGGGTTTGTTGTCATGCCATACGAGTTGGTAGAAATATTATTAGTGGTTTAGAGCAGTTTCTACAGACCTCCCTTATTGATTACAGAGGCTAAGAAATTCAGCCTTGGACCTCAGTGTATAGTGTATACAGTTAGGTCGCTCAGGTTGAGTGCTGCATGTACTGATTGGTATGGTACCAGATCGACACCAGTCTGTTCCCCTCTCAGCTGTCACCATTTCAACATGAAACACAACCCTGAACTCACCAAACAATTTCATGATTTTGAAAATCTGATTGTTGGTGCTTGGATTTGAAATCTTTCAAACTGTCTTTTCAGGACCATTCTGAGGACATGCACGTGGATTTTTGTTCCAATACCATTCCACATAGTCCTAGAGTTACATCTTCCCCTCGACAAACAATTTCTCTCCAAGTAGAATCTGCCATTGCTTTGTCATCTCCACTTATGACTGTTCAACATCCTGAATGTAAACTCCCCATGGTCACCCCCAAAGTGGCATTAGTTAATGAAGAAACTTCACCTCATACCAAAATGGCTCCGCTCAGTGAAACACGTCAGTCGCTATATATTATGTCAGAGCTCTTTAAACAAAGCGAAAAAATTTCTGCTATCGAGGAATCCATTCTTAGAGAGTTCCCGAAGGGGAACATAGCCTCAACCCGTTTGGATTTTGGGAATGAGAATCTGCCACCTTCTCAACCCCTTGTTGAAAAAGTCATCTCTAACCAAGAGTTTGATTTGGAGGAGAGAAAGAGGAAATTGCAACAATTTCTTGGGAGTATAGAAGATCACCCAGCAAAGCGTGCCAAGCCATTAGCTTATGAGAGCCAGGAGCATGATGGACATCCTCAAAATTGCAGTCTTGATTGGAGCAAGGTAACCTAGCGGTGGTAGTGCCAACTGATTCAGTTAGACATTATTGTAAAATAATAAAGGTTGGGTCAAACTTACTCTGTGGGTTTAACTGGTGGCATGCTAAAGTTTGTTGAACTCTGATGGTTTTGAATTCTATTAAAGTAAATTTAAGGGATGTTTGGGAAAATTGGCTCTTCGTTTTATTTTTTCAAAAATAAGCAAAGAATTAAGCGTATACGGGCCAAGCGTGGTTGCCAGCTCAATTAACCTGTATAATTTCCTTTTAATAATCTAGATTTATTTTGCTGTGGTCAAACAATTAAATATCCCACAAAATGAATTGCATGTAGAGAAGATCCATGACTCTTGTAAAGTTTTTTTTTTAAGATGAGAAAGGGGTTAAGCCCCCAACTTAATTTTATTTTATTAAAATGAAAATTAAAAGTTTCTTACACTGAAAGGTTAAAATAAAAAGCTCAAAAATACTTGAGCTATGACTCTTGTAAAGTTGAAGTGACTTTAGTTGTCTCTTTGCTTTGCAGTTGGCTGAGGACATGTCAGAGATCACAAGGTTATCACTTTCACCATCTGTTCAGAAGCTTACTGTACAGGAGGTATGTTAATTTTCATTATGCTTTCCTCCAAAAATGAGATTTCTATATTCTTCAGGTTGTCTTTTGTGATTTTTGTCATGTAACTTCATTATCAAAGGTTTTAAATTGTCCTTGTTGTTTTTGCTCATTAAGTTTGCATTTAGCTGGGGTTTTCTAATTTGGTAAATGTTTATATTTTTCTTCTCTTGTATTTCTGTCACTTATATTCTTTCTCCGAACTCTGAAATACATTAAATCATCTTAATTATCATCATATCTAATTGATTTCCGCTGCTGGTTGTATTTAATGCATTTTTTCCTCTCATTTTTCAATTAAAGCTTGATTTGTTGAGTGGTATGATGGAGAAGTTTCAGTTGTCTAGAAAGTATGAGAGGCTTTCTGCTTGCCTGGTATGTTTGTGTTAATTCTATCTAATATTTGTCTGAATTAGGCCTTTTAAACTAGACCATAATTCGTCTATGTTGCATCTTGAATTACACTGAGAAAAAGTTTTGAAGCCACTTCTGGTTTTGGTTGGATTGGGTGATTGGTGTACAGTATCATTACTTTTTTATATCATCAGTATTTATTCCACAGTGTTTAACATTCGACTATTTCTTCAATTAATGTCTTGTTTTGAATCCTCTGATTTTCTAGATAAACCGTGATTCTGCTGATCAACGGAAACAAAGGTACCCTCAAGTTCTTGACTATAAGTTGGGAATGACATAAATGTTTGAGAAATAAAACCACCAGAGGTTTCTTCTAGGTGGAATTTCATCTGTTGCCCTGTAAAATCTCAAAACATCATGTATATGCCTGAAAAATGTGAAGGCATCCAGGGACACCTTAAAACCTAATAAACTATCTCATATCCCACTATTCAAGTAAAATATTAAACGTATCTCCATTACTTTGCCAACAAACTCAATAAGTTAAATTAACTTTTTTTTCTTACTGATTGAGGACCAAAGTTTAACTCCAAAAGAAAGAAAGAAAGAAAGAACTGTGTTAACCTTTCAAATAACAAACTAATCACATATTGATGGAATAGTAGTAGCAGGGACATCTCTGATTGTTGGCTGGTTTTACTGAGGTATTAATATATACATGAAATTTGGAGGTTTTGCAGTCCTTGGAAATTTATCCTCTTTGTAAATATTCTCTTGGTGCTTCTAGTTGCTGATTGAAGCAATAAAAAATGCTGTCGGTATCAACTGTCAGTAGTCTGTTCCATTACACCTAGATACCCCATGATTTCACATGAGGGTATGTAGTTAATCTATATTGCAGACACTTATAACAATAGTTAGATATAAAAAACATACATATTATTAAAAACTTTGTTGGGTACTTTAACTTTTTATAACAACATAATATTCAGTTAATAGGGAAATGGATATCTTTATTTCGATGGAAACATCCAAGGAAGTTGTTTCTCGTTGAGGTGACAGCTGGAATGTACTGACATATTGTCTTGTAGGCTTGCTGATGCAAGATCATTGCATGATAGGCTTCTATATGAGAAGGCAAAGTTGGAATTGAAACGCTTGAAACTCGACAAGCTACGAGTATGTATACTTGTTTTCCCAACTCCATATGGATGAATAGAATGATACATTTTTTAGTCTATTTCTTTCTCTTTGCAAAAGCCTCCCCATTAAATCCCTACTTGATGTAAGCATCCGTGATTTTGGTATTTGCAGAAAGCTTAAAGACAAAATAAGTGAATAACATTACTTGATGCTTAATCTTTCATTATACTTGATAATAAAAACTAATTTGCAATGGACCAAAAATTGAGCAGGTGGGAATTTTGAGTACGAAGGGTCTCTAGTCACCTGTGGAATGAGACATAAATTTAAATTAAGTAATGTGCCTTTCCAAACTTAGAATATTATGGAAGGGGAAAGTTTGTCTCAAGAAAACTCTCCATAGTCAGGTTTAACTAAAAAGGTTGTTCATCTAAAGATTGTTGTTGGCAAATGCCAAAATCTCAGGTGCATTGTGCAATTATAGAATGATAGAATTTAGTTTGTGTTTAGAAAAATTTCTTTTCTAACTCAAGTTTACATTATTCTTTTGTAGAGTAAAGCAGAGTTGGCATGCAAACGGGTTCAGGAGTGCCATCTTTTGAAATCAAGGATTTCAGATCTTTGTTGTTCAAGTTCAAAGGAGGCATATAAAGAACATGATTGCTTTCCAACAAATTCAATCTCTCTTACTCAGGTACGCCATCTTAAGCATGTAGCTGAGAAATGCTATGTTGAACTAACACAATCCTTCTGTGCCCTAACTGTTTTTCTATATTCATAAATTTGCAATGTGGTTATGTGTGTGCATGCGTGTCTAATTGCTGTTGTATGCTATGGTAATTAGACATCATCTTTAAAAATAGTTATTGTTTTGTAGGATGAACAAGACAGATTAACTTCAAAGAGGCAGGCTTTGAAAGCAATTGAACAAAAAATTATAAATCTGGGTGCTGCTTTTCGTGTTTCCTGTAAGATTGTAGATCTCAGCTGTGATGATATAATCAACATTGCAAAGGAGCATCTAAAATTGAAAAATACACACAGCATTGTGCAAGGAGATGTGAAGGTAATATTGATATTTTGAAAATCTTAATAGTTTAAAGCATCCTTAATTGGGGGCGGTTTTACATGTATTAGCTGTAAAACCACAGAAAATAATGCCTTCCCCTGCGGAAGGAGAAATATCATATATATACCAGTAAAACATGAAAATATTGGGTATACTATTGTTCACTGCATGTTTACATCAGCAGATGAAAAACATGTGAACTATTTTTGTTTTTTTTAAGGTTAGTGGCTTTAATGCCTACTAACAATTTCATTGATAAAAAAACGTGTATACAACGAGTCAAGTGACTCTAATTCCTAGATCTACTTCTTTATTCTCACGAAATTCTCTAAATTACTCAAAATTACTCTAATCACCTTTAATCACCCTCTAAATTCCTAGAGCTATTCTTTTACTAGATCTACTCTTTTAATCCTACTTATATACACTCATAATCACCCTAATACCCTAATCCCTATCTTGCTTGACGTCCGAATTCGCTCTTTCGACCACCGCCGCGCTCTGACGACCGGATCTACTTACCGTTGCGCTCCGATCGAGATGAGGACTCTATGCTCCGAGCTCCGACGATACCGCGCTCTCGGCTTTGGTCCCTACCCTCTATCTCATTTTCCTCTTCGCTCTAGGAGGTAGAGCCGAGCGAGAGAGAGAGAGGGGAGGGTTTGATGTCGAGGGTAAGGTCTAGAAGGGATGGGAAGGACGAATCGGAGTGTGTGCGGTGGTAGTGGTGGGTGTGGCGGGGTGGGGTGGGGACGGCGGCTGTCTTGGTTTGGGTTTTTGAAATGACTCCGCTATCGCTCAAAGGGGTGCTCTCGTGGGTCTACCAACATGTGAACTATTTATTTTTCTTTCGTTCTTTTGCTCTGTTTTTGGTTAGTTTTACAGTTTAGTGCAAAAGCTGGTAAGAACTGAGGTTTAATCAAGGAAAGGTTGCAAAGTTGAGGGTCACTGTTTGTGTTAGTTCAAAGATTTGTCTTTTTGATGGGTCTGTTGATGATGCTTATTTAGAGTATTTATAAACTGCAATCCTTGCTTTTTATTTAACCATGCTTGTAATTATATTCTCCTAGCTTTGGAAGCTGCATGACATAGTCAAACAGGACAAGTGGTGGGAAATTGTACTCGACTATAATTTACTTTTCCAGAGGTAGTATATCTGTTAGTCCTTGCACACTTGTTTGGTTCCTATTTGGTCATGATTTGTTTTGTTTTGTGAAATTGCATTACATGTGTTTATTCTTAAGGTTTTTTTGCAAGTTTCACCATCAAATTCTCTGTGCAAAGCTGTCCATGGCTTATCGTATTTCAATGACCCAAAACTAAATGGATCTCTTAATGTAGTTCTTTAAAAAATAAACCATGACATCTTTCACATTATCTCATTTATGGAGCTCATGTCTTAATTGCTTGGCAAATTTAAAAAAAAAAATTAAGCAACTTCTTGTTTCACAAGTTAATGAGGGTGAAGTTTGTCCAACAAGCGTTTCTAAGTTATTTACAGTATTTATTGAATTATCTGTTATCCACTTTGAAATTTAAGTTTCTCGCAAAAATCAAAGGTTTGGAGGTTTTCTGCAAGTTTCCTAAATTTATTTGCTTTTTTTTTTTTGCATTAACTTTTACTGTCCATTGTTTATTTGCAGGTTTACATTAGGTACCGGCAAATCAGGCGGTATATTGGTGAACAGCACATTGAACAAGGCTAAAATACTACAGGTTGCCAAAATCTTTTACATTTTACATATGCAGGCTAAATTTTTGGCTAGCCTCGCAATTTACTGATTATCAACTAAAATAGTGCTAATTTCAATCAATTTACTGATTATCAAATATTATATTGGCCCCCGCTAAATTATTCTGGCTTCGTCATTGTTTGTATGCACAACTTATTATTATGCTATGGAGGGTCCTGTGAGATATTTCCTTCCGAGGGGTACACATGAAAATATTCATGTATAGAGGAGTGTGTTTATATCCTATCCTCTTTCTGTCTTATATTAGATTTATTGTTTTCCAGGCTTTTAGGGACATGAATGCATATTCTGCCATCGAGTTTGTTTTTAAAGCTAAATTAACTGGCTGTAATATTGATAGTTTGAAACTTCTTCGTCAAGAGACACTGGTAAGAAATGGTTGAATATCTCTTTTTTTTTTTTCCCTTGCTTTGTATACTGTACAATGGATATAGCTTTTCTTTCTTATCATGGTGTTAACTTGTTAAGTGCCGCCTTGTTGTGCTTATTTAAAATGCACACCCCAACTGGTTCTGCTTCATGTACGGTGATAGGTTCTATTTTGCAGAAAATAGGGAGGGTGGGTGGGGCATAGAGGATGCTTTTGCATATTTTGTGGGGGTGTGATATTGAGTACGGTTGAAAATGTCTCTTTCTTGAATTTTGTCAGCTTTGCTAACTAGGTTTACCAAATGCAAACCTATGTTATACCAGGAGACGAGCTTGCTTTTAGGCAATGTGATTCATGTGCTTCATGAAGTCCAAGCAGCTAAAAGGGAGCTTTTCAATCTGATCTCTGCAAATTTTAATTGCAAGCTCAGTAATAAAAGTTTGTTTTCTATTTTCATCCTTTTTTTTTTCTATTGCCTTGCAGGTTTCATGTATTTCCCTTTGTGGTCACAACAATTTAGTTATGGCTAACATAAAATTACCACTGTTAAGATTCTTTTAATATGATTAAAAATTCTGAATAGGCACCCTGTATGAGCTTTGACTTTAGGGAAGTATTGCATTTTCTAGATATTATTGGAAAGCTATCTTATAAAAAAACAGCTGATTTAAAATAGAAAAAGAAAAGAATATCTGTCGGCAAAAGAAAAATTGTGTTAAGAGTCATATTTTTATTAAACTATAGCTAAATCTATGTTATGAAGGGATAGAATATAACTTGATTTTCCTTTGTGCAGATATGCTGGAGTTGCAGTTGTGCTTCGTGAACTTTAAGAGGGGGAGGAAGGTGTTTTTTTCTCTCGACCTGTCTGACCTTAAATTGTGAGTTACCTTTCATGAGATACTTGTGTGTAATAATTTTATATTGCAAACTACTCCCAATCATTCTTTGAATTTGTAAAAGCATGAAAAGCTTCTCAGATTTTATAAGATAATTGTAAATAGCGCTGGATGTATGCAGCATACATCTAACCAACCCGTCATTACTTTTTTAAGACCAAACTGAAACAGAGTTAAGAGTCTAGTTCCAAGTTTTCTTCCACATAAGCCAACTTTTAGGTACTCGGTTGACCTCATTTATTGATATCAAGGATAGTCTAGTTTGAACCATTTGCTTTATTCAAGCTGGACCATACCTTTTTGTTAATCCATAGCTAAAGAATGATGGGTTGTTACTTGTTAGTAGCAGGTGCAATAATGTTGGATGCTATCAGTGAATCCATTGTAGTATTAGTTGTCACTTATTAAGAAATCTGTTGAATTATTAACATAGCAAGATGGAGAAGAACACTGGTGGTTTTAACATTTTGGTTTATTATTATATTGAGCAGTGCGATGTATCCATCTGAGTCGTCAGAGTTGCACATTGAGATAGATGCAACTGTGACTACATTTGATGAGGTGCTTTTAAAGGAAATAAAGGCTCTGGTTCAAAGGCTTCCAACTGGTCGTTTGATGGTTTTGAGGCTCTGCCGAGAAGTTTCTCAATATGTTCATTCTTCCTACAAGTAGCAACCTTTATTTTTCTGTCTTAAATTGAATGTGAACACTAAACAGAATACTCACATATATGAGTCTCAGCTTTCCTCATTTCTAGTGTCCTGTATAATTCAAAGTAAACTAATTTCATCAGTGCGTAGACTTGAGTTTGTGTCATTCTTTTCAATCTGTATGTTTTATTCAGTCATAAAAAAAAGGGTTTCATCTGTTTGAGGCGTGCTAACGGGAGATGAGAGAGGAATCCCCCACATCTGGCTTGCGCATCAATGGGCCCAACCACCTGGATCTGCAAGTAGTTTGTTTTTCATGATTGCTGCTGTACAAATTTGAAATTTATATATATAGTTAGCATTTGACACGGGTTGTATCTTGAGAGCAAGTTGGTATATTGCTCTTATCTGTGGGCGAGTCATAGTCGAAAATCAGTGGGGGATTAAAATCATTACCCAATTTATTTAGATAGATGTGATCAGAGCTTCTGAGCCTTGTTCACAAAATTAACCTTTCAAAATGCAGTAGCAAAATGCCTAACAGAGCAGAAGGGACAAAATTCGGCCCAGCTATAGGTGTCTTATTCTCTTTCAAGAAAATCATTCTGTTGGTTATTACATCTTAAAGCCAATGTAACTTCTATCAGCTCATATGATTCTGTTGTCAATTTTGATCGATAGCCAAAATCTAGTGCACTGTGAAGTATGTAAAATTTGATTCAACATAAATGCTTTCATTAAAATTTAAATTTGAGAAATCAATACTTTTATTGCTTATTTCCAAAAAGAGCATTTCGTCTAAACTTTATTAAAAGGTTGAAAGAAACAAATTATATTACTATATAAATCGTCTTTAAAACCTATATTTGTTATATTATAAGAAATTACTTGAGGGTGTTCTTTAAATTTCATCGGTCTTTTTTTGAACTCAATTCTAAAATCTGTTAGATTGACTTCACATGACAAATTCAAACCGTTGAAACCTATCATTCTTATGAGTGATGCGTTTACATGTGAAAATTTAAAAAATTTGAATTAATTTTGTATAGAGTCAAGTGGTACAAAAAAACGTTTAAAAAATAAATGCACCAAAATTAATTTATAAACCTTCTAATTTTGACCGCTTGACTTTATACTAAATTTATTTGTAATTTTAAATTTTTTGCATGTAGACAAGGTAGATGAGTTTTAACAGTTCGGATTCATTATTTAAAACTAATTCGATAAGTTTTAGAGTTGAGTTTATAAAGAAATTTGGTGAACTGAAGAACACCCTAGTTCTACTCACCTTTTTATATTCTTTAAAAATTAATGATTATTATTTTTTAGTATTGCCAAGCATCGCTAGGAGTAAATTTTTCAAAATTTTGAGTTTAGATTCGAACCGCATCCTCTGAAGTAGATCAAGTTTTGAGTTCACATCCGAATATCATAATCCGGACTAATTCGGTGTAAGATAGAATGTACAGAAATTCTTTATATTCGTACAAAAACAGATCAGATGGTCCTGATCTATACTCAAAATTTGAGTTTGGGTGAATATGAATTCATTATGGTCTGCCTAATAGCCCTGACGAGGCGACGAGGATTTATATTTCCTAAGCTGATATGAATATGATGTATTGATATGTAACAGGCTCCGTGACTCATCCGAAACTGTGCTCTGAGCCTCGGCGCGTGTCCTCCCGTGGTCTCCTATCGATGGCATGTGTCCTCCCGTGGTCTCCTTTTGGGAGATTCTGGGACCACGGCCGTATCTTTGCCTCAAAGCCAGACGTATCTTTATTCCGCCACGGGATTTACTTTTCCTTGTCATTTTGCCTTACGCTGATGGATGCACTGGAGGTAACTGGAAACCGCTTGTAAATTCTGTGTCGACATAGTGTTGCTGCCTTACGCCATACGCGGTCATGTATTTGTTCCTTTCTAGCTTATTCTGGAGAATATTAGGACTCTCACGAGTCAATACTAGGCTACTAGCCTCTCCTCAACTATGAGTCCATATCCAGGTAATATAATATTTCTGTTTAAATCTGGACCATCTGATTATATTCTGGTCATTTCAGTTCGAAGTCAAATGTACGGGACACTTTGATATTTCTACAGATTATATGATCGGACGGTCCGGATTTAAATATAAATATTTTGTTATCTCAGGTAAGTCGGTGCAGTTGAAACCGAAGTAAAATAGTTAAATTAAAAAAAAATTGGTTTTCAAAAGTCTAACTGAATACAAATTTGGATTGTTCGGTTGAACTGAATAAGAAAGATTAAATTTCAAAAAAAATCAAAACTCAATACATACACTAATACATTAATAATTTTACAGAAATCTAATCGGTGTTGAAAAATCTAAACCGATCTCATCTATTCAAACTGAAAAATAAAATTTTTGATTCGATTAAAAACCAAACAAACCGGAACATTTGAACATCCCTAACCTCGTGTGATGTGAATTCCTAAACTATGGCTATAGCGGCATTTACATGATGTAATCAACAAATATTTCAAAAAAAAGTTCATTGGACCAATCATCCATTTCAAACTATGCACCAATAGAAAAGAATAATTTTTGAAGAAATAAATACAGAAAATTATATGTATTCACTTATTTATCTTTTTTTTTTATAATTTTTACTCAATAATAATAATAAGATGTCCTTTTTTTCGCTTTTTTTTAGTATCCCTGCAGTATTAGACCGCGCAAAATACTTTCAGCCGAATCAGAATGAGTCCGAAATCTATTTAGAATATAAGAGATCCGCTTTAATATTTGTGCCAGAATAAAATATACATTGAAATCCTCTTTAATATTCGTACCAAAATCATTGGACTCTACTACTTTTCAAAACACTTCAAATTGTACAATCTTTAACTTCTCTCAAAAATTCTTAAAAAGCCTTCTTAATTGATATCTTGATTTTTCCACTAAAATCTTGATTTTTCCACTAAAATAACTCTTATTATTGCTCTTGTATAAAATAAAGATATCTTCTTATGTCTCTATCAAGCATAGTCTAAGATTGTATTTAAATAAAAGACACGGAAAGGTTTCACATAAATTATGACTACTTTGAACTAAAATAACTTGTATATAAAGTTATCACCATCTCAAGAAATAACTTTATTGCTAGAAGGAAATCAGTAACATGCATTGTATTAATGTGTGCATCTGCATATGCTATATGTCTAGCTGTCAATCGAATATAACATATGGCATACCATTTTGATTGTTTATTATACATTATTATTATAATTATAATTATTTTAATTTCTTCTCAACATCATGTACATTGGATATTTATATGAATAAATTGCTTTTAAAACACCATGTTGACAAAAATATAAAATTGTATTTAGCTCATTCATCTCAGAAGTTGAGATGTATCAGATTTTTTTTCTTTTTAAACGTTAAAATCAATCAAAATTAATTACATAAGTACATTACTTTATATTAGTTTCTATTATTCTTTAATTAATTTAATCTAATTCCATAAATATATTTAGATGCTCTACAAATCAGATGGGACGAAAACCTCCTACCTTTTATAAATAAAGGTTTAGTAACACATGACCATGAAGGTGATCCTGATCCCAAATAAAGCTGAAGAACATGAAAAAGCAAAAAACGACAAGGAATAAAAAAAGTCCTTATCCTTTTCCGAATGTGCTGCAAATGTTAAAAGAAATTCTTTAAAATAAGTGTTACCATTTTTTTCAAATTAAATAACACAAACCGATTTCGCGTAAAAGATTTTCTGAATATATTACGAATTCGACGAAAAATAATTACTTAATTAAGATCGGGATATGTTGATAACTTGATAATTTTAGTAATATTTTTAAATTAGAAAATTTATTATGCATAAATTGTGCACCTCATAAGTTATTTTATGCAACTTAAATATTAATTAATATTTCATCAAAAAATCGTTCAATAAATTAAGTATTGGTAAATTTACAAAAGTTAATAAACGATATATAAAAATGACATCAAAATCCTACCATATGTCCATATCGCATTTCCATAACATAGATATAATTATATTACATTAAAAAATTCGTTCAAAATTTGTCAACCCAGCTTTATTTCCTTTAAAGCGGCAAAGCGGTTTTTCATCTCGACCCCTATCCTATTAATTAAATAAAATTAAAAATTAAAAAGGATCCTCCGTCTCTCTCTCTCTCTCTTTCATGGTCCCAAAAAATTGACTGAATGAGCAAGCACGGAGCAAATCAAGAGATCTCAATTCGTCAAACTAATCCCACCACACAAAAGCCTATAGCCTAGAAGAGGTAACCATTGCTCATTAGTCATTACTAACACTGTAAGGCATACTATCTTTTCTCTTTTGGTACTCTGTTTTTCTCTCTCTATCTGTGAAGGCATCCACATGGCTTTCATGAGACCATGCACGGCAAAAGCTGTCAACTTTCACCAACTATTAAATCCCACAAAACACATCGATATACGCTACTTTCCTACGTGGAGGGGACAGACAGCTTGACAGGGACGGCGCTTGCTTTTGTGAAAGAAATTTTTTTCCAGGGAATGACACCTTTTTATAAAAAATAATAATTAAAGGGGAGGTTAGGTATTACAAAAACCATATTTTTACAAACCTACTGGCATATTATTTACTAGGCAGTAATAAAAATAAGAAAATGTACTGAGAGAGGTTAATAAAAGGTTGAAAAATAAAATAAAAACATACATTTTAGTACATAAGCGAGGAGTCTTTTTTTTTTGTAATCTTGTGGGTCTTTTTTTACAGTAGGCTCTCCGTGTGTCATCTAGACCTAGTATTTTTAGTAGCATCATATCGTAATAAATTTACTATTTATTTCTGCGGCTGTGGAGCAGCGGTATATCGGAGGATATAAGAATAAAATTGTGTTACTTAAGAAAATACGAATCCAGTCACGCTTGGATTATGATCAGTCATGCTATGAATTAGTTAGGTTACGTGTTGTGCTGTGATGAAGTCAATTTTTACATGTTATGTTGTACTGTAATTAAATTTGAAAGAACAATCATGGCACGATAGTCATGTCATAACTGGACACATTAGTTACGTTTTGTCAAATTTAACTAGTTTTTTTTTTCATAATTTGAGTTAGTTTATTCAAGATTCATCATTTGATCAAGATTTAACGGTCCTAATCACACCTGTGAGTCAACGTGACTCACGTGACATGTCGTGACCAAATCTCTCGCGTGAAATGACGTGTCGTGTCAATTTTTTTAAAAATAGTTGCGTTACGCGAATGATCATGATACGAAACACACAAATCATGACTCGTAAGCAACACACGTACCGTGTTGTGCCAGTGACTTATCCGGTCAGTCTGCTGTTACTCGCGCCTTTGAAAATAAACGATCCAAATCAATGTAGGGTGGAGCTTTTGTTCAAAGGTTTTTGGACAAAACCTCATCCAAAATTAGTTGTAAACCGTCCGATCTATGTTAAAATTTACACGGATGGTTTAGATTTACGGAGCCAGAGTTATTAGATTTTAAATATGTGGCACGAATTTTAAAACAAATCAAACGGTAAGGTCCAACTTTGAATGAGATTTTGTCCAAAGTTCTTTGGACAAAATCCAATTCCATCGATGTAATGTTAACTTTAGGAAGGTTTAAATTTTTGGAATCCGTTGGCACACGAATCTTATTGTAAGATTCGAATCGAACGATAAATGGAAAAAAATCCTACATGACTTTGGTGCTTTTTTTGTTACTTGATTCTTGCAACCCACAGCTTGTCATGCATTACGCATTATCTCTTGACCAGATCAAAAGTTATCACCGTACCTTAATTCCGCCAAAAGCAAAATCTTCGTTTCATATAAAACATGACCAGTTCCACAAGTCAACTAAAAAATGTAGTTCAATTTTTAGTCATATTCTGTTATGGTAAAGTAGATGAGAAGGAATAATTTTTGTATATTTTAAGTCCGGTTTTTTCGTCAGGCTAATTACGTACTTCTGGAAATCATTCAGTAAAAATGTGACGTCACGTGTATAAATTATGTTTTAAAAAATCTGAACAAGTATGAATTCTGTTTAAAAAATTTATATAAAAATCTTATTTATTTGAATGTTCTTTTTTTAGCAGAGCATGCGTAGTTGCATGTCATTAACTAATTGGCAAAGTTTCACTTCATCTGTCTCTCTCTAAATTAAGATAGTTGTATTGAGATTGTGTAACTTCTTGTCTTGAGATTCATTTTAAATTTTTAATCGATTAAATGAGGGAATCAGGGTCGGCCTAATCGATGCTTGATCGGAGCAGTTCGAGTTCGATCTCCACATCAATTCGCACTGACAACTTTAAGATTTGTGTGAATCAATTGCATACAAATTGATCCGGATTGAACATCGGGCTGAACTTGCATACTTCAAGATGCCACTTGCTTTCTTTATCCTACATTACAAATTATTTTCATGTTTCCGCATTTTAAATCATTTTTTTCTATGTATTATTTTCTCCCCCGGGGTTTGTTGGGGTGGTCAGGGGCCGATCTACATGTATGCCAGGGGTGCTAAGCCACCCTGATAATTAATTTTTTTTAATTATGTATATTAAAATTTAATTTAATTTTTGTTGTTTTAAGCTTTTATATAATCTAGCCCTCTCATATAATGACAAATGTGTGCTTGTAGGCTAGCTGTAAGACTTTTATTTGGTGTTTGTAAGATCATGAGTTCAATTCTCACTAATTATAATTTTTTTTTTGCCTTTTTTATGTATTGTGTATTTTATATATTAGCCCCTATTCAAATTTATTAGTTCCGCCCCTGCCGGTGGTCCTTGCAAAGTTGAACTTACCTATCATGGATATTATTTTCTTGATCATATTTCCACGCAGGATTTGCACAAGTGACATAAGCTGCTTTCAACTGAACAAAAGTAGAAAAACAATTTACTGCTCCATTCCCTGCTATGATTTATTTCAGATTTCTCTCTTGACTCTTAGCATGCTATTACCTATCCACTATTTAGCTCTGTCAGCTTTGTCAGGAACCTCCTCGGATCCAGGAAACGCCAGTCTCCATCATGTATGTAAGGTGATAAGGTAATTAATCAATAAACTAAGAGAGCAACAACAGGTCATCCTTTCTAAGCTCTCTCTACTTTCCATGTACTCACAAGATTCGTGAATAATTCGTTTTTTTAGTGATGCTGAACCGAACGTCCAATTATTCGGTTGACCGAAGTTTGACTGAATTATTTGCGAATTTTACGAATTATTCACGAATTTTCTCCGAATTTTTTCCAAAACTTTTTTTTTCTTTTTTTTGCTTCCTAGTAGGACTGAGATCTCTAGTCCGGATGACGAATTTTTGACCTCGCCGAACCGAACCCGAATAAATTTTGTCACTATGCTCACACTTACGCCACTGTCCCATGTTTGTGTCAATATTCCATCACCACCCCTCACCAACCAGATTTCAGATCCCCTGAAATAACTCAAATATATATTGAGTTTGGATCCGGACCGTTTAATTTGCTCCGGCATGAAAATTGATCTGACCCCATGGATTCCACCTTGGACCGGATTGATCTGAATTCTGATCAGACGATCCGAGTCTAAACTCAAAATTTAGGTTACTTTAGGGGATCCGGACCCCACCAACCATCAACTTTCATGAGTCCGGATCCTCTATGTTACCTCACTGTTTGAGTTTGAATCTGTACCAATCCGGCCCATGCGTGTAATGCACGAGACTCTTTAAGATTCGTGTTAATATATAATGAACATACCAAATTCAAACTCAAAGAATGAGATACTTTAGGTGATATGGATACCACCTTTGACCCATTATAAGTTAACAATTAACAATTAATTATATTAGTTATAAATTTATTACTCAATTAATTAAAAATCTTATGTTTAGTTTGTTATGTTTTTTGGAACTTTTAATATGAAAATTTGCCACTTGATAATTCAATTCAATTTTTTTATAGCATCTGATGATTTCAAGTGATAAATTAAAAGCATTTTATTACTTAGCTTACTTGTGAATCTATTTATTGTAGGCAACAATTAGAGAAAGATCAAAGGGAATTAAGTACTTTACCTACTAGTGGCCTCTTGTTCTTGTCTCTTCTTAGGTGCTCTCTTGCCATCAGAATTCTTTCTTTCATTTACCTTTAGAACTACCTCAACACCACGTGTGTACCATTCACTCCTGTTCTACTTACTGTACCAAACATATATCACATCTGTTCTTGTTTCCTCTTTACAGTCTATCCCACCATTTCCTGTTCCATTGCTTTCTCCATGGGTTCATCCAAAGAAACAACAACACTACACCAGCCTCTACTATCCAAACAGCAACACGGTGACATCTTGAATGATTTTGAGCGCGCAAATTACTGGAGTCGACTGACATTTCGGTGGTTAAATCCAGTTTTTGAAAAGGGAAGCCATCAAAGACTTGAACTAGAGCACATTCCATTAGTTCCAACGACCGAAACAGCTGAGTATTCATTTGCACTGCTTCAGGAGTCGCTAAGGAAACAGAAGAAGGAGGCGTCTCCGGTACTGTCACGAGCAATTATACATGCAATTTGGAAACCATTGATCATAAATGCATTCTATGCAGGTAAATATGAAAAAGATTTGGTTTATACTTTGTACATTATCTTGATCTTTTTCTTGAAACTAGACTTCCTGGTACTCACTTGCAATTGAACTTTGTACCTAGGGTTGAATACCGGGTCTTCATATCTTGGTCCCTTCTTGATCACCAATTTTGTTGAACTTCTCTCTGACAGAGACGCAAATACCCGAAAAAACTATGGGTACATTCTTGCATGTCTCTTCTTTGTTGCAAAAACGGTGGAGACTCTTTCTCAGAGGCAGTGGTACTTTGGTGCACGTAGAATCGGCATCTTGGTGCGCTCTTCTCTTATGGTGTCAATCTACAATAAGTCTCTTTCAATCAAGAACTCAGGCAGCAGCACTGGAAAAATCATAAATCTTCTCGATGTAGATATGGAGAGAATAGGAGACTTCTTTTGGTACATACATGGCATTTGGCTTCTTCCTTTTCAAATTTTTCTGGCGCTTGCAATTCTTTACCGAAGTCTCGGTGCTGCAGCGTCTCTAGCCACACTGATCACAACCGTTCTTGTCATGATAAGTAACACTCCATTAGCAAATTCACAAGAGAAACTCAATTCAAAGATAATGGAGGCGAAAGATTCACGGATCAAGGCTACAGCCGAGGCGCTAAAATCAATGAGAATCTTGAAACTGCATTCATGGGAGAGTGCATATTTAGATAAACTTCTTAAACTAAGAGATATCGAGAGGAATTATCTTAAGAAGTATCTCTACACTTGCTCGGCAATTGCGTTTCTCTTCTGGGCATCTCCTACCCTAGTTTCAGTTGCTGCCTTTGGTGTTTGCATACTGGTACAGAAGCCACTAACCGCTGGTACAGTGTTGTCAGCTCTAGCCACATTTCGAATTCTTCAAGACCCGATATATAATCTTCCCGAGCTGGTTTCCATGATGACACAAACCAAGGTGTCAATTGACCGGATTCAAGCGGTCATGAGCGAAAATGATCAGAAAAAACCGAGCTGCACAGCCAATAGAATCCAAGATGAAAACATTACAATAGTGATTGAATCAGGCGAATACATGTGGGAGGCTGATTCAAGCCTCAACAAAACAACACTCAAAATTGACAGGAAAATAAGAATCATGAGAGGGGAAAAGGTGGCGGTGTGCGGCCCGGTGGGGTCGGGAAAAACAAGCCTCCTCTGCAGCATAATTGGAGAGATTCCGAGGATAACGGGCGCAGCTGGAAGGGTTTTTGGGTCACGGGCGTATGCCCCGCAATCCGCCTGGATCCAAACCGGCACAGTACAGGAGAATATTCTGTTTGGGAAGGAGATGGATAGGGAATTGTATGAGGAGGTATTGGAAGCATGTGGGTTGGATACTGATGTAAGACAGTGGGGTAAAGGAGATCTGACAGTGGTGGGGGAAAGAGGTGTCAATCTAAGCGGGGGCCAGAAACAGAGAATCCAGTTAGCCCGGGCTCTGTACAACGGTGCTGATGTATACCTGTTGGATGATCCTTTCAGCGCCGTCGATGCACACACCGGAGCTCACCTTTTCAAGGTACAAGTTGCGAATTTGCAATCTAGCTGCTAAAAGACAGAAGCAACCCAAAATATTAGATTGGAAATTAACAACTTTTGGTTTTCATGAGTTATAATTAGCATACCTTCAGAATCTTTGCCACTAGACAAAAAAACACATTGAACTTCAAACTGATCCTCTTTCTATTGGTTCCCGTAAGATTAGAAAAAATAATAATACATTAATACCAATTTGCACTGCTCTTTTGTCTATTATAACTTAATTCTTTAAGTGAGGGGAATTGGCGCTACCTCACCAACTGAAAGAATCATTGTCATAATAAACAAATATGATCAGGAATTGCCAGATCAATTGTTGTATTGATTTGATGGCTTGTAGTTAGTCATTTGTCGTATGAACAGATAAAGGTGATTACTTATTAAATATTCAGAATAGTTTATTTGAAGTGGGCCTCACTTCACTTTTGTGGTTGCAGAATTCTTTTTGCTAATTTCTCTCCTTCTCTGTTGTGTTGTTATCTAGTATCCCATAAACAATTTTGACATGTTAAACAATTTAAGGTGTGCAGCACTGCTCCACTAGACAGATGGAAATTTAATATATATATATATTTTTTAATAAACAGTCATGGTGATTGATCAATGATCAGTAAGTGCAGTTCTTTTCTGGACACTGCTTCATTGATAGGAATAACATTGGAAGTCAAAATTATTATAACAATTAAAGGGGGGAAGTATTTCGTAAGCAACCCACCGGTCAATACTGGTGTATTTTTTGCATTATTATCTTAATCAAATCTAAAATTGCAACACTGATGACATGAGCTGCTCACAAGATCTGTGCATTATTTTGATGCTCCCCTTGATAATCTACGAATCTTGCATAAAAATTTACAATGAAGAGCAATTGCATGGTAATTTTTTGTTTATTGACTATTTAGATTTGTTTAACTCCATTTTAATTATTTGACATGCAGGAGTGTTTAATGGGTCTAATGTCAAGTAAGACTGTTGTTTATGTGACCCATCAACTCGAGTTTTTGCGAGCTGCTGATCTTGTTCTGGTAACAGTTTAATGATTTCTCTGCTTCCTTTTTTCAAATTAGTCCAAATTCAATCATTCTTCTATAGTTTTTCACATTATTTTTCTGAGTACTGGAGATTAATTGAAAGGAGCTTACATGGTGAGGAGAATAGTACCATACAGTATACAAGATATACTTTTTAAGTATTTCTATCTGAAAATATGTAAACTTGGAATTTAAACAGGTAATGAAAGATGGGAGGATTGTTCAATCAGGTAAGTACGAAGATCTCATTTCAGAAGATGAAGGAGAGCTTGCGAAACAAATGGCTGCGCATGAACAATCACTCACCCAATTAGCTCCAACCAAAAATCACAGGCTATCAATAGCAAGGTATTCAAAAAAGAAAATTGAACTCGACCCAATCCAACCGAGTTATCCCATGCCCATTTCGGACCTCGTTGACACCTCATGCGAGGAAGAGAGGGAATCTGGACGCGTCAAATGGAGTGTATACCACACGTTTATCACTTCAGCATATCGAGGTGCTCTCGTCCCTGTTATGCTGCTTTGTCATATTTTGTTTCAAGCATTACAAATGGGAAGCAACTATTGGATTGCCTTTGCAAGTGAGAGGGAGAGAGTTTCCCATCAGGTCACCAAAGTGAAGCTCATAGGGATTTTTGCACTACTATCTGCTGGGAGCTCTGCTTTTATTTTAGTAAGGGCGGTTCTTCTTGCAACAATTGCCATCGAAACAGCACAACAACTTTTTGTTCGCATGATGAAAAGAGTTTTTCGGGCGCCTCTCTCTTTTTTCGATCTAACACCTTCAAGTCGGATCCTCAATAGGGTATGTTGGTTGTATAAATTTATATATTGTGCCTCTGTATTTCTTTGATTGATATGTTCATGCAAAACTTTGCATATTTCTGACCTGAGTTCGCTGAACTTGACACAATATATAACTGTCTGAAGTAGACAGTGACACGATCTTTTTACACTGAAATAGATGTTAGTACAAGTACTGCTGCAACATGTGTGTTTACAAATGTTTAATTGTTGCAGTGTTCGACAGATCAGGGCATTGTGGATACTGACATACCATACAGAGTAGCTGGGTTAGTATTTGCAGTAATCCAACTACTAAGCATAATCATTCTCATGTCTCAAGTTGCTTGGCCGGTATTCATTGTTTTTTCCATTGCCCTTGCGATCTCAGCTTGGTACCAGGTAATTAAGGCAACAAACTACAAAATTGATACTATTTTGAATGAAAACCTGTCAATCTTAAAGACAAGTTTTATTTGCTCTCCCCTTGAGGAAATTTAGTGCAGTTTTGCAACTATATACAACTAGTTATATCAACGATTGTTGCACTAGAAGAAATTCACACACAGTAAGATATATGTGATTTAACTTTTAATGTCTTGTTTCATCTAGAACTATTACATAAGTACCGCTAGAGAGCTGGCACGGATGGTAGGCATAAGAAAAGCACCGATCCTACACCACTTCTCAGAATCAATTGCTGGAAGAGCAACAATCCGCTGCTTCAACCAAGAAGAGAGATTTTTCAAGAAGAGCCTCAAGTTAATCAATGACTACTCCCGCATCACTTTTCATAATTCAGCCACGATGGAGTGGCTTAGTGTCCGGACCAATTTTCTATTCAACATTGTCTTTTTCGTCTTATTGGTCATCTTAGTTTCATTACCAAGGAATGCTGTTGATCCTAGTGAGTACAGCTTACTTTCAGGGAAAATTATTTGTTTTGGTGTGTGGATCATATATATTTTATTCTTTTGAAGGCACTAATGGACATGATTTCGACAGGTCTTGCAGGGTTGGCAGTAACCTATGGTCTGAGTTTAAATGTGTTGCAAGCTTGGGTCATTTGGAACCTTTGCAACGTGGAGAACAAGATGATCTCAGTTGAGAGAATCCTCCAAATTTCCAATACGCCGAGTGAGGCCCCTTTGGTAATTAAGAACTGCAGACCAAATGAAAACTGGCCAACAAAAGGAACGATCGAGATAAACAACCTACATGTCAAGTACCGGTCTGATCTTCCCATAGTGCTCAAGGGGATCAGTTGTGTTTTTCCAGGAGGAATGAAAGTTGGGGTGGTAGGCAGAACCGGGAGTGGCAAATCTACGCTTATACAAGCTCTGTTTAGAGTAATGGAACCATCAGATGGAAGCATAATTATTGATGGAGTAGATATATCTCTTATTGGTTTACATGACTTGAGATCAAAATTAAGTATCATACCACAAGACCCCACATTGTTTCAAGGAACCGTGAGAACAAATCTGGATCCGTTGCAACAGTACTCTGATGCAGACATTTGGGAGGTAATTTAGTTGTTTGGAATAATTTGCTTATTTCACAATGATGGAACTAGTATATGGCCACTAGGTTCGTTATGTACTGACCAGGTTTTCATTTTAATTTTAAAGAAAGAATTAGAATGCAAGCATTACTGTTGAACAAAATGGTTAGCATGTCCGAGTAAGATTATTTTAATAGTATTGTTATTTTGAACATAAGCGTGACCATTTTTATTAATGATCAAGGTTTTGTGCAAGTGCCACCTAGAGGAGATTGTAAAAGGAGATGACAGGCGGCTAGATGCACCAGGTACCTTGCCTTCATCTATACTACTAAGTATTTCAACAAAATCAGATTCTATATTCATTTCTTATATTTTACCCCTAATATCCTCAATCCAAAGGAAATATAATATAGGCCCATCTTGATAACTGAAATGTGGGCTACTGAAACAAGCAAATCGATCTCACGAGATCAATTAAAATAGGAAAAAAAAAAAAAAAAATAATCTACTAAGCTCAAGGAAAACTGAAGAAACAACCAATCATGAAATTTGCAAAAATCAAAACAGAACTCGTAATTTAAAAAAAATCAAAATCAAACTATTATTTTAGAAAAATAAAAATATTGATGCTTAAAAGTTGAACAGATTTTATGTGTTCTTTTTTTTGTCCTCCTCTAGTGGTAGAAGAAGGGGGAAACTGGAGCTTGGGGCAGAGACAACTTATCTGTCTTGCAAGGGCACTGCTAATGAAGAGAAAAATATTAGTTTTGGATGAAGCTACTGCTTCAGTCGATACTGCAACTGACAATTTTATACAAAGGACCATACAGCAGGAGACCGGTAACTCCACAGTAGTTACCATTGCTCATCGCATTCCAACAGTCATTGATAGTGACCTTGTTCTGGTTCTTGAAGCAGGTAAGCAAGATGTTAACAGACACATTAAACTGTTTTTTTTTTTTTTCAAATATTGCTCACATTAATCTGACTAATCCTCAATTAACCCCTCACTTGGTCTTGTGATAAGAAAAGGAAGACATCAAGCATCAAATCCCACAACTAATTATGGGTTACTGATCTTTCAGTTAAGAGTTGACCACTCATATGCTAACTCATCTTTCCTGTTGAGTTTTGTTAAGTTTTTGTCCAATTTTAAAACATACAATATTAATTGTACATGCCTGCAAAAGTAGAAATATCCCATATGTCCCTATAGACGATAGAATAACGCTCATGAATCATGATTTACTACAATTGTCTTGAAAGACCAAGCATTTATGTAGATTGTAGAGATAGGATCCAGGTGTGCCCTCTCGAATAAAACATAAATGGAGGGTTGTATAGTACACTGGTCTTGTACAATATATTTCCCAAGCACTCACATTTACATTACATGGGTTTCAGAAGTATTTTTGATATCCAGCAAGGTTTCCCACTTGCCCTCAAGCTTTGATTATTTAGATAATTTGGCTTTTCCATAACCTGTTAAATGCAGGGAAAATATTGGAGTTCAACTCTCCCCGCAATCTACTAGGAGATAATTCGTCAGCATTTTCAAAGTTAGTGATGGAGTATTGGGGAAGATCAAAGGTTAATGGTGAGCACAAGTCGTATTGTAGTTAACATTTTTACTAAAATTGTGCAGATCACTGCTCTTTTACATTGTAGCCAGTGTAGGAATATACTAATGACTAATTCAAATGGAGAACAGATCAGGAGAGGAATAATGCTAGGTAGGTGACTGGTATGGGCAGGACCGTGTGAAAAAAGAGAGATTGAGTGCCATATAATAAATAAAAAGCTAGAAGAAATGTTCATTCCATTCATGTAAAGAAACACAAAAAAAAAATAATAAGATTCGGTTGAAATAACTTTTATGATTGTACTGTGCATATATCAACAGATGAGAGTTTAAGCATTATGTTATGGAGCCAGCATTTATTCAGGACCTCATACCATTGAAATATAGCAAAACAAGGTCAACAATGCACGCATCCTTGTAAGTGTATGGTTGATTATTTAAGGTAAGATAATGATGAGTTCATGTGGCCTCTGTAAAAAGCTACTTTTGCAAATGTTAACTGCGAAACTGGTTCCAAATATTTAAGTCAGTACTGAAGTTACCAGACATGGCACGGCATTATTTTTTGTACTTCTCAAGCATTTTTTTGTCAGGGTATTGATACTTGATCGTCATAACCATTTAAATGACAAAACAAATAATAAAACAAACATAACTCAATTGGGGACAAAACTTCTGGATTTCTTCATGCCTCCTATGGTATTAATACACTAAATGATCCTAACAGGTATTCATTGAAACCAACAGCTATTATGTCATTGTACATCATGCAATTTGTCAAATGGCAAATTGGCAATAGCACATTATACTGTTTTAAGTCTCCGTCTATGGTAAGGACCATACCATACCTTCCATAGAAGTCTAAATCAAGGATTGTAGTTTTGGCTGTACCTGAATATATTTGTACCACTATGTTACCACTCCATTTTTCTTTGGCTTTTAGCCTTGCACTTGCTACTTTGACTCCTCTTTTGCTTCATTCAAAGGGAATAAATAACTAAAAAAATAAAAAATATCAACTTAGGTCAGACACGTTCTGTCACCTGTTGGGACCCACACTGCTATTGAAGAAAAATATTTTGCTCTTGAGTATATTACCTTATGCTGAGTCCTAAATACACAGAAAATTTTGCTCTAAGTGCAAATTTTCTTAAATGGGAATACATGCATGAAGAAAAATGTCACTGGGACAGTTTTTATATACGACTTTTCACATTTATTTTTGAATCAGAACTTAAAGAAATACATGCATACAAGAACATGCTACTAAAATGGTACGGATGCACACATAATATTACCAAAACTAGTCATTTTACAAGAGTGTGGTTTTATGAAAGAATTGCCTCCGTTGCTCTCTATCCTTTTGTTCTCCCTCTGAGCAGACCGAAAATCACTTAAATAACACCAAAAAAGAGAAATGTACAGGCATAAATAAGTGACATAAATGGAATTTACAGCGTTGAAGCATGCTTAGCATCTCCCAAGTGAAAAGTCTGCAACAGAAAAGATTAAAACTATGTCATTATGTTGATTTGTTTGATTGATTATATAGAAATTGGACCGCTCAAGATGGTGTTGATTTTAAAAAGAAGACAGCAAGCTCACTTGTGCTTTGACTGGAAATTCCCAAATTTATATAGAATTTGTCGTAAAAAGCAGATAAACAATATGATACCAATTACTCCAAATTAGCATACTGCGGCACTAGCCCTTAATGAACCAAAATACAGATTGGAATTGGAATATTTTAATTTGATATCTTCATATAATAAGATAAGATTTTGGAATTGGAAGGAATTTGGCTAGAAACGGTGAAAAACGTACTGGGTAGCATAACTGCACAACACAACTTACACGCATTTTCTAATAAAATACTTTTATTGCGGCATAACCAATGCCATTATGAAAGCGCGAGACTGATTACGAGAAATACACAAGGCAGAAAATAAAATACTACTCAATATTGCCGTCTTATGACTAGATCTGAATGGAAATACTCATCTAATTCAGTAACAAGATGCCTGAAACTGAAATTGTACTGAATTAATGAGCAAATCCTACTTAAATCTCCATGAACAGTCATAAGTAAGTCTCAGGTTGCCTGGTTCTAGTGAGCAGATCATGATTTAAACTCAAAATCATCAAATTGACTCAAAAGAAAAGGAGGAATTAAATTAAGAAGTAACTCACCGAGATAGACGGAGAGGAGTCGGGAGTACAAAGAGGAGGCAACTCGAAGAGGGAAAGAGGGTACCTCTTATAGACTACGCCAACGTCGAAATAGATGAGACCAGAACTGGGCACATCGACTCTGATCTCAAGCACGGGAAACCAGAGAAACAACTCCTGTGCTGAAATGCCCGATAAAGACGTGATCTCGCCGTACGAAAGTGTACCGGAGATGGTTCTATTGTAATGTATATAGCTCTCAAATGTGGCGGTGCAGGGGGGCTCGATGGTAGCTTCGAAGCGTCCGGTGGAGGCGTTCACCGTGAAGGATTTGATGCCACGTGGCAAGAGACCCCTCGGGAGGCCGTGCGATTGAAGCACATCGTAGGCGCTAGTGGCGGCGGATGCGGTGGCGGTGGAGGCGAGTGTTGCTTGCGCGTGGTAGAAAGAGAGGAGTGCTGCTGCTAGTAAGAGAAGTGAGGAGTAGGTAGTGAGGAGCATTTTTTATCTCAAGAGTGAGTTGCTTCGGTAGGGAATCGGTGATGCAGAGAGTACGCTTTCAGCGGTTGGGTTGAGTGAATGAGCAGAGATGGAAAGCGAGGGGAAGAGAGGGAAAGAGTAGAGAGAGAGATGAGATGCCACTCGCCAGCGAGTAAACAGAGAGGATCGGGAGAGTGAGCACTGAGAAGAGAAGTAGAGCATGACAATAATTGAAGGAGAAAGGACGAGGACTGGAGCGAATTCAGATCCAGTGCAGTAACCCAATTTTTGAGTTTTGATCCAAACCGTCCAAGATGCTCTAACACGAATCTTAAAGAGCCTGGACCCCACAAATAATACTGGGCCCCTGCGCTACCACCGAATAGGCACCGTACACGTCTAAACTCAAAAATTGGGTTACTTTAGGGGATCCGGACTCGACTGGAGCTGGGGAAATCGGATCCTCCCAACTCAAAAGTTTTTGAGTTTAGATCCGGACTGCCAGTCATAATCTGCACGAATATTAAAGGGCCTGGATTGACTCAGATTCTGATCAGACCGTCCGGAACCAAACTCGAATTTTGAGTTACTGTAGGGAACCGGATCCCGACCTGGGTCCCTCCCCAAATCTACCTGTGGCGATTCTTCTAAGATGATAGATGCCATATGAAGAATGATGCCAAATTTTTCTATGCTGTCTGCACTATCGGACGGGCAAATTGCCGAAGAAACAATTATTCTTCCTTTTTACTTCTGCATTATATTAAACTACTAATTTTTTACCAAAAAAAAAAATATTTGGTTGAGGTCTAAAGCTTAGAAGGTTGTTCGGCAACACTTCTTAATCCGCACAATAATTAAGTCTTACGGAAACTTAAGGAACTAATATTCGGTTGTCTTAATCTGTAGATGATAGCTAAGGAAGCTAAAGGAAGTGGTAGAGGTGCCTTAAAACTCGGGCAGAGATTAAGATTCGGGCAAAAGGAGGTTAAAGGAGGTGATCTTAATCTGTGCTAAGGAACTGGTGTTCGGCATGATTAAGCGGCTAAGGAAGCTAAAAGAGACTCATTTAGTCTTAAGGAGGCTTAAGGAAGCTTTGCCGAACAACCCCAGGAGATCTAAGTTGGTGATTCTCACTTAGACTGGTCTAAATTATTTATGTTTAGTTGAGGTCTAAAGTTATGTCATGTTTTAAACTATGTCTTGTTTAGTTAGATTTTGGTGGCTTACAATTGATATAATTTTTTTTTTCTTTTTTTTGGCGTCCATTAATGCAGTAAACTTAATGGAAAAATAGTATAGGTCTTGCAACTTTTTTTTTTTTTGCTAATATTGTCCATTAACTTTTGTTTTTTACTTACCTTAACTTGATTATGCTACAAAAACATAACAAAAAAACTAAAATAATTCCAGTTTTTATTACGGGAAAACATAATACAAAAGACTAGTACAGATCAAACAAGTCTTTATAGTACCAACTTAACTATAGTTGAAATATAGTAGCACAAAATTACAAGTCACGTTTTGCAAGGAATGAGAAATAATAGAAAATTACTAATGAGAAATAACACAAAAAATATATGAATCACATAATTACTACAAAAAAATTACTGAATCTTATAATTTCAAACATAACAGAAAAAATTAATAGAAAGAATATGAAATAACATAATTGCATTAATATAATATCTTATAAGAGTTTGCTAGGTTTACGTTTTTCTTAATTTGTCTTTGCTAAATGTAATAATTAACTTATGCACAATAAACTAAAGTACAACAAATAAAAGAAACAAAAACATAAATAAAAGAAAAGTAAGTGCTTTTGCTTTAAGAGAAACTAATCCTCATCAAAGTCAAATATGGAGAAACTAATCCTCATCAAAGTCAAATATGAAACAAGTGAGAAGATACCACAACTAAGATCAATCAAGAGACTCCAAGCATACACAAATGTAAGATCATGCAAAAAAAAAAAGGTTAGGCCACATGAGGGCTAAATGTTAAACCACCTTGATAGATGATTTAACTTTTTGCACTTTAGGCCAGTCTAAAGTTTTGTTTATTACATCTTAGTCGGCTCAATTAAATCACATTTGATGGCTTAACTGAAATCTAAACCTTTTATTTCATGATTTAGCTCACAATCAAACATGACCTTAATAAGAAAGTAAGTATTAAAAAAAAATCCAATGTCAATAATTATTGATGTAAAACAGTACTGATTTTTTATTCATGTTTAGATTAAAAAATTTAAATAATTAGATGTATTTTACATCATCTCAATTACATATATGTAAATTATTATAGAATTTTGACTTGATTATTATGATTGCAACAGAGAAAGGGGGTGAAATTGTCAAAATTTGAACCATTGATTTTGTTAGTTCTCAAAGCAAATCGAAATGAAGTGCATGCACAATTCGGTGTAGAACATTGTTTGAAGCAAATGCAACGACGAAGAAGAATTATGTTGCAGCTGTCGCCAGTAAAGTCTCCGGCTCTTCACGGACACACATAGTGACGCATTATTTTTCATCGTTGAGACTCCACCACGGATTTAGATCCGGTGCTCTTCAAATCCCTCCTCTTCTCCTGCTATCCTCTCTATCTCTCTCCTCTTTCTCTCTCTCTCCTCCTTTTTGAAGAGAGAGATAGGCACAATTTGAAGAGCACCCGCTGCTATTCTTTCAAGAATAGCAGCAGAATCGGACCCCTCCATCACATTCCCTTGTTCAAGACTCCAGCGCTCTTTAATTCCCTCATTGTTTTTCTTAATTTCACTGCTCCTCGTTTCATCTGATTTTTTAACAAGAATATATTGATGCATTGTTCTTCGTCCGTGATGGCTTCACCGGCAACAACTGTAGCAATACTCTTCTTCGTTGCTGCATTTGCTCCACGACGAAAGAAAAAATGATTTTCTTTTAGTTAAAGACGGAGATTTAGTTTTCAAATTAGTGAGAAATGAAAATGTTGACTACTCACTTTAATAATAATAATAATAATAATAATAATAATAAATAGTTGGCTATTTTGCCGAGCAAAATAAGGAATTTTTTTTACTTATTGAAAATATTATAAAATAAGAGAAGGGAAAAGAATAAGTACTTTAATTTTTTTATACATAGAAGGGTTGGTGGAATTTTTTCTGATTCAAACTTTAAATCAGTAAAAATTATATCCTGATTCTAGTTTCTAATTTTGATTCATTACCTAATTACTTTGACAAGTTAATTATCACGACCAAATCAAATTCTCATTCTAGTTCCTAATTTTATTGCTACATCTCAATTAATCAGAAATTGTTGAACATCTTCTTTTATCTTAGATTACAATTGGATTGTAAATTTTCGCATTTTTCCTTGTAGGGAATAAAAACCAATTCTCAAATGAACATGTACATCAAATAATTCAAACCAAAAACCAAATTAATTAGATAAGTCATGATGGATGCGTAGAACATTGTGTGGAGCAAATGTAGCGACGAAGAAGAGTGTTGTTGTAGTTGTTGCCAATAAAGTCTTCACGGACACACATAGTGACGCATTGTTTTTCGTCGCTGGAACTCCAACACGTTCCCTTGTTTAAAGACTCCAACGCTCTTTAATTTCCTCATTCTTTCTCCTGCTTTCACTGCTCCTCATTTCATCTGATTTTTTAATAGGAATATATGTGCACAACAATTGATTTTGTAATTTTCTTCATCGGCGGCAGCTGCAGCAACACTCTTCTTCATCACTGCATTTGCTCCATATATAATGAAGAACAATGTCTCACTATGTGAGACCGCGATGAAGAAATTACAAAACCAGTTACTCGCATATATATTCCTGTTAAAAAAACGAGATGAACCGAGCAGCAGAAATAATTAGGTCATTAAAGAATTATCAGGAAGAATTAGGTCGTTAAAGAGCCTATGTGCACGCTCCATCGATAGATCGAGAAGGAGATAAAAATCTACAATGGAATAATATATAGGGATCGACTAACAGTCCCCCCCATTCAGTCCCCTAAACGTCCCCCCCACTAACTAACGGTCAAAATACAACTGTTAGACATCTATTCAACTATCAGACAAAGGAAAAATAAAATTGAAAGTATTCATACCTAATGAATGAAGTATTCATACCTACTCAATGAAATATTCATCACTAAAATTCAACTGGAGACCATTACTTTTCGGGGCCAGTAACTGTCAGACTGCATTGGGGACCACAACCAAAAAGTCACGTGGATCACACCACCAATGCTACATTCATTGATTAAATTAATTCATATACAAAATGGAAAGTATTCATACCTAAGATATCAAGTATTTAAAAAAAAACTGGACACAATATCTACTCATCTTTTACACGTTTTTCAAGGTGGTTTTTTTTTTCTCCGTTCAATCTAACTAATTTTTGGGACGATCTATGAGGAATTTTGCAAATCTAAAACCACGAACGTGTTCTACACAATTTTCTCTTTCAAATGAGATCCATGATGACATACTTTTACACGTTTTTCAAGGTATCAAATATTCATATATGAAAAGTATTCTCCCAAAATGGAAAGTATTCATACCTAAGATATCAAGTATTTAAAGAAAAAACTGGACTCATCAAATATTCATATATGGAAAGTATTCATACAAAATGGAAAGTATTCATACCTAAGATATCAAATATTCATATATAATTCATCAAGTATTCATACTAAGATATCAAGTATTTAAAGAAAAAACTGGACTCATCTTTTACACGTTTTACACGTTTTTCAAGGTGGTTTAATGATTGACAAAGTTAGTTAGAATGGGGGGACGTTTAGGGGACTGGAGTGCGGGGGACAACATCTTTACTCTAATATATATACGAGTAGAACTAGGGTGTGTTGTGCTCACTAAAGGGTTTGGTGAGCATAACTCCTAAATCTATCGGATTGACTTTAAACGACGAATCTGAACCGTTGAAACTGATCTACTTCACGAATGATGCGTCTACATGCAAAAAAATTAAACTTTTAAATTAATTAGTATGAAATCAAGCGGTCAAGATTAGAAAGTTTATAAATTAATTTTAATGCATTCATTTTTTAAACATTTTTTATCACTTGACTCTATACAAAATTAATTCTAAAATTTAAAATTTTCGCATGTAGACGTATCACTCGTAAGGTAAAAAAGTTTCAACGATTCGCATTCGTCGTTTGAAACCAATCTGATAAATTTTAGAGTTGAGTTCACAAAAAAACTTAAGAATACCCTGGTTCTACTCAAACGGACAGAGAATTCCGTGGTCAGACTTGATAAAGTGTGGTTAGAAATATATTCATTGTAATAAGTGTTGGTTTTAGACAAATAAATAAATTTAACTTAATTTGGTGTTTACGGCTGTGAGTTCAAGACTTCAAGCTACGGCAAAACAATATTTTGTTTTGCAACCCAAAATAACATATTGAAATTATTAAGAAAATTAGAAACAAAAATTAATGGGTCGGATCAAAAAATTTGGATTCATGTACGGCCCATTTACAGGAGTCAGGTCAGATAACTAAGGTATAAGGTCCGATCAAAGAAAGAAAAAAGAACAGAGAAAAGAGGAAAATAAATTTTTCTAATTTTAGAAATTAAAAATTTATAATTTGTGAAAATAAGATAATTTTTTTTTTCACGACATAAGGATGGAACCGAACTAATGGTTATGCCCTATTGAAGAATGCCAATGGCTAAACTAATGATTTGGTCCCACTGATTTTCAAAATTTTACCACATCAATAACCGCACAATGTGGAAAAGATAAAATTAAAAAGACGATAGGGTCGTAGATTTCACAACTACTAGAACTAAATCAATGATTCGGTTTCAATAGATTTCAAATTTTATGTGACAAAGACACGATGTAACTTATAGAAAATAATGAGATCGAGCTATTGATTTGATCCCAGAAAATATTCGAATCATTAATTTGGTCCTATCTATGAGATAAAAAAATTGATCTTCTTTCTGATAATTTGATTTTTTTTTTCTAAAAATAAAAAATTGAAAAAGAAGCTTCATCTCTTGTACAATTTATTAGATCGTCGAATTGCCAAGGTAGGAAAGGACAAAGACCCTCTTTCTTTGGGATTTTTTTCTAAAAAACATAATTAAAAAAAAAATTACCAAATCAACATGATTACTTTTTTTTTTTTACAAAAACTATAAGAACCGAATTACCAATTCGGTCCCCTTGGTTTTTTTTTCGGACCGAATTGGCAATTCGGTCCCTGCTGATTTCACAGCGTTTCATGAACAACACCACAAAAAATCCAAAAATGAGGCTGGACCGAGTTGCCAGTTCAGTCTCTGGTATTTTTAGCCGAATTGCCAACCAATGAAAGCGGTTGGGTCTCTTCAGTACGATGAAAAAAAACAACTTTCAATGGGGTTTTTTTGGGTCTCTTCAAGGGATAAAATAAATTATTATTCAAGGGATATTTTATCCTGACTACCAATGAAAAGACCGAATTGATTTCATTGGTTGGGTCTCTTTAGTACGATGAAAAAAAAAATTATTGGGACCGAATTGCCAATTCGGTCCGGGCTAAAAAAAACTCTGGACCGAATTGGCAATTTGGTCCGTAGGCATTACACAAACGGCAACATATTTGTTATGTAAGAACTGTGAAATCAGTAGGGACCGAATTGCTAATTTGGTCTCAAAAAAAAAAAAACCAAGCAGACCGAATTGACAATTCGGTTCTTATAATTTTTTATATAAAAAAAAAATAATCATGTTAATTTGGTATAAAAAAAAAAATCCCTTTCCTTACCCATTTTCCCTTTGGTGCAACAATATATCTAGCAAGTTAATACATCTCTTCCCTCCACGTGTTCATTCCGCGGCTAGTTCCCAAAAGAAAAAAAATATCTAGCAAGTTAATACATCTCTTCCCTCCACACGTGTTCACTCCTCCGTATCATGTCCAAGCAGTGTCTGATATCGGAACAAAATATCGGACCCTCTTTTAGAATTGCCGCTTTCAGGCAGATTATTATTCCGAATAAGATAAAAGATTACCATTTTCTGTCAGCACTTCAAATTTTTTTTTTATAAATTGTTTCGACGGTGACTGGAATATTCCCAGAATGTGTCCTGAATTCATGATGGTACATTTTTTTTCGGACCATTATCTTTTTTTATAAGAGCATGCTTCATTCTTCGTTCGTACATCATGTTTTTATTTTTATTTTTCAAAATTTAATAGTCGATTCAGAACTGCTTAATATGATCATCATATTAAAATACATTTGAAAATCAAATTTTATATTTTTTCTAAAAACTTTTTACTACTTTTTAAATATGTATAATATCACTATTTTTTTATGGTCTAAAATTTATGAAAAACAATAATTTTGTACCTATCTAAAAAATAGTAAAATATTTCAATATATATATAATTTGGTCTTTAAACACAATTTAATATGAAGATCATGTAAGCGGTTTAGATCAATCTTTTGAATTTTGAAAATGAAGATAAGAACGTGAGGCACAAATAAGACATGCAAAATGCACGATACGAGACATTTGAACCCTACTCTTTCTATAAATATATTTTTTGAATTATCAATTTTTTTAAATGTATCAAATTCAGGACAATGTGAGTTGTGTGCTTGTCATCAGTTGAAAAGTAAATATTTTTTCTTATGGGAGCTAGCAACTTGTATGTCAATCAATTCTTTGAGCCAAGTAAAAATGTTTAAAAATCTGTATCAGCAATTGACAAATGAAGAATATTACGATTTGGTAAAATAGACAAAGCACGAAAATTGAATAATATATTTCAAGGTAAGAAGGATCCATCTAAGAAATTAATAAATTGAGGGGCTTGTATACAATACCGGGGTAATTATGATCCTCAGATAGAATTTGTGGCCCTCGACCTCGAGCGCTGAGGACCACGGCATCGGTCACCGTAGGCGTAGAGCACTGAAGCACTGAGGAATGTCAATAATACCCTCGTTCCTTCATCACCAAAAAAATGATACCACCACAAAGTCTAACTTACCCAAGGGAGAAATCCGTCATTTCACGTTTGTTTCAATGAAATATCACCTCTTTTTAACAGCAAAAGCAAAACCAGATCTCTGCACTCCCTACACACGGTTACTTACTTCCTCTCTTTCTCTAATGGCGCTTAGGATCTCTCTCTCCTCTTCTCCATCTCTCCATCCTACCCCCTCGGGGAGGAATTGTTCTTCCACGTCATCCCTGGTACCAACCCGGTGCGTTGATTGGTCTAGTAACAAGAGAAGAGTAGCAAGCGGAATCTCCAAGGAGATAAGGAGGGAATCCATTGTGGCGGTGAGGTGTAGCTTAGAGGCCACACAGGAGGCAGCAGCAGCAGTGGCTGTAGAGGGTCAGGTTACTGAGGTATCCAAGGATACATTCTGGCCAATTGTCAATGCTGCTGGAGATAAGGTTGTTGTTCTTGATATGTACACCCAATGGTAATACTATTTTTTCTTCACCTTTTTTTCAAGTTATAACTTCAATGCGCATTTGTTAAATTGCGGTAAATTTCAATTCCCCCAATTTATTCTTCTAATAGCAATAAATTGTATGATGTTGCTTCTGAAAATAGGTGTGGTCCGTGTAAGATTATAGCACCAAAATACCAGGAGTTATCAGAGAAGTATCTTGATGTTGTGTTCCTCAAACTTGACTGTAATCAGGATAACAGGGTATTTTCTTTTTCTCTTTTAAATTATTTAATTTGACCGAATTCGGTTATATATTTTCCTAATTTATAATATGCTTCTTTCTCTTGCAGCCTCTTGCAAAAGAGTTGGGCCTCAGAGTTGTACCAACGTTCAAAATTCTCAAGGAGGGAAAGGTAATAAAGGAGGTTACAGGGGCAAAATTTGATGATTTGAAATTCGCAATTGATACCGCAAAATCGAGTTGATATACCAACATTCTTTCATCAAACCAATCCATAACGATGTTTCTCTTATGAAATTTAGTGGATGTAACGCGCTTAATAAGAATACTCATTTCTGAAGGGTTCTTATTGTAAATAAATTCATGCTTATGCACTATTTACCCGTCTGTTCTAATTGCTGCATGCGTAACGATATACGGTTATTGTTGTTTGAGCTACCATTTTTTTTTTTTTTTTTAAAGTTAAAAAAACCCGTTTCATTAATATTGATCAACCCTAAACCCGTTTCGTTAAAAAAACCCGTTTCATTAATATTGATCATCCCTAAAACTCAACGTGTCCCATTATCGCTAAGTTATACTATTATTAGTATCGATTTACCAATAGACGTTGTACTGAATCAAAACAAGAGCACAACAAGCAACCAAACAAAACCTTTTTACAACTAAAACCACTATCTCATGGGAGCTTATTTCCCTTCTTTGTACCACTTTGTTACTCTATTTGATCCAGCAGTCTCATTGTTCCTTTGATCCACCCAATTTGCTAACTGCAGCTCATTCGAATGCCAAGCCTCTATATCCACCCCAAGTTGCCAATTTCTAGCATACTGCTTTGACTGACGCTGACAGGCCTTGCACCCTCTGTCTAATTTCCGGATGATTCCTCCAACTCGTGTTGCCTTTCAGTTTCTATTGCTCGTAACACTTCTTTGAACTCACAAACACTTATTGTTCTATGTATCTTCTTACTGCCTTTCAGGTAATAAAGGAGGTAAGAGGGGCCAAATTTGATGATTTGGTAGTCGCAGTTGACACCGCAAAATCGAGTTGATAATACCGGATATTCTTTCATCAAATCAATTCATAACCGTGTTTATCTTATGAAATTTAGTGGATGTAACGTGCTTAATAAGGACAATACTCATTTCTGAAGGCTTCCTATTGTAAATAAATTCATGCTTACGCACTATTTACCCGTCTGTTATAATTAAGGCATGCCTAACGATATATGGTTAATGTTTTTGAATTACAACTGTGTTAGATATCTATAATGTACTAGCCTGAGTGCTGTACCGCTCTGTTAGATATCAATATTGCCTAGTACCTACTTGAACCTGAACCAAAAGAGTTGGTACTGATATGAGAAACGCCATCGATAGGAGAATTACATGTAACCAAAAGAATTGCAGAGGAAAGCAATTATAAAATTTCCGAAAGAAGAGAATCATTTGTCATGCCAAATGTACATACAACCATGATCTCTGGCCTATCTGAAACCCAGTTACATGCACGTTTCGTAGTGCAGCCCAGCCCAGTAACATCCTTAACCCTGAGCCCACAAGAGGCTACCATAATATCATGAATTTTCATACATTTGAGAGAGAATTCTGAATCAAATATCTTTCCATTATGTTCTCCATGTCTTGATTATGTCGCATGACATGGGTAAACAAATCTCCTCACGTAATATTTGCCTGTTGTATAGAAAGCAAACTCAAGTTAACCAACATGATATTGTAACGATGCATCTCATTGGTAATTCTACAAGAAGCTACAGATCGAAAAATATCCTGGACAAGTTTAGAACTAATGAGTGAAGAATATGAAAGAAATGAACTCAAAACAGAGAGAAATACAGGTTCCAATCCGTCTCGGACTGAGCAGTTTGCAGATTGACCTCTATAAACTAATTTGGTCATATCTTTCTCATTACAAATTCAATTGATATGATTTTTAACTTCATTGGAAAATAGACAACAAAAACTAAAACTTCTTTGTTTTGCACTTTTTGAGATTCAAAGTCTATAATGATTAAAAAAAAAAGATGACTTGTAATGAACTGTTATCCAAAAGTCCGCCAAGAGCCATCTAGACGATAATTTATTGAGTTCTTGTGTTACTTTTAAGAGTTTAATTATGCTATTACAAGTTATATTTATTATTAATTTAGGATATCTAAAGCAGTTAATCCTTTATTTCAAACCATATTTAGTAGTGGATCATTAATTTTAAACAGTGTTGTAGCGGTAAGTGGTAGTGATCATTAATTTTAAAAAGGGATGTAATAGCGGTAACTGGTAGTGGTCTTAGTAAAGTCTTTCCTATATATGTGTTTTATATCAATTGTAAGCAATCCAAACATAATACAATTGAGTTTAGTTTACTTATTACTCACAAGTACCAAAATTATTTGTCTAACTCCACCATCATCTTCCATAACTCCAATCCATTCCAGAGGCCATCCATCAACTGTTAGCATCAAACTCGTCCATCAAACCACTTTAAAGATCACCAAACTTCACCAAACCCTATATCTCTTTGGCCCCTACACGCCCACACAAAATTTTTCATCGAACTCCCACAAAATTATTGTCAAACACCTTGAAAACCATCAAAAAGGCCGACTGTTTAGAACAGAACCATTTTGGGTCACAACACGAACAGACGGATGAGATGCTACTTGATGTTATGAGTAGGCACGCTAAGATAGAACTTCGTATTTCTAAAATCATCAAGAAGGGGATTGTATCCATCCTTTGTCCTTGTTTTCAAAGGCAATCCAAATTCTTCCATAAAAGCTGCCGACTCAAGCTGCATTAAGGAATAACTATACATCATCTATTCTCTTTCTGTTGCTATATATTATAGAGGTCAATTCCATCAAGAAATAGGTACAGTGAACTGTACTGTATGGTTGTATACTGGTACCAACTAATCTGAAGTGGTACAAAGATATGAGCTGCCAGGGATAATCTAGTATGTTTACTATGTGAAAGGCCTGGCATAAAATAGACAAAGAATACAGTCAGGTCTTTACTGAGAGGCTTTCAACTGGCTGGCATCACACCAGTTATACCTGGAACCAGTCAAGTCTCAGAAATGGTCATCACTGGTTTCATGGTAGGGAAAGAAAAAAGGTATGGTTGACATTATTTAATACAAGGTATCTATAAATAATGATAATAATAATAATGTTACAGTGATTGTTCGTCTTTTCTTGAGAGGCTTAAAGGCACCGGGCTTTGTTATCTGATTTGAAAAACCAGAGCATGCATGGTCAATCCGCTCTAAAAGCCAAAAGTCTGTTGGGAAGAATATATCTGCATCTCCCTGCTTATTCAGCAAACCCAACCATAATTTTATACAGTGAATAAAAAAACAAATTTAGACCACAACATCGAATCAATTATCTGGTGAAATATATATCGTACCTTTGCATCGAGGTAGCTATGGTGATCAACAGTTTTCCCATCTTTCTACAATGAGAAAGGCTTAGACTAAACTATGCATTATTGTGTACCCTTAGTCAAATCGAGCTAGCCTATTGTTAGCACTGCCTTCACTCATAGTTGGCTTGATTATACAATAATCAAGATACTGAGTACCCTTAGTCTCAATTTAGCATCAATTATGTAACTAAACTTCAAACCAACCAATAAAAATAAAAAGAAAACAAAAAGGGACTTGAAGTAATTGATAAATGGTGGTAAGATGGCATCAGAAGTCTGGTTTGCCAATCCTTGCTCATAGCATTGGTTCAGGGTGACACTTGATTATTAAAAAACCAACAAATAGTACATAAAGGAATAAGGCAATTCAGTTCACAAAGAAATATATGGGATTAAAGACACAAAATTTAGGGAGCCTTCTATTTTCAAATTCTCATTATTAGGTCATTGGAATAAATTCCCACCATGGAATAAGAATTGAGCTGGAGTCGGGCTTGCCAGTCCTCTCTTTAAGATATAGTCAATTCATAAACCATTTTTTAAGAACATTGCTCTCTCGAGAGAATTATCTTTCACACAGGATACCAGGCCCCTTTCCCAAATAAACACTTAGAGGCATGAAAAGTGAGAGAAAAACAATGAGATTAGGCAATTGAGGTACCTTAGAAGACACCAAAGGAGCTCTGTCCCCAGCAATTGTGACATCAGGCAGATAGCTGAAGTCAGATGCAATAAGGCTCATGTTTGGTAAGGCTGAATGCAGTGTCTCCAATAATCTCTGCAATTTTAATTTCATTACTCATAATCCTGCATGCTATATAGGTAAGACAAAAAAGGGAAATTTGCAGATAAAAACAAATGGTTTCTCATTTGTGCTAACATGTCTTAAATTTTCTCCTGAGACACTAGAAATCCAATAAAAAAAATTCCGTTGAGATTTTGCTCCTAACTCCAGTGAAGTATTTTTTTCATTCAGACACAACACAAAGTCAAACAAAGTAAGTTCTTATGTTGGGTTTGTAGTTCATATGAGCTAGGCATGAAGGCTGACAATTTAATACCTGTCTGCTTGCCCAACCTTGATTTTGATCGGGTTTGTAATTCCAAATAACCAAATGAATTTGGGTGCTCTTCGCAAATAAAAGCTAGGTTAGGAGGTACATGTGGATGCTATATACACATAGATAGAAGTGTTGCACAGACCAGACATCACGTGGAAGAATAAGCCAATGAAATCACAATATAAAAAATAAAGCATACATTATTTGCCCCCCCCCCCCCCCCCCGAAAAAAAACCAAAAACAGAAGCACCTATACAAAAAAGAAAAGTGCACAAACCAAGCAACCAGTAGGTAACCAGGCTTGTCTGGGCTTGGGAAAGATTCTTGATACAATTTTTGAAATGATCCTTCCTCTCGCCTGATAGTCAATATCTGTTCCAATAATGTCCATGCACCTAGAAATTAAAGGATCTTGTATTGGTTTGTGGACCTCTGACACCTGTGAACTTTCTCCAGGAATAGCACAATTAGAAAACAGCAAGACATGTAAAGATAATTAATAAAATAAATATTTTATGAGCTTTTTGTATCAAATAGGATATTAAAGTTAAGATATAGCACCGTGCAATGGCTCATACTAGTAAAGACCAAATCAGTATTGCAAACCAATAAAGCAACACTTTCAATGCACTTTATCTTCAGGAGGTTCTGGCTCCATAACATTTTGATACCACAATTTGCCACACATCTGTTTTGCATATATTTTCAATATCCTAAATTTAAATGATGCATCCAAACTACTTCATAAGCAATGTGTTCACATTTTAAATAAATAACTTCCGTGGGTCATGAGGTACAAAGATCCATGGGCAAAAATATGAAAAAATAAATGGACTTAAATCTTCACTTCTAATGTGCACACATAGCTTGAAGAAGTAATAATGTCAAATGTATGTTGTAGCAACTTGTAGCACAAAAAAGTTATGGCATTAAAGCCTTCATCTATACCACCTAAAATGAGCAATATCTTAGAAGCCCCCATAAATCTGCATAGGAAATGCATTGCATATACCTTCCTCTCCTATTATAATTTATTTAATTTTATAAAAGAAACAAACTCCAAACTATCTCAATCCTATGTTTTGTATAGAGGAGAAGTGACAAAATGGAAGTCTGAACATGCTTTAAAAAGAGTTGAGAACCGAGGAATATAGAAGCTACTCTGCACATTTGGTACAATTACGTAGGACAATTTATATACTTTTGGATGGTATGAACCATAGTTCTCATTCTGCAGGGGTCCACATACAATTGCCCCAGTAACCCATTGATTTAAAGAACATTGTGACATTTTGGCATTTCATATATTTCGGGGGTTTATGCATGACAGTAGTCATTTTGCAGGTTTAGGCAAGCTAATTTGGCATTTCCTAGGGTACATATGGAACAGCCCACAAAAAAAAAATTATCCAAAGAGCATATGATCACAAGAACTCAAAGAGACTAACTCGTCGTTAACTTTTTGAAGCCAAACCTCCATCCATGGAGACGCCTGGTTTGACGAATAGACAAGGTCATGTGGCAAATTATCAAGCACCTGAAGTTTGGTAAAATAATTAGATTAATAATAGAGGGAAAAAAACCCCTATATTTTGGAACAATTCCGACTCAGTACCATTTTGACTTGCCAGCCAGTTGGATCCATCCTAGCAGTTTACTACTTGATTTTAGTTTCTTTCTTTTTTTATGTACAAATACAGGTCCAGCACCAGTAGTTACCAGTACTTCTGTTAAGGAATACAAGAACAATGCATGGCCAAGACCACTCAAAATTCACAATCAACAATGCAACTCATCAGGTCAACCTAACAGCATAGGTCACTGAGTCAGGTCCATGTTAGCAGTTCTTCACCTGGTTACAGGTTGGACCAACAAGAATTCATTAGAAATCAGGGTATCATGGACTTTACTGTACTATCAAGTCCAGTGCTACCAATATTTTAGCCGATAACCAACCCGGGATTGCCTTTATGGTTCAGACCCAACTACCTTGGTCTTGTTGTTGTGTCATTCAGGTCCAGTACCAGTGGTTACCGTTCTACACATGCCAGTACCAAAAGTTGTTAATAATTCTAGCTATAATTAATTACCTCGAGCATTATAACCCAGCAAGGTTGAGTCTCCTTCTTTCCTATGAAACAACAATATAGAGGGAAAAGAATCATAGTTTGTAAACACAAGAGTATTCTCATAACCAACCCCACCTCACCCATCTCCCAATAATGTTTACCTTTTGGAGTTAAATAAGCAAATCACACAATATTCAGATATTCAATTTAAAACTAGGTTGTGGTTGTCAAAATTAAGAGAGTCTGGGGCGTTCTTATTAGCCTGACAAATACAAGAAGATTTTTTCTTTAATGCATGGCTCGAGAAGGAAATTAAAAAATGGATATACACATGAAAATGAAATGCCATACCCCATCCATTTCTATCAGTCGCATCACGGCATTCAACATTAAACTTAGACAAATGGCTCCGCACTTCACCAACGGTTTCTCTCTGCTTCTGGGCAAGGGAAGGACTAATCTCTACACACCTATCAAATTTGGAGTTCATTCAGTGACATAATTTTTCTGAAGGGTATAGTCTAACTACCTTTTGGGTAATTTCAAGTTTACACCTTTGAAATTTCAAGTAGCACAATTAAACCCACCAAAACAAGAAATATCATGCATAACCCTATAACAAGAAAAAGCATATACTCGCTACATTATTAAGGAATTAAAGAATGATTAATAAGGTGTTTCTAACAAGATAGAGGAGAGAATAACTGACACTTGCACTTTTAGACAGGTGTATTTGATGTTTCTTGTTTTACAAGGGCCCACCAAGTATAAATATACTTAGGAGGAGCATGCATGAAATTATTACTAACTTCTTTTACTGTATCAAATTCTTGGATACAGTAATATTGTACCAAGCTGGAATATCTTTTTTCTCTTCGTTTTTCAGTTTGTGTGGAGCTTCTCTAAGCACTAATATAAGTACTAAATACGAACAATTTAGAACTTCTGTTTGAATGGGCAAATTACTTCTTGGTTATAGAGAGCTTACGTGTATTTCATTGAACTGTATACTTTTGGAGGTGCATTCAACATCATGTAATCTAAAATGCCCTTTGCACATGTCCCAGAACCACCTCCTATTTCATAAATCTGATTTAGTAAAAAGTGCAAAGAAATTAGAAACTGAAGTTGAAGACTGCAAAATTTCTTCTGAGGTAGCTTTTCAACTTCCAATTATCTTTAATCAAAGCAAAATGACAATGTACCTTCAATGGGACAGAGAGATTAGCTGTACGCATAATTGCTTCTGCTATTGCATAAGCATACCATGGCTGAGAGGGAAATAAAGAGGGGTCAATAAGACAATACAACCATTAGTTGCCACAGCTTTCTTGTTGAAATGATACTGGAAAATGAATGATGTACCTTAAAAAGTTCCACTGGTGTAAACCAAGAAATGTCATGCATCTTGTATAGCTTATCAAGATACTTCATATATGCACTCCTTCCTGCATGAAAAATACAATGGATACATGGCTCGAAATTAACGACAGTTTAAACAGGCAAAAAGAAAAAGAAAGAAAAAGGAAACGTATGACAGCGCTCCATGTATTTGTTTACTAATATAACAAATTCTCGGAAATTGTACACAGAACTATGGAATACCAGATAGCCACACAGTACTATGAGTAGAAAATAATGCATTTCCCAAAATGTCAGCTCATACATACAGATGGCTACTTGAAACAGACAGTAAGGCATATGGTGTTTGGCAACCGAAAAAGCTTCTGACATACAAATAGGAACATAATGCTTCAAAAAGATCGTGACTTCCATGCAAGACCTTATAATAACTTCTGTGTAACTGTTACTAAAAGGTGCACGCAAGGTGTTTGACGAAATGCTCCAATGAGATGCACAGTCTGCAAAGCCTTAAATTTTGGATTTATTGGACGTGAGAGACACACAAACCTCCAAGCTGGTTGAAGCGGATGCTACTCTGAAGCACACCAACCGGGCCAGAGCGCTTGGAGAAATAGCCATGCTCTGGATGGTACAGTGCCGAGTGGATAAAATTGCGAACCTACAAACAAATTGCCCAAAGCCCAAAGGTCATCTGCACGGCTATTATATTATAACTTGTTATCCTTTCATAATCAAAGGTAGAGAGCTATTATCTGGGGGTGTAGATGAACAAAGAGTTGTTAGCTGGAAAGGCTTACGAGAATAGGGTTAACGCCAACAATGTCGGTGCTGTAGAAACGCAACGCCGAGCCGCAAAGCTTGGACCTATGGAGAACTACGGCTGCCCGGAGTACCATTTTTGTTGTTGTAAAAGGAGCAAAACTACTAGCGCAAGAACCGAAAAACGATCGGAGAGAGAAGCGTTGTCAATGTCAGAGGCAAGTGTTGCGGAATTCATATCCCTAAGCCCTGAGGTAACAGAATATTTCTGTTTAGATTCGGACCGTCCGATCAGAACCGCACGAATATTAAAGAGACCCCGTACATTCCACCTCGGGTCGGATTGGTCCGGATTCTGATCGGACGGTCCGGTTCTAAACGCATTTTACCATATTTGCGTGTGCAAATTGCGCGCTAACCGAATTTACAAGATTTTCTGCGTCAAACGTATTTTACCATATTTACAAATTACTTTTTATCTGATTTAAATGTGCAAATAGCGCGCCAAACGCATTTTGACCAGATTTATGTGCACGTATTTTACCATATTTCTATGTACAAATATCACACTTAATGCATTTTATCATATTTCCATGCGCAGATAGCGCGTCGGACATATTTTACCCAATTTACGTACGCAAAAAGCACGCCAAACCTATTTTACTGAAATTATGTGCTGAAATAACACGCCAAACAATTTTACCATATTTGTATGCGCAAATAGCGCGTCAAACCCATTTTACCATATTTGCGTGTGCAAATAGCGCGCCAAATGCATTTTACCAGATTTACATGCGGCAAATGCATTTTACCATATTTACGTCTGATCATAGAGCGCCAAACGCATTTTGACCAGATTTCATGCGCTAAATGAATTTTATCAAATTTATGTGTGCAAATACCGCACTTAATTCATTTTATCATATTTACGTGTCTACGCACAAATAGACGCCAAACATATTTTACCCAACTTACTTGTGCAACTAGTGTGCCAAACTCATTTTACCAAATGGGTTTGGCGCAAATTGCGCGCCAAGAAAAATTTACAAGAATTCCATGCGCCAAATGCATTTTACCATACTTAACAAAATGTTTTTTTTTCAGATTTGCGTGCGCAAATAGCGCGCCAAACCCATTTTACTAGATTTGCGTGCACCAAGCACATTTTAGCATATTTACGTGTGCAAATAGCGTGCCAAGCGAATTTTACAAGATTTACGTGTACCAAACGCATTTTACCATATTTAAAAAATAATTTTTACATGATTTAAGTGCTCAAATAGCTGGCCAAATACATTTTGACCAAATTTACGTGCATGTATTTACCATATTTCATTGTGTACATACCGCACTTTTGTAATTTTACCAGATATTTCAGATTTAAGTCTAGTATGATACAATTATAATTTCAACCTATGTCTAGCAATATTTTTTCCACAATATCACTTTTTGTTTTGTTTTTGCTACCAGTTTTATGATTACATCCGATGTTTCTGCATAGAGTAAATATATATCATATTTAAGCCCAGTATGATACAATTATAATTTCAACTTATGTCTAGCAATATTTTTTTCCACAATATTACTTTCTGCTTTATTTTTGCTCCCAGTTGATAGGGGTGTTCAAATGATTCGGTTTATTTGGTTTTGAACCGAACCGGAAAATTTCGGTTTAAATGGTTCAGTTGTTCGGTTCAAATGGCTCGGTTCGGTTGATTTTATGAATTAGTTTGGTTTTGATTTCTCAAAACCGACTAAACCGAACCGACCGGTTTGCGCTCTCTCTCTTTTTCTCCTAGTTGGTGGACCGCGCATACACCCAAGAAAAGGTGAGCGCTTTTGGTTATTCAATGAACAGCGCAAAGACCTAGCTTTGCTGTGATTCTGTGAAGTAGCACATGAGTCACATGACCCCTTTCTCATTTAAAGCTAATACAAAATGTTTACTTCGGTTCGGTTTTTAATCGGTTGATGGGTTTAAAAGTTCGGTTCGGTTCTGTTTTTACAAACTGAAAAAAAGTTCGGCTTGGATATAAAACTTCGGTTTCGACCGAACCGACCGTTTGAACACCCCTACCAGTTGATATGATTGCATCCGATGTTTCTGCATAGAGTAAATACATTCTGAATTGGCGGAAGCCTCCTATCTGCATCTAATTGAGTCTTTAATTTTCCTGATTATGACGTTTTGGTTTCAAATAGTTTCATATTCAAAACAATTTTGACATGAGGTGAATTCCATACCAGCTAGGTTGGATAAGTACAATTTTTTTTTTTAGCTTACTTCATGACTAAATCAATTCAGAGTTGCATTTTTAACTTTTATTTGAATCAATTAGTTGATGAGTTACGAGTGTGTTAGAATGGTATTGTTGGCATGATACACTCTGAACACAATGATGTTCTTCTCTCTCTCGTTTCTATCTTCTTGAGCGGAGAAGAGAATGAGAGAGAGGTGGGGGACCCGAGCCGAGCAGAGTTGATAACGCGGTATCATCAGAGTTTGGTGTGTAGAGTTTATCTTGATCGGAACGCAGCAGTGAGCGGATCTAGTCATCGGAGCGCAGCGGCGGTCGAAAGAACAGATATGGTTGTGGTGAGATATTAGAATTAATCTAATAGAGTTATTAATAGTGTATATAAGTAAGATTAAAAAATTAATTTAGTTTAGAAAATTTTCATAAGAATAAGATTAGATTTAGAATTTAGAATTATTTGATATGTTGTAAATATGTTTTTTATCAATAAAATTATTAGTAGGCATTTAAAAATACTAACTTTAAAAAAAATTGTTAGCACTGTTTATTTTATTTGATTAGACATTAAAGCAGATATTTTTTATTTATTCCAGTCATGTAGTTAAAATACGTAGGTTACTTCATTTCAAGATAATAATAAATAATACGCAAACTATTAAAAGAATAATTTTTCGTATATGGATATGACAGAAGGCATCTTATGTTCAAGAGTATAAAATTAGTTGATGATAATGTTGCATTTCAATTTTTTTGAGAGAAAATTCAATTTTATTTTTAGTAAATTAGACTTCTAACACACCAAAATTATTAAAATTGCTAATTTATACTATGTTAGAAAATGGCTTCTTACTTTTAAATGCTAATGTGAAGTAGTTAAATCTCAATCGATAAAAAATTACAAAAGTAGACGATTTTTTTTTCCCGATTGATGAAGTTTGATAGGAGAAAAAAACTTCCTTAAATTTCTTCTCAAAAGACGAAATGTTTTAAAAATCACTCGGCGACAATAAAAAAATGTATCTTCTTTCTCATTCTCCTTCTTAAAAAAATAAGTTTGGACGAGATAAGTCACATTTTTAACATCTTCGTAGGTTATCTTTCTCTGCTTTATGAAATCATTACTTTTTAGAATTTCAATAACAGTAATTATAAATTTAAACAAAAATGAAGATACTTTTAATTAACTAACCAGTAAGGAATTCCTTATATTGGATATATCTTTTCAATTAAGCAAACGTGATTTCAAACCATTTCATTGATTTTTTTTTTTCTAATACAATTCTACGAAAATGGCGATGTTGGTTCACTCTGAAATTTTCAGAGTGAAAGTGGTACCATATAGCCTGTATACTTGTGAGCTGCCTGTTCTACATTGAATTTTGAGTATAGTTTAACATGTACTTGTAAATAATTAGAACGATTTTCAAGTTCTTTGCAATATTCTGCATAGTTTTCTTTAAAAAAAAACTGTATTTTTTTCCTTTTAAAGCAACTATTTCCGATGAAACTCTTACTTTTTATTTGAGTAGTTGTTTGAGTAGACTTAATTAGATTTCTTTAACAAACTGCAAAGCAGATAAAGACGCAAGAAAAAAACAAAAACAATTTTAAAGATTCTGAGAATATGATGTTTGGATGAAAGAATTTCATGTATACCCTTAAAAAAAACTCAAAATTACGCATATCCGTTTTGGATTACAAAAACTTACAAATTTACTCATGACTATTCTATTAAAATTCATTTTAAATTTGTAAGTATTCATTTTATCCTTTATTAAAAAAAAATATGCAATTTGTGTAAGAAATATGTTGTCTTCTGGCTGACCAGTTTTCTAAGAATAAGTGATTCATTTCTTTACTTGTGACGCATACACAGTGGCATTTAGGCATATGCTTGTGTACGTCACAAGTAAGATAATGAACTATTTGTCCACTGACAAATTAGAAAATTAAATATTTTTTTAAACATGTTACATTTTTTTAATAAATGACTAAATGTCAATGTTCTAAATAACACGCTATAGCGCCGTTATAGCGTTTTCGGACCAAAAAAGCTATGATGCTATGACCATATAGCGCCGCTATATGGCCATAGCGCCGTTTTTTCAGCCGTTTTGCTATGACGCGATAAACGCTATTTAAACCTTTGCTAAATGTGTACTTTATAAACTTAAAGTGAGCTTCAATTGAAGAGTCCATAAATTAGATAAATTTGTGAGTTGTTAAAATTTAGAAGGGTGAATATGATATTAGTAATTTTGGAGGGCGAAGTAATTTCGATATTTTTTAGGATATACATGAAATTCCCCCTTTTCTTAACCAGTGACGTCGCGATCGTTCTTTTCGGTTGCGTTCGTCCTCCCTTCCCGCCTCGACCGCCTCGACCGCCTCACCGCAAAACCTCTAAAATCCCACGGCGATAGCTTCTCTCTAAGACCATCGACAATGGAAGAAGACACAGTCGCACAAGAGAGAGAAGAAGAAGGAGAAAATCGGTTCGAGGGCCCAGACAGTCGCTTGCCCTGTGCGCGTGGCGGCCCCATTTTCGTGCTTGACCTAGTGGGTCCCCTCTCCTCTGTCCCCGATTTCAAGGCCTCCGTTCTTCACGATTTACAGTGCCTCCAGTCTGACCTGCTCTCTGCTCCCAGTTCTGATCTTGATCTCTCGTATGATCCACTCCTTTTTTGTCTTCCCTTCTTACTTACCATGTGTTCTGATAAAATTTACTGAAAGTGGAAGTTTGTATAAATTGCAGGGTTGATGAGCTGAAGATTCTGACTGAGGAGGAACTGGTCGAGAAGGCACTTCAACAGAACTTGGAGGTATCATATTTTGCTATGGGGGCATGTAGATTTTAATTGTACTAAATGAAGGTTGATTTCATATATACAGGGTGCATTTTTGACACTAGTTCTTTAATGAGCAGAGCTAGAATTCAGTTTGGTCATTTATTATTTGTTTTTGTCTGCTTTTTGTTTGACTGGGTTTATTACATTGAGTTGTATTCACTTGCATTCAGTGTGGTAGTCCAACCAATAGGAAATCAGGACTTTCACATTTGTTTGTTTATTTTGAAATGGAGGCTGTCTATATTGAGTTCACAGTTTTTTCTGAGCCAAAGTTTGTCGATAGGAGCTTTAGCTAACTAATTCTTTTGGTGTTGAAGGACGACACAAGAGCTGCTGGTGATAATACTTTGCAAATCACAGAACAATCAGATGTCCAGTAAGTGTCGATTGGTCTCTTGTAAAAGTTGTTTTGTAACTTAATCTCTTTATTTTTACTTGTCATTGATTCAGATATAAGCTGATTATATCTTTATTATAAAAACATTTATTTGGCCGTACTGTTTTGATTATTCTCTTATTGTTATTTTGCTGTTTTCTGAAAAATAAATTTAGCTTTGTCTTTGGATTAATTAGGGGTTCCATTTTTCTGTGTGAATTGGGGAGTAGATAAAGCTCTATGGTTTTATGGTTCTTTACAAGTGGATAGCATGAAAATTTGCCGAGTTCCTTTCCAATCCTAGCTTACTGTATGGTACCCCATCGGGCGACAATCACAGTCCCTAGATGAAGTTCTGGCAAAAAAAATATGTATAAAGTCTACAAAGAAGCTTTATATGAGTTCTGCTTTGTGGATTTATATGTGTAATCTATTATTTCCTTGTGATGGTTTTTGTATCTGATGCGTAGAATGAGGGGTGAGCAACCTGTGGTGGAGAGAGAGAGCTCGATTGAAAGAAGCAGCTTAAGGTCAGATGAAGGTACAAGCGATCATTCAGTTGTGACACATGAGGATACGTGTGAGAAAGATGTTCAACAAAAAAAGAGAAAAAAGAAAGGCCGCCATTTTGATAGAGAGATCCGTGCTGCTCAATTAGAGGTTGAACTTGTCCCTTTATTGGCTACCAACCAGGGATGAATTTCTATTGTTGATAAGCAATGCCAGTTTGCACAAATCAGTTGGAATCCTTGACCAGACCCAGTGCCAGTTAATTTCAATCAAAAAGGATTGATAGGACCAAGTCCATGCGAGTTTTTGCTGACCCGACGGTGGGCCTGACTGGATCTTTCAGGACCAATTTGGATCTAGATATTTAGTTTGTTTTCAGAATACAAAGTTTAATTTTTTTCTTTCTTTCCTTTGTTTATGTAAAAGAGTGGACCACAATCTGAATAATTTTCATCAGGAAAACTTTTCAAAATTGAAAAAACTATCAATCAGATTAGCAGTTCCAAATCATTGGAAGAACCGGCACATCAGAGGTGTTCATTATCCCTTGAACTGCTGGTGGGTTTAGTTGGACCTGAACCCAATGGGCTGACTGAAGCAGTTTAGCCCAGCTAATTTCCCCCTTTACATGTAAGCATGGCTACGGGAGTAAATATTTCAATATGTAATGAACAGGGTCCATATCTAGAGAGGGTGAAGGAGCTTGCTGAACTCAAGCGAAAGCAAGATGAAGACAAATTAGCTGCCAGATTACATTCTTTCTGGTTAATTTCCTTCTCTTATCCCATTTTATTGTTCTTTTTCTTTTACAGTTTTGGTCCATTTTCTCAACCAATTTACTATAGGAGCAAAGACTCCACATACACACCATATGAGATGTGCATAGGTTTGTTTCTAAAAGCTAGCTTTTATCATCATGTAATTGAGTTTTTGATACACAGCGGTTTGTTTAGTGATTTTGCTTTTGGTAAGTAGTAAGTGTCGGACTTCTTTTTAATCTTTTTGTTTTGGGCTGTCATTTTATCCAGTGGCAAAGCCAAGTCTTCGGATCGTGCAATGTCAACCTCTGTGAATTCTGAAAGGATGAGATCACTAAGGTTTAGCATGGTGCCTGCAAAGGTACTTTTCATGTCCGCGTGTTTCTATTTTAACCAGTACCCCAGAGATTTGGGTGATTTTTATACTATTGCGCATTGACTGCTATCTACCAATCCATGTATCCATCGTCATGGTCCTACCATGTTTAGTACCATGTTAGTTTTCCCAAAATGCCTCCATTTGTTTGTGGACATGCCCTCAGATTGTGCAACTTGGCCTCAACTAAACTGCAACTATAAGGACTCAGTTAGTAGTAATATTGCATCAGCTTGACCAAGTTTATCAGTGCTTCATGTAGAAAAGCAAAATTAGCTAGTCAATGAAATGAAATGAAAATATGAGATAGCAGCCAAACTCCTGATTATATAGGTAGGGAACCTACCAACAATCATACCCTGGTCAGGGCATGACTAAAGCAGCACCCTTAGCATCCATGCAACGGTTTGTTAAAACAAAGAAATAAAATAGTCCGCTAGAAAGCTCAGCATCTGGTTATATAATGGCGCGCTATGGTTTGATTAAAATATCACAACTTTTCAAACATATTGGATTAATATCCACACAAATATATCAAATTACTCTTGTCAATCCCTAGATTTCAAGCGGTTTCATTTTCTTTACTTTACTTTCAATCCTTTCCCATTACTTTCCTTCAACAATAATTTCAATTTCAAAGACCCACTATCTCGTGAAATATGCCACTATAATTCAGTACTCACTATCTAATCAAACAAATCAGAAACTCAGATTTAGAGAAATCCGGTTATCTTTCTGCGAACGGTCCAGAAATTAATTTCGGATTACAACGACCATTCAAATTCACCTGCGATGTAGAATCAGATTTCCAATCAGACGGATTAATCAAATTATCAGCCGGTATACAAAAATTTTTATCCTATTTTTCTCTCTCTCTCTCTCTTTTTTTTTTTTTTTTTCTGGTTTTGATTCGTTCTTTTTTTTCCATTTTTTGGACCTGTGGAATAGAGATAGAGAGTGGAGTATTAAGGGGAATGGGCCATAGTGGCATGTATGTCATGCAAGGAAGAAAAAGGCCATGGTTGGGGGGTTATGTGTTTTCTTTTCTTTTTAGATTTACATTTTACAATTACAACGTAATTATTTGAAATTATAAATAGGTCCAAAATTTATAAATTAAATCTAGAATTTTCCAACATTACAAATAGGCCTCAAAATAAAATAAGATATTTAAATTACGGGGTGTTACACCAACAGACCAACAGTCCTTGTTGGAACCATTCAAGTAACCCCAATCCATTGCAACAGTTACTGAGCTGGGAACAAAACATTTGATCCTTTTCAAACATAGTATGTTTTGATTGGTTGTGTGTGCTTGAGATTTCAGTAGAACTGATAATGGTGTTACTGGATACCAAACGAGCCATTCTTGTTTCCAAAATGATTTGCCGGTACAGTTATCTGTGCTCTGGTAGTTCTTTTTTGTTCCGTTTATAAGTTTTCCTTTATTTTGCCTAGGTTATGGCTAGTAGACCAGGAGAGAACATTCCCATAAGCTATCCTGAAATCATACTTTGTGTGGAGATATATCATCCAAAAAAATACGGAGCAAAGGTATGCCATTATAATTTGGAAGGTTCATTTGAAAATTTACCCTTTGGTTGAAATAAAGAAGGTTTTGGTCCTATTATCAAGTTCTGTTTAAAGAGAACAAGGATTCATTCCTTACCAGCTCTGCTTTAATGTTGCTTTGGTAAAATAGAAAATATTGAAAGAAGTTGTGGTAGAAAGCTTAAAACAATATCTACAACTTTCATGTTTCGATTTTTTACAAATTCGGAATTCTTTGTATTATTTGTTACTAACAAAAGTTAAACCTTATTTTGCACCAAGTTCATTTTCATCATTTGATAAATTTTAAGCATTTGAGTACTCTATACAGACACAGGAGTTCCTAGTATTAGGAAGCCAAAAGCTAGCAGACTTGAGGGACAATATTTATTGTTTGACTGATAAGCTCATGGAGGCAGCAGGCAAGCATGACCCCTCGGCTTATTTCCTTGTTGAGGTATGTATGAATCTGAATTCATTGAAGCCCGGTTCAATTGCATACAGCCCATCAGTTGTTGCAATTTATGTAGCCTCCTTTGTTTTTAAAATATGCATCTTACAATTTTGGAGTAAAATCTTATATAATCAGGTTAAACTATATATTTTACCTACAATAATTAATTGAGTTAATGAAGCTCCATCTTCTGCAAATTATTTTTCATCTTATCATTTCAGCTATATAATTTAACTCACTTTATAGGCTTTAGGTCCTAAGGACGTAGGTCATGTTTGGTTGTGGAGTAGTTACTCCGGATTAAATTGCTTATATGATGTTACACTAACTACGGGACCCACAGGTGGAGTAAGTTACTCCACCTCTCTAGATGTAGTAACTTACTCTGGATTAACTCAAATGTTACTCCATCTTACTCCTTCAAATTTACTTCTCGTTTGACTCCTTAAAGATAGAGTTTTAATCCACACTTACTCCACAACCAAACATGACTGTAGGGTTAGGCATAATATTGTTAGTATTATTATTACTATTATTACTATTATTATTGGCACCATTATTACTATTAGTGCTACTATTATTATTGGTACCATTATTACTCTGAATGAGGAGGGATCCACTTACAACATTTTATAGTTACAACATCTTATAACATGATTTTTCAAAGTCCAAATAGTCGATCCAAACCGTTCAACATGATCTCTATATTAAAATGTGCTTGGAGATCAAATTTTACATTTCTTGAATTTTTTTACTATTTATTAAGATGGGATACAAAATTCAATGGTCTGAAAACAACAATTTTGTAAAATTCTTAATAAATAGTAAAAAAATGAAAAAAAAATGAAAAATTTGATCTCCAAGCACATTTTAATATAGAGATCATGTTGAACGGTTTGGATCGACTGTTTGGACTTTGAAAAATCATATTCTAAGATAACTAGAGAATGTGGTAAGTGGATCTCTTGTCTTATTACTACCTACCTTGGATTTGTGACTATGGTTTTGGGTTTCATTTGTAGCCTACCCCAACTTGTTTGGGACTAAAGGCTTTGTTGTTGTTGTTGTTGTATGCATGTTATTTCAAAATTTCTCCTCAAGTTCCCGTTGAGCTTGCTCAATTTTGTCAGTTGAGGGGGAACAGATTTATTTTGTTAGATATTCTTGAGTGCTCAAGGAGCTTCTGTTCGTGCTTCACAAGTAGAAGGGAGGGTAGAGTGCCTGAACTAAAATGTTTGAAGAGGGTAGTAATTTTAGAGATGCTTATCCAATTGGTGCTCATAATTGGATTAGCAAGCTTAGTAATTATTTCTTTGTCCAAAATTGTACTTAAAATTTATGGTTCCTGTGGGTAAAACATTGCAGATAAACATGCACTGTAAACTAAGCTGGCAGCTTATTGCGAAATATTCAGTAATGACTTTCATCTATTGAATTTTGTTTTTTGTTCTCCCTAATCAGGACACATTCTACAATGACATGAGACGCCATTCAGCTATTGATTATAGTAGATCCATAATTGACTGGCTTGAAAATAGCCAGGAAGAGGCAACAGAAAAATGGGATGCTATTCTATCTGGTGCATTGAGGAAAAAGCAAAAGGAACTATTAGGTGACCTGGAGGCCTCCAGTTTACCCAAGTTTAAAACTAGGCACATGCAAAAGACCTGTTTTTCTGATCTGAGGTTTCGGCTTGGTAATGGCTATATCTACTGTCATCAGGTTTGGCTTGAGCCTCCTTTTGCCTTACTTTTTTTAGGATTTCACAACAATTGATTGAGCATTAACTAGCTGTTGAGTGTTGGGGGAGGCTTGTCTCCTCAATTCTACAATCCCACTCTATCAGACCCCCTTTGATTCAGTGTGATGGATGTTCTCTTCTGAAGTTCCCTCCCTCCCTCTTAGTATTTACATCCTCTACAACGAATACTCAAAAATCATTTTTGTTAGGTGATTACCTAAAATGACCTGAGTCATGATGAGTCATGAGCTTGACTGACCCAGTACTTCTTGCTAGATCCAAAAGCCGATTGAATCTGAATGAAAAACCAGAAATTAATGGGACCTGACAACAACAGAACCAGAGTGAGTGGAGAAGGGAACTATACCTGAATCTGATCCAACACCAAACTGCTCCATTACCACCTTACTAGTATTAAAATAATGCGAAGTCGTGAAAATTTTTAAGTAAAAGAAAATGTTCCACCAGATTATTCCTCTTTCATTTACCTTTTTCAGTTTTTTTTACCTTTTCCCTAGTACTAAGAAAAACATGTACTTCCCCACATGATAAAACTAGTGGACCTTTACTTTTACAAGATTCTATTAATCCTTGTCAGATACTAACAAGGGTGTATGAATTGGTTGTTTCTACAGGGTAATTGCAAACATATGATGGTAATAAGGGACATGAGGTTACTAGACCCGGACGATGCACAAATGAAGGGGGACTACCCAATGCTCGTTTACCAATTGAGAACTAAATATAGGAAGTGCTCAGTCTGTCAGATATACCATGCCACTAAGATGACTGTGGATGATAAGTGGGCCCCCGTCAACCCTTGTTATTTCTGCCTCAACTGTTACTTTCTTCTTCATTACAACGAGGATAACACATTGTTGTATCCTCACAAGGCTTTTGACTATTATCATGAATAGATTGATGCTAACATGCATGAAGTTTCTTTCCCCTTTTGTTATGATAATTGGGTTACTTTTCGTAAGAATAACTCAAGGCGCAATCATCTAATCTAATCTCTCTCTCTCTCTCTGGTCCTTGTCTGTCTCGCCTGTTGCCAATGATCTAACTTTGAGAAACGGACTAAATTTTGAGAGCACATAGCAACACGAGCTTTTGTGGATCGCAAATTAAAATTTTCTTGTTGAGGGATGATCGTTTGTTTCCAGAAACTTGCTTGCACAGTTACAACAGCCATTCAAATAATACGGACTTGGCAACTATTCAAGTGGAGCACTTAGCATTCTAAGATATCAAATACCATCTCTCATGCACTCAATAATGAAGTACTGCTATTTGACAGGTAAACAAAAAAAGGAGAGGAAAATTTGCAATATCTATTACTAATTGGCACACTATAGCATTGCCAAAGGTACTGTTACTTTTGTTGGAAATTCTTTGATAAAGCACATTTTACCATAGCAGGACCACCGTTATATACATACAAGTAGTACTATTTTTCATATACAAGCAGTGGTAAATAAAAATTTACAACAGCACATCCAAGAAATTTAGATAGTGTTTCTCAAGAACTGTACGACAAAATAGATAATAGCCAACAAAATTGCAATTTGGTAGACATCTCGCTGAAATCCATCATCTTGTTGAAAGAACTAAAAAAAAAAAAATGATGTTAACTTGATAGTGAGTATGGTACTTGCATTTTCATGAACTTAATTATCTCAATAAAAGCAAGTTCCGGCACAGGGACTGTACCAGCATACAATATGACCAAGTCTGATATCCTAAAATAATTTAAAAACTTCTGTTCATTTCAAGTTGAATGCAAATTAAAAAGAAATGGAATCTTAAGAGAATTTCAAATAAAAAAAGGGACCAAACTTGCTTTACAGCAGCACTTAGAATTTAGTTTGATAGAAGGAACTACAACCTAAACAATTATTTGTCCTAATTTTTTTTACCAGACAGCACACTCATCATACCTTGGTAGGATCTCCACTCGGGTCAGGATATATCTCCATGTTGTCCTCCTGACTCTGTGAAAGACGGGACATGTTGCTTTTAACAAAATCAATGGTATCTTTACCGGCCTCATTAGCAGAGAAAAGCCTTCTAGATACCCAAAAATAGCCTTGTGCAAGAACAGACGAAGCACTTAAGTCCCAGGATTCAGTGTGCTCCATTACTTGGCCACTAATTTGGTTCAAAATGAACTTGGAATTGATCTGAAGAATCAGGTCACCGCCTAGACTTGAAATCAGTGGGTTCTTTGGTTTTCCCCTGAGTGTCCACCTGATGCTCAATTCATCAATAGATAGCATCTTCATCTCCTGCACTGTCTGACAAATGAAGAATCTCAACCTTGGATGACCATTTATTGAACGGAATACGTAAAAAGCTTCAGCTGAATAGAAAATTGAATCAGCCACCAGTACCACCTTAAATAAAGAGGTGTTTCCTTTTTATAACATAAAAATTTAAACAAGAATAACATTTTCACCAAAAAATGAATGTTGGCATCCTTGTGAAACATAGGACATATCCCGTACAAGAACTATCCAAAGACACAAGGTTGATAAATCTTTAAGCGCTTGCCATGCACAGTGGTTGAACTTTTGTTTTTGTTTTTCAATTATTCCTGCTTCTTTATTACTTGTATAAGAATCCAAATGCAGATTGAATCGTACCAGCACCTACTGAGACCCACACATTTTTTTTTTCCTGTGTTGAGCCTTTGTTTCTTTAGTATCTCTTTCAATATTTTTAGAAAAAGGAAAATGGACTTGGAATGGTACCAGCTGGAGCACCTGCTGGGATATACTGGTATAGTGATAACAGTACTGGAGTTCTATACTGGACATCTTCATATAAAGAAGTTAAAATAAAGCCATATGGCGGTTTCAACAACAACAACAACAACAACAAAAAAAATGCCATTGTGCTTCATGAGTCAGGACTTGGTAATAATATAACGGTTCGATAGTAAGTTCTCATAATTAGATGCTACCGGTAGCTTTTAACAAAGAAAATGCAGTTGCCTTGGTGAATTTTCCAAATTGTGCACTGTTTAACTCCAATATAAACCTATTTACTTCAACAAAACAGGAATTACAGCCTCAATGATGTTAAATATTTGACATTGCTAGTCTATCCTCGACCCATTTAGTTCAGCATCTAAGCTTCAATCATCCCAAATTTAACACAATGTACTCTTAATTATACATACAAAGCCTAAATAATTCAACAAAAGCCTAAAATGGAACTACACAAGGGGGAGAAGAAAGAAAAAAAAAAACTATGTATAAGTCTGCAATTGGAGGATGAAGTGAGAGAAAGAGAGGGAAAGAGAGCAAGGTATAGGGATTAAATGATTAAATCTCACCACAGCTGGGTTTTGTAGGGAGCGAGTGGCCCATAAAGGCCTGCTGTATTTGTCTCGTCCGACAAATGTCCTGAGAGGATCCTGCATTTAAAAATAGTTTCAACCACAATTCAGTAATTACTGCTCAGTTATCCTCAGTGAATGAACCAATTACTGAATACTCCCTGTTGAGCATTAGATAACTAATGCCAAACAAACAAAGAGATTTATTTGGCTTAATTAAACCATCAGACCCCATTCCCCAAAGCAACAATATGAAGTACCTTGTACTTGACTGAAGGGGCAAATGAACCTAAGGCACGGTTGCCCTCGCGCAACTCCAAAATATCTCGAACGAGTTGCCTTGCCGTGGCCTCAACTAAGGGGCTACTGATACACACAAAGTCATTGCACAGCGCTCCAATATCCATACTGTCCACTAGCTTATCAGATTCTGATATTTCCATGACAGCTCCTGATATTTCCGTTTCTTTTGACTCATCTATAACTGCATTTAAGGAAGCAAAGCAACGGAGTATATTCAAATCGTGCTCTCTCAAGACACCAATTACTCATCAAAATTATCAACAATAGCAATAAAGCACTGAAAAACAGTAAGAGACGAGTATAAGTGATCTAATTTGTCTGTGAGAAAATACGCACCGTGCAAAGGGAAAGGGAGGCGAGTAGGGGTGGCGATAATGGAGAAGCGGCGGAGAAGACAGCGGTTGTTGAAATCGAAGCGACGACAGCGAGAGCAGCGGAGAGAAGTGGAATTGGGGATGAAGGAGAGGAGGCTGGAGGAGGAGGTGGTGGTGGCCATAGGAGGGTGCCATTATGCATGGCAACGGATGCGCCAAAGGAAAGGAGAGAGGAGGGCTTACAGAATCCATACCTTTCGGATAAGGTCTCTCCCTCCTCTCGTTCTATCTCTTGGGCCCATGAGTTTTTTTTTTTTTTTTTTGTGCCTCTCCTTTTTTACTAATTACCGACGTCTGCGGTTAGAAATTTTTAATCCCCCGGCCCCACCAGACATGCACCGGTTGGACACTAGAAATTTTCCCGAAATTAATATAGGAGGACAATTCAACAATCTCTTATTTTGACAACTTTCACAATGCTTTCTCAAATCATACCAACAAGTTATTTCAACAAACTTTAACGACAATTTTAATTTTCTGAAAATTGGATTTTAAAATGGAAACAAGATTTTATTTAACTTCTTAAGTTAATCACACAGTACAGACATATAGAATAATACAATTTTGTTCAACCTATCCAGAAAGACCCCGAGTCTGAATATCAAGTCGTTTTAGACTGAAATATCCATCTTCTAAATTTATTCCCTCTTCAAGCATTGTTGGTTTTATATATACAATAATAGACAAAGTCTAACAAGTGAGTGTTCTTCAAATTTTTTACCAAGAAAATAAAAGAGCTGCATACCACGGAAAACCTCTCTGCAGAAGAGTACCTAAAATCTTATTCCAGCGCCTCACATAAACAGTGCTTAAGCACCACAACAAATGCTGAACACAAATATGACATTTACGGATCTCAATTTCTAATATGTTATATAATATACATCACATTTAAAAAATAAAAAATGGATAATTAGGTCTACCCCAAAGATGACTAGCTCACTTGCACCCCATACTTCAGATTACTTTTATAATAAAGCAAAGAACAAATGGGGCTCAACTACATACTGTTATAAAGGTGTATGGCTTCCTCAATTGATGGAGGCTACACCAATCTCTCTCTCTCTCTCTCTCTCTCTCTCTCTCTTCTTTTTTCCTTTCTTCTGTGAGGGAAAAAGAATGGACTGAACTCGAGTACACAATATACATACCTCTATGAATTCTGAATTACCATATAAAGAAATGAATTTAATTGCAAAACCATATTGCTGTTTATCTATATATGTTGTTTTAATTCTCTCGAGTTTACTTAAAGAAGCTTGCTGGTGCGGCGCTTTGCGGGACCCCCAGGAAATAGCTTCATTATCCAACCAAGCACTCTCTCCACGACCTTTGCATAATTTAAAATAACATGAGCTATTGCCTTCTCAGAAGATATACAAATAGCAAAGCCTAATAACCCTTTGGCTAGATTTATAGCTACCTGACCTACTCAACCCCCCCCAAAATAAATTATTTAATTTGCTTTTATAAGTAACCATAATCCTAGAAGGGTTTTAATCAATCAATTACGGGCATGACAGGTAAAGTGGGATAACATATTGCATATAATCCCTCGATAGCAATTTAGTTTTAACCAGTGCAAGGGTTCCATAAAGTTATAAAAGAAGTGCCACAACTTGAGAGTTGAGGTATTTCTGTTCTTTTTTTCCCTTCAGTTTTTGCGCAGTTGGAGATTGTGGGGAGGTTTGCCTATTGTCAAATGTTAAATGTTCTGTGTAAACCATTTGCAAGGTTAATTACTAAATAGTATATTACAGATATATTTCTTAAGAGCATCATCCAATTCACATTTTGATCCCTGTGGTTTGGTCCGTATCATTTTGGTCCCTACAGGCAACATTCATTCAAACAATGGAAGGTAGTCTTAGTACTGACCCATTCGACATCAGCATTAGGATTTACTATTGATCATTTTACAAAGGCACAACCAAAACAGTAGAAATTGTAATGTCCCTGGACCAAAGTGGGGAACTTGGAACTCTATATAACAATGTTTGAAAGGGTGATACTTAAGGGACCTTTATGCAATTCAAATTGGACAAATCAAACCTCATCTCCTTCATCAGCGTAGACTGTAGATTCACTAATCAAGTGCGACCCATCAGATGGTTTTGCTGTTGAACTTTCATTGGCCATCCTTTGTGCCGTCATTAGTTCCAGTCTTTGTGTCTGAGCTTCTAGTTTCTGTGTCAAATCCTTGTTCAACTCCTGCCCCGTTAAAAATCAAAACAAATATTAGCTTAGAATTTACCCATGTTTTAGTAAGCCTCCTACCAATTAGGAAATTATGGGTAAAATTAAGCTTCAAACAACCCAAAAACTTTTGCAATGAACTTGCCACAAATACTTGTGCATGAAAGTTAAGGTCAACTAAATCAGAAGCTTACAAAATAGACCTTCTGTTTCACAATTTGGTCTGAAAATGAATTGCTTCAACTTAACATCAGTGCTACAATTAATCAGAAAACAGAGAAGAGAAGAAAAGAAAAGAAAATGATAGGAAACTTGGGGGTAGTACAGACCACTATTCCAAACCTTCAAAATAATATTAAATAAAAAATACAATTATTTGATGACAACAACAATGACCATAGACGTACATTGAGAAAACTTATCTAGCATTGCTACAGTAGGATCAGACAAAAAGAGTACCTTCAACTTAGAACAATTGGATGATTCAATTCTCAATGCACGCATAAGCTCCTCTCTCTCCACAGACAACTGCATATGAAAACTAGTTCCAATAAAATATACTTTTCAAGATGATCTATTCCTGATGTAAACCAACTGCCTGGAACTAGTACAGTGTAGTGCGACATATAGTTCAGTAATGTGTACATGCTTTGCTTCAGTGGACTTAATGCTTAGAGCCCTATTAAGCCTGATTTAGAGAATGAGCATTCAGTAAAAAAAAAGGAAATGTAAACACGTTGTGGATTAGACCAACTACATGTTAATGTATCGAATGTCTCTTAATGAAAAGAACTTGCACTCATAAAAAGTTTAGACTTCTTGTTTTCAAAAGAGGTAGGGTTGGACCTAACCACTAGCCCGATGGTTCAGCAGTAACAGGGTTGGGTCAGCTAGGGTCAGGTGGGACCAATTGCAGGGCCAAATAACCTGAATACTGAAAGCAAGAAGGAAATATATGAATGCAAGGAGAAAACCTCAGATACTAAGGAGTTGATGTTATCGATCATTCTAAGTTGGTCAGGTGGCAAAACTTCATGCATTTCTCCAATAGAAAATGGTATGTTGGAAGTATCGAGGGGCAGAGTTTGAGACGGCCCTGCTTCTTGCTCAGTATGTACACCTGCTGTTGCTGTTGATTCAACCACATTTTGTGCCCTATTGCTTTCATCTGAAAACAGATTTGCCATTCTTCAGAAAATTGAATAAAAAGATTATTCTTCTGTTTTCTTTCATTTCGCATCTTTCTAATATTATGCCCAATGTTTATCCTTATTTGCAGACACATTTCAGTTGTTGCAAAAGCACTGATGTATATAAATAAGTTAAAACTGTCAAATAGTGCCCGGTTACTGGTAACTCAAGCAAAAAACCATCAAATTGCAATATTTTTTGCTATCTTGCTTTAACACTCTCTGAAGTGGATCACAACCACATCAGACATGTATCTGACATTAGATGCCCATACAACAATTCATATCTGATAACTCTGCAATTTTAATATATTTATTTATATCTCTTCATTGTCCCCATTTACTTTCCCAATCTTATCTCCCCCGTCCAACTGACCATCCATCTACTATTTGCATTTATTTCTCTTAAAAAGAAAAAAATGCACATCCATGTATTTGTCATTTCTGTATTCTTATTTTCTTAAAGTAACAAGTTATATCATATCATCATTTCTACAATATCTTTAAATCATTTGTAAAAATAACTACAAGATATACATAATAATTAATTACATTAATTAACAATTAGAGGTATTGAATCCTAACATTTTGGAAAAAATGCACATCATGCTGTATTAGCATTGTATCAGATATGAAACTTGTATTCTGTGCCCATGCAACAACAGATTCTGGCAAACACTGAAAACAAGGAGATTCTGCACAATCTAGAATATTTATAATATGAAAAAAGATAGCCATATAACCTAGATCACTAGTAGAGGTAGATGCATTTGCTGTCTCTGGAGCCTTTGTTGTATCCTTAACCTTCTCATTTGTAGAAGCATTTCTTATCTTATTCATCAATAGCTTTCTCTCTGTTCACATAGTAGTTTTGTAAGACTAAATTAAATAAACCTAATCAGAAGTCATTTTTTTCATGAACTAGAAAACTAAAACAAATGAGGGTGGTTTTATTAAATAACTTACTCCGAAATTAACTAATATTGTTCGCAAGCACTGAATTTCAAGAGAATTAATAATCACAAAGAGTACATGGATACGAGTCGTGCATTTACCTTCTTGAAGAGCATCAATAGTAGATTGGAAATCTTGACGCTCTCTCTCTAATGCTGAAACTTTACGTCTACACCATGTATTCAAAATGGATATAAAGAACCATTTTAATTTAATTAATAACAAACTAGTTCAATAATAAACACCCTATAGAGGGCAATCTAACTAGTCAAGTCAAAGAAATTGACAGTAGAAAGTATGGAGTATTAGATCATAAAATTACATGCAGAACAATATGAAATAATATGAAAGTGAATACACATACTTAAAAGAAGAAATTTCTGAATTCAGGGATTCAACTTGTTTACCCAACCGGAGCTCATTGGATCTTAATCTGAGAGCCTTAAAAAAATACAAAAGGAAACTAAGTAAAATCAAGAATCTATTATCAAAAAAGTAAATAAGTAAATATAGTTGTGCAGCAACTTCGAGTTTGTTTCAACTTTCACTTTGCTGGTATTGTTATTTTGTTTCGGTTTCATCTGAACAAAAACCATGAATTCCCAAAAAGTTGATAATTTAAAAATCTATAGTCAAAACTGTTAACCAAGCTCAAACCAGTACCTTCTCTTCTAAACTAATGACTTCTGAAGCTAGTATCTTGGCCCTTTCGTCAGCTGCATTGCACTCATGTCTTGCATTGTCATACTCCATTCGTAACGAATCAAGCGCCAGCTATTTGTAGTTTGTAGAGTCAAAGCACAAAACCAAAAATAAAAATAAAACAAAAAGGGCGTATTAAGAATAAACTATTATATAGCACTAACACCTACAATAAAATTCCCATCCATCCAGAGGGACAGCTGCTAAACAATATTTAAATAAACTATAAATATTGTATATTATGATCAGTAAGGGAATTTGCTCAAAGCATAATGCAAGTACATTGGTTCTTGTTATAAAAGCTGCAGTCAGCCATTGACACTAACATTTTTTTTTTCCACCCAAAAAATCATGCTTTGTTCTTACATTACTGACAGATCATTCTTTCTGTTGTTTCATTTTTTTCCTTCCTGGTTCTAACTAACCAAGCATGTTAGACTCTGCATCTTTTACCTACAGTTAACTGATTAATCCTCTCTTGACCATATCTAAAAATGCCATATTAAGGACACTTAGAACTTCATTTTCAGTATGTAATTTTACCGCTTATAAGATTTAGAATTTATAAAACAGAAAGAAGAGTAAGGACTAATAACAAACCGATTGAGCTTCCATTTCATGATGCAACATCTCCATGTCAGATTTTAACTGACTGATTACTTGCCCCTGAAATAAATTAAAATCCAAAATTGTTATAATTAAGACCAATATCTACAGAAGCTGAAGAGCATTTAATAAAATTTCAAATACACACTATATAATTTTTAATATTAGCTGAACAGCTAATTTTATGCCCTAGTGCCTGTACTGGTATGGTTGTTGCAACTCCTCAAATTTCTAGAACCAATTTAACCAAAGTTAGTCTCGAGACATGTCATTAACCCCGACTAAGTCTTCGCTAATTGAGTAGTTCAGCCTCGCTTTAATGAAACTGTGCATCATTTACCCTCAAAATATGCAAAGATGCCTAGTATATCAATTCCTCACCTTTGAAGATATTTATCCTTAGTTGCACCAGTACAAAACAAAAAATGTATCATAAGCCAGTGATAAACCAGAAAGAACAAAAAGTAGTATAAGTTCAATCAGTTTTGTATCAATTCCTCACCAATAAAAAGTGACCAGATAAAATTGATACCAAATACAATAGCACAATTCTTCAGACCAAAAGCATCTTATAATGCAAGAAAAGAAATACATAATATGAGCTTGATTGAATCCGATGATAGTGTGCTTTTAATTGGGGTTCAAACTAATAGTCACTTTTGTACTGGCTTATGTAAACTATGATAATTTAATAAGAAGTATACTAAAAGCATTATTGTACACTACTATTAAAACCAAAGAAGTACTAGCATTAAGCACAAATAACAAAGCATATAAACTCCGGAAAGCAAGAATTAATTCATAAAAAACCTTCTAACCCATAAAAACACATACACTACTCCTCTCCCAATATATTTGCAGATAACCAAATGAACTCCTTTTTTTTCCTTTTTTTATGAAGGGTTAAACAATGAAGGAGGACTACCGGCCTACACTGTTATCATTAAATAAGGTTACATTCTAGCCCAGGGCATTTGGCTCAGTTCGTAGGATACAGGTGACATTTATTTACAAATATAGAGGCATATAAATGAAAACAGCCAAATCAAAAAGGCATTTACAACAACTGACTTGCTGGTTATAATTCTCGGTGATAGATTCATGGTCAGCAGCCAAGGTCTCGGCAATACTCTTTGATGTATCAAGAGCTCGTTGCAATGAAAACTTCTCTTGTGTCAAATCCTCAATAAGCTGCTCAAACACAAGCGAGGGAAAATAAGCATTTATAGCACATGTATTAAGGTGTTTTTGCAAATAATACAGACCATTATTGTTGTGAACAATACCCAATAATTTTCATTTCTGAAACCCAAAATATTTGCAGATAATAACCACCTTAGTAAAAACATAAGATAGAATCTGTTCCTTGAATATAACAACTTTGGCTCAACAGAGTAAGCGGATTTTTGGGGCCATGTTGAACTAAAATCAAGCCAAACATATCTAATATATGTGTATAAAATACTCAAAGATCCATTTTGTTAAATGTGAAAGTTAGTTGTGGCCAATTCAGTACTTCTGTTAATGGTCCAGCATTATTTGCAATTAACCCCAAAAGCAGTGGGTGCTAGATGCAAAAATAAGAAACATCAGAGCGTCATTTGAAAATACAACAAAAAATTGGGTTGCATCTGCAAAAACTATATTACAATGGAAAGAAGTATCCACCAGACAAAGAGTCACCTGCTCTAAGGCTGCAAAATCTTCATCCTTTGCACGAGTCGGTGTGATTTTGTATGAGTCCGTAGAATGATTTGATGTGTCCTTGGCTGCAAAATCTTGGCCATCCAAATCATCGAACTTCCCCATGAAGTTTGTCACAGAAGGAGGCTGTCGAGTGAATGGACTTGGCAAGTTCGAATTATTATAAGAAAACAGAGAACTGGATTTGTCAGGCTCTCCAGATGTGGTCTCTTGAAATGTAGAGCCTCGACTGACCCCAATTGTGTCAAGAAAGGACGGTCGAGATCGAACAGCGCTGGTGCCAAAGGCACTCGATGAGAATGGACTTTGGTTAGAGTAAGAGCTAGGTTGATTCCAATCAGAAACAGGGTGCAAATATGCATTATCTTCTCTATTAATGCCAGTATTAACATCATAGCCAAATTCAGAGATGGAATCTGTTAGGTTGATAAAAATTAATAAATGACTCGTAGAAATAATTTTTTAGTAATTACTACAAGAAAGTACATTGCAGGTGCAAGATCAGGAAGCAAAAAGTAAAAGACAAAACATGGAGAGTATCCTACAAGTATCTGACTGTACCACCCCCCCCCCCCCCCCCGGCACAGAGTATATTAGATATATTTCACATTTCAGATGGGTTTTTAGGTTTCTTGCAGGTGTGTACATGAAACCATTGCAATGTGCTGTGCTTTTTTGTCTTACATCCTGGGGCATTCGGTAGTCAAGTCTAGTTAGGATCAATGATTCTATCGGCAGTAGTAGTTCGCACCTATACCTGGTACAAGGCTGAACCAAAGTTATTAGCTGGTAAAGAACTTGACTGATCCATTACCATAAATAAGGGTGACAATCATTGGTCCAATCTGATCTGATCCAATGGGTAAATGAGCAGATTGGGTCAGGATCTCTTGACCTGGTGCCAGATGGGACCAAACCTGACATTTTGAGCTCTTATTTTTCAATTTCCTTGTTTTTAAAGGTACACATTTAATCAGCTCAATACCTAGCACTATAAAGTACATTTTTTTTTTTAAAAGGTGGAAACCCAACAAGTATCAAACAACATTTCACAATTGAGCATCATTGGTGCATTGCATCAGATCTGGGTCAGCATTTTCTCACCCTCTGGCAGGTCAGGTCAGATTGGAACTTTACTATTAACCAGACCCAGCCCATTCCCACCAAAAAATCAAGACCTTTGACGCACTTGGCAGCAACAAAAGGATCTAAAACCTTTCACATGTACCTTCCAAATTATTACTATGGCCAGCAATACCATCACTCTTGGAAACTTTGGGCTCAGGTTCCTTCATAAAAGAAAAGCTAGAATCCTTCGTATATCCATTATAATTTGACTGGGAGAAAATAGGCCTATCTTTTGGAACATAATCAGTATTTTCACGCAAGTCATAATGGTATCCATTTGCAAGGTTTGAGAAACCCTCTGTTTTAGCGTTGTTTTCAAAGGTATTATTATAATTGAACGAATTCAAGAAGTTGGTTTGGGTTAAACTGCTTTCTGTAGTGGTAGTTTCTACATTAGTTGATATAGGTTGGTTGGGTAAGGCAGCAGCACTTGCAGAGACTTCTATTTGTGGTTCGGGTTGGATTGGTTCATTTTGGATACTGGACTCTGTTTTCTTAGCAGCTTTCGCCTTTCGCTGTTTACGGAACTCCTCCAACTGAAAATTATTTCACCAAAAGAAATGTCAGTATCAACACATCTATGGACAGCTAAAACCATGTAGAAGAAGTAATCAATGATACAAAAAAAAAAAGCTTTCAAGTGTAGAGCTACATGACAAATTTTCATATTTCTTTTACAAATCTATATTTTTTTAAAAGAGTTTATATTCCTTCAGCACTAAAAAAAATATACTTGTGCATTAAAACAGATTTGTACTGCTGTTATATTGGTATAGAAACCCCGATAGGAAGTTCAAACTTTTACTAAGCATTATGACTTAATTTTTTATATTACTGCACTCAAAATAAGAGAATAACTCTGTGCTTAATAACAAAGAGAAGCAGAATTATTCTATACTTGATAAGTACTTATATGGAATGAGAAGCTTGGATTACTGGGAGATAAATGGATACTGGATAGTGGATACTAAACCTTGATCTATGCGTAAGTATTAACTAAGAACAAGTTGAGATAAATGCCAACCAAGGATCAAAGAGAAAAGTTGAAGATGAGGCCTTGCTAATATGGTTCCAACACTAGATTGTATATACTGATAAAGGACCTGAGAACCAGACCACTAGACTCTACATCTGCTGCGATAAAAATAGTGGCACAAATGTACCACTATTGAACTGAGCCGTATGATCAGAATCAGATGACTCAAATCAGATCTAAAGAAACTCCCTAATAAGTCAAATTGTAACCTGAGCCATTTGATTTTGAAACAATATCTTATGTGGATGAACATTCACTGCATCACAATAATGGCAGCAGATGCAGGCTCCAGAATCCAGATTACTATAATACAGTGGAGGCTGATAGTCTTTAATTCAAAATTTCAAACCAACAAAAGCTGGATTCTAACTTCTATCCATATAACAAATATGAAATAATGCACTTCTGTGGATTGCCTAATATAGCAAGTTCAATGTACCAAAAGCCTGAAATAAAGCTTGTAGGGAATGCCAAGTCTAGATGCATGTTAGTTATTCTATTTACTAGCAAAGTTAGTAGAGTTGCCTTGATATCCACAAATGTTAAAATTCAGAGTCCCCATAATTGCAAATTTAATCTCCAAAAACTGCTAGTTACAAATAGCTAGTGGGTTTGAAGTGACCAGAAATTGAATAAGCACACCTGAGCTGCTCCAGCAATTGGAACGGGGACCAGCAAGATCGACGAGTCTAGATGAAAAAGGAAAAGTTCTTCAATCTCTTAGGAGGAGAGAGTTTTGATATTGCTTACCTTCTTCTTCCCGGCTTCGAGATGATCCTTGCGCGATGAAGCGGGTAAGACTTGCGCGGACGCCATCTTGACGGGCGGGCCCGGCGCAAAGAGCTCCGTCCCTGGCCGGGTTTGGATTGTCAGATTTGATTGGTGGAAGGGGCTGGATCGGAGAGGAAGAGGAGCAATAAACAAATATAGGTGCAAAAATCCCCAATTCCGAGAGGTGATTAGGGATTTGGGGAGAGCACAGGGATCGATCCCAGATCTCTCTCTCCTCTCTCCTCGTTCGTCTAGGCTTCTGTTTCGCTATCGAATTTGTTTTCTTTTTCCCTTTTTTTTTTTTTTTGTTTCGTTCCCCTTCTTTCTTTTTCCTCCGTGCGTTCGTGGTATAGTAATCGTAGGTGGGCTGCTCCCTTTCAGGTTAAAACCGGTAGGTTCGAATAATAACTTTGGTTTCACGCGAAGGTCAACGAATTTACAATTCGAGACTCCTGTGTCCGGTCCGACTCGGTCCGGACAGAATTACGGTGGCGTAGGCCTTCGGCAATAAAGAATTAATTTGAAAGATTAAGAGCTTACCTTAGCTAAGGAATCGATGTTCGGTTGTCTTAATTCGTGGGTGAAAGCTAAAGAAACTAAAGGAAGGGATAGAGGTAGAGTGGGAAAAATGGTACGGCGGAGCCAGTCACGGAACAGCACAGCACTCGTGTCAGTTACGTGCCGTGACTCGCGTGTTCCGTGCCCATCTTTTGAAACTTTGACACGGCATAGCACGTGAAAGATTTAGTCACGGCACGACACGTAGTCACGCGAGTCACGTATAATTAGGATCATTAGATATTGATTTAATGGTGAATCTTGAATAAACTTAACCCTAAATTATGATTAAATGGTCACGCGAGTCACGTATGGTCACGGCACGTTTAGGCACGGCGTGACTCACGTGGCGTAACCATTCGCGTGTCATGACCACCCCTTGACATTTTGGTCACGGCACGGCACGGCATGTGAAAAATTAACTTGGTCACGGCTTGTTAGTCACGACACGACACGGCATGGCACGACACAGCACGTTTTTTCCACTCTAGGTAGAGGTGTCTTAAGGTTCGGACAGATAATTAAAATCCGAACAAAAAGAGACTAAATGAGATGTTCTTAATCCGTGGGTGAAAGCTAAAGAAAGGGGTAGAGGTGTCTTAAGGTTTGGACAGATAATTAAAATCCGGACAAAAGGAGACTAAATAAGATATTCTTAATCCGCGCTAAAGAACCAATGTTCCACAAGAAAACAAAAAAAAGGGATTAAACTTTAAAGAGGCTATTGTTGCCATACAGCCCAAAACTGTCCAACGATACAACTGGTGTCGCGAAGTGTCCTTACAAATTGCCAAATAGGAAACGGTTGTTTCACGTGTCTTCAAAGTTAACGCTTGTCAATTTATTACATGTCGAAATAATTTCCGGCCTAACACCTTGGTTCCTTGCCCGGATTGCCAGATCTGTGTTGGGCCCAAACGAACTGTGCAATGTTTTGTGCTTGTGTTGCTTGTGACGAATTTATATTATACTCAGGTAAGGCTTGTTCGCAGGAGCAACAATGAAGTGGAATTTAATTCTAAACAAGGGTTCAAAGGAAAAAACAACCACATAGGAATATAAAACGTAGAAATTCATTAAAAAAAAAAAAAAATCTGAGGACGATGAGGACCGAGTCGAGCTGCAAATAGTAACTTCATGTCTAATTTATTTTGATTATAAGTTGAGTGTCAAATTCGTAGTGAGAGTAAATCTAACTGTCGAGTCGGACTTTATATGACCTCAATTACTGAGACTTTTTATAGTATTTTGACTATTTTCACATTATCTCAAGTAATTAAAGTGAAATTATCAATACTTACTCTTTTTAAAATTATATATATTTGCTTATAACAATTTTAGTAATTCTATCATAAATATTAAAAAGATTTACAAATATGCATATTATATTATGTTGATGTTTTAGTTATTCCAAATTAAATAATATAATTATTTATGGAGCTATATCAAGCTTTTATTTTTATCATTAAAAAAAAAGATAAACAAAAAAAACCACGAAATATGAGAAATTTCATTTTTAACATACACTTGAAGTTGCAGCCAAAAATAAAGTGGTCGCAACGTCCAGTTGCTGCCAAACTACTTTTTTTTTTTGCACCATCTTTGACCTTCAACTTGAAATAAGACTCCCTAATTGGCTAGAAACAAATGGGGCCCAAAAAAAATGTTGCAGCGGATGTCAGTAGGAAAAAAAAAAGTGTTGGCCGCAACGGCCGTATTAAAAATAAAATTTTCACAAATTCGTGATTTTTTGTTTATCTTTTTTTTAATAGTAAAAATAAAAATTTCAGATATTAAGTTGAACTTTAGCGAATTAACTAAACTTGACGCTGCGGCCGTGTTAAAAATGGAATTTTCACAAATTCGTGGTTTTTTTGTTTATCCCTTTTTAATGGTAAAAATAAAATTTTAGATATCAAGTTGAACTTTAGCGAATTAACTAAAATAATTTCGAGTTTGAGCTCTACATCAAGCTGATTAAAAATCTTATAGAGCGAGGCAATTACATAACCACTCTATTCTATCATTTTCCTCTCTCTAAAGCATCTTACTATTTTTCCACCCAAACTTCACTTTTTATCTTGTTATTTAGTCAAACGATATTTGCCTCCAACAAAGTCGGATGCTTCATTCAGACACTAATTCAACTCAGTTATAGTTATCATCGATAGGCAAGAAATTTGACGAAAAGTAGTAAGTTTATAATAATACGATTTGGTTTATGATTAATTTATTAACCTTCATTTAAATTGAAAATTACGACATAATACGCTTGATATGCAGTATGAGTACAAATATATCAAGCGATGTATGATTATGTCGTAATTTCAATAGTCATCAACATTACAATATTGAATATACCATCACAAATTCACATAAAATAGAATCGATTACAGACATACTAATTAATGTTGGAATTCTTTTTGTCTTCAATTCATAAGGTGAAAATCATATACAAAATAAATAAAATTCATAAGATGTCTATTTTTTTTTCTTTTTTCCAAAACTTGAAACACTTCCCTCTTATTTTTCTAACAAAATATTTTCGTGGACCACGAACTTGCTCTTACCCATCAGTCCATGAGTCCATCACATCCCTTCTCTCTTCCTTTCCCGTCACTTACCTCCATATCCGTTTTTTTTTTTTTTTACAATTTTAATAATAATTTTTTTATAATCTTCAACATTTACAATCCAGAAAATTTAGCTTCTAAATATGAAGTTGATTTTTTTAATAATGTAATATTAAAGATTATAATTTTTTTATAATAAAATAAAAAATTAAATACGTAAATATAATAAGTGAGCGGAAAGGATGATAAAAGGAGAGGAAAATGCAAAAATCAAGTATACAAAGACATTTTGTTGAAAAATTTAAAGGATAATTTTTTTCGCAAATTAAGTGTAAATTTTGTATAAATTATTCGAACGAGAATAAAGTCTATACTTATTTTAAATATACGCGTGATTTATATATTTTGAGTGAACGTATATTTATTAGTTTGGCGTGGCAGGAAAATATATCTCCGAAAAGAAAATAAATAACAGTTAATTAGTAGAAAATCACAAGCGGAGCTACGTGTCAGAGAAATAATCCCGATATATGGATAATTTTGCAAGGAACTGTTTCATTAGCACTGACCCGGAGACGGATGAAACTGTGTCCTTCCATTTCCGTGCCGGGCTCTCCTAGCAACACGTCCTAGACATTCCCGTCCCGATGCGCCACAATACTAGTTCAGATTCCCTGTGAAGGACTGTATAGCGAATCCATTGGTCCCCAGCTTTAGAGTTTAGAAAATGAAGTGATGGAGCAGGGAAATGCCGCATCAAAAGTCTACAAAGAAGAAGTTACAGAAAAATTTGATCTGAATTCGTATATCCTTCCTCCGGCTTCTCTTTCAACCAGAGAAACTTGGTACAGTTGTAATTCCTTCTTGTGGAACTCTTTTTATCTCCTCTTGCACGCCACAGTGACTGCCACACCAGACCAGAGCATGGGCAAGTCGACGTTCCAACCTCCAAAATATAAAGGGAAAATTTATGAAAATTAAATTCACCCCTCACTCTCTCTTCAGAATGACCATGCATTTGCTCTCTACTACTCGCCGCTTCTCAACTCCTCTCTCCCACAAATCTATTTGCCGCCACAGGAGATCCCGCCATAGAAGATCCCGCAATGGCCTCATCTCTCTCAGAGTCGTCGCCGCCTCTTCCATTCCTCTTCCATCTCTCTCCGTGGATAGCATTAAACTGAAAAGGTTGAAGGAGGTACTACCTGGCGGGAGATGGTGGAGACTTGAAGAAGAGGATGAGAACGAACGATCGGATGCGGCGAAGAAGAAAGTTGGCTTGTCAGTTGTTACCGCTCTGAAGAGGATGTGGGTGCTTGTGGCTGAGGATAGATGGGTTGTTTTTATTGGATTTGTTTCTCTTGTTGGCGCTGCGGTAATTTTTCAATTACTATTAAATGTGATTTGAATCCATGTATTACGTTGGGTTTGGGAGGTAAATAAGATCTACATAGTTCATATACACCAAATAATTTAATATGGAAAGGAGCCAAGTATGCCTCCTGGTGGATTTGAGTGCTCTCTATTACTAACCAGTACAAATTCTCTACCATATATTCCTTTATTGCATCTTTGATGGTTTTCTTTGTTTCATGATTGCACAATTGATGTTAACTGAGGAATTATTGAAGGAACATGGGGTTGAATTGAGGTACATATGCTGCAGCATTGAAGCTTGCCTCAGGTTTAGTTGCACATTGTGGGTCCACTGAGGGCTCAATAGGGGTTAATTTTGGACATAGGAACTTACACTTCATAATACCAGTTCTATTTCACTTTTTACAAAATGCTTTGTTCTAATGCAGTTCTCAGAGATATGCATTCCGCATTTTCTAGCGGCCTCCATATTTGCAGCACAGAATGGAGGGGCATTGTTTTATAATAATGCAAAATTGCTGGTTCTTCTTTGTTTGACTTCAGGAATTTGTAGGTTAGTATCTCTCGGTTGTTTAGTTTATGTTTGCATATGTCACTTCATCAGTCATGGTTTCATACTATTGATGAAGGATTTCTACTTGATGCAATTGAGATCTTAACCAGAGGTTAAGAGTCTTTTTTTAATTAGGGACTCAGATCATTCCTCCTGTTCCTTTTTAAATAAGAAAGTCATTTGAAAAATCTTCCAGCATACAGATTGACAGATATAGTTTTAATATAACTTTTTGTAGAATCTACAACTAGTTTGATTAAAGATGTAATTTGTTCATTTTGCAGTGGTTTACGAGGCTGCTGTTTTGCTATTGCCAATATGATACTGGTAAAAAAGACATTTTTTCATTTTTGTCAAGTTTTTATTTTCTTACAGGAGCGGGCTTCATAAATTCTAATTCTTTAGTTGAACGTAGTGCTAAGAAGATTCTTGAAACTCTATAGGTCAGAAGAATGAGAGAAACACTCTACAATGCCCTTCTTTTTCAGGTTAGTAATGAAATTGTATATAGATGAGAAATATAGTCTCTGAAATTGATATGCCTCATTTTGCTTATGAATATAAATGCCATATTTTTATTATCATTTTCAGGAAATCTCATTCTTTGATGAGGAAACAGTTGGAGATTTGACAAGCAGGCTTGGCTCAGATTGTCAGCAAGTGTCTCGAGTTATTGGCAACGATCTTAATCTTATATCACGAAATATACTTCAGGTTCTGTACACGTGCATTTATTTCCTAACTCCTGCAATATTGAAATGCTGACTGAAATGTCATGCAAAGCCTCAGTGAAGCCTCCCCCCTCCTTTTTTTCTCAGAATAAGAAATCGAGATACATGATTGTAATGATATACAAGAGAGAGTTTATTCAGACTAAATTTGAGCAAATTGGCACTTATGTCTGTTGTTGCAACATGAGGCTGAAGACCTTTTCTTCTTTAATTATCTCAGGGAGCTGGTGCATTAGTTTATCTGCTAGTCTTATCATGGCCCCTTGGTCTGTCAACTATGATCATTTGCTGCACTCTTTCAACCATCATGATCATTCATGGAAGGTGAGACTCTGTTTCAATTTTAAAGTACGAATGGGTAAATCACAATATCAAGTGAATCTCATGTTCTTATCCTTTTTTCCAGGTACCAGAAAAAAGCCGCCAAGTTGACGCAAGAGTACACAGCTAGTGCTAATGAGGTCAGATTATTTGCTCCTGTTTCAACGCCAACTTAGCTGTTATCTTCAAGTTACAATAAATGATTCTGTATTACAGAATCTATGTTTCCTACCTAAAGTTAAATTTTAATCAGCATGGTTGTTGGAAAATACCATGTCAATGCAGTTCTTTGGGCAAGTAACCCAAATTTCAGAGTTATTTTAGCACCATTTCTCTTTACATAATTTTCGGATAATGTTAACTGCCCCACATTATATGGTCTTTAGCATTTATACCAGACGATGAAAATCTGATTGGTTATCTAAAGGAACTTACAATTAATACTTCTTGAATCATCTCTCTTGAAGCTAGCGACAAATGGATTAAAATGATATGACTAAAAGGATTCATTTTTCCCAAGTGAAACTCCAAGGACTATTTATAGAAGTAATTACTAATTCTTTTCCACTTTTGTTTTGCATTATTAATTGATTGATCTGGCATCAGGTTGCACAAGAGACATTATCTTTAATGAGAACTGTGCGAGTATATGGAACTGAAATGCAAGAATTTAAAAGGTATCGTCTTTCTTGATTCTTACTCCCCTCGTCATCTTTATATATTCATTACTTGCATATGTCAGTCTAGGGACTGATATTTTGCCATAATAAGGACAGGTATGAGACATGGCTAGAGAAGTTGTATAATATAAGCTTCAGACAAAGCATGGCTTATGGATTCTGGAGCCTTAGTTTTAACTACCTTTATCATTCCACTCAGGTTTCCTAATTTCTAACGATCTATAATAGTACTTTTGGGTGAATACACTCCTGTTATTTTGTATGAGATTCATGCATTGTTTGGCTTGGCAAATAAGTATTTATAGGTTCTTGCAGTGGTCATAGGAGGAATGTTTATCATGTCGGGTCGTATAACAGCAGAGAAATTAACGAAATTCATATTATACTCTGAGTGGCTAATCCTATCAACATGGTGGATTGGTGACAACTGGTCAAGTCTCATGCAATCAGTTGGTGCCAGTGAAAAGGTTTTTCGTCTCATGGATCTTGTTCCCTCCACCTATTCCTTATCCGAAGGTAAGCTTCTCAGAAAAAAGTTGTGACTTTTTTTTTTTTTTCCTGTTATTGAAAACAATACCACAATTAAAATTACAAATGCCCCAAGAACATTGTTTGATCTGTTTCATATATAGGAATAAAATTGAAATTCATGCTGACAAAAAACAACATTTTTTATTTATTTTGGGTCATAACATATTTGCCCCAAATCAGTCGTACATTTGTATAACATCAGGAGTAAAGCCTGGTATGGTCCTTATGAAATTTGCATCTAAGGGACTCGATTTTCACAAGGTGATGAGAACTTGTCTGATCACTTGTTCAACAAATCTTTTGGCAGGAAGAAAAATAGAAAACTTGGAAGGACGGCTTCAATTTGTGAATGTATCTTTCTCTTACCCTTCTCGACCAACGGTACTCCCACTCTCTCACTTGCTAGCTTGGTTGCTAGAATAAATGAAAATGTATCTAATATGTATACATCTGAAACACAGCACTGCTTTTTTTTTTTTTAGAGACCCATTTACAATTTTGATTTTTGTGTTCCAACAGGTGCAAGTCCTGAGACAAGTACATTTATCAATACAACCGAATGAAGTAGTTGCAGTTGTAAGTAAAACATACATATTTTTACCTTTATTCTTGAGCTGGGAGAGAGGAAAAGAGAGGAAAATTAGGATCACGATTAGGGATAAAGAGCAGGAATAGCATTTTGTCGTGACTCATTTTTTCTTTACCTAGAGAGATAGACCCATTTGACTAACCTGAAGAACAGAAAAGAAACACATTGTTTTGTGAGCAATAATGGTTAGGTCCCACAAACATCATGTGTTTGCTTTTGAAGATTTATAAGTTTGTTTTCTTTTGAAAAGGTTGGTCTTAGTGGGAGTGGAAAGAGCACACTAGTGAATCTATTGCTTCGTCTTTATGATCCAACAAGTGGTCAGGTGAGTTTCTTTTGTTGCTTTAGTAACTGAGTTATGACCAACAAAAGACTGCATAATTAAATAAACAAAATTATATACTCCTAGCATATTACTCTTGTCATTTGTTCTGCCTGCATCACTTCCATGCTTTTATTATTATTATAGGCTCTGGCTATACCGACATTCTTGTGAGTTGTGTAGCTAGACTCTGAATTTTTTTAATTGTAGTGAATAATTGATCATTACAATGTAATAAATTTCTGCATGATACTGCACAAGCATAAAAAGGTCAAATGGACCTGCTGTTGTGATGACTACAAAGGATAATTTTTCTCCCAATTTTTTTTTTTTCAGATTGTAGTTGATGATAACCCCATCGAAGAGTTAGATATAAAATGGCTCAGAGAAAGAATTGGCTTTGTGGGACAGGTCAGGACAGCTGAATTTTGCAAAAAAGTTTTTTGAAGTTTTCTTTTTTGTTTTGCTTTCTGTCAGTACTAAATAACTGTTGAGTACCAATGTCAGGAGTTAATTGATGCTTCAATCAATACTGTGTCTCACCAGGGCCTTTCTAGCCAATACTGGCCTAATTTGCACTTTGATTCTTAGGATTTACAATAATATACAGGAACCAAAACTTTTTCGAATGGACATTAGTTCAAATATAAAGTATGGGTGCCCCAGGGAAGTGTCCCCTGAAGAAGTGGTACAGGCTGCTAAACAAGCATATGCTCATGATTTCATCTCAGCCTTGCCCGAAGGATACAAAACGGTGGTAGACAACTCCCTACTTAGTGGAGGTCAGAAACAACGCATCGCAATTGCTAGGGCTATTTTGAGGGAGCCGAGAATTTTGATCCTTGATGAGGCCACCAGCGCACTAGACGCAGAAAGTGAACATTACGTTAAGGTTCACATTCTTTTAATATATAACATAAGTGTTCCTTAAAATATTCTTGGCTCAGTTATTACTCCCAAGGCAATTAATCTTTATCAACAATCATCAAAAACTGGATGAGTATTGGTTAAAGCTGACATCGCATGAGCTATCTTTTGACTTGAAGGATCACCCGACAATTGACTAGTATTTGAAAAAAATAAATAAAAAACACATCACATTTCTTGTCCTGCTTTTAAATTAAAAGCTATCACATGGACCAAAATGGTACATCAAACCTCAACAAACCAAAATGAAAATTGAGTATCAGTTGCTGAATTGTATTTCCCTTCTTTAATAAGATCATCAATTAGAAAAAAAGCTATTGGACTTCATCTTAGGTTTTTTCTGGAAGCAGATCAATTTTGTACCTGATAACTACTAAAAATTTGAGGGACACTAAGATCAACATTTGGAAAACTGTCTTGAACCAAGCAATTTGGTCTTGATAAAATTCTGATGAAGAATGTTACTTTTTTAATTTGGTCTTGATAAAATTCTTGAAGAATTATGTTTCCTGATTAGGTATAGATTTATTTACTGAGCTAAACCTAACAAACTGATACTTCGCTCAATGCACTGACGGCTATTGTATAAATTAGGTTTGATTGTCAAAAATAAGTTGGGAGACCAAATTGTTAGGGTGCTATCCAATCATTTCATTTATTGGTATTAAGAAATATCTGAAAGTGATCCGGGCATGATTTAATATATAGGCTTTTACTTTATACAGGGAGTGATGCGATCAGCGTACAATGGTTCCAAAAGGACTGTAATTGTCATTGCTCATAGGTACATGAACTGTTCTTGATAGCCACTGAATTTCTTTTTGTTATTATTTTCTAAAATGTTTTGAATTCATACTTTCATCTTCATCATCATTACTGTTCTTATTAGCAGTGATGTAATCATCATCGTTTTTGCAGATTATCGACAATTCAAGCAGCTGATAGGATAGTGGTGATGGATGGTGGTAAAATTATTGAGGTACATTTTCTCTTTCTTTTTTAACACATGCAATAAATAGTATTGGATGGGTATCAAAAAGCGTAACATTCTGTTATTGTGAGATTTCTTGACAATTTAATGGATGTGCTGTTTTATGTCTTGTTTCATCAGTACGTCAAAGTCTTGAATACCAGTTTTCATATGTCATACCAGGCTTGGCTGGTATTTAAAGAGTATTCCTTGGTGAATTTTTATTGAATAAAAATTAAATTAGGGTATACTACTACAGACCATAGTCCCTACCGTTGGTTATTTAGGATACTCATTATTCTTGTTATATCCGAGGACCTGTGATTGGTCATGGCTAATTCCAGCATTTTCTTGTGATTATTTTATTTTTGTAGATGGGGAGCCACACAGAGCTAATTCAGAAGGATGGGTTATATTCAAGGCTAGTGAAAAGACAAGGTGATGCTTTTGCTTAGTTATTATGTTATAGACTGGTAATTAAATTGGTTTCATTAATTCTGCAGAGCAAAATCAGATTATATATATTTTTAAATTTATATGGAAGTAAAGGAATTAATTCTTTCATAATAAAATATCAAAAAGCTTGTCCACTTTAAAGGAAAAACTTCGAGACGTCAAGTCAAATCATTTTTATTTTCTGTTATTTATTATAGGGGACATGTTTTGACAAAAAAAAATTGGGAGATCCGATCAGTTTCACACTTTCATTAATGTAAAACAGTGATACCAACTGCTGGTATCAAACTCCTAAATGTACCATAACTAAACCAAATTGTCAGATATTATCAAACCGACACAAATTCAGATGAACTAATATATTCTGCCTTTCAGGCCTTACATATTGTAAATTAAACTTTTTCTTGTCAATCTATTTGTTACTAATTTAATTTAACGAAAATGCCCCCGCTCAGTCTCTCCCCACTAAAAATTTACGTACCATTTGTTCAATTTCATCAATTTCAAAATTAAGATTAAACTAACGTCTATCTCAAGAAAAAAAAGAAAAAAACGAGAAAGAAATAAAAAGGAAGGCATTTGTGATGGCGCTTATCTCTAATCGCTTCTCTCGTGCCTCCACGTTTACTAATCTCATCAAATAGCCAAAAGATCATCAATAGCAAATGGTTCCCCATCGACAGTGCTGGACTCTAGCAAATGGTTTCTCAAATTTTTGAAAATTGACATTTCTTTAGCTTCCTCCAATAGTTTATAAAATACTTATTTCCAACTTCTTATGGTTTATTAAATGTCAACTATGTCAAATATTTTTCGAAACTTCAATTTGTAAATTTAAAAAAAAAATAATATCGAGTCCCTTGTAATAAATTTATCATCAAATTAGCTCCCACATTTTAAGCTTGTTTAAACTATCAAGGTCACAAGTTTTTTCTTTCATTGACAAATTTCTTGTAAATAATTTAACTACTATTATCTAACTTAACCTTTCCTGCAATCATTTGATTATAGACACCTAAAATTAATTAGAGATACTTGAAGTATGTGCCCACATATTGATAATTATATTATGGAATCTCATCCTAATATTAAAGAAAAGATTAAATGGTTATTTATTTGATTTGAAGCGTTTGTATCAATAATAATTCATATTTATTTATTAAGAAAAATAATACAACATTATGTTTTCTTATATCCAATAGTAAATTTAGCTATGTACCAGAAACGAAATAAATAAGACAACAATTCCTGCAAGACATAATGAAATATCTTAAATCTGCACCAATGTGGCACCATCCTGCTGCCCTAGATGTGCAATGTGCTATTGGGTCAAGGAAGACCATGCTAGATGCCATAGTGACAAATGAATAATTTGGGTTCGGTTCGGCGGGATAAAAAATTCGTGATTTCAAAATAATTTTGATATAATTCGAAAATGATTCAGAATTATATATTAAATCTGGACCAAAAATCTCAGTTCCACAAAAGAGCAAAAAAAAAAAATCAATGGCGGTGGTTAGCAGTGTGCACTGTGAAGTGGAGCCCGTGCCTTTGATACAATGCACACATCAATGGATACAAAGTTAGTAGCAATACAAGATCTAAAAAAAGCATCTGCCTTGGCATTATCAATTTGTCATATTAACTTACAAGTGTGAAGTGGCCCTCATTGCCGCTAACCCACATGATTCACTAAAAAAAAGTGAAGTTGGCAGGCGAAACCATTTCCCTCTCTCCTCACGCATGATATTCAGAGAATTTAGCAACGAATTGTTTCGAAAAAAACGCAAATAAAACGTAAGATTCTTTAAATTCGCGAATTATCGTTTTATTCGTTGTTTAATAACCTGGTGGCTCAAATCCGTTTAATTTGCAAATTATTTGCGAATTAAAGACGAATTATATTACTATGCTAGATGCTATTGGCTCATGTTATCATGTAGTTGGGCCGAACACCGAGGACGATATTGAGCGAGGCTTAGACGTTATTGTTATCGTTGATTCTTTCCTGGTGACTCATAAATCGCATAATATAAATGTTTTATGGAATCTATTTAGTTTATAATTTTTATGAAATTAAATTTGTGATTGGATGTTTCTATCAAAAAAGAGAAAGAGAAAAGAAAAAATTAAAACAAAAATAGTGCAATAAAAAAATAAAAGAAAATAAAGCGAATAAAAAAAAGAGAGAAAAGAAAAGAAAGCATAAAAAAACTAAAAACAAATTATGAAACACAAAATTAAGAGGAATTGAGGTGTCCCTACGATATCCGAAATGGAGAAGAAAAGGCTGGAAATGGAGCCAACCATTAACACACATGGAGACAAAGAAAAAAGGAAGAAACACGATGAAATAAACAGAAAAAAATCAGGCCGGATGAAATAACCAGAGAAAAGGGAGGAATTGGACAGGAGCAATGGTGATCGAACCAGATAGGAAAAAAAGGAAATGAAGGGGAGGTAGTTTATGCCCCATTCTTTTACAAACTATTCCTAACCTACCCCCTACACAAGCACCTTTTCGATTTGATCCCCTCTGGACAGAACAAGAGGAATTTGTTCTCCTCTTGAAAAAATGGTGGGATGAGTTTCCTATTCAGTTACCTGACATAGCCAAAAGCTGGAACAGAAAACTTAAACATCTCAGAAAAAAGATTAGGGGCTGGGCCAGAAACTTTTATGGTCAGCAAAAAAAAGAAAAACAAACAATCCAAAAAAAATTTCATGACCTTGAACTTATTAAAGAGACTAGGGATTTAACTCAACAAGAAATGGATCAATGGATTTTGTTAAAAACTAGACTAGAAGAACTATATCAGGCAGAAGAACAGTATTGGAAAATCAGATCCAAACAAAAATGGTTAGAAGAGGGAGATGCTAATACAAATTTTTTTCACACTTTAGCAACACACAGATCTAGGAAAAATATGATTAATACACTAGTAATAGATGGACAATCTACTAATAATACAACACAAATCAAGTCTCATATTCTAGAATTCTATAAGAACTTGTTAGGGACTGAAGGGTTTAAATATGCACACCTAGAACTTGATTTTTGGTTACCAGAGGATAAATTATTAGATTTCGACAAATGGGAACTAGAAAGACCCTTTACTGAACATGAACTGCACCAGGCTGTGTTTGCATCTGAGCCAAATGGGGCTCCTGGCCCTGATGGTTTTAGTTTTCACTTCTATCAATTTTTTTGGGAGAATCAAATCAGATCTTCTGATCCTTATTCATTTTTTTTATGAGCATAGTTTAGACCTACATAAACTCAATAAATCTTGTATTTGTTTGATTCCTAAGGAAAAAGATGCCAACCTTATTAAAAAATTTCGACCTATTAGCCTAGTTAATTGTAGCTTTAAGATAATTTCTAAACTTCTTACAATTAGAATGGAGCAGGTTATGCCCAGACTGATAGACCCAAGCCAATCAGCTTTTATTAAGAATAGATTTATACTAGATAATATGATTCTTAGTTAAGAAATAATTCATTCTTGTCAAGTTACCAAACAACCCGGGGTAGTTATAAAAGTGGACTTTGAAAAGGTGTATGATAAGATTCATTGGGATTATTTGTTAGAGGTTTTATCAAGTAGAAACTTTGGGGATAGGTGGATAAAATGGATTACACTTTGGTTATACAGCTCACAATCCTGTATTAGCATAAATGGTGAAATAACTGACTACTTCTATTGTAAAAGAGGGGTCCGACAGGGCGACCCATTATCACCTTTTCTGTATATATTAGTTGCTGATACACTTAGTAAGTTGTTTAATAAAGGGCGCAAGGCTAATGTAATAAGAGGGTTAGGACCAGAATGCTTTGAGGGTACTGCAGTCACTAACTTCCACTATGCAGACGACACAATTCTGTTCCTGTCAGCTCAGGAAAGTACTGTGGAGGCTGCATGGTGGGTCATTATGGCTTTTGAAGCCTTGTCAAGGATTTGTATGAATTACGATAAAACTGAAATGTATACTCTTAATTTGAGTGACGATTTAGAACTACATAATATATTTAGATGTCCATTAGGTACCTTTCCTATTAAATACTTAGGTTTACCCTTGCATAATCACAAGTTACTGGTTGCTGATTGGACCTTTCTTATAGATAAAATAGAGAGTAGATTACCTAGTTGGCATAGTCAATTATTATCTATAGGGGGTAGGACTACTTTACTTAATTCAGTGCTTAGCTCTATTCCTCTCTATGCTCTGTCTGTATTTAGAATTCCAGCCACAGTTCTGAAAAAAATAGATAAAATTAGAAGAAGGTTTTTATGGCAAGGATCAGATAAAAAATTTAAATATGCCTTAATGAATTGGGAAACCATATGTATTGCAAAAAAATATGGAGGGCTCGGAGTTTTAGACCTCAATCAAATGAATATTGCTTTGTTACTCAAATGGTGGTGGAAATATAAAAATTTTGAATGTGCAGGGCTGTGGAAAACAATGATCACCTCTAAGTATTACACTGGTCACTCTATGCCATTTTCTCCTTTCTGGTCACATATAGTCAAATTAGAATCTGTAGGATCTCTTAGTGTTTCTTATGAACCAGGCATTACTTCAACAGTTAGTTTCTGGTCTGATATCTGGTTTTTAGATTGTAATCTAGCAACTAGGTTTCCTGAGTTATACCAGTTGTGTAGAACCAAACACATTCTGTTATCAGCGGTAATACATTCCCAAGGGACCAATCTGATATTTAGAAGAACTTTAGAAGGGACTAATCTACATGATTGGGGGGAACTCTTGCACATAATCAGTGTCACCTCATTCACTCACACACATGACAAATTGCACTGGCGATGGGAAAGCTCAGGGAAGTTCACTACTCAGTCTCTTTATCACTTTTTAAATTGTCGATGGGATTTTCCTGTTTTACCCCTTATGTGGTGGACATTACCGGTACCTCCAAAAATTAGAATCTTTATGTGGTTAGTTCAGCACAATAAAATTTTAACCAAAGATAACCTAGCTATTAAAGGATGGACTGGTTCCTCCAATTGTGTTTTCTGTACTGACCATGAGACTGTTACGCATCTGTTTCTGAAATGTCCATTATTACAGCAGATCTGGTTCTGGTTGGGTAAATCCCAAGACTTTCTGCAGCAATGGAACTCTTTTTCTGACATAATTGAGTTTGCAATTCAACTCCCTAGTGTACATCGGACTGGATTTTTAGTGGTATTCAGTGCCTTATGTTGGGTGGTTTGGAAACATCGGAATAACACCTGCTTTAATAACTGTTCTGTTCAGACAGCAAGATCTTTGATTATGCTGATAAAATCTTTATCTCTTTTTTGGACAGGTAACAGAAAGAAAAAAGTCAAAGACTCGGTTGAAGAGTGGATCCCTGTGGTGGAAGATGCCATACCCTTGGCGCAGTATATGCCTTTAGAGATGGTCGTTTATCAATCTCCAGAGCTTCAAACACAAGAATGAAGTGGATAGCGAATCAAATTTTGTACTTAGCTTATAACCTCAGCCCTATATTATGCGGCTTAGTTAGTGCCCATTTGGAATACTTTTGGAGATTGGCAATCTCACAAATTTGACTCTTGTTGTTATTTCTTGTTTCAATACTCAGTTCTGAATTTGGTATACCTCATGTTGGGAGGTTATGTACCAGCTGTGCTATTCTGAATTAGCCCGCTGGAAGAATGTTTCTTGTATTTAACTTTCCAGTAATGGGATGGGCATCATGCCTTTTTTTAAAAAAAAAAAAAAGGGGAGGTAGTTTATCATCTAACCCGACATGTGGGTCCCCTCCAACTTGGAGTTTTCTATTTAGGCATGGTTTATGAGGTCTTTTCATGGGCATTCTTTACGGTTCACATGTACCATGCCTACATAGCATGAAGAGATTTCCTCATCCAAGGATTGAAAATCGCAAGAAGAAAAAATTGCAAGAACTGAATAAACAAAAAAAAAAAAAAAAGTGGGAAAAAGGAAATTGGACATTTTCTTTCCGATTATCTTGGCTCCGTGGAAGAGGAGGTCAAGAAGAGCACGTTGGTGCTATTAATTTGATCTCTGACTGCAGGAGTCGAGAGAACGTCATGGATCTTTTCTCGGAGTTGACTTAGTCAAACTGGGTGATAGAGGGTATGCGAGTTCAAACTACAGCTGTACGAGAACGCCATGGTGCTATTAAATATGTAGCATATTTAAGAAAAATGTCAATTTTTCTACTTCCGATGCATACACAAGAGCATATTTAAATGTCTCCGTGTATACGTTATACGTCAAGAATAAAAAAATGAACTATTTGCTCTCGAAACATGGTTCAAAAAATGGGAATCGAAATCGAAATTGGTCACTTGACTATGAAATCAGAGTCCGGTGAATTTGTCAGAATCGGTCGAATTGAATCAAAAACTCAATTTTTTTTGTCAGGAGTTTGTTTTGTACCAAAAATAAAAAACAATTAGTAAAACATTAATTTGTTAATAATAAAGGTGCTAGAACATAAAATTTATTTGCCAGTCTTGATATTGATCCCTAAAAAGGGGAAAAGAAAAAAAAAAACATCAGACAAAAAAAAAATAGAATGAAGGTGTCCATGAATACAGTAATGGAGAGCAGAAGACTTTAAAAAGACAACCAATGGAGATTAGTCAGAAATGCATCTTATTACTATACAACAATGGACCCGGTTGCTCCTGGTTCACTATGAACCAAATGCTTTTCATATTTCTATACACATTGGACCAATACACCATGTCTACCCAAAAAGAAAATTGATCTGCCCTTGTTGGACCGATTAGCATTTGGCGGAAATTCGAGATATAACAAAAACGTTTGTCGGGTTGCTAATCGGTCCATTGTTGTATAGTAATTGGCAGACCAATACACCATGTCTGCTAATCGGTTTTTCCCAAAATTTTTATTAATAGAAAATAAAATAAATAAATATCGACATTGAAGAAGCATTCGGCGGAAATTCGAGATATACACAATGGACCAATTTCTTATCATATTTCTTTTTGGCCTAAATTTCTTGTTGGTAATCGTTCGTTGCTAATCGGGCCGTGATAGTCCATAACGTCCTCCATCTCATAATCCAGCGAAAACGTTCGACATTTTTTTATTTTATTTTCTATTAATAAAAATTTCGGCCCCGCTCCCCACTATAAATAAACGTACCGTTTAACGGAATTCCCATTTGTTAGAGTTCGATTAAACCCTAAGGTTTAATCCTAAGGTTTCTCTCATTCCAACGAAAGAGAAAGCGATCAAGAAAAAAATGGGAAGAAGGAAGGTTGTGTTGGAGCTTATCTCCAATGGCTCCTCTCGTGCCTCCACGTTCAAGAAGCGGCGAGCATTGATAATAAAGAAAGCTGAGGAGCTCAGCAAGCTTTGTGGAATAGATGTTTGTGTTGTTGTATCCGCTGGGCCCAATGACAAAGCACCTGTGGTGTGGCCCCCACAGGAGCAGGCTGCTCAGATTATCTCCGTCTCCAAAGTCAGTCGGAGGTTGTGCAGAGCAAGAAGCAGTCAGGGCAGGTGGGAAAAATGCAACACCAGTTGCAAAAGATCGTGAGACCGACAATATCTTGAAGGATATCTCTGATGGTTCTGGCATAGGTGATACGGCATCTTCTGACAGTGCAGCAAACCTATCAGCATTGGTCGAGAGGCGGCTAAAGGAAGTGCAAGACAGGATCTATTTTTTAAACTCTGCACCGGTGCAGCACCATCCTGCCGCCCTTGATGTGGGATATGCTGCAGGTTCTAGAGAGGCCATGCTACCAGCTCATGTAGTTTGGTCGAGCCCTGAGTACGGTATGGAGCCTGGCTCCATTTATGAGTTAATAGGCGCTACCGCCGGCACTTTCCCTGCTGAGTGCACAGTGGAGGTCGGGATGCCGGGATTGGTAGATACGATTGATATGGAGAAAGATCCCGTCATGGAGTCTGTTGGTGCTGATAGGACAAATTTAGTCAATTTACCGCTGGTGTTACCATCAGAGGAAGAGATGTCGGGATTACTGGACGAGTCTACAGGAAGCGATTGGATCTCTAATGGGGTTCCTTTTATGGAGTGGGATGATGTGATGAAAGACTGGACGTTAAAGTTCAGCACTTGCGAGGTGGCACCCCTCCCCGACCTTGCTGATCATTTTGATGTGGGATGTGCCACTACAGGCTCAAGGGAGGCCATGCTACCAACTCATGTAGAGGAGTGATGACGCCCACATAGTAGCTGATGCCGGTTCTTTCCCTGCTGGGTGCACGGCTGAGGTCGGGATGCCGGGATTACTAGAGCAAGATCCCGTCATGGAGTCCGTTGGTGCTGATGGGCTAAATTTAGTCAATTTACAGGGAGCTTTAACATCAGAGGAAGAGATGCCCGGATTTCCTACGGAGAGTGATTGGTTCTCTAGTGGGGTTCCTTTTTCGGAGTGGGGTGACATGATGAAAGACTTGATGTAAGACTAAGAGCCAAGCACTGCTGATATTGTGGCACCGTTCCCCATCTTGCTGAATTTGTGTTTGCTGTTGATGATCAAATCGATCATGGTAGTTATGTCCTAATAAGATGGTAGAGATTATTAGTTGTTGTGTGTGCTGAGACATTTGCTGGCATCAGGGTTTCTTTTTTATAAGAGTAGTTTCTTTAGTTTCTGTTATTTTGTAATTGACTTTGCTTTAGTAATGGAAGGTCCTTGTGCCTTTAAAAAAAAAAAAAAGATGATTAATTGTGTGAATTGTTTAGGTAATTTACAAATATTGTTGCTGAAAAAACTGTTTATGGAACAATTGGTTGAAGTGTTTAAATAATTTGAAAATCTTGTGACTGGAAATGTTCTTTCTTTATTTTTATTAATTGATGAAACAATGTTTTTTTTTTTGAGAAAAGAACAAGGATCTAGTCTTTGTTTCTATTGATAATAAGTAGTTCTTACAATAAAGAACTTACAGTGAAAAGAAAACAAGTAGCTTAAAAAGAATGTGAGCAAGGTAAAGGGAAATAAAACGATAAATCGTAAAATCTGAAAATCTGAAAAGGGTAAAATAACAGTAGGAAAAAACGGAAAAACAAAAGGAAGTGCTAATGAAGCTGCAGTTGGACCCATTGTTGTCACCAGTCCCGGGTGTCTGTGCCTGTTGTTATTACTCTCGCGTATCGTTGTTCACCCCCTGTCGTACCGGTGCATTGCCGCAGTGTCTCCACTGGTTAACTATCTGTTCCAGCAACTGTTGTGGCATGTTCTCATCATTACGAAACACCCTCAAACATCTTTTCCTCCATAAGACGAAGCAGGTTATCAGTATTAATGACCTCTCTTTGATTGTGTATGTATCAAGCAGAATAGCGTGCACCGGCCTGTTACCGGGTCCCCTAACCCAGTATTGGTTTGTCACCATGTGATGTAATTGTCTGGCAATCGCACAATTCCCCATCAGATGCCGCACCGTTTCATTTGCCCTTTTACACACAGCGCATCTATTGTAGCTGTAGGGTTTTGCATTTCAGCTTATTTAACATCGCCGTGAAAGCCACTACCAAGCTTTCAAAAAAAAAAAAGATCGTCGTGAAAGAGACTTCTTTCTTTTTTCCAAAATAATTCACTCAGTTTTTACATTTCATGGTTCATTGGAATCGGTGGCAATCTGGAAGGACAATTTTTCACAAAAATATTATGAAAAAAAAACAATTGATTTTTTTTGTTTTTGTTTTTCGGACATGAATAAGAAACGTGCACTTTCGGACTTGTTGCAATCTAATGGAACTTGTTAGCTTTTGTCTTTGTTCTAAGAAGCAACTCAAAGTGCATTCAAAATGTTTTGCAAATACCACAGTTGATAGGAATATGTTTTGCAGAATTCGTAGTATAGGAAGTAAGCAAACCAACAACAAAGTAGTCAAGTTTGCAAATACCACAGATGATAGCCGTTATACCAATTAAAAAAAATAATATGGGGAATAAGTAAATATTATAAGCTAGAAAGCACATTCTTATAGTACATCTAACGACCATACCAATGCTAGGAAGACGGACAAGAAAAATCAATCAAATAAAAAACAGAAGAATAACAAAAACAGCATTTATTTAGGAAATCACAAATTATATACACGAATCCTTGCACTATTAATTGTACCTCCAGTCTCTCAATGACAACAGAACTTCAGAACGTTCCGAATACAGCACAAGGAACTACTTTTATTGCAAATAAATAGTCCATCTTAAGAGAATGCTATATCATACAACAACAACTGGTTTGAGGGCTCAAACCTGAATCAGCCACTAATCATACAACCCATGCGGATGTCAACCAAGTCAACGAAAAGCCATCAATTTGATTAAGACTATCTATCTTTAAAATGTAAATATTATGGACCTATGAAGCCTGAGTTACAATGACCTGACACTGCCTCAGCTTCTGTAGCTCGTAGAGCAAGGCTAAAGCAGCTGAATCTTGGGCGCGTTTTTTGTCGGCACGTCCATCACCGGGGAGTTTTATCTCCCCTGAAAATGGTAGATGCAAGGTAACTATCGAGGTGAAGATCAGGGGCCCACCTTTCCCACCAGCACTGTATATATCCCATTTTTTGAACGAGAAAAAGAATTAACATAGAGAATCTGAAGAATATCTAAATATACAAATTTTTATTCGATACTTTTTTTTATTACTTAATTATCCTTCTTTTATTTTTTTTTATTTTTTGTAAAACCCTTGTCAGACTGGTATACGAAAGGTAATTTTGTTACACATAAGTATTATTGCTTTCTTTTTTACCTCTGTCTCTCTTCAGTGAAGTCAAAGATGGGCATTGGCCACTCTTTCTTTTTGCATAGATCAAACAATGCTATCCGTGGCCCGCCTTTGTTTGAGCCAACGTTCACTAATACTGCATAAATAATACACATTAGCACCAATGCTGCTGACTAAATATTAAGTAGCTTTGGAGCACTAATGACATGGAACTAGTCAACAAGATCAAGATACTTAAGGTTGGTTGTTTGTACAAGGGGTTGCATATCATACTGCCAGCTTGTATAGATTCTCAAACGCCAGAAAATAGAAATACCAATTTAAAATAGAAGAGGTATAAATTTGTATCGTAATATTTGATTAGTAGGTCATACTGGGTGCATCAAGGTGCGAATCAAGAAGCCCATTCCTGTAGGGCGGCACTGGTGCATCCAAATCCATGGCAGTGATGTGGGACTCTTCAGGGTCCTTTGTTCCTTTTGCAGTGTGATCTAGCTGCTTCACTTGGGTTTCATATCTGGAGTGCATGACCCCTCGTTTCTGGCATTTATAAAAGAATAAATAAATCCAGTAATTGTTAATCCTCAATTGGTGCTTGCTTTCGGTAAGTAAAATTTCGACTAGATTTCGCCTTAATTGTATGTTGAGTGTTAGTGAATTGCCTTGATTGCACGACCCCTTGTTTCTGTCATTTTGGATCAAATTGCAATATTCTACAATCAGGTCTCATGCTGGAATGTAACAGCAATTTCAATTTGGGACTGAAAATCATTACCTCAAGATCCTTCAACAAAAGGAAAGCAGCTTTTCCTTTTGCCTCTTTTGTGTTCCTCTCAATTGCCCTTCTTGTGACACGTAATTCTTGCAATTGTACTTCTAGCACAGCTGTCACCATTTCATCTTTCCTCTTCATGCAAGTTGTCCCCAGATAGTAACCCTGGTGGCTACACAACTCACTCAGCTCACGAAAAGGAGGCAACTCAAGGCTTTCAGGTGTGACTAGTGGAGATAACAAAGATTCAACAATCTCCCATACTCGAGTTAGATTGAATTTCGTGTCGATCAGTATTGCCCCAGTTATGCTTTCTACAATGTCTCCAAGTACCTGAATGCATATAAGAAATAGGAAAAAAATAGCAGTTTAATATAAATCAGTCACTTTCTGTTATAAATTAGCATTTGCACACATAAGTTTTCCAAGGCAATTGGCTGAATGATACTAAATACCAGGGTTAAGGCAAGTAACGTATCAATCATCAGTACCCACCTCAATCTTTCAAAACCTCAAACTGACATAAATTTTACTCGACTAGGACAAAAAGCCTGACTCGAACAAAAACAAACGACAACCCATAACAGATCATATTCTGTCCAACCCATTGAATCCAGACTCTGATCTGAACCAGAAATTATGCAAACCCATTCGACAAATCCTAGTGTACTCATATACCCAAGCTAGTTGAAAGAACAAGGACAACTATAATTTCACAAGAAATTTTGTACTTATTCAGGTCTTTGAATATAATAACTAAGCATGGCCCTCAGGATGAAGCAGTTCTGTACCGAACACTGCCTGTACCATACCAGACTGTCCAGGGAGTAATATATAATGTGAAATCTAAACACAAAGCTAGCTCACCTTTGGCCCTTTGGGTGCGTTTTTTTCTGGGTCAGGACTGTTTTGAGACTCTCCAAGTGCCCTTATATAATCCGTTATCTGCTGTAAGAGAAGTCCAGAGCCATGCTGGAGATGCAGGTGCAGTTTGTGCCTAACGGCAGTCTGAGCGAAAGTTTCGTTATTTACTGAGGCAGACCTGAGATCTGTCAGTTCTCCCGGGTCCACATCAGTGTACTTCTCATACAGGTGTCTTGTTATGAGAATATCCAACACGGAATCCCCCAAGAACTCAAGTCTCTGCATGAATGGAAAATTTAATTTCAGATATCACTCTTCCTTTAGTTGTCCGATAGCTAGCTTAGATGATTTTGGCTAGGCCTGATTAATGTTGCCTGCTAGTTGAGGATGACTTATTGGGTCCATGGATTGAATCATGTCAAGGTTTCAAATACCAACATATTTATAAAGCAAAAGTAGAAATGCAATATTTACCAAAAATCAGCCATGTTTTATACTTTAGCAATGTGTCAGGGAAAGCGAATCGCTGACTATGGATTGGGCCAGCTCACAGCATCTTTTATAGACCTCCTGTTTGTGTCCAGAGGGACATGACCTAATTGTTTTATTAAACAAAATAATGCTAGACAACCCAACCTATTGAGACCACGACTTAAAAGTCATGACTAGTGCTGATGCATGATAGTAATCACAATTAGAAAAAAGAGAAACAGCCTTGCATTACAAATTGAAACATCAATCACAAGAAGCAGGAGATCTATTACAGAATAATGGAGATCAGATTACCTGATAGCAGTAAGTAATAGCAGGATCTTGCTGGGTTGGATGCATGATGGCCTCAAGCAACAGGCCCTTCACTGCAAACTTGTACCCAATTTTTTCTTCAATGATTCTTATCTCATCAATCTTTGGTGCATAGTCCCGCAAAGATGCTGTTTGTATTGCATTTGAAATAGCTTCGTCTCCAACCATTGCATCTATACCTGTCATGTTTATAAGGCAAAATAACACACGTTTACTCATTTGCTCCAAACTTTAATGTCAAACAAGCGCAGTCATCCTATTTAACCAAAAAGTTGAAAAAGATTCTGCCAAATCCTTGTCAGGAAAGAATATAACCATTTACCACCCTGAACTGTAGGAAATGATGATAATGTGTATAGGCCTCAAATATGAATAGGCTTATGCAGTATCTAGTACTAACGTCCATCAAGAGCTAGTAACAGTGCAAAAAGAAATATCAACAAATTATTAGCAGTGCTCCAATAAGTAAATATAGGAAACAAGCTTCATTTTATTCAAAAGAAAAATGAAGGTCTACATACATCGGAAGCTTGGGATGTACATACCTAGCCATTTCAAAAATGCGAATGCAGCATCAAGGCCGCCACCAACAAAGTATGCACCAATCAGGGCCTCAACGCAGTCCGATATAGTCTTGGAGCACATCCACCGATGCCCCTTGTCACATGTCTTTCCAAGAACCAAAGAGTTTGTGTCGTCTTGTATCAAGTAGACCTCTTCGGTCGAGCCTGTCAGTTTGCACTCACATGGAGAAGGGAATATAGTGACTTGACCTGGGGCCAGCCACCGCCTAGGTTCGAATGCTTCATCACGGATGTAGGCCTGTCAATATCAACAGAGTTTTTACAAAAAAAAAATGGAAGTAACAATGGGAACTGTTGCAAATTAAGCCCATTTTTCACTGTAATTTGCAAATAACAACCAGATGCTGTTGGGTAATTTGTAAATTTGACATTCAGTACACAATGACAACAAGGCCCTCTGTGTTAACTGAACGAAATCTATTCAAAATTAATTCATATAAACTCTGAAATTAACATGTAGATTTGCCTTAGTTGAATCTGTCCAATTAAGCGGAGCAATTTTACAAAAGAGAAGCAGCCAGAGATCAGGAAAATGTAAATATTTAAGGAATTCACTCATCCACAACAATGACTAACAAGTTGAATGTTACTTGCAGATATATTCAAGTACATCTGACCTTAGTTGCAAATATGAGAAATGTAGGGCAATTTTTTTCTTGAATTTTAAAAAACACAATGTTTGGTGTTATCTGCAAGAGAGCCATAGTCATTGATTATCACACAGCTTGGCAATGTAGAAACCTGAGAGATACTTATCCAAGCTGGTTGGTGCTAATATGAATTGTGACTTACAACCTCCATTTGAAACACACACAAAAAAAAGAAAAAGAAAGAAAGAGAAGATAACAAAACATGGTAGTTCCAATACCTAACTCAACAGTAAAATATAAGACTTGTCTACCTTACTGACTAATCACCCCATTGAAATTAGATACTATACCATTTGATATAAGTTTAGTATTGATTACCTGTATGTTTTGTCTAATTCCCAGCCTATAAAGGGTTGCATTGCATATAATCTGAGTTCTTGTATTAGACAACTGCCCCTCATGCTTATTCGGGTATTTGAAAAAGACGGAACAACTAACAGCATATTTTAAAACAGAATCGCCCAACAACTCGAGCCGCTCAAAAGAAAAATCTTCACTTGCTCTTAGTGTTGAAAGCGCCTCCAATATCTAGAGAGAGAGAGAGAGGGAGGGGGAGAGAGAGTAAAACTAATAGTGATTAGGTTGAGTGTTAAGGTCCAACTTGAAGCATCAGCATCAAATAAGAACAGCCTGGCTTATATGCAATTTCATATTTGCAAAAATTTACATCCTGCTAGACCTAGCTATTCCAGCCTGTCCAGTGCTTTGTTACACTCAATAATGGCCACAGCAAAATATGAAAGAAAAGTAACAGTGCAAAAGTTGCTCTGTTATATTTCCTAACTGTGCTGGTGCTAGCTGTTACCCTAAGAAGCCAGATTGCTAGTTGTTATCCTAAACTATTCTATCCCCATAAAGAAAGGAAAGGAATTTGTAAAAGATAATAAGAAAATTTAGAGTTTGTGGGGGATTGCAGAAGGCACCAATACAAAAATGAGCACAACACAGACAGTCGTTATGAAAATTAAAATAGACCACTATGCCCTTGATTCAATAATTACAGCCATTCTGAATAATTTAACCTTCACTTGTGGCAGGTAAAAAAATGACATTTTCTAACTTGGATTCCTCTTATCCTAGTTTGGTAATTCCCTATTTTCCTCTTACAATTTGTAACATTCCCTAAAATCCAAACCTGAGTTTGGTCATGAAATGAACAACGATTTTGTGCACAGACATTAAAACACATTGAGTTTGTTCGAGAAAATCTTAACTTCTGAGACAAAGTCGTTAAAGTCACTAGCTTCTATTAAATTAGACCATTCCGGACTGTTTGGCAATGCTATCTACTGCAAACCCAAAAAGCCTATGTAACCAATATTATTTGGCAAGAAGAACCTTGTAACTAATTATGTACTATATATGTACAGATTACCAAAGAACTGGGTATGCAACAATCTGTAGGGTTGTATCCAACTTCCTTGCGCAGTTGACTAGCGAGCATTAGTGACTCAATCCGATACATCATGGAAGGTAACAAGTAAAATGACTTGAGAACATCCACCGGTACGTCTATGTGTATCAATAGCTCAGGAGGCATGTGCGCATGGAACTCTGGCTTCTTTGTTGCTCCCAATTTTTTGTGCTTTTTGTTCTCACTAGCTCCGTCTTGAAATTGAAAACATATCAAATATTTAAAGAAATGAGAAATACATGCATAAACATGGACACATTTAACTGAATAAAAACCTGAGTCAAACATACCTGAATTTGAAAGAATAAATGATAAATCTCCTTTTTCAAGTAAAATTTGGGAGAAAAAGTTGGTACACTACAGCATTATCAGCTTCTTTGACTATAAAATTTGGTAATATATGGGGATCCACTGATACTTAAATTTATCATGATATCACAGTACAATTTGAGATGTATATACCCGCTTCATTAGCATGTGCATAGAGAAGGTTGTGGGCATTATGGCTGTGCTTTAGTAAAACCATTGGTTGGCTATGGTGCTGAAGTACAACATCATACCTGCATATTTAAAAAAATTTGTCAGAAAGTAGAAAATGAAATATTTTTATATGAAATGTAGAGATAAAAAATAGAAATACAATTACCAGAGATCCACAAAGTTTTCATTTGGTCAGTTTAGAACTTCAGATTTACCATTTAATTGTGTATATATCAATCACGAATGCACTAAGCTGCAACAGACCAAACCATTTTCTAGCCAGTATATCAGTACTGATATAAACAGCTCTTTCACACTATCCATGTCCTGAACATAGTTTTTATGCCTCAAAATGCAAGACAATTAAATAGTAAGAGGAATTTTACTGGGTTGATGTGTACATATGCCTTAGAAAATTAAACACTTTTTATTTATCATTGGAAGGATTAAGATAGTTTCCATTAGGTGGTATGAGGACAGTACCTATATGCAGGGTTAGGGCCTTGTTTTGTATGAAAAATACAAGTACATGGATAACAATAATCAGTATACTATAAATCATATACCGGTTTAGATGCAGTACTAGAAAGTAACGTATTTCTTATAAAACTTAAATATAGATTTAAAGTTCCACAGACAAAATAGTAACTTCATAAGGCTAGTAATTCAGATAACTTTGTCTGCATTAAAAAATAACCTACTTTTTGACCAAATATTCCTTGAAACTCATGATCTTGCAGTCTGACTTAGCAGCGACCTTGTCAGACCTATTTAGTAGTCAATTGCATATTTACTTCAAGAAAGCAGTTTCTTATTCTTGTATACATGTATGTATTTCAAATACTATTCCATAGGTTTGCATCTATTGTATTCAACAAGTATCGGTAGCTTGTAGGTTGACATATCCCGTACAAGGAATTTAAGAAAAGAAATTTTATATACATAATTTTAGGAATAATGCCCAAATTGGTAGGTTTTCACCTCACAAAAACTAAATAATTATTTTTCCATGCTCCAAGATTAGATGGATAAGTCCATACATGGAAAATCCAAAAGCCAAATTAATTGCTCAAATCTGTTAAAGGGCATTACCAAAGAGCACATTGCTGTATTTATGGATAATTTACAAGAACCAAGGCTTCTGTAGGGTCACAACTGGTAGTATTGGAAAAAAGATGTAGATATTTATTTCAGAATTAGGTAGGCTAGACTATGTATAGGCAATTCTTTAGGATTCGTACCACCAGGGGGTCACATTGCCTCTTAGGTTTTACCATTTGTATATAGACCAGAAAGAATCAGAATGAAAACCTACTTCTTGCTGAAATACTCGGTGAATGTTGGGAACTCAGCACCTGACTTTTCAGTGACCCCATCAAAAGGGCTGTCAGCAGTCATATCCGGTAAAACCTCCAGAACAAGGTAAATCTTCCCAGAATGCACTGCCATAACCACTGCATCTTTAAGCTTGCTCATCTCTACCTTTTTATTTGCCAGACAAACCTCCCCCTCTTTGCGAATTTTTTCAATGCTAGAGAAAGTGTCCCCTGGGTTCAGATAGGCATCCTTCACGAACTGAACAGCCGAGGCGGCCGATTCAATTCCTCTCCAGTTGATGTGCACAGTTTTATTACAACCGGAGTCAATTGGAAGGAGAAGGTACATGTTAGCAGGGCTCCAGAGCGACATTTCAGGTTGTTCATTTAGTAAAAAATTTCTTAACTGGCCGGCTGATTTCATGCCCATTACTAGCCGGCCAAATAAGCCATTAAAGAATAACTCTTGAAATCTCTTTGCCTTCTCTAGCTGATGCAAATAGTAAAAAAATACATAACCTATCAGCTTAGCATTACCAAAACTCGAGAAAAAATGATGCAGAATAATGTTATAGTTGGTTCTGCAAGCTGTTCCTGATGCACTTTGCACTAATACAAGTAGACTGGTACCAAAAGGCAGCTGCTACAGACCTGTTTTTGATCCAGTTCAATAGGCCCGCAAGGAGAGACAGTGGCCTTGACCTTCTTGTCAATCAAATAAAGGTCCAATTCTAAGGAGCCGACATCCTTGTCGAGTATGGAATCGATAAGCAGAACAAAGCTCGAGTATTTTGTCTCTGGCATATTGCAGAGGAAGTCGAACCTATACCCCTGAAGTTTCACTCCAGCATTTGTGCAAGCCCAAGTTCCTGACATGGCTGAAGTAGCGGCTCTACTGTGCAATTCTTTCCGTCTTGTAGTTCCTTTTTGGATTAAAATAGAGAAGTAATTAGAATGGTAGTCAAGTGAATATTTACATTAAAGAAGGTCGGGATCAGAATTATATAGGGTCAGAATCAGACAAAATTGATTGGAACTCCAAATCAGTCAGGATAATGACCGTGAACCAAACCTCACCAAACAAAATGCTGAATCTGACATAACCAAACACAAAGGTCCTGATACTGAAATTCAACCAATGAACAGCAAGATATTACCTGAGACCCAAAATGACCTGTTCTCAATTTTACTCACAGAAATGACCACAAACCTGAACATGGGTAAGAAATGAACAGAACCCAGTCTAAGAAGCCAAAAAGATCCAGGCAATTTGCCACATGTGATTATCACAAAATACAAGGTATTAATGAATCTGAGTAGGATATTCAAAAAACTAATTGGGATCCCCTGGACAAAACAACCAGTTCATTTGCTACATCAGACCATAACCAGGCAGCAGGTATCGAATGTCTTGCACCATTACTGTACCAGTTAGGCAAACACCTGCATAAAATCAACATTTGGCTATCTCCACCAAAGGGCCAAAGAATCAGAGCTAAGATCTGTTTCAATCTTCCCTCTGCATTAAGTTTTGTAGCTTTTACTTTGAACTCTTAGGCACATCACAGAACTTCCGAGAATGTAATCCTTAATTAAAACAAAGTGAAGAGTGTCATACCTTCACCATTAGTAGTAGCAGGCCTCATTAAATCTTTCTCAGATTGGTGCTCCCCAAAGGGAACCTCAGTGCAGGGGGAGAGGTAATCGTCTAGAGCACCCATCTGGTGTAGCTTTTTGCAAGCCTCAAGACAAGCACTCTGCTTAGCCTTCTGACAACTCCTCTCAGTGGGGCCCTCCAGGGTTTGAAATGCTGAGCTTGGGGGTAGGATCAGCTTGCACTTGTATGACCCGCTGCAACAGTGCTTCACCTCCAACGTCGGCCTAGGTATGTAAAACCTAGAGACAAATAGATTAATGATATACCCAACAAGAAAAGCTCCAGGTGTATGGGAAAAAATATCTCAACATGACAAATTTGGTTCTGTACCAAAAAAACCATTATCCACACAATAATTGCTGTACTTGTCGTAACAAAAATTTTAGTTGGTCACCCCCCACTTTAAACTTGTCATTCTATTAAGTTCCTTGCTTCTTTTCTTAACTTTAGAAGAGGTGAGATCAGGGTTCATGATTTCTGCTCATCCTTGGCATTTTATTTTTCATTTCCATTTGTTTATCCATTCCTTTCGCGGATTATGGATACTTGTATTCTGTTTGCTTGTTTCTTTTAAAATCTAGAAGGGAAGGCTAGGGTTCTCCGTTTCGCATTTTTGTTTTTTCTCCATTGTTAATCATTGCTTTCGCAGAACGTGGATACTTTTATATTCTCTTCCATCTTTCCTTCGTTTGTTGTAAGTTATGGTGCCTTCTTCTCTCCAACAAAAGGAATAGGGTGATAGCCGCAAGCACTCATAAAAGAAATATATGAAAGGAAATGAAAAGCTAGAGAGTCTCTTGAGAAAATAGAGATAAAAAAAAGACTGCGAGAGATGGAGGGAGGGAGAGGTGCTAACCGAGAAAAGGTGAGAGATAGAAGCGCAGAGGAGCTGGCATAAAATGTGAGAGATGTCAAAAAGCACAGAGAAAAGATAAAAAGGAGGCACAGCGCCGACAACAAACGAAATATTAAACCGGAGGAAGAATGCCAGGTTCAAGGTGCTTACCATAATTAAAATTAGGGTTTAGGTTGATTTTGTTAATGAAGGTAACAATGTTAGGATTTAGGAAAATATTTCGCTGGGGATATAGGAATTAGTGTCACATATAATCCCATTCTCGTGGCATTAAATTGGTCGAAAAATATTAACAAGCAGGTGAAATGTATCTCACACTTGCCATTTTTACTCTCTACTACCGAAAGCAACGTGTCCATTAATTTAAAAGAGGAAAGCTTATCATGGCTTTTGATAGACTCATTTCCCTGGGCAAGATCTTCCAAAATACTCTATATTATGCACCTCAATGGCTCTATGTTGAAGGGCTCATCACAAAGTTATCCTGATGCACAAATGAAATGTCATAGCCATATTGAACACACATTCGATATGGATATGCAAAGGCCACAAGGAGACTTGGTAACAGTTGCTCCTAGTGGCACTTCATAATGCTATAAACTCTATCCTGATATGGCCGACAAACAAAAGATCAAGCAAGATAACCTTACAAGAGGACATCCATATCCTACACGTTGTCTGACCTTCAGGAATCTTCAGACATATTTATTTGTTTCTATGCACTCCCCCAACCCCTGTGACCACTTAAATAGTCCCCTTGTTCGCCCATTTAATTTTGCAAAGTAAAAATTATATTCTATTTTTAATTGTAATATTGTATAATATCTTGATGATGTGAAAACAAAGATATGCATATCTGGTTCCTTTTTAAAAAATATACCCTTTTCTTATGCATAAAAATAATAGAATATTATATGTTATACATATATAATATATGTGCGTATGTACAACACACAGTACAAACACACCCACCTACACACGTGCTCAATATTATACATAATTTTTTTTAATTTTTGAATCATAGTTATATTATTACATTAGATACTACAGTGTCTTCAAATTGCAATTTTTTTTAAAATGCATTCCTGGTCAGCATCCTTCATAGTTTTCTATAGCTCTAAAAGCTAATTTTGTTGTTACTATAGCATATATTTGGAAGGAAAGGCCAAAAAATTTCTTACTTGTCTCGGGGAAGCTTTTCACAGTATCGGTAGATGATACTTATGCTTGAACTGATGGTAACTTTTGCACCGGTTGATTCAATGCAGTATTCTTTCTCCTCATCATGAGTGCAAGTCTTAGGAAAAAGTGCATCATCTGGGTCTCTCTTTATGGCGGTATCTATCATAGCATATTTGCTCCGCAATATATCAAATATTAAATCTCTCTGCTGTACATTTCCCCTATGAAGAAAAAAGATACACAAGAACAAACACGAGGTGTTACTGGGTTTCAGATCAACCCCAACCCCAAAAAGAACAAAAGGAAAACCAATGTTTATTAAGAACAATTTATCGCAGTGCCAGCCATTTCAATTAGCAGTTCATGAAAATTTAAGGTTGTGTGTAATTGCTAGAGTCTAGAGGATTGGTAAAATTGTGCTAACAGAAATGACCAACCAAGCCACATTCCAATTTCTGCCATGGCAGCAAGTACCAACACTATTATATCTACTTTCAAAAGCACCACCTTTTTAAAATTTACTTTTAGTACTCTGCAAAGCAAACAAACATTTAAAGGTGCAACTTTCTCATCCACAACTACAAGATAATTTAAAAACTAACAATGATAGTAACAATATGAGTAGTAAAAATAATAAGAACATATGTCAATGTACCTTTCCAGCATGATAAAAAACTGAGAATCAACCTGTCGAGCCCGCCCACAAGACTGAACATAGCTCCGGACAGTCTTGGGTAGGTCAAATCTTATCACATTCGAGCAATCTGGTATGTGAAGGCCTTCTTCAGCTACATCTGTGGTAAACAGTAAGTTTACCTGCAGAACGAACAAATACAAATAACATAAGCAAAGTGTCATAGTCCAATACACAAGTACAGCTTGAAGAACAGGAAGGTATACAATCATCATTTTTTATTCCAGTCAAGACTTGCATCAGATATTACTTTTCCCAGATAATTCAAGCTGATTAGTATAAAGATCATACAGTAAAGTACACAAGTAATCCTCGGAATGAGGAATTGCTTGAAACTAAAAAAACCATCTCTACAATTAATTCAAATTCTCAGAATTAAGTACAATAAACACAGCTAATAACCACAATTTATCAGTTTTGTGCAGTCATGCCCTTACCATTCAAAAGGTGAACAAAAGCCCGACATATCAGGAACTATTTAACAACACAAGATGAACGACAAACCATTAACCAGAAAAAGGCGAAATAAAATATCAGCTGCTTGTAGCTCACATTATGTCTAATATGTCCCAATTTGAGTGTATCTTTGTTCATATCTTGATTGTGATTTTGTGGTTGCGCAAAAGTGATAATTGTGGGAAGTAACAGCACATAATAAATGTACCTTTCCAGAACGAAAAGAATCAAGGGTCTCTTTCTGCTTTTTAGGGCTCAAGGAGTCGGATGAACCACCACAAAGATAAGAAAATGTGAAGTGCGACAAAAAACTGATTTTTCTCATCAATTGTTTCATCACCCTGGCAGTCATTATCCTCTCCACAAATATGAGGCATCTTACTTGGCTTGATTTACTGCGATTATCTTTTTCATATGTTTTTAAAAAAGGTATATTGAGAAAAGTACTACAGATGGGGCTGAAGAAATTGGATTTTGTTATCTGTATGTGAGTTAAAGCTTATTCAAAGTAAATTTGTAAATTAACCAAGGCCACCAATATAATATATAGGATTAATAACACAATACTTGGGCCAACATTGGCAGATAAGCAAATTTCAAGAAACTATATCTCTGATAACAACATTTCTTAAGTGGGGTCTGCTAACAAGTACCATCTGAAAACTGCAACTCTTCATTAGTACCTATATTAGATATTAATAGCAATCATCCTAACACCGTACCTGAAGGAAAGAAAAATTTGAATGAGCTCATACACCTTGGGAGAAAGATAACCCAACTCCAGTGCTTCTTTACAGCCACTTTCAGAACTGAAGAGTTCTTCATATCCTGTACAGAAGAATGGATAATTTCTGGGGCAAACATTTTGTACAACAACTAAGAGCAAGATTAATTCATAACCTTGACAACTGATTAGTCAGCCTAGCATCCCTACCAATAATAAATGGTCCAAATTTAGCTACAATTGTGGAAATGTGCATTCAAGCTCAGAAATGTTGGTCTATCCCTCACAAGCTAAAACCATCCAGATGGCCTTAAATAAGGCATCGATCAAGCTTTTGTTGTGTTGTTGAAGCATGAATGCTTCCAATATACATCAACACAAAATGCATCTAATTTTACATCAAAATAATTGTATTTGTTGATTCCCAGTTTTAACTCCACTAACCTCAGTTGATCCCCAAAAGTACAACCAAATAAAAGGGCACTCAAACACTATGATCCTTCAAACATGACTTACCATCAACAAAGTTAATTTTAATTTCATCCAAAACTCTCTCAAGAAACTTGGTGCATAACACACTAGCAGCTGATACATCAGACGAGTCGCTATCTTCCTTTATTTGATGCGACTCCATGCAAAATTTAGTAGCCTGCAATAAAAAGCAGATTTAATCTTAATTCATATTGTACATTTATATAAAATAAAAAAATGAATAAAAATGATACCCTCTACTGTTACAGTTGCATGCAAGTAATGAAAACAGGTTTTTTCCCATCATTGAATAGGAAGAAACATAAACGACACACAAAACCAAAAAGGAAATGAACTAATGAGATTGCGTCTGTACTGGACAAAACTTTAATTTGTCTACTCCGGATTTTTTAAAGAATAACACTAATATCCCAGTTGGTAAATGTTTATCAACTCTATGCTTAGAATAACACTAACTGAATGCATGCATTTCATTCATTAAAAAAAAACAGAAACAAAATTCTCTAAGTCAGGAGTGAGAAAACCAAGCTCAAAGCATGTGATTAGGACCATCTGAATGCATGCTTTCAGAATGAACTATGAATCCACCAATGATTGAATTTGAATGTTCATTCTGAACATATGGTTTGGTTCTACTTCCCTCAGCCCCAACTTAGGAAATGCTTTGATTGCTCTAAACACAGTGTTCAGCTAAACTGTCTGTTTGCCTGCCTGAAGATTGTCGTTGCTCTTTTTGAGTATCCAGGGTAGAAAAATGAAAACTTGTACTAAATAGTCTGGATAACTGGAAGTAGGACAGCAGGTCATAAATGTCATTTGCAACATTCCATGGATTAAATAAAATATTTCTTATATACATTAATAATAATAAAATATTTCTCGTTTTCAAGGGGACGTGCAATAACATTAAAATTATTAAAATAAAAATAAAATCCAAAAAGTCAAGTACCTCAGCAGCACATATAAGACCGCCCTCATCTAGGGAAACAAAGAAACGGTTTAGCCAGGTTTGAAGGTGCTTCCTGGAATTTTTAATTGTATCGTCTATATCTTTGTATTGAAAGGACGTTGCATTTTGTAAATTTGCTATTTCACCATCAAACTGCATCAGATAGAGAATTCATCAAGACAACTTTCCTAGAATAATTTTTTTTCTCACTTTCAACCATAACTTGTCCATAGAGTTCAACTTATTCCCTTGACTCCAAAATTGTTGTATCTCTCCCCTGAATTATGTCTTTATTTGTTTGATACTTTGATCACCAGATCAGTTTGTTCATGCTAAATTAGATCCATGGGTACACCAAATATGTGGCATGTTGTAATTCAACTGTGCAACAACTGGGGTGACCAAACTAATAACATGAAGTAAACCAAAGAGTAACAGAGTTCAAAGAGCAGATCGAAACATTTCAGAATCAAAAGAAAACTGAACCATATGACAAGTAGGGCTCAAGGGTCCCAAATATAGATTGCGTCTTTTGCAAAAGACATCAATTATTTATAATTGTTCGAAGCAAATAAACAAAAAGAATTATATTTCATACGAGCAAGTAGTGATCTGACGAAATGAATTTGTTGTCTTGAACTCTTAAATAATAAACAAAAAACTAGCAATTAAGGCTAGCAAAAGGGAGCACATAGATTTTAACCACAGCAAGCCGTAAGTGGCACCATCTACCTGATCTCCTCCTTATTGCTGGAAATGAAATAGCTACTTTCTCTAGTAACAACTCCAAATTAGGTTCCATTCCAGACAATTAGACCAGGGAACTGGCTCCATGTACAGCAGCATGTAGGACTTATCCATCTAACTAATAACTATTATGTAGTGAATGCAAACCATACATTACAATCTTCCCTCAGAAGATGAATAACACTTAACAGTTCTTCAATAATTTCCCGAAGTCTTCCTAGCTGATTGTTTAGAAACAGTCTAATCATATCTTGCTACTATTTTGAAAATAAAAAATACAACTCAATCCTTAGCTTTTGCAAAAGACCGAAGCTATTCAACTTTCAGGAATTGGCATTGAGTTTGTTTTTTACATTGTGCATTTTTGCAAAAGACAAAGGATGAAATGAGCAGTTAAGTGCTGCTGTTTCTGACGTTAGTTCCTCAAGGTTTCTAATTCGTTTCTTTTTCTTTTTCTTTTCTTTTCGAAAAAAGAGCACTTGGACAAAAAATTTATGACAAGGGGCATTTTATGGAAGCCGTTTGCAAAATTTGTGAAGTAAACTATTTAATTTTTTAAGAATTGAATTGCAGACTATTTGAAAAATGCAGTGCAACAGGGGAAAATAGAAAACAATAAGGGTAAGCAATGTTGTAATATATTGCATTGAAAAAAAAAAATAATAAAAATAAGCTATATCTATGCAGAACCTGAGAGAGAAGTTGTCCTAATTTTGCTCTTAAGCCATCAAAATGAACAGGATTTGAGTTGTAATATTTGTTCAGTTGCTTTGCCAAGGGAACGAAGTCGTCTAGTTCGCTTCTGTCAGTTAGAGTATATATCTGTCAAGAAGAAATGATGCTAGTAGTGTCAACACCAGACCTGTACTAAGGTAAAGAAAATTGTTTTGCACAGAACTATGGGAAGCTGGTCAAGAATAACGAAGGCTTGCCCATCCCAAAGTTTGGTAACCTTAATAGTCAGGGGTAAAGTGTGCATTTCACCACGCAATATAAAACAAAAGTACCTTGGCATTTAGAAGGCTCTCAAGTTCACTTAATTGAGCTTCGCAATCTGTGAATGATGACACACCTAACATTAACAATTAAAGAATAAAAACAATTATAGGATGCTCAATAAAAGCAACAGCAATAAAGATATCATGCCGGCAAACAAATGGTGGCAACAATGGGTACCCTAAAGTCCAATACCAGTACAAAAGGATCACCATGCAGGCTGTAACCAGCATATCAATACATTCCAGTACCACTGTACCAGCAATGACTGTTGTCAAACAGTATAGCAGCATCTCATTCATTACCAAATGAATGGACCCTCATGAATAAGGCTCAACCAATGCATAGAATCTCAATAAGCAAGAAAGCAGAAATAAAAATTAAGGGGAAAAAGAATGAGAGATTTCAAAAAGGAGATGATAGATAAGTCATGCACAAACTTGTTCATATTGGTATGAACTTGAGCAATACGGTATCGAAGTATTAGGAATACACTTCGAAGAGTAACACTTACCTTTTCGAATGACTGGAGAAGCAGTCATCCCAAAGACTCTTGGTTTACATTCAGCTTTATGGTAAAATTCCTGTTTTTTTATAATAACCATTAAAAATAAACTTAATGAGATGGAAAGTTAAGAAAAGATGATCAAGAAACAGCCAAATATTTTATTAATTTTATTCCTAAAGTTTCAGTCAATAAATCCCGTCTTGTTAAAAACAGATGCCTGACTAATCGGATTGGATGGCCGATCAGTTGGAAATGGTAACTTTATTGTCATGAATAGTGCACACAGTGGGTATTCTGTAGCCCCAATCACCAAATTACCAACAAGTTTGATTAATTGGCCACCAAATGCTTGCCAAGACCAACTACTCGGCGTAAAACATAAAAATTCAAGTCATTAAGCAACTGTTCTAAATATTTTGTTTATAATTCTAGCAGCAGTTATCTTTAAATTTTAGAGGTACATTTTGCAACTATGACTTGCTCTAATATTTTCTTTTTTCAGAATAAGTGATTAGGGATCAAGCCACCCAACACCTTTAATATCCATCCCCCAGCCGGGTTTCAAACCTGCGACCTCCCACACATATAGCATTGCCTTTTGGCACTAGACCAAAGGCTGGTTCTCGACTTGCTCTAATATTGGCAGGTATTTTTATTGTGTACATGTATAACAGCTCAACATGAATAATTTTTAATTAAATATTTATGCTTTCACGTGTTATTATTCTCTATATAATGTAACTGTAATAGACCTTTCCCGCTAGATTAGACAAATATTTACGTTTAATTGGCTGCACAACGATTAGTCGCCTAACGGTACCTTGTCTATCAATCAAGTACATTCCGTCCTTTACAACACCTCCCCTTCATAATCACATAATTTAAAATTTCCCGTGTTTGCTAATTAACAAGGGCCCAGAAATTAGGTGACTATGACACAACTAGTCACTTCGCTTTAGGCATTACTGTCATTTCCTAGAGTTTGCTTGACTAAATGACAGCTAGGAAGACAGAAATACAAAAACAGGGGACAAAGTGGAACATCCAGGGAAAAATTGTTAAATAAAGTCATCAAAAGATAATGTTGAAAAGAAAACTACCGTCATGATGACAGAATATGGATGGTTGCCAGTGGCTCGATGGCACTCGTCTAAAATCATTAGATGTACAATATCTAGTGTTATAAAAGCTTTTCTCAATGCATCCAGAAGTATTTGAGGTGTCATAACAAGAACCTGTATTTAAAAATTTCACAAGTGTATGATTGTAGGAAGCATCTGTAACAATTACACACTTTGCAGAACCGACAAAAATATCATGTATATACACACAATTGTAAATGTCTCATACAGCCCTATAAAACATGGCATAATGGCAATACCTGATATACCCCCTTCCTCCTAATTTACTTAAAAAGTGCCAAAATTACCCCTCTGCAGGGTAACTTAGGCAGTTTATAAAATCAACTAGGAAACTTCCTCTTGTTTAGGTTCTGTAGGAATACAAGTTGTATTCCATATTGTTGTAGCAGTGTGTGTAATAGCCCTGCTGGGAATCATCATGCAGGGACCATACTAGAAGTTGTTCCTCATCTACAGACACATACATATACAAATACAAGACTACAGGCGCAATAAAGTACATGCACTAATGCACATAAACTTAGTCACATGGCTGCATTCATGGATGGAAAGTATTATAATGCATCATGCATACTTACATTAATCTAATAGCCCAGATAAAACCAAACAAGTTTTGATTCCTTCACAGAAAAACCCTTAATTCTCTCTATGAAAAGAGTACACTTGAAACATACAGTAAGATAGAAGAGAAATTTTTAAAGAGGTCTAGAGTGGTAAATAAAACCTGGTATAGGGAGAGTTCTTTCTGCCAAATCTCAGCTTTCCATGTATCAACCCCCTTTGTGCCATGGTAAAACTCTATTTCAAGATTTGTGCTTTGCTTTATCACCTCATATTGCTACAATCAGCAAAAAAAAAATGATCACAAAATTTTTTTTCACAGTGAAAATCTTTCTCAAATAGAAATTGTTTGTTGCGGGACCCCACTGAACTCAAGCATATGCATTTGCCAGGGAATTGTTTGCAGCAATACTCTATGCAAACAAAAAAGAAACCACAAAGGAAAAATACTTGCATTGTCTAACCCAAGCCAGGTGAAATATGCATAACACAACTGGACTTTTTCGGAGGCCCCCTAATTTGCAAAGCTATAACCATGAAAAAGTAACTCTCCTGAACTTTTTACACAGAGGCCCCTAAATAATTAAAAAAAAAATTGTCCACTACCTGCATCACGAGATGAACAGTGGGAGCGAGAAAAATAATGACACGCCTCCCTTTTTTTTGGCTATTATTCGAAGAACTGATAAAATCACTCCAGACATGATTTATTAGCATAACCGCTATCATTGTCTTTCCCGCGCCTGTATCAAGCATCGCTATCGTGTTTCGAGTCATCGCCACCTCAAGCATCTCCAACTGATAACTGGATAAAGTAATTGAAGATAATTTTTAGTACTAATCAAAAGAAGCAGCATCATTGGAATTTGGAAGAGCAATTTTCTATTTTCCCATTCGTTATTCCTGCCAATATTTGACAAAGTACTTTGATTCAAAGGTCCCGGTCAGCAAAATATATTACAAAAAATAAAAGAAACGGAAACGACATATAGAGCATTGCCTTCTTGGTTCGAGTTGTGTGCAATCTCTCTTAATCTTTTTTGTTTCCGCTTCTAGTCCGTCATCTCCAATCGCCGCTTCCGACGATCTCTTCATTTTGGAGCTCATTTTTACTTTAAATGGAGTTCGATTGTTGCTTATTGATCAAGAGAGAGAGAAGGGGAGGGGAAGAAGGGGAAGGTTTGGCATGGATTTTTGTTTAGTTCGATGAGGGGAAGAGGGTTTTACTTGAATAACATTTTTTATTTTGAGGGTTTTACTTGAAAACCTTTTCAGAAAGGAAACGGAGGTACAAAAATGGCGAGGCAATTATTGGAATTTGGAAACCATTAAATGGTAGCAGATGAGTCGATCTGAACCTTCCGATATTAGATCTAACGGTCAAACTAAAACATGTCAGAATAGCGCCCAATTGGAAGGCCTGGAACGGAGTCTTGTACCATCCAGTTTCCGATAAAATGGAGAGGATTTGAACCTTGTATTGAAGGTTTTTGGAGTGGCCTTTCACGTGAATTACAGAAGGCAAAAAGAAGCAATGTTTTTACATTACATGTAATAGGCGTTTCGCGGCTTTCTTCGGCATGATACGACACAAGCTGACTTAAAAAAAATCTACGGTCTAAATACTCTGTGGCCTGCATGTGGCAAGTCGCTGCCGCTCGTTTTTTGCATGCAGTTTATAAGGAATCGGGACGGTTCGATAAGGATCAGATCAAAACTGACATCCAATTAAAATTGATCCGCATTAAGATTTGTACGACAGTTTTTTAATTTTTGTAAATCAAGTGTACACGAACTTTAAACTTTAATACAGATCGAACAGTTTCGGCCGAGTATCGGACCTCTTCCACTCCGTTCATGAGATAGTTCATAGTTTTTAAAGAATGTTACAACACGCGCAGCAGAAGTGACACAAATAAGCCTCAATGTAATGCTTGGAATTTGTTTTTATTGAGGTTTAAACTGAAATTGACACAAATCCGCATGAATTGGGAATAGAGATGACACTTCATTAAAAAAAACATGACATTGCACAAAATCACAAACAAAAGTTACAAAACACATTGTTCGAGTATTATTTTGTACTAAAATATTTTTAATAATTCATTTTCGATTATGCCAAACATTGTTCCAGCTATTATTTTTGGAACTATCTAAAATTATTATTATTTTCTAAAACTTAACTTTCAGTTTATAGCTGCTAATTTTACATTAGAAAAATAGACCGATACAATTAGGCATGCATAAAAAGTACAGTTTGAAATGTTGAGTAAAATAGTTATTCCTAGCATAAGTTGGAATCCGTATCCTCAGCATTAACTTAAAAGGGAATCTTTTGAGTTAATGAATCTCAACCGTCTAATTTTAAACGGAGCCAATTCAATTCTTGTTTATAATATAGGGGGCCTTTAATATTAGTGCAGATTTAATTTGCACGAATCTTAAAACAGATCAGATGGTCGAGATGTATTAACTCAAAAAAGAATGTTAATGCAAGAGGATACGAATTCGCATAAGTTGGGTACGCATGGAAAAAAAACTGTAACTTATAATTATCTTTCTTCAATCCTTTAAAAGAAAATTATACACTGTGATGCCGATCCAAAAGCAAAAAGAAGCAATGTTTTCCAATATAAAGGGATGGTTTTCTCGAATTCACATCATCTAAGGGAACACCGTGATTTTTATTTTTACCCAAAAAAAATATATTTTAATATAAATAACCAGGTTTTTAAAAAAAATTTATTTCTACCCAAACCGCTAGAAATATTTGCGGTTTGAATTAACAATTCAAACCGCAAGGAATATATGCGGCTTGAATTATTAATTCAAACCGCAAATATTCCTAGCGGCTTGAATTAATAATTCAAACCGCGGCTTGAATTAACCAATCACCAAAAAATTTATTTATTATTTTATTAAATGATAATTTTTCACCGATAACCCTAAAGTTATTTTTATTACAAAGAATTATATTATAAAAACTTATCAATAATATAAAATTTCGTTTATTATTTTATTAAATGGTAATTTTTCACCGATAACCCTAGAAATTTATTCACCGATAACCCTAAAGTTATTTTTATTACAAAGAATTATATTATAAAAACTTATCAATAATATAAAATTTCATTTATTATTTTATTAAATGGTAATTTTTCACCGATAACCCTAGAAATTTTTTCACCGATAACCCTAAAGTTATTTTTATTACAAAGAATTATATTATAAAAACTTATCAATAATATAAAATTTCGTTTATTATTTTATTAAATGGTAATTTTCACCGATAACCCTAGAAATTTTTTCACCGATAACCCTAAAGTTATTTTTATTACAAAGAATTATATTATAAAAACTTATCAATAATATAAAATTTCGTTTATTATTTTATTAAATGGTAATTTTTCACCGATAACCCTAGAAATTTATTCACCGATAACCCTAAAGTTATTTTTATTACAAAGAATTATATTATAAAAACTTATCAATAATATAAAATTTCATTTATTATTTTATTAAATAGTAATTTTTCACCGATAACTCTAGAAATTTATTCACCGATAACCCTAAAGTTATTTTTATTACAAAGAATTATATTATAAAAACTTATCAATAATATAAAATTTCGTTTATTATTTTATTAAATGGTAATTTTTCACCGATAACCCTAGAAATTTTTTCACCGATAACCCTAAAGTTATTTTTATTACAAAAAATTATATTATAAAAACTTATCAATAATATAAAATTTCATTTATTATTTTATTAAATGGTAATTTTTCACCGATAACCCTAGAAATTTATTCACCGATAACCCTAAAGTTATTTTTATTACAAAGAATTATATTATAAAAACTTATCAATAATATAAAATTTCGTTTATTATTTTATTAGATGGTAATTTTTCACCGATAACCCTAGAAATTTTTTCACCGATAACCCTAAAGTTATTTTTATTACAAAGAATTATATTATAAAAACTTATCAATAATATAAAATTTCGTTTATTATTTTATTAAATGGTAATTTTTCACCGATAACCCTAAAGTTATTTTTATTACAAAGAATTATATTATAAAAACTTATCGTTGAAAAATTACCATTTAATAAAATAATAAATGAAATTTTATATTATTGATAAGTTTTTATAATATAATTCTTTGTAATAAAAATAACTTTAGGGTTATCGGTGAATAAATTTCTAGGGTTATCAGTGAAAAATTACCATTTAATAAAATAATAAACGAAATTTTATATTATTGATAAGTTTTAATAATATAATTCTTTGTAATAAAAATAACTTTAGGATTATTGGTGAAAAATTATCATTTAATAAAATAATAAATAAATTTTTCGGTGATTGGTTAATTCAAGCCGCGGTTTGAATTATTAATTCAAGCCGCTAGGAATATTTGCGGTTTGAATTAATAATTCAAGCCGCATATATTCCTTGCGGTTTGAATTGTTAATTCAAACCGCAAATATTCCTAGCGGTTTGGGTAGAAATAAAAATCTTTTAAAAACCTGGTTATTTATATTAAAATATATTTTTTTTTGGGTAAAAATAAAAATCACGGAAGGGAACAAGATATTTTTTTTAGATCCGAACCGTTTGATCCGAACCCGAATAAATATTAAAAGATCATTACTTAAAATTGCAATCAATAAGACAATATATACATCCAAAATTGCTCAAATAATTATTTGTTCAAGCATTAAATAAGTTATGATATAAATATCATTTTTTTATTTACGCACTTAAGTGACTTTATAATTAATCAAAAACTTCTATCATGCTTAAAATTTGTACTAAATACAATATTTCAGTTTAATTTCATGCAATATTTAGTTAACATAAAACATCACAGATTTTGATGTCAGAAATGAAATATTTTGTATAATTCATTTCTTTTTTAAAATAAAAAAATAAGACACAAAGGATATAAAAAAAAGTTGCTTAAACTGTCGATTGAATCTACTCGATAAGATTTTATTTTAATTCAGCGCCGCATTTCAAATTATTTGATTAAAGACTAAATGGTTTAAAAATTACATATTTCATTAACACCCTAATTTATTCTAGAGGAAATTATATAAAAGAAAATAAAATCTATCCGCTGTTATTCAAATGGTGGAAACGATTAGGAAGTAGCTGTCGCAGCTAGAGGTGGGCAAACTGGGCCATAAATGCCAATGGATTTATTATCAAATTTATAAAATGCTCTGCTAAGTGGCAATTCTAAGTGGCTCCATTTTGCAAATCAAATCTAATATAATATCTGATCACGGTTGCCAAATGTAAAATTCTCATCTCAACATTTAGCGTCTCAACATGTACTGCTATAGTTTTAAATGATAAAAGCCAGTCTCCAATTGGATGTAGTTTAAGAAATAGATGAGTTAATACAATAGACAACACAATCTGACTTGATAAAAGCTAGTACCTGGTTGCATATGATTTTATAAATATTGATGTAAAAGCAGCACATAAAACAATATCAGCTCAGCTATTTACTCGAGCAAGAAGAATTTCAGAATTATTTAGAAAAATACTTGTGAACAAGAATCAACAAGGAGTGTCTACAGCAACAGTTAACCCAAAGACAAAAAACACTGAAGTTCTCTACACAAATATGGCCCAAAATGACTCATAAATATCACAACTAAAGCCAATTCTGCATCAGAGATATTAGCTTATCTACTTTTTCTTAGCAGTCGATTCTTCGGTCAAATCTTCAGTAAGTTCTGCTCCCACATCAAACAGAGAACTCATGATGCAGCTTATATCCGAAGGATTTCCAAGAGCAATACCAAGCATTTTTCGTACCTGGTCAATTGATGTTTCTGTAACATCAGACCCATCCTCAGAATATTTTTCCAGATTCTCGCTCGCCAGGACCGATCGTGGAGATGAAGGTGTATCATCACTTGATTCGCTTAGAGCTTCAAGCATCAGATTCAGACCATCCCAACTTTCTCTAACTTCCAACCCCAAAGATGCCAGTATTGACTGTGGAAGTGAAGAAGTGGGCGCGACCTCCCACCATTCATAAAAGACACTTTCGTTTGTGGGTAGTTCACACAAAGTAGCTGCTGAGTCTGGGGATTTTGAAATTCGAATTTCAGTACCACCAAGCCATTGCAAGACAAATTGGCTAGATGCTACGAGACCAGGTGCCCTACTTTTCTCATTTGCAGTTTTCTCATCAGCAATTATAGATGCAACCAGGCCCTTATCTGCAACAGCTGCTTTAGCGGGCGTTGGCGAATGATTCTGTGTAGGATCAGCATGGTTTGCTTGGTTTGCCGATGTGGCAGTCACCTCAGAATATTTTACTCTAGGCAAACTAGACACGTCACGCTGACAGCCCTCTGTTGGGGTTTGCACTGTTCGAGTATCTCTAGCATGGAAGGGAGGGGCTAAATAATCAACGTCGTCTACTTGTCGTGCTGAGATGGTAGACACATGAGAATCTGTTGTACTAGGGTCAAATTGGCTGCCACCTATTGGGGGATATCTGGAGTGAAAAGGAGGGGCTGAATTAAACATTTGACCCTGGATTCTCATGGGTCCACCGAGATATGGGATGAACGGGCAATTCTGAGGTGATTGATGTGATGGAAATCTAGGTACTATGCCGCCTGTAAAAGTTTGCCAAGGCCATATATAGTTAGGTTTCACATTAAAAAATCAGTGTATTTAAAATTTTAAATTAGAAAATAAGAATGAGGAGATTGTCTACTGATAGAAAGTGGGTATTTGATTATTGAAATTAGACGATCATGTCACTTAGTCATGATCTGGGGTTTCCTAATGGAATTCGGAGATCATAATTCTTTTGGCATTTTTTTGTATGAAGAAATTCTTACATACCTTTTTGCAAGAAATATTTTGTTAAATTTGACGCACTCATAGAACTCACAACAAGGAAATAATGCAGCATAAAGTAAATAGAAAATTAAGACTAGCCAAGAATATAACCATTGTGGAGTGCATGTGGCCAGCTAATGACGGGACATCCGCGCACATATGGGGGGTACGATTGAATCAAGTATGAATGACGTGGTACGGGAACAGGTTGTAAAGTGAACCTGTTCGGATGTGGAGGATGAGCAGGATGAGGTATTGGACAGACAAAGGGGCTACGCACGCCCTGGTATGCAACAAAGTTTGGGTTCGGGGCCGGCGGCCACATGTGAGGGGTGGCGAGAGAAAAATGATTTAGAGTTGATATCTGAGGGGTTGGAAGAAAGTTTGGGTTCAGAGCTGGCGGCCACATGTGAGGGGTGGGAATAAGAAATTGGTTACGGTTATGAAACTGTATTGGGGCTGGGAGATGAATATTGTTGATACTCTCTGGAAGAACTTGTTGTTGTCCCTGAAAATTGAAGTTCAATATATGTCAAACCAAGACTGAAATTTTGTCTATAAAACTTATACTGTGATAAACTAGGGTTGAGCAAATAACATCCAATGTTTTACCGTATTAAACTAGGGTCATACATTCAAAAGTATTATTTTTTTTGTTATTACAATTATGTTACCAATCCATGGTAGAATTTGAGTTAGTTACCAATCCAAAAAATAACCAAACTATTACTAACTCAAATTCTACCATGGATTGGTAACATAATTGTAATAACAAAAAAAATAATACTTTTGAATGTATGTCAGTTGCACTCAAAGAGGCAATTTTACACGTAAACCCTCAAAATTGTGAGATTATCACACATATCTCTATAAACCAGAAATATATAGCCCAGCAAAACATATATAGAATTATCATGTATAGCATTACAACACCAAAGAAATCTCCTATGTATGATTCTGATGATCATTTACTTACAAATATGCTCAAACTACCCCTTATTTCTCTCATTGTTAATTTGTTATCTATAGACAGAAGGGTATGTAATGTTTCCCATCTGTCAAATGTTAACACAATGTTGAAGAATTTCCATTATAGATACCTTTTTAAAGTTTTTGGGAGCATATTTGTTCTTAGTAACTATTTTGTTCCTTTTAGTTGAATAATACTACTATTCTTATTTTGTTGATAAACCAAAAAAAACTCTTTTCTTTTAATGATTTTCTCAGTTTGGCCATGCGAAAAAGATATATAGGAATGAAGAAGCGCAATTCTAAGATAACTAATTCCATGCATGTGATTACAAGCAGGAAACATTTATTTCATTTTTGTATGTTTTGCCTGTAGTCACTTTATTTTGGCCTGATCGATCAATTGAAACTGAGGTCAGTAAAGGCTCAATTCGACTTATGTTTGCATTTAAGTAATTCTGGGGAAGCTGGATTAGAGATAGATTAATATCTCAGTATAGTGGTACATTTTGTGAAATAACAAGGAAAACGAAAGAAGATGCATCAAAATCTATCTTTGTATACTTCAATAACAAAAATTAAATTTTATAATTTATAATTGTATCAATGGTGATTTGATAATAAAGTCAACAGAGAAAAATCACACTAATGCATAGCCGAACCAATAGAAATTAGAGAAATGATATTAGTTGGAGGATACAACAATTTAAGAAACTTTGGTTGCAAAATGTAAGACAGGGATATCAGTATTGTTAAAAAGCAGATGCAAAAGAGGTTTAAAGCATAGAAAGAGTCAATAATCAATTGAGATAGCAGTGGGAGTCAATGGGAGGGAGGATATTAGAGAGAAGGGAGAGGAAAAATGGGTCCCACAGGGAGCATTTTATCAATAAATTCAAGAGGGGTATTTTATTTGATGTTTTTAAGAAGTTTGCATTCTATAAAATTTCCCAAAATAGAATAATTAGAAATAAGAAACTTGTCCTACACTTGATGAAATACGTACACATGAATAATTATGCCTAATACATACTTACATTACGAGTCTTAAAATTGGATGTAAAATTAGAAGCAAGTTTAATGAAGTCCAAAAAATATATAAAAAGAAAGAAAGAAATAATAAAATGTACCAGCATCCTGTACTGTTGGTCCATGTGTGAGCTATCAAATTGATTTTCAGAGCATCGGTCCCGTTGCCAATTGCTGCCAAATTTCTTCTTTGCCATATCTAGTCTCTTATGTTTCTGAAAATGAAATGCAAATTAGTGGGTGAATTTGACTTACATCCAAAAATTAATGGTATTACACTTATCATAACTAAAATTTGATTTTTATGTTTGGTCCGGAAGCATTTTGCAACAACATTAAGTAAAGATATGAAGGATACAATTATTAGCATGCTTTGTTCAAACAAGAAATTACATCGCACGAAAAAAGGTATATTTTTTAAAATCAGGAATTTCAAACGCCACGGGTTCAATTGAACATGTGTAGGTTAAAGAGAGATTTTCTTGGATTATATGTGAAAAGAAATCAAACACTCCAAAATGTTAAACCTTAAATTAACAATAAAGACAATCCAAAAGAGAATTTCATACGGTGAATGAAACCTCAAGCACACAAACGAAGAAGGAACTCAACCTTTTCGAAGAGATTAATGAAGGCGCGATGCTTTCGCTCGCCCGACTAGAGAATTGTCGAATTATCGAGTTGTGACGCGGCCGTGCTTAGAAAGAACAAATAGAGCAAATAGAGTGCTTATAATGAATTTTCTATTTATAAACTTATGACCGCCTTTCAGATTTCTATTTTGATACTTCAATTTTGGAAACTTATGACCGCCTTTCAGATTTGTTTTTTGAATGCACCTGGAGTTTTTGTAACTCAATTTTTCTTCTGAAGAAATTATGGTGGACCCCGAAAATCAGTGTAGTAGGTTCGTAAAAATTATTTATGCCCGGTACATTGAAATAGGTTCATGTTTAAAGGTACGATTATCCCACGGATTAATCGGGCCGAAATTTTTATTAATAGAAAATACAATAAAAAAATATTAACATTGAACAACGAATTCGCGGAAATTCGAGATCTAATAAAGACGTTATGAACCATAACGTCCAGGGCACTGTAGCTGGACGTTATGGTTCATAACGTCCCGTTAAAACGATCACTAATGATCTCTAATTAACGAAAATACTGTAGCTGGACGTTATTGTTCACAACGTCCAGCTACAGTGTTTTTTTTTTTTTTTTTTTGCTTGCTGCTTCCTAGTATGCTTCAGTTAGCGATTTTCTGAAGAAAAAAAAACTGTAGCTGGACGTTATTGTTCATAACGTCCAGCTACAATGTTTTTTTTTTTTTTTTTGCTGCCTACTTCCTAGTATGCTTTAGTTAGCGATTTTTTTTAAAAAAAAAACTGTAGCTGGACGTTATGAATAATAACGTCCAGCTACAGTGTTTTTTTTTTTTGCTTCCTACTTCCTGGTATGCTTTAGTTAGCGATTTTTTGAAGAAAAAAATACTGTCGCTGGACGTTATGAATAATAACGTCCAGCTACAGTGTTTTCGTTAATTAGAGATCATTAGCTAGTGATCGTTTTAACAGGACGTTATGAACCATAACGTCCAGCTACAATGCCCTGGATATTATGGTTCATAACGTCTTTGTTAGATCTCGAATTTCCGCGAATTCGTTATTCAATGTCAATATTATTTTATTGTATTTTCTATTAATAAAAATTTCGGTTAATCGGGTGTAGTTTTATATATAGTTCAATTCTTGCTGACGAGCTCTATTTGTTTCCTAATATTTTTATGGAACTTTCAATTAATAGAAAGAAAACCAACATATTTGATATATACTTCAATCATCAGACCAATATAGAACGCAATTCCAACAGAAAAAATATAGAAGGCAATAATTTCTTTATTCTATGATTTATAAGTAAATAATTACAATACTTTACTTTTTTTGTATATTTTTTTCTTAAATAAAACAGCACAGATTTTAGAGTAAAACTAGGATTAAGGATGTCAATGACACCCTTTTATCTATTTATCCGATCCGTAATAAATAAAACTGTATTTTCTTATATTAAGTATGTAGATGTCCTGATCCGTCAAAAACTGTAATTAAAAATGAAATTTCAGATTGAATATCAGTTCTCCGATCAAATAATCTGTCTTTTTTTATTTTATGCATCTTTCGTAGAAATTTAAATTTATTTAGATACATATTCGCTACAAGTTTTTTTTAGTCAGCCTTTTCTTAGTCTTGATTTATTTTAATTTTAAATTGTCATTTAATGAATTTTTGGTTTAATTGATAATTGATACTAAGAAATGTATTTACCCAATACTGCTATTGTCATTATTGGCATGTACCATTTATGTTGCCTTAATTAGTACTAATGAAATTAACGTTAAAGGCAGCGTTTAGCAGTAAAGTATTGATATGTCCATATTTCATCTATTATTTCGACCTATTTTCAGACCAGACCTTATGTTTTCGACCACTAAATTGCATAGTTTACATTGAAAATCAATAGAATATGGTACTGCTGCAGTTTTGTGGTTGATTTGCAGGAAATAGGCGAAAACAAGCAAAGCAGGCAGAGTTCTGACTTCCCCCACGCGACCTGCATCAGATCCAGAAATTTCAGCACCGAACTTAAAACAGTCATAACTTTTGACTCGTAACTCCGTTTTGAGCGTATGACCACTTTTTGGAAAGCTAGCGAGAAGATCTACAGTCTCACCAGACTGGTACGGCCAGGCCGTACCACTTTGGTACGGGCCGTACCAGACTTGCCGATTTCAGCTCATCACGCCTGGTACGGCCAGGCCGTACCAAATTGGTACGGGCCGTACATAAAGGCGGCCTGACAGATTCAAATCTTGGCAGAGGCTATTTAAAGCGGGGAACTCTCCAAATTCCGATCCAATTCATTCCAGATAGATCTGAGAGCTCAGTAGGAGAGAGAAAGAAGGCTAAGGAGCTGAAAGCAAGAAGGAAAGAAGAGGAAGAGGCGAAACTCGACGGATCTAGCTTCCTCCTCCATCTCCCTTCAATCCATGGCTATCTCTCTTCCTCTTATTGTATTTTTAGACATTGCTATGTGCTGTGAGTAGATCATTTTAGTTTCTAGGGTTAGAGATCGAATCTTGATTTGTTTTGACTTTCTTTGACTTTTACTTTGTATGAACTCTTTAGTTTGATTGATTGTGATTTTCATTGTTATATCTTGCTTTGCTTGCTGTGATTGTTGTATGATGTCCCTTTAGGTTTAGATCGAACCTATCAAGGTCATGTGATCATCTCAATCTCTCATCCAATTCAAGTACATAGGGTAGAATAGTTCGAATTGAAGCCGAAAGGTTGAATTCTCCTCTAATCGACAGATTAGAGGGTGCCTTAGACATCTAATCAATCAGCTAGGGTAGATCTGTACCAACATACGATGGTTGAGGTGTAGAAACCCTAAAAGGCTCTCAATTGCATTCCAACCTAGATCTTGATCCAACAAACGACGGTTGAGGGTTAGGAACCTTAGGTATGGTCTATTGAACCTTTCTAAAGAGTTTAGCACAAGGTACCAGCAAGGAAATGCATTTACTCGAACTGGTAGGTTCTGTTCTGGGAAGCCGGTACGGGTCTTACCAGGGTGGTACGGCCTTGCCTTACCAAGTGAGGTACGGCCTAGCCGTACCAACTTGGTACGGGCCGTACCACTAGAGGCAGATCAGAGATGAAGTCTGAAACCCTGGAAACGCCTTTTATCCATAATCAAAACACAATTTACATTTCTTCTAGCATTTTATTACATCTACTTGAATTGTTTGAATTGTTTGATTTGACCCTTTAGGAACTTAAACACAAAACCAAACCTTTTTCACTTCTAGTTTTTGATTGAGTTTGATAGAATCTAACCTCGCAATTAACCGTCCCTGTGGATCGATACCCGAATATACTACACGATAGGGGTTGTGCACTTGCATCCCTTACTCGTGGAGTGTAAACGTGGTTTTAAAAGGTACGCTCTCAAGCGTACCGAAACTTGCGTTGCACTTTGCTGCGATCAAGTATGTCATCTCATTTGTTTTTGACAAACCTATAAAAGTATGAAGTTATGTGCAACAAACAAAAAATTGACGAAAAATATGCTAATGTTAGAGAATTTTTTTTTTTTATAGTCATAATTGTTAGAACTGAAAATCATTTCAAGAATCACTATGGTTCATGATTAATTTTCTCAAATTCATTGAGAATTATAATGAAAACCCAAACAATCAAAGTTATCATTTCATTCTAATTTTTATATCATATAAGAATGTTATTTGTCATTTAATGATCTTATTTAAGTAAACATGATTTTATTCTCTATTTTTAATACACAAATGCATATAAATTCTAGAGAGAGTAGTATAATCCTTATAATAATAACAAGAGTCATAATATAACAACAACAAATAATACAACTTATTTTGATGATTTTTTTTCTCTTGTTTACCCGTTAAGCAGCTTTACAAAAAAAATTGTTATACACCAGTAAAAGAAAAGCTCATAGGTATGTCATTAAAGAATGAGTTTTACTTTTGTATGAGAATTTGTTGGTCTATTTTTTTATCGTTGAATATTATTATTTTTATTGGTCTAATTATTTATGAAAATATGTCATTTCGTATGAAAATATTTTTTTGTTTTCTTATAATATGTCCCTATTGCAATGCACGAGCACAGTACTAATTAAATATTATATAAATTAATAATATCATAAGTTATTAATTAATAAACTAAATAAAATGTTGTATAAATCAATCTCATCATAATATTATAATTTATATAGTTAATAAATAAAAATGAGGAGAGTTAAAATGTCTCGATCATGTCTTTCACTTTCGTGCCTTACATTCTTCATCTTTGTTTCAAAGTTCAAACAGTCGATACGAACCGGTCAACATGATCACTATATTAAAATGTGCCTAGAGACCAAATTTTTATTTTTTTGAAATATTTTTTACTATTTTGTTAGATAGATAGAAAATCATTGATTTTGGGTAATCCACGAATTTTTTACTATTTTAAAATTTATCATAAAAAAAAGAAGATAAACCACGAATTTTTATAAATTTCATATTTGACACGGCTGTAACCTATTGTCATAGTAACATGGTTCGCTAATTATTCACGAATAATTCGGATTTCAGCATCTAACGAATCAATTAGCGTATAAAACGTTAATTCGCGAATTAAACGAATTATTTGCGAATAATTAGCGAATTTCACGTATTCTACGTATAAAACGCGATTTCCATATCTCGTTAATAATTTGTTTTCAGATTTGTATTCCGTTTCTTAGAAAAGAAATGATATTAGAGAGAGAGTGAGGTTACGGTGCTATGCATAGCACGGGTTGGGTCCGTGCTACGGCTCAAAATTTGACTTTTTAAAATCCTAACGGTCGATCCGAACCGTTCAACATGATTATAAAATGAATATGTACTTGCAAACCAAATTTTACATTTTTTCGAATTTTTTTACTATTTTTTTAGATATGTTGTTTTTGGATGGTCCGGAATGTTCAGATCAAGTGATTTTCGAAAAAATAGTAAAAAAAATTGAAAAAATGTAAAATTTGGTTTGCAAGTACATATTCATTTTATAATCATGTTGAACGATTCGGATCGACCGTTAGAATTTTGAAAAGTCAAATTTTGAGCCGTAGCACGGACCCAAACGGTGCTATGCATAGCACCGTAGCCTCACTCTTAGAGAGATATATTTTAGTTATGGAAATAAAGTGAATCATAATCATTAAATAAAATAAATAAAGTGGTGATTATATAATTAAATAGATTAGTTATATCGATAATTATTAAAGTAGAGATAAAGTTGTCTATACACTTAAATTTTTTAAAAAATTGTTGTGTTAATAAAAAAAAAAGTAATTGTGTTAATAACTTAATATCATCTCCCCTCCGCAGGTGTAGGGAAATAGAATGGGTGAATTTTCAAAGACGTGGCATTGATGGAGCAGCGGTTTATTTTGAATATGATCGTTCTATGGCACATACATTGTGTTAATAATTCAGGTGGGTCGCTTCTTAATCTATCTTCCATATAGCAATACATTTTGTAGCAAGAGATACACCATGGGAATTGATGTAACTTTTGCCTCACCTACTTGGGAATTCCATATAGCAGTCTTCAAAATTCACCTTTTTTTTTTTTTTTTTTTATTGGAGTCGATGGTTCCGATTCAAACACTTTTTGCAGAAATTTTTTAATACGTGCAAAATTAGCAAAAAGAAAACTATATTTTGTTTCTGGATCTTGGTCATTGAGTACGATTCAAAATTTTAAATTGGAACCATTGATTCCGACTTTTCTAAAGAAGTTACAAACACCATACTCTTTCTATTTCTCCA